>CM033692.1:18489692-19231759 GCA_019514585.1 Dendrobium officinale
GATGAATTTGTGCTAGCATTGCGTTATTGTTCATCAACATTAATAAAATAAAATAAAATAAAATAAATCCCACCGGCTCATGCCAGCGTGACAAGTTATGACTTATGAGAGACGAGTGGGCACATGATAACGCCTGCATAATTAAGAATAGTAGTCCCACACAAAGAGCAAATAGCCTTAAAATTTCGTTTGGATAATTTTTTTATTATTTTGTAAAATAAAGTTTTAGCACAAAAATTTACTCAATAAAAAAATCATCCCGAATGAAGCCTTCGGCCTTCGGGTAGAAATCCCTTCATATGATGGAAAAATTATTTCAAGCAGAGTTTAAAATAATTTATGTTTAGAATTCAATAAAATAAAATCACGTGGTTTGTATATATATTATATATATAATTTGTACATATGACATATATAAAGAGAATTTATACACATCCTGTGTATACAAAACAACGTGGTTTCATTTCATTGGAGTTCACAAGATGTGTACAAATTATACGCAGGATGTGTACAAACAACATGATTTCATTTCATTGGAGTTTGAACGAAAAATTATATTTGAATTCCGTACAAAATAATTTTTCTATATAATGAGAGTGAGGTATTGTTCATGTAATCGTGTTACATATCTTAGTATGAATTAATTTTATAATTAAATATATATTCTATTCAAATAATAACTATTTATAAATTATTATTATACAATCACTTTGTGAATTGATATTCAAATATCTAAATTCATATTAAAAATTTAAATTATATTTTTGACCTTTGTTGCAATTTTTAATAATTTAATTGCAACATACACATATACATATGATTTTAACAGTTTAAAAAGGATAACATCAAAGGTAATTATAAATATTTAAAAAATGAATATTACGTATGCAATTCCTCCTAAACTTAAAATAGCAAATTTTATATTATTATTATATTATTTTAAAGATTTGCTAAAGTGATTAACTAACTAATTAGTATTTTAATAATACATTAAAAATTATCTTAGATTCTAAGTATTTTAGGAAAAATGAGACCCGAATTTCCTGACCTAATTTATTTAATATTAAATTAAAAAATTAACATTTTATATTTATATTATATTTAAATAATACAAATTTACCGAAGACATTTTCATCGAAATATAAAAATAACAATAGAATAAATATTATTAAAAAAATATTTGTCAAATTTTTAATACTACACTAATCAAAATTAGTACATAATATCCTAATCTCATTTTTTCTATTTTTATCATATATATCATAATTATATTCTTAAAAAATTAATCAAATATAAAAATTATTTCTTTAAAATAGGTAAATTTCAAAATATATAGCACGAATCCGTTATCCAGAAAAAAACAACATTCGCTTCAAACCAGGCCATATTTAGCAGAGATAAGGTATGAGGATAACTTTAATAATAAAAAACATATTAAAAAACCCCAATATTTAATATTTTTAATAATAAAAATTTTAATTAAGAAAAAAAAAAAACCAACCTGGGGAAGAGGAAGCTGGGTTGCGTAGCCCATCACGCCTCTGCAAGTAAACATGAAAAGCGCGGCAATGGTCGCCCGCGGCCTTCCCTCCACCATTAACGCCCAAACAATATACACCACTTGCATTCCCACAAACACCTGCACCGCACAATTAGATCACCCATATTTCTAACACCAAAGAAAGATACAAATTTTCAACAAATTTCTCACCGTGTTAAGCGCTGCGAGGAAGGAATTGAGTTCAGGCCTCACGGCGAGAAAGCCATGAAATCTCTCAGTGAGAAGGAAGCCGATATCGAGCGGCGGAGAGGAAGAAGGAACCATTCGCAATGTGTACTCGACTCCCATGAAGAATAGCAGAGAGAGGGCTAAGAAGCAGGGGAGGGGATGATTGCTGAGCAAACCCGCCATTTCTTTGGCTGAAAAGCCTTTAATTCCTTTCAAGTGTTCCGGCGTCTTGATCGCCGCCGGCGACTTCGCGGCGGTGGATATCTTGCGAGACATCTTGTATGTGGATAATAAATTTAAGGATTGATAAAATATGGAAGGATATAGGAGGTCTGGCTGCAATGCTAACCTATATATAATTTGGGAAAAATTAAGGTCTAATATACCTTATATAATATAATTGTAATAATAATTTTATGAATAAAATATAAGGTTATTAAAATAACATTATTGAATAATATATCTTGTGACAAAATTAAATCAAAATATAAAAAATTGATTTTTTTTGGGTCTGTGTAATTCTATGGTTGCCGTTTTGATTGAAAAGGAGAGGTGGGTGGTGGGTTGGTGGGGTTTTTAAAGAGAGAAGAAAACAGAGGCAAAGTTTTTTTTTTTTTTTTTTTTTTTGTATATTAGTTTGGAATGCATAGCTGGCTTCTTAATTGTTTACTTATTGTTATAGTTGATCCAATCTGGAGGGAAATGGCACCAATATATTCCAAGGAAAAAAAAAATTTATGCCAGTTGAAGGATTGCGAGCAATGGAAATTCACAATCAAATTTTTTTTTTTGGAAATTTATACTAGATGCTTAGTATATAGCAACAATAATTTTGATTTAAGAATGAGAAATTTTAACTCTTTAGATTGATAAATTATTATGTGTGGACACTAGACTGACTGGAGATGAATGACAGCGCGCCACATCAATCGGTACACAACAAAAAGTGACATGGTAGGCTTTTATTTGTCTCCGGACGCCGTCTGATGTTCACAATAGATTAGAGTGGATGGTGAGAAAAATGATGATGAATAGGATCAATATTCGACGTTTCAGAGTCCAATTCAAGTCCAAGTTGTTATGCACGTTAATCAACGAAAGCAATTTGACTAATCATCATTATTGATAGCAAGGAATTGTGTCATCTAAAGGAAAAAATATTCTGTGCGGACACCGGGCTGTTCGTAGGCGAATCAGAATGTGCTACATCATGGTACACTGACGCAATACACATAAAAAAATGACATGATACGTTCTGATTCGTCTTCGGAGGGCATCCGTATCCGCAGAGAATAATTTATCCATCTAAAGAGACCTTCTACATAGAGTGAGGGTTTATCTAAGAGGTTAATTTTAAGTCAATTAAAATTTAAAATTTGGCACCACATTTTAAATACCTAAAAATTCATATAATACAACACAATCATCATGCTTACAATTAAATATTCCCTAAGTTGTTTATATAATTAAGGGCATGTTTCACATCTCGGTGGTGCTTATTTAGTTCTCGTGGTTTAAAAAAGGCCGTGTGGCTGATGGATATTTTTTAATGCAAAATTAAATTCAAATATTTTTAATTAATTTTCCTATTTTAATAATTTGAACATTGAAGTAAGACAATTGTAGTTTGAGCTAACAAATTATTTATTTAATTCATTTACAAAAATTTAGTCGGGTCGTGCTAAACCAAATGGCCAAAAAATAAATAAATAAATAAATAAAAATAAAAATAATAATAATAAAAAAAAAAGAGCACAGGTAGCTGCATGATTAGTGGTTACTTGAATTTTGAAGGCACCGAAACAAAATCTGCATTTACAATGGCTAATTGTTTTCTTGAAATATTAATTATAATTTGCATTTACATGAAATTTAAAAAAAAAGGAAGCTGTGACAAGATATTGTAATACAATTTTCAAATGTTAAAAATATTCAAATAAAAATAAAAAATAAATATGATATGTCACCAACATTAAATATGAATCTTGATGTATATTTAATTTGAAAACTTACGAAATTAAATTCACGACCGCTCCTATTCCGGCAAATTTATTGTCAAACATAATATCTCGATGAGACTAAATCAATAATATTAGAAGTGGCCCAATCCGAACTTGAATGAGCTTAGATCAACCACTTGAAGCATAGTTAAAAACTTTTGAACTTTAAATGGAGAGCCAAATGATCTCCAAATTTGACATGATTATAATCAAATCAAACGTCTCGACAAGATGAATCAAAGAAGCCTAATGTTGCTTAGTTTTGGCAACATGAAGGAAATTAAACATTGAAAGAAGATATATGATTGAGTGAATTAATATGAGTAGTTTGATAGAGCTTTTAAGATTTTTGATATATTTATGGGGTATGTCACTCTCATAAATTAATAAATAAGCTCTCACTCTCCACATGAGGGAGGGGCTTAAGCTAAGATTTTGCCTTCAGATTCAAGAGAGCTCAGAGATTCAAACAATCTCGCAACTCCACTTGAGCAACATTGTCAAACGATCATTTGACTATAACAGGGCTGCCATCCAACACCACTTGGCTCTCATCCTTGGACCACCACTCAACCATCACTTTTGAAACACATCCCAACCACTTGATCGGTGTTGTTCGACTGCCAACTGGCAACTGCCATTAGAACACCAACGAAATACCATAATTGGACTACCATTGGATAAACAGTGTTAGACCACCATTCGAACAACATCATCAAGCTAATATTGCTCGAATATGGTCATCTGACTACCATTTTCCGACTATGATCTTCAATAATCGCCACATGACTACATTCCTTTGACCTCCATTACTAGACTACGATCCTCTGATTATCGTGACCCATCTATGATCGTTCGACAATCATTGACTAATTAGGATCTTCAAACCATCATTACTCGACTACAATCCTTTAACTATCATAGCTTGACAATGATCATCTAACCATAGTCTATCGACAATGATCCTCTAAAATTCATCGCTTGACTATCGTCCTACGACCTCCATAACTTGATTACATATCTCAAACTTTTATTTTTCGACTACGGGTAGATCACCATCTTCTGATTGTGGTCCTCCAATCACTGTCTTCTGATTATGATTCTTTCTACAACCATTTCCTAACTACAATCTTTCTAACTATTGTCATTCAACAACAGTCTTTTGACCATTCTCAATTGATTAAGTTCATTCGATCACCGTCGCTTGATTTCATTTCTTTGACCTTCATTGCATTACAATTATACTCAAACCACCAGCACCCGATTATTATTCACCGACCATCATTACCTGACTATAATCTTATGAGTAGCTTAATGTCCCCCGACTTTTCCATCTGCCATTGCCAATAACCATTGACGCACATCATCGCTAACCTCAAAAGGTTGACGCATGTCGTTGATATTAACTCTTACTTTTGATGTTAACATCAATATTTATGTTGAGTTTCTTGGTCTTTGACCTCCCATCATCAAGAGAAATTGACCAAACAAACATGAAAATCTTAATTGATGAAAACTCCTATGTCGCATAGCTTTTCTAACTTCCATCGTGAAAATCGATATGTACAAGTCATGTCTGCTATATTATATCTACACATTTCCTAATCACAAAAAGTGCACTATTTGTATCTAATGACAATATAAATGTAATTATTTTAGTTTGGAAAAGACCAATTGTTTTCTCCTTTTCGAGCTTTTCATTTAAAAACTCGAGCATCTCTTGTAACTCCTATATGTGTATTGGATCTTCTTGCAAAGCTAAAATGTTAAATCTCGATCTCTCTACCAACTCTTGTAACTCATATATATATATATATATATATATATATATATATATATATATATATATATATATATATATATATATATATTATATATATATATATATATATATATATATAATCTTAATATTATATGAAAATCTTAAATTCACACAAAAAAAAGACAACTATCATCCTATAAGTGCCCAAAGTCTTCTCTTTTTAAGCAAATTGTAATTATCCAATTATCAATTAATTTCACATATTTTTATATTCTCTGCATTTTGAATATATAGTGTGCGATCAAATCAAAATTGGCATAATTAGTGTTTGTAATATCATATCTTACTGATTTATATGACTAATATGATTTTATATTTCAAAGGTATTTCGTCAACATATGTGAATATGTGATCATGACGGAAATTCTATGAGATTTTTTTATTTATTTAATGTATTTGAATATTTGATATAAAACTAGATAATGAAGTGATTTTTTTTTAATAAAAATTCAACAAAATTTTTCTGAAAGAAATGTTTGGCTTGATTTTCCCACCACACTGTCAATACCGAGGGATCAATTTTGCACAATTTTCCATCGGCGCTCTAACTAAAATTGGTCACGTTATTTGTACACAGGTTATGTATAGGTTACGTGACTTATTTTAATTGGAGTCCGGACGTAAATTATGTTTGGACTCTACACAGAATAATTTCTGCATTTGCTAATATTTCTATAATTAAATTTTGGGCTGGTAATATAAGATATTTATATTATAATTATAAGGTGATTACTTTATACCAGAAAATGATATTCAATTTTATTTTTATTACATAGGAAGATTATGCACTTTCTTTTCCATTTTGAATAAAAATAGGTTTTTTTTTTTTAAATTATAGTTATTATACCTGTACTAGGGGGTGTCAATTTCGGGTCACGGGTTGGGTTTGGGTCGAACTCGGAACTGACCCGGCACTATTCGGGTTCGGGTCAACCCGACCCATTTTTGATATCATAAATGATATGATTGCCCTAGTTATACCCTCAAGATTTATGTGATTTATTGATTGAAATTCATAAGGAGCTAAAGATTGATACATGAGTCATAAGGAGCTGGAGACTAATCCATGTGATTTACTGATTGGAGTTATTAAGAGATGGAGATTGATTCGAGAGTCATAAGTGCAAGAGCAAGATCGAGATACCCATCATTTGAATATTTGATACATTAGAAAAGTATTGATAGCTTTGTTTGTTATAACTGATTTATTAATATAACTAATTAACTGGTGGGATTAAATGAATGATAAAATTGACAGATTGAGTAAAATTGATTAAATAGTAAAGATAGACTAGCTAATTGATTGAATACATAATATTAACTCATCTTTAAGATTGATAATTGACAGATTGAGATGTGATATATAATAGACTGATAAATCATCACAAGTAAACCATATAATATATATTTTCTTAAATGATTTATAACATGATATTTTCCTTTTGTGTATTGATTTCAGTCTTAAGATTTTAATTATTTGTTGTGCTTTTATGCTCATTATGTAATTTTATATGATTTCATATAAAGGTAATGAGCCTATAGTGTGAGGCTAGACAGTGATGATAGTTTAGTTCTATTTCCAACTCTTTGATTTTATATATTCTTTTGTAATCTTTTGTGGCTATTACACATTATATTTTGACGCTTTGAACCGTATAGTGGAATCTAAATATTGACTGTAGTAATATAATTTTTTGTTCCGCATATTTTTTGTATTTTTTAGATGCAAGTCGTAAGCTCTAATTATTGATGATCTGATTATATAAATGAATATTGGCTATTAATCAAATTGTAAGGAGAATGACAAATGAATAAAGGGAAAATAGATAAAATTCTTCCGCTTTAGATCCTGAGTCATGACATATGATGTGAGCGTCACGACGCTATGCTTTGACTACTGTGGTATTGTGCTTTAGAGCGCAATAGTGCGAGAAATTTGTCATTGCGGTGTTAAAGACTATCTTCTACATTAATTTTGGATTCAATATGTTGCGCAGAGACATTGGGTTGGAGTGCCACAACACCAAACACAAAAAATGACTTTTTATTTATTTTAATATAAATATCCTTTTCATTCATTCCCTCCCCCACTATTAAGTTGTGTACTTAGCCAAGAAGAAAGAAAAAGAAGAAGAAGAAGAGAAGGGGGAAGATGAGAGGAGAGAGAGAAGAGTAAGATAAAGCTCATCAGAGCTTTTTCGTCCATCGCTCCTATTACATATTTTATTCCATTTGATGCAAGTGACTATATTCTATTTTATGTTTTCAATAGTTTTGATTTTTAAGGATTTTATCTCTCGAATATGCCAATTAAAAATATATTTTCTCATGATTTATCAAACTTGTATATAATTTTTTATATATAATAGATATAAACCTCTGAGCATTTTCACTGTAATATTATTGAATTTCATCATGTAAATTAGAAGCTATTATTTCTAAAGTAGATACATAGTATATAATTTTTATAGATTTCACTATACTTAATAAAATATTGCATTTCATACTCATGATATTGACTTACATTGTACTGAAAAATATAACATTTATATGAAAGCAAAAAATGCTGGTTGTTAACACTATAATTAATATTGATTGGCTCTTAAATATAATATACTGCATAGGTGGATATGCCGATTGGCTTTCTTTAAAATAAAAATTTTGTGGTGTGATCTTGCTTATAGCATGTAAGTGATTGACAAAATTATACCGATAGATAGAAGGTGAAGACTCTTAAAAGTATTATTAAAATTCACCTATAAATTGACTTAAGATAATGAAGAATGATGATAAGATAAAGAACGATGATCAATTGGTCGATAGTTGGACTTAAATTAAAAAGTGATTACCAATTTGGCGGCGATTCAGGTGGAAGAATGAAAATACCACATTACAGTTGAATGTCATGCCTAGCACTTCATAGTTATATTCATGATTGTATTGACATGATAGCATGTGAATTAAATGATAGATGTAACTTATATAATTCTGATTGAACTAACATTGATACTAATACAATATAACATAGCCTGCCCATTGATTGGTTGCGCTTTTTATCAATTTTTCTTATAGTTTGATAGATCTCTATTGGCTTTATTGATAATATTGGTTTTACTATTGATTGAAATGAATTTTATAAATTTCTTATTACGGATAAATTATTAATTGTTGATTGATATTGAATCTTTTGTCTTACATTAAAGGCAATGATAAATTTTGGTTACTTGTTGTGCTTTGTAAGCTCATTATGCAGCTTTTATATGATTTCAAGTAAATGTAAAGAGTCTATAGGGTAAGGCTAGGTAATGTTGATAGTTTTGTTTTATTTTTTTTCTCTGATTTGATATGTATTATTTTATAGCCGATATTGATTATTGTATATATTATATATATTATTTTGAAACAAAATGTAAATATTGATAGTAGGAATATAATTATATATATATATTTTTTATATGTATTTTTTGTTAGTCATATTTTGTTCTCTCATCTCTCTCTCTCTCTCTTCATACTTAGACAAATTTAAATCCAACACAGTTTATATTCTTGACCAAAAAATAAAGGCATTGGCAAAATATTTAGGCTAGACAAAAGATTTATAAAGAATTTTAATAATAATACATCCTTATGTTATGTAGGCACCACATTTATCTTAAAATCAATAGAAAAATCTCATTTTGGCACAAAAATAAAAAATCTATCATGATATGCTGCTATAAATTATGTACAAAAAATTTAAAATTATTTAAATTTGCTCCAAAATTAGGGTAATAAAATTTTCTTTAATCTCAAAATAAATAAGACCTGCATGATTTTTCTCTTAACATAATATATAAGCGCGATGTAACTCACCTGGCGGTAACCCAAAACTCCTCTACAATACGTAAGGACCTCCACATAAACCTGCAGAGCCGCTTAATTAACTCACCACCGCCAATCTTTACAACAAAAGCAATAGAGGGCCAACACGAAAAAGAACTGAGAAATAGAAAACAGAAAGAGGGAAAATAAATTGGCTCAGAATATTAATATATTATTATAAAAAAAATTATTAAAATGAATCTTAAAAATATTAAATTTATATAAAAATAATTGTGATATATATTTTAATAGATATGGTGATGGAAAACTTTCTATTAGAGTATTTTGTTTTTTGTTTTTACTTAATAACAGATCAAATTAATAAAATTATTCATAAGAAAATAAATCAATAATACGATCAAATTAGTTCAGTTTAAAACTGAAAGATTAAAGTTTAGTTTAGGGCGACTTTCTTACTACTTTTTAAATCATTTTGTTCCTTTAAAAATTTATTGAATTGGAATTTTTTATGCTAAAAAGTTACTTTAAAAATCTACCCCAAATAAAACATATGAGTCTATTTGAGACGACTTTCTCTTTGCTTTTCAAATAATAACCATAAATTCATTTGGTTATTATTTTCTTACTATTTTTTTTTTGTTTTTTGTGGTAGAAAATAGCTTTTTGCAAGCAGAGTAAGGCTTCGTTTGAGGCAGCTTTATTATTGCTTTCAAATTATTTTTGTACTAAAAATTACTTTAGAAAGCAGTAAAAAACTGCCCCAAACAAAAGCTAAAATTTCTTTTGAGACTACTTTCTAAAATAGTTATCAAAATTTTTAAACTAAAATTTTTTGTACTAGAAACTTGATTTTGAAAGGAATAAAAAAGTTGTCACAAATAAAACATAAGTTTCTTTCCCCACAATAATTTCACAATCAACCTTATTAATTACTACAGCCGTTTCTATTAGCATACTTAAATAAACTGTATTAGCCTTTATTAACACTGTACCAATCTAAAGCCTACACGTGTACTTCTATTTCCTAGGATCTATTTATAGGTCTTGTATGTACATAGCTCTGATCAAGAAAGCACTTTCTTCTTCTTCCTCTGTTCTCTCCTCCGGATCACATCTGGTGTTTAGTTTCTTTATGGTATCAGAAGCGGTCACCTCCTGAGACCGTATCCATGGCTTCCTCCGCCTCTGCCACTGCATCCTCTCGCACGACGGCGGGCATCGGAGATGCATCCGATAAACCACTCCTATATCCCTCTCTCAAATTTATCATCTCTAATCTCAAGTCTCTAGTCCCCCATCAGTTGTCCATGGACAATTACCCAATCTGGCGGAACCAGATTTTCAAACTCTTCAAGGCGAACAGATTTGAATCATTTCTTGAATCCCCTCCATCGGTTTTCGCTGATCAAGATCACTCGAATCCTGAATCTGACGCATCAAAATGGCTTCTTACAGACATAAATTTAGCCGCTGCGACATTTCAGCTAACGTGATTCCTTACGTTATGCATCTCGAATCCAGTCACGAAATTGGAGCGCTCTTCAAACCATATTTCAATCTGCCAATTGATCCAAAGTAATGCAGCTCAAGAACGAGCTCCAAAACATGTCGATGCGCAACATGTCGATGCAAGAATATCTAATGGAAATCAAGAAAACCGTTGACCTGATAATCTCTGCCGGATGTAGTCTCGACAACGAAGATATCATTCTTCATATACTCAATGGCCTACCGCCTCCTTACCAATCCTTCAAAACCGCGATACGGACTCTACAAACACCTATGTCTCTTGACAGTCTATACGCCATGCTAGTAAGTGAAGAAATCCATCTTCGTCAAGATTCTCTATGTTTCTCCAACATGACGGACAATCAAACTGCTCTCTACGCAAACCGCGGCCCCGGTCGCCGTGGACGCGGACATCCATAGCAAATCAACACCTCTGGATCTAAACAGGGATCCAAATCCTCTCTGATTTGCTAAATCTGCCACCAAGCGCGGCCACTCTGCAGATGTCTGCTGGCACAGACACAACCAGAACTACACTACAGCTTCCTCTCAGTCTACAACAAATGGGCAAGCTCTGATTGCAACAGCTGATTCACCTTCTACTGAATGGTATCTTGATTCAGGTGCATCTTCACACATGACACACGGTCACGAAAATCTTGCTCAACCGTCGACCTATCAAGGCTCTGACAATGTCATGGTCGGGGATGGAAGATCCGTTCCCATAGAGCATTCTGGCACGGGAATTCTTCCAACCCCCGAGCGTAAGCTGTTCTTATCCCATCTCCTGCATATACCTGCCATATCCCACAATCTAATTTCTATCTCTAAACTTGTAATCGAAAACCATATCTCTATTACTTTTGAACCTAACGGTTTTCTGTTGAAAGACTTGCAGACTAACAGAATTTTGCTTCGAGGTCCCTGCAAAGACAGACTCTACCCAATTTCGATCAAGAAATCGGATGTCACTCAACTGGCACTTTCCACCAGCCAGACAAATCTTCTCAACTGGCACGAACGCTTGGGGCACCCTCATCAACGAATTCTTGATCAGATTTAGCATGATCTTCCGTTCTTGTGCATAAAACATAACAATAGTATTTGTACCTCGTGTAAAATGTGTAAAAGCCAAAGTTGGTCTTTCCTACTTATGTAACATGTAAAAGAACTCCCTTAGCTATGCTTCATTCGGATGTTTGGGGACCTTCTCCCGTTTCCTCAATTCAAGGATCTCGTTATTACTTAGACCTGTCAATTTCGGGTCACGGGTCGAGTTCGGGTCGAACCCGAAACTTACCCGGCACTATTCGGGTTCGGGTAGACCCGACCCGTTTTTTAAAATGGGGCGATTTTCTGAACCCGAACCCGACCCGCTTCGGGTTCAGGTCAACCCGACTCGACCCGTGAATACAATAACGCCTGCATCAGCTAGCAGCAGCGGAAGCCGGTGAAAGGATCCGGTGATACCGGATGCCGGCGAAAGCAGCTGGTGACGCCTGACAAAAGCAGCTCTAGGCCGGCGGCACCAGAAGCCGGCGAAAGCAGCCGGTGACGCTCGACGCCGGCGAAAGCAGCTCGAGGTGCTCAGTGACGCGTGCGGGACGTGAGCTCGGGACGCGTGCGCGATGTGAGCTAGGGAGTCGGGACGAGTGCGGCGAAGCTGATCGCCTGCCCTCGGGACGTGACTCGCCGATGCAGCTGGACAGCCGGAGCAACGGGTAGGCGGGCACGGGGCAGCCGGGGAAGCGGTTCAGGCGGGTAGAGCCAGTCAGAGCTTTATTCCGGGTCATTTTTGGGTTCCCAGGTCAACCCGAACCTGACCCATGTTTTTAAATGGGTCAATTTTTCGGACCCGAACCCGACCCGCTTCGGGTTCGGGTCAACCCAAACCCAAAATTTTCGGGTCGGGTTTTCGGGTTGAGTCCAATATTGACAGGTCTATTATTACTTACTTGTCGTTGATGATCACTCTCATTATATTTGGATTTTCCTTTTTACTTTTAAAACTGAAGTTACACATATCTTTATTAATTTCATAAACTTCATTGAGAAACAGACAGCTCGCCAAGTTCAGGTGGTGCGTACCGACGGCGATTCTGAGTTCGTAAATCAACAATTCAGAAATTTTCTTCAGACCAAAGGGATACATCATCAACTCTCATGCCCCTACACGTAGGAATAGAACGATGTTGCAGAGCGCAAACACCGCCATATCGTCAATACAGCCAGGACGTTGCTTCACACTGCGTCCATGCCTCCCAATTACTGGCCTGATGCCGTCTTAACAGCCGCTCATCTTATAAACCGAATGCCAACGCCTACGACCAACAATGTCTCTCCAATTCGTCTCATGTTTAACACCAAACCTGATTATGCCAATCTTCGCACCTTCGGATGCGAGTGTTTCCCACTTCTTCCGAAGCACTCTAGGCATAAACTCCAACAGAAGTCTGCATCATGCTTCTTCATCGGTTACACCAGCAATTATAAAGGCTATAAGTGTCTGAACAGATAAACAAATAGGATCATCATCTCTCGTCACGTTCAATTCATTGAAACATCGTTTCTCTTCTCTAAAACTCCTCAACCTCATCAAATATCTCAACCATTCTTTCCTCCCTCTTTTCTAATACCGTCTTCTACTCTACAACAGGTTACTTCAACCCAACATACCAAGGACAAAGCCTTGTCCAAGCATCTATCGAGCAGTCACACCTCACCGCTCAACTCTCATACCTGTACTCCGCATATACGTTCCCCAGCGGATAACGATCATGTCTCTCCTAATAACACAGTGGCTAGGCATCCGATGATAACTCGTACCAAAACCGGGTCACTAAAACCAACATATCGCTTAAATCTGCTTCACAACAAGATCTCTCAGCAGGATTCTACCAGCTACACTGAGGCCAACAAACTACTTGAATGGTGTAATGCCATGGTAGTTGAATTCCTTGCACTTCAAAAGCAAGATACCTGGCAACTGGTACCCGCTCCTTCAAGCAAGCAAATCTTGGGGTGCAAATGAACGTTTCGAAAGAAACTTCACGCAGTCGGAACTGTTGCTCGGTTCAAGGCGCGGCTGGTAGCACAAGGAAACCAACAGGAATATGGACTCGACTATGTCAAAACATTCAGTCCGGTAGCTAAACTACCTACCATTCGCGTCCTATTCACCATCGCTCTTCATCACGCCTGGAAAATTCATCAACTAGATGTGGAGAACGCCTTTCTTCACGGCGCATTCAAGAAACCGTCTACATGAAGCAGCCAAAAGGATTTGAGGACCCCGTCTATCCGAACCACGTATGCCTCCTACGGAAAGCGTTATATGGCCTCAAACAGGCTCCAAGGCAATGTTATACAACATTCTGCAATCATCTCCTTCGACTTGGTTTCTATCCGAGCAAGGCAGACCCATCTCTCCTCACATTCCATCAAGGTAACACCAAAATGTTCTTACTCGTATACGTGGATGACATACTCATCACCGGCAACGACGAAGATGCCATCTCCATGTTTCTTCACCAACTCAATCAAACGTTTGCGCTAAAAAACCTTGGCCCTGCGAACCACTTCCTCGGCATACGAATTCAACATAAGAAAGATAATTACTTTATGTCCTAAGAATCCTATGCTATATCTATTATCTAACAAGCCAATCTCATCAATTGCAACTCTGCAGCGAATCCCTCATGTACCAAACTACCAGCTGGCCATACAATGGAATCAGCCACGTTGTCCGATCACACGACCTATCGGAAGATCACCGGTGCGTTGCAATACCTCACCATTACTCGCCCGGATATTGCATACGCCGTCAATATGTTATCCCACCATATGCACGCTCCACAAGCGGATCACATCTTCCTCCTCAAGCGACTCATTCGGTACATTAAAGGAACAACAGATTTTGGACTTCCGATCATGAAATTAGGTCTCAATCTCACCACCTACTCCGACGCCGATTGGGTGAGTGATCTTATAACCCGGAAATCAACTTCGAGCTACTGCACCTTCCTTGGCACTACGCTGGGGTCGTGGATAGTGAAGAAACAGACAACGATTTCCCGGTCATCAACGGAATCGGAGTACAGGGCTCTCGCCGCCTCAACTGCTGACACTATATGGCTCAAGTGGCTGCTCTCTGATTTCCTTATAGATCACGACAACTCGGTTGATCTGCATTGTGACAATACCTCTGCCATCGCGTTAGCACTTAATCAGGTGTACCATGCTCTAACTAAACACATCGAGATCGATCATAGATTTCTCCGGGAACACATTAATAACAATCATCTCCGGCTTGTTCCAATCAAAACCGAAGATCATATAGCTGACATATTCACTAAGCTATTGTCGACGCCACGCTTCAAAAAGCTTAGGGACAAACTCACAATCAGCTCCGATCCGTTCGTTTGAGGGGGATATTAGCATACTTAAATAAACTGTATTAGCCTTTATTAACACTGTACCAATCTAAAGCCTATGCGTGTACTTCTATTTCCTAGGATCTATTTATAGGTCTTGTCTGTACATAGCTCCGATCAAGAAAGCACTTTCTTCTTCTTCCTCTGTTCTCTCCTCCGGATCACATCTGGTGTTTAGTTTCTTTAGTTTCAAATATATCCTTAGACTTCATTTAAGATAGTTTTCAAATTGCAACTACAGCTCACGTTTAGAAATTTTATACTAAGATACTTCATTTTATACCTAGTAACTTTATAATCATCATTACAAGAAAAAACTTAAGCAGTCCCAAGAAAAAAAAAAAAAAGAATAAAGAACGAGAGAGAGAGAGAGAGAGAGAGAGAGAGAGAGAGAGAGAGGCAGGGGATGGGAAGCTTACTGAACAAACAGGCAATTTCTTTTGTCAGCTGCAATCTGCGTTTGGAAGAGAAGAGGAGTACTTTCTGCAGGCCGGCAGCCGAAACCCCAACACCATTGCAGCCGTCCACAGCGGCGACATTAATTATCTTTTCGTGGGGTATATACTGTGTTGTATATGCAACCATGTAAGACAGAAGGTTACTACTGCTTAATATATTAATGAACTTTAGTAGTTTTGACAATTAATTAAGAGGTTAAGAGGTCTTGAATTCGAATTTTTCAAATATGTTATGTGTATATGAATTTATCTTAATTATTTTAAATGTAAAAAAAAAAGAGATCCACATATAATTAATAAAAAAGCAATATACTAAAATGTGTTACTCATTCTATTAGTTGATCATTATTTTTCATTAATTTAGATGTCTTTATTAAAATTTTTATCAGAATTAGCCTAAAAAAATTGTGTTATATTTTATGATAAATATAATATTAATTATTTATATATAAATCAGATTTATCTTAAAATAGATCTAACATTCTATTATTCATTATGATCAAAAACTTTTATCAGAATATTATGATTTTTTTTCTATTAAGAAAAGCACATTTAGGAGAGGGTATATGTTGCAATTTGGGATCCTGAATTTGTGTTTTGATAATAACAAAATTTGTTGGATTGTATTTAATTTCTCCTATAATTATATATATATATATATATATATATATATATATATATATATATATATATATATATATATATATATATATATATATATATATATATATATATATATAGAAACCTGCAGAGAGGCCTACACGATAAATACAATGTGTACTCCTTTTGTTGCTGCCTTGCTGTGGCTCCTTCTGGTCTTGATGGTTGGAGGTGGCTTCTGTTTTGTTGGCTCAGTCCTTCGAGCTGGCTTTGATTGGCTTGCTTGTCTCTCTTTGTAGTTGCTCAATTGTAATAGATGGACCATAGATACACCTGCAAAAAAAAAAAAAACATAAAAACAGAAAAAACATACAAAAGTAGCTAAGTGCAGCCAACAAGTCAGACAACAACGCCCAGAAAAAGCCACAGAACAAAGCCACAAAACTCCCACAACCTAGCACCAGGCATGAACAACCAACCAAAGCAAGAAAGCCACCAAAGCGAGACCACCCACCCTCACACCCCCGCCATAACAACACTCACATGACCCAACAACTCACTCAAATCACACTGACCTAGCCGTCGAGAACCCATAAAAGGTCCAAAGAGCAGCCCAACACATCCACAAAGATTAGCCAACAAATTTTATATGTTTGCGCCCACGACGCTTACCACCACAAGTGGAAGCAAAGTCAACAACACGACTCACATTCAACCCATACAATTCATAAGGATAATCAACTTTCTTAACCCCCAAGTCATCCTAATTAGCCCCCTAAGGAGATAAAGGTGACTTATATTTTTTTGTGTGTTATAACATTTTATGCTAAGTATGCACCAAGTATTGCCAAAGGATCAAAGTTCAAGACTAGGTACATAGTATATGATTGATGTTTCCAAGAGTTTGTATTTTTATCTTTTCTTGAGTCTATGTATTGTAAATGATGTTTAACAATCATACACACATACATAGGGGGAGTGAAAATAAAAGCTATAAATATTTTAATTTTTCTGCAAATCATATTATATGATATGTTGTTATTAAAATTAATTAAAATATTTTATTTAGCTGAAATAATTATTTTAAAGTATAACTAATCGTACAGTACGAACACCACATCATACTGGATGATCAGTTGTAATTAGAAACCCAACATTAATTAATTTAGGTAAAATTTTAAATTTTAATTTTGTTTTATTCGTACCATACTAAACTAATCATGTTATACGATGTTTAAAATATTTTCTAATTTAATAATGTGATTAATCAATAGAATTTGCTTGATTTTGATTTTTTTATAGTACTATATGAATTGGAATGTACTGGACGATTGATAGAGACGATTTTGGTCATCCCGAGATTCGTTCTATACGAACAATAATTTGATTGAACTAATCGTGTTGTATGACTGTTCATTTGTACAGTACGACCTAAAATGATCGTATTATACTAACAGGTAAACATACAGTACAAACTGAGCATATTTGAACTGATCGTATTGTAATAACTGTTTATCGTATAATACTAATAAGTCAAATTCATGAGATCATGTTGTATGATCTTAAGATCGTACTGTGCGAATAATAATGATTGAATTTAATAAATATGGTTTTTTAAACCCTATATTTAAGCTTTTTCATTAGACTTTGTAAGAGGCTTTTTTTGGCATTCATTGGTTTGAGTCATTTTTAGAGAAAGCTTGAAAAGAGAGCATTTAGATTGGGAGAGAAAGTGTAAACTTTTTGAGAGAGGAAGAAGATCCTTGTGGGTTCAAGGGAGTGTGAAAGGGAGTTTAACACGGTTGCTTCGTTAAACTTGCACCTGAGTTTCTCCATGCGTCAAAATTTGTCTTGAGGGAAGGTTTGGGAAGAAGACCCCTTTGGTGTAAAAAGGCCCAGCCACTCCACAACATGGGGGAAGTTGAAAGTGATTTGGTTTTCTGCCTCACCTGGAGGGTGAAAAGGATTTCAGGTTCTCTACTTCACCTAGAGAGAAAAAGATTTTAGTTTCTCTACCTCACCACGAGGGTGAAAAGGATTACATGTTCACTGTCTCATCAATAGGGTGAAAAGGATTTTGTTTCTCTGCCATACCGTGGAAGGGAAACAATTTTTGTAAAAGCTTCTCGATCTGCCTAGCTATGAGGGCTAAAAGAGAGTCACTAAAATATTTAATACAATACCCTGAGAGGAGGACTCTAGGGGATGTAGGTCAAGATTTGACCGAACCACTATAAAATTTTTGGCGTGATCGTTTCGTTTTCTTAACACTTTAATTTTCTCTCATTTTTATATCTTGCATATTATTTTCATGAAATCTAAGATGAAGGTATTGTGATTTCTTTGGATTGTTTTATGTTAGCAAGGAAAAAAAATAATGATAAAAATTTGAAAATAAAAAGAACAAAAGTATTTTTCTGTTCAACCAAATATATAAATTTTATTTTGTTTTTTGATATATGCTTCCACTTGTGTATTTGATTAACATTTTTTAAAAAAGAAATGGTTTTGAAAGGGAAACTTTTTTAAAACACCAAATCACCCCCATTTTGGTGTGCCTTGGACATTTCAACAATATTTAAAAATCCACATTTGAACTTTCAATATATGAAGGCATGTTTCCCCACTAGAGTTTTAATATATATATATATATATATATATATATATATATATATATATATATATATATATATCTTGATTTTTTTATTATAAATATTTAATTGGTACCTCTTTCAAAAAAAGTTCATAAATGTGTGTGTGTTTATATTTTAAAACTTAGCTTTAGAAAAGAAATCCTATTAGTTCTAATTAGTTATAAGTTGATTTAATGTTGAAAATTTGATTCATTAAATTTTTACTCTTTAATTTCTATATTTTAGATATTATAAAAAGAGTATATGATGATTCCATATATTAATATATCATACTTATTTCACATGAAAATATTTTTTAATTTTAGTCATTTTAATACATTTTTAACATTAATCATAAATAAAGCTATGGTATAACATATATGTGAAAGAAATAATGATCTTATCTATAATATGTGAAAATATAATTACGGATATATATTTTTTTAATTTAGAAAATATTTAATATATTTTCAGTTAAATTTATATTTAAATATCTTTAATTAAAAACTTGAATAAAACTATTAATACCTTATTATTAGTATTTTCAAATAATTCTCAGTCTTTTATTTCAAATAATTTGACTTTAGGAACCATCATGCATGTCCTAATGATTAGAATACTTCAACAAACATACAAAATGAAATGACGTTGATCTGATTTTCTAAAAATTAAATTAATATTAAAATATTTTTAATTAAAGAGTATTGATCACAGCTCTTTTCTGAGAGTGAGAAGAGAGCCTCACTTAGGAAAAATTATTATGTCCGGACAGAATACCGAGTGTACCGAGCGCGATACTGATGCAGTACCGAGCACCCAAGTGATGTGGTGTTTTGTTATTGGTCTCTTGACGCGTTTGGTATCCGAACACAGTAATTACTCCTCACTTAGGCAAATGGAGAAGCTTCATCTTAGCAGAAGCTCAGGTTGCAATATGGCAATTGCAAAATATATGATGGCCAATTTTATTTGACATATTCAAAGTCAAATGTGAAATGGAAGATTTCTCATGTTTTTGTCTTCATTATTGCCTGCTAGATTGATTGATAGTAGTATGAAATTCATGTGATAAAACATCATCATAACAAAGCCTTTTGAAATATTCATAAAATTTGAATAAATACTGTTAATCTCTTATGAAATCTATTTTTTGATTTTTTTTTTACTTTTTAAATTGTAAAAAATTTAAGAGCAAAAATTTCTCTAATTTGCATAAGTGTGTGAACTTTATGTGCATTTATGATAAAAATTAATGTAGGTGTAGTATAAAATTAACTCCGTCATGAATGAGTTCATGTGCTTGTATTCATGAGTGTGAATTGTGTGTGCTTGTTGAATGGAGTGAATTGCATTATGTAAATTTCTATGTATTAAAAAAAGTATCATTCAAAGATATCTTAAAAAATAATTGAAAGTCATTTTCTTAGCTTCATAAATATAGGCGCAATAAAATTATTTCGCTTGGTATTTAAATAAATCTTTCTAAAATTATTTAAATTTAATTAAATTTTAAAACTATATTTAGTTCTATTAGTCATATAGACGATTACAATAAGAACATCTACATTAAGCCTTATCCTACTACGTGAGGTCAGCTATACATATTATTTATCTCCATTGTGTCCGATCAAGAATCATTCTCATTTAAGTCTAAAAAAATGTCATTTATAATATTTTCTAACCAAGATTTTTTAGATAAAAATAAGAACAACTACATCAAGCCTTTATCCCACTACGAGGGGTCGGATACACAAATCTTTCATCCCCATTGTGTTCTACTAAGAATCAAATTCTTATTTAAACATACCAAAAAATGTCATTTCTAATATTTTTTAACCCAAATTTTTTAGATAACAATAAGAAAAACTACATGAAGCCTTTATCCACTACGTGGGGTCGACTACACAAATCCTTCGTCTCCATTTTGTCATATTAAGAATCAAACTCTCATTTAAATTAAAAAAATATCATTTATAATATTTTCTAACCAAGATTTTTAATTCCACCTCTACCTTTTTAAATATAGGTCAAATCTAATACATCTACTCTTTTAATCGGGTTATCAAAAGGCCAACATTTTATGTGTCCAAACAATCTAAAATGACTCTCTAATCTTATTTTCCATTAGGGCTATTCCAACCTGTCCATGCATTTACTTATTTCTCATTTTGTCTCTATGAGTGAAGCCACTCATCCACCTAAGTATCCTCATCTCAATATTTAACTTAATTTTATGTTTCCTTTTAATGGCCAACATTTTGTACCATAAAAGCATTGCAGGTCTCACCACTATCTCATAGAATTTTTGCTTAAGTTTAAGTAGTAATTTTTTTGTCACACAGTAGGTCCAATGCTTTCTTCCACTTCAACTATTATACTTGAATTTTACTAATAACATCCCCATCTATTTCACCATTATTTTGAACATTAGATCCAAAATATCTAAAATGTGTACTCTTATGAATGACTTGATTAGGCAAAATCATACTTTTATTAATGACTTGATTAGGCAAAGTCATAATCATCCTTATAGCTTTCCCAATTTTTCTTGCTTTTAATTCTTATTATATATCTTCTCTTTCATATTTTGATTTCATCACCTACTATTTTTATCATTATGACGCGTTTATTTAGATAATCCAACAACATTATTTGCAATATTCTTAATATCATTAGTTATTTTTTGCATATAACATTAGCTTCTTCATGCACCGTCAAAATCTTAAGATCTTTAATCTTATTCTAAAAAAAAAAAATTATTAGAGTCCTTTAAATACCTCGATCTAATTCTAAGATAGTATTTTACTTTATTTTTCATTTCATCTTAAAATTTAAAAACTAATAAACGATGTTGAGTACATAAACTTTCACTCAGAATAATTTTATAATATTTGTAATCTAAGTAATCTTTTTTTATAAGAAAATAATCAATTTGAATCTTAATAAAAATATTATTATGAGTGATAAGATACTTCTCTCTTTTCTTAAATAGGATATTAGCAACTACAAAATCATAAGTTATAGCAATTTCTGATATGATCATATCACCTTCATTAGTCGCTTTAAACTCATATATAATTACTATGAAAGCTTTTAAAATATTCTCCTCTAACAATTTTTCTTTTCAAACGGTATCATTTGTATTAATTCTTCTAACTCATTCCAAAGTTTTAATTTTGAATACATAGCTAAATCTACTCGAGGAGCATAAACACATATAATATTAATAATCTTAACATCAATAGCAATCTTTAAAGCTATAATTATATATGCAATTCTATTAATTTTTATAATGTTATTTTTCAAACTCTTATTTATAATCATACCTACATCATTTCTAGTACGAATCTTACCTTAATACCAAAGTTTAAATATTAAATTATTAATCTCCTGTGCCTTCTCTCAAACCCATTTAGTTTTTTGAATGCATAGAATATTTATTTTCCTATAAATCATAGTATCATTAATTACATTAATTACCTATATGAGAACTTATATTCCAAGATCTATCTTAATTATATTTTCATGGACTAGCTTCTTTACCCACATTTGTCCATGTTGTAGGAACCATTGCTTATTTAACACTGCTCTTGGATGTCGGTGCAGCGGTCATTGCACACTTCTCTCTATATTCAAGTCATATTGCTCGTCGCTTCTACGAAACGTCATAATATTAACACAATATATTAAAGAATTTATTCCATGATTATTCTATAAATTTTACGCTAGTTATCGAATACCTAACGAAATCCTCCATTTTTTTCTATTTGGGGATTGTGACTTAGCAACGAGCCAACGACAATGTTAATTAGTAATCAAGAAAACTCATTTAATTACAAAACCTTATTATATGTATAAATAGATTTTTTTTTTGTATTTAAAAATAAAATCTTAACTTCATCAAAAAAAAAAAAAAGAATTTTACATTTTGTAAAATAATTTTTTTGTAAGTAAATATCTCAACAACTTAAGCAATCACTCAAGAAAAATATTTATGATCTATTATAAGCATACCACGTGATAAAAGATTATATTGACAAAGTCTTTCTGGATATTTTGTATAATTTTAAATAAATATTAATAAATTTTTATGAAACCCATAACTTAGTAATAAAAACTCAATAAGATTAATCTTGTTTGCACATTGACCAAATATAATTTAATTATTGTATGAACGTCTCTTGTTTTGAAAATCCAACTCATGCAATCATTTATAAATTAATAATATACAATATGTTGAATTTTTCTTCCTGCACAAAAGCACTTTGACTTTGAGAAATGAATTCATGGGAAGGAACAATTAGTCTATTAGTCTAATACTTTTATAATAATTTAATTTATTGCATTGCATATGACAATATTTAATAATAAAAATTGTAATAAAAGAGAAAAATACAAAATTAATTTTATTTTATTAAGGATGTATGCTTGTGAGCATATGTATACTTTGCATGTATGTTTAAATTGTATATGTATTTAAGAAAATAATAATAATAATATGATAATGATATATAATTTTTTTTATATAATAATAACAATCATTCAAATAAATTTAAAAAATAATAATTTAAATAATTTAAATATTATTTATATGTGTGCTTGTTTGCATATTTGAATGATTTATGACCTTATGCATTTGGGTGTTTGAATAATTATATGTGTGAATTATGTAAAGTTTTTGTTTATGTATGCGGGTCAATGTTCGGCTGGTATGCACGGTTATAATTGCATAGGTGCTTGTGTGGGTGAATTGTGTGCATGAGTGTGAATGCCATGCACGTTTGTTTAGAAATACATTCTTCTAAAAATAGAGAAAGAGATAACAATAAATTACAAGAAAAAAAAATTTAGAAATAAACATACAATTAAAAGAGTGGAATAATAGTTTCTATTATTATTATTATTATTATTTTGGGGATAGGCTTTAATAATTTATACAAAATCTCAATTCTAAGATCTTTTGATGAAAATCTAAACTCTCAATCAATAAAATAACAAAGGTTGCATTGTCCATTCCATTTATGTTGTAAAATAATCATAACAAACATCTGTATCCTCTATTGCATATTTGTCTTCCACTTCACTTGTAGAAGATGAATATGTAGCTCCTCATAAATGTCCATGAAACCACCATAGAAATCTACCTCTTGATGGATGTCATCTCTATCTCTATTTCACTTATAAAAGAATAATTAATTAGCTCATCAATTTTCATGAAATCACCATCCAAAGAAGATACTGATCATCACCCATCACATCTTTATGCTCTTCTCGTTTCTCCAGCCATTTGTCATAGAGTACTTCTCTTCAAGCCATTCTTCATCGTCTTTATCTTCTGACAATTATTTCTCTACCTCGCTTACATCTTCTATATCTATTTCACATAAGTTAGAATTTGTTGAACTCATATGTGATTCCCATCTTCTCAGTTTCCTACTTGAGCCAAGCCACTATTGACCATGCCGACAAGAACCACACATGCATGGCCCCCTAATCCATCCCCCTACCTATTTTCTTTTTTTTTTTTTTAATTAATTTCTATCATCTTTGGTAGAGGCCATCAAGGCTCGATTCTCTTCTTCAATTTTACCTTATGAAAAGCAAGAAAAAGTTTCAAGCAAAAATTTAAAAATCATTGGCTAATGCCCAGAGTCCCTTCGACGAGTTTATGATCTTATCTTAAAAATGGTGTTGATTGTCTTTATAGGATGAACCAAATTTGAGGGCAATCAAAACTTTAAGCCCTATGTGATGCTCAGATCATCTCCTCGAAGAAGAATTTATTGTCATCATTAGACATAATAATTTGAGGTTTTCCGGACTTTTAGTCCCTACAATAAGTGTTCCATCATCATTGAAAGAAGTGTTGATTACCCACATTGGGCAAATTAGATTTGAAGATGATCAAGATTTTTTTTTGTCCTAAAGATGCTTCAATCATCTTGATTGTCCTCATCGAGCTTGCAAGATTTAGAGGTGATCAATTTTTCTAATCCTTCAATCCCCCCTTGAAAGAGTCATCAATTATCCTCATCATCAGGCAGACCAATTTTTTATATTAATAAAGCTTGCTTTTGCAATTCTTCATAGGAGTTATCGAGTTATATTCCATTCTAAATTAGCCATTGTCTTCACTTGCAACGAATGGTGGATCACAGGTCATTACAGTTCAAATAAAAATTGAAAGAAAAAATTGGCCATGTTCCCAACCAGTCGATGTTTGAAACAACGATTAAGAGTTTTAATTTTTTTTTATTTTAATTTATTGTCTTAATTTAATTCATAAATATGATTTGTTTTTTTTTTAATTTTGTCCTTTCACTTCAACACTTATCATTTGTATATACTTAAGCATCCACAACAGGAAAATGTCTTATTATCGTCGGAATTTTCTGGCGGATAAATATACGCCGGCAATTGCGACGACACCACCGGCGGAACTGTTCGCCGGTGATTTTACGGCGGCATTTCCGGCGGCTTTGCCGTTGCCGGATTAAGGCCGCCGGTAACACCGCTTTTTCTGTAGTGATCGTTCTCTTTTAATGCAAAATACCCCAAAGTTCTGTTATATTACGCTAAATTTTTGAGAAGGGCACGTACGCGTGCTCCTCATACTTAATTCAAGGAAACATCAAAATTAACAGCTAAAGTTCAAGAAATCACTAGTGCACGTAATATGAAAATCTCATCCTTGAATCAGTTTATGGAAATTTTTAATGCTCAATAGGAGAGAGGGAGCATGCTACTATTCAAAAGTGTAAATACAAAAGCTTTCAAAAAGATGGGCACATTGTATGTTATTGCAGTGAAGGTGGCAAAAAGGGAATAACATGAATTTGCCGAAGAAGCTTTGGGTTGTATACTTGCATGGTGGTTGATATGGGCAATATGAAATCATCATATTTGGGAGTTACATATGTATTTTTCATGCTAAGGAAGAATGGATTCATAGCCGATGTTTCAGTGATTCCAACGTGGAATTCAGAGGTAAAAAAGAACTTTGTAGATAGTGAAGTGGAATCTCCTTGTTTAAGCTCAAGTGAGAAGCTGGTAGGATAAGACTCACATATGACTTCAATAAGATTTTTTCTTATGTGATTCAAATACAAATAATGTAAATGTGGAAGAGAAGAATGGATGGAAGACGAAGATGATTAAGAATGGTTGGAAAAGAAATACTATGACAAATGACTAGAAGGAGAACAACATTAAGATGTGATTGTCAAGGTATCTTCATCGGGTGATGATTTCATGGAAATTGATGAGTAGCTAATTAATTATTCTTTTATATAAGTGAAATGGAGGTAAAGTATGACACCCATCAAGAGGTAGATTCCTATGGTGATTTCATGGACATTGATGACTAATTGACATATTCATCTTCTACAAGTGAAGTGAAAAATGAATATGCAACACATGATACATATATTTGCTATGATGGTTTTACAAACCAAATGAAATGGGACAGCGCAACCTTTATTAGTTTGTTGATTGAGAGTTTAAATTTTTCATCAAAAAATTTTAGAATTAAAGTTTTATATAAACTGCTAAAGTCCCCTCCCCCAAAAAATAAAAAATAATATTACACTCTTTTAGTTATATATGTCTAATTTTTATTATTTTTTCTTGTAATTTATTGTTTTCTCTTTCTCTATTTTTGAAAAATGTCATATTTGATCTGCAACTATGTAAAAAAAAAAATTCCGGTTGTAATTGATTGTAAATTGATAAATGAATTATGTAGAATTTTAGATGTGACATTAAATGAATTTTTGTAAAACAGGCTAAGTACAATTAGTTAAGAAAGTTTAGATTTTTACCATCATTTGGGACAACTTTCTTACTATTTCCAAAGCAACTTTTTACTACAAAAATTTTTAATTCAATAAATGTTTTAATAAAAAATTATTTTAAAAATCAGTAAAAAATCTGTCTCAAACCAAGCCTAAGCATTTTTCTTTATTGAATTAACTTTGATGTAATATACTTTCAACAAAATGGCTAAATGATTTAGACTTTCTATATATTTTGAAAGGAATATAAATTTATCAAATTTTAACAAAAGAAATATACCTGTCAAATAACTTCAGCCAATTTTGTCTTCTCCTGTGAGCTTCCTCATGAGTTCATGCTTCATCAAAAAGAATTTAATGTCGTTGGGTTCGTATTTCCGATACGTTGAGTTCGACCGTACGTTTGCTGAAATTGGAGTTCGGATGGTCCTAATTTTAATTTTGGAAGTTTCCAACTTGATTTTGCATTGAGATTCGTGCCCGATCAAGATAATTTTTTGATAATGTATCTAATAAGAACAACTACATGACGTCTTTATCCACTACGTGGGGTCGACTACACAAATCCTTTGTCTCAATTTTGTCATATTAAGAATCAAACTCTCATTTAAATTTTAAAAAAAATGTCATTTCTAATATTTCTAACCAATATTTTTAATTCTACCTCTACCTTTTTAAATATAGGCCAAATCTAATACATCTACTCTCTTAATCGGCTCATCAAAAGGCCAAAATTTTATGTGTCCAAACAATTTAAGATGACTCTCTCTGATCTTATTTGCCATTAGGGCTATTCCAACCTTTCCATGTATATACTTTTTTCTCATTTTGTCTCTATGAGTGAAGCCACTCATCCACCTAAGTATCCTCATCTCAATATTTAACTTAATTTTATGTTTTGATACAGGACTATTTAGATGCTATGGTTATGAGTTCACTTGAACATTGCACAACTATTAAATTAGAATAATTTCAGAACAAAATTATAAGCAATCTTCAAACGACGGTTAAGACAAATGAAGCGATCAATTGCGTAGGCGAAATCACATGCTCCGAATTTGAAATGTTCAAGATAATTAAGAAAATAAAACAACACAAATAGTAGCTTTCAAATTAATCCCTAATCTAACAATGAGATCTAGGATGCATAGAAAGCACTCTCAATTCCTATGATTCACTAAGCTTTTGGCAAGAGCATTCGGAGTAGGCCTTAGCGAGTACAATCTTAACCAAACGAGAATTTAGAGTTAGAAGAAATTGAAGACAAGTAGAAAGAAAACCTTTCGCTAAGAAGATTTTGGAATTCTCCAATCAAGACTTTCGAAATGCTCTTCAATGGCTTCCGTCAATTGGAACAAAATACGAACTACGTATTCTTCGATTGTATGATCGATCTCCAAGTGTCCTCCAAAGTATTTCTGGTTATGGCTGTCAAGAAACCTGAAATAATTCAGGTTTTCCTTCTCAAATCTGAGAGGAAAATAAGCTCTAAACGTAGAGAAGATGGATGGGACGGGTTGAGTGTATGGCTGTGAACAAAAGGGGATGAGATGTGGAGAAGAAGTGGGAGAAGGAGGGGAGTTACGGGTGAGGGACGGAACACAGCTGTTGGGCGGCAAAACAGGGAAAAGCAAAATAGAGAATCTGCTCTATTTCCCAAAGGGGTGATACCACTTATGCAATACCAAAATCCAATCCAGGTGGAGAGAAATTTCGGTCAGAGGAGTCAAGGGAAATTTGAATTATTTCCAAAGTATGAATAGGCGATTAGGAAATAATTGCATATGGCATTAATGGGTGGGAGCATGTGGCCGGCGGCATGCATGGGGGATGGGAGTAATTTGGGGAATTAATAGAGCTCCCTAATTTAAGTTATAGGATTAGGAAATTTTAAAATTAAATCCAATTGAAGGAAAATATTCAAAGGGATCTCATTCAAAACTTTCCTAAAATAGAATGAGTAAATTAGGAAATATTTTGAAATTCAAATATTTTGAATTCAAATTCCATTGTATTCCAAAATACACCACATCCGAAATAGGAAACAAATCAAAGGGGGAATGAAGGGGGATGGTGTGACGCCCCAGACATCCATAGTGAAAGGATTCGTCTGACATTCTGATCGAACTCCATTCCAGTTGCCTTGCTCGGACCTGAAAATATCAACCACATATAATGAGCTTTACAAAGCCCAGCAGGTCACCAAAGCCTACAACTGAAATCAAAGCACGGCGATGCCATCAATATGCATGTCAATCTATCAATCTGAATCAGTCAATGGTCAATGAGTCTATGCAGTACGAAAATCCAATAGTCAATAAAGCCAGTCAATGCAGCAGCAAGCGAATCGATAAATCAACTCAATAAATCCATGTCAATCTCAAAGAAATCCGTACGCAATAGGAAATCAATCAATCCGTCAAATCAATCGCTATCAAATCAAATCAATGCGGTCTAATCAATACTATTTATTCAATGAAATCAAAGGAGGAAAGCAGTACGATAAATCTCAATTTAGTCTAACAATGAATCCATGCAGCAGTCAATACGGTGCAGAAACAGTAACAACAGTAAATTTCAAGATCAATAAATCCATAGGCAGTAGTAACAATAAATCTATAAGCAGAAATCAATGAATCTATAGGCAACAGTGTCAATAATTCTATACTATTCATGTCCATGCTATCAATACAAATATATATATCCATCCATTTTCTATATCAATGCTCAATGTCGATGCACAGCAATCAATCAGTGAAATCAATGAAATCGTACGATCTAGTAAATCCAATCAAAGTCGATAAAGCAGGAATCTATAAAACAATGAATCCATAAATCAATACAGTAAACATGCATTCAATACTATATACTGAACAAGTATAATCAACTGGCTATGTTGCTGTTGTAGAATCCATATTGCTGTTGTAGATATCCATACATTGGTTCTATCAATAAGAGTCGTCACTCTTTTCGCCCGTCGGCATTTTTTATAAACTCCTTATGACTCCCAATCGTTATATCAATGATCAATGGTTTAAAGGAAAGCCCGTCGGCCCACCATCCTGTACAGGTATCAATATCAATCTTCAACCAATGTTCAACCAGGTTATACGTGTGTTCCAGTATCAATAATTAATCAATAATCAGTATTAGAGCAATCATATCAATAATCATAGGCATATCGATTCAATCTATCAATTTCAGTCAAATCAGAAATCATACAAAAATCGGGCAGAGTAACAATAGTCTATCGAATTTACACAAAAATCCTGCAAAAAGACAAATTCTGAATTTCTCCAACTTACAACAGAATAACCACGGCATCAATACAAGACTATCAATCTATAGAATCCAAATCAAATCAAGTCCTGATAATTTTCTATTCAATTAAAATCGCGTAGAATCAATTCCGACCGGTAAAATCATCGCAGAAAATACTCAAATCGTGTACAATATTCATATCTATAACATACTAAAAGTTGTGCGGTGAAAGTCGTGTCAATACAAAATCAGGTCAAAAGTTCGACTACAAAAACACAAAACAGTGCACAACTCGATCGAAATACAAAATCTTCGAAAACAGAAATAGGGTTCAGAGTCCTTACAGCGAGACAAACAAATCTTCTAACAGCGTCGTCGGACGAAAAGCGCTCCGCGGGCTCCAAAACCAAGCTTCCTCTTCTCTTTCCTTCTCTTTCTCTCTCTTGCCTTTTCTCTCTCTCCAAAATGAATCCAAAATATCTCAAATCCGATATTTATCAACACTGGTCGTCCTGGACGATCCAAATTTCGTCCTGGTACGATGGGTTCTCTGGGCAAATTTCGTACAGACGAAATCCAAATTCGTCCCGGGCGACTTGCTCTCTGGACAGATTTCGTACAGACGGATCGTCCCGACTGCTCCAGGTTCGTACAGACGAAAATGGAAGATTTCTTCACAAATTTCTTCAGTTCGTCCAGTACTAAAGTCAGATCGTACAGACGAACTACACTAAAAAAAATCAGCTTTTTGAAGGGTTTTACAATCTACCCACCTAAAAAAAAATGTCGTCCTCGACATTTCTCTTAAGGGATCGAATGCAAAATCGATACAAAGCAAATCCGTCCAATCAAATTTCAAATCAAAATCAAATCGAATCAAAATCAAAATCAAAATCAAAACTCGTCAGAATCCATACAAATCACACAATCCAGTCAATCACATGTCATTCAATATGTATGCAAAACGATACACTTGAAACAATCCATTCTATCAAACTATCAATCAAATCCTTTCACTACACTTGCTCTGATACCAATTGTGACGCCCCAGGCATCCATAGTGAAAGGATTCGTCTGACATTCTGATCGAACTCCATTCCAGTTGCCTTGCTCGGACCTGAAAATATCAACCACATATAATGAGCTTTACAAAGCCCAGCAGGTCACCAAAGCCTACAACTGAAATCAAAGCACGGCGATGCCATCAATATGCATGTCAATCTATCAATCTGAATCAGTCAATGGTCAATGAGTCTATGCAGTACGAAAATCCAATAGTCAATAAAGCCAGTCAATGCAGCAGCAAGCGAATCGATAAATCAACTCAATAAATCCATGTCAATCTCAAAGAAATCCGTACGCAATAGGAAATCAATCAATCCGTCAAATCAATCGCTATCAAATCAAATCAATGCGGTCTAATCAATACTATTTATTCAATGAAATCAAAGGAGGAAAGCAGTACGATAAATCTCAATTTAGTCTAACAATGAATCCATGCAGCAGTCAATACGGTGCAGAAACAGTAACAACAGTAAATTTCAAGATCAATAAATCCATAGGCAGTAGTAACAATAAATCTATAAGCAGAAATCAATGAATCTATAGGCAACAGTGTCAATAATTCTATACTATTCATGTCCATGCTATCAATACAATATATATATCCATCCATTTCTATATCAATGCTCAATGTCGATGCACAGCAATCAATCAGTGAAATCAATGAAATCGTACGATCTAGTAAATCCAATCAAAGTCGATAAAGCAGGAATCTATAAAACAATGAATCCATAAATCAATACAGTAAACATGCATTCAATACTATATACTGGACAAGTATAATCAACTGGCTATGTTGCTGTTGTAGATATCCATACATTGGTTCTATCAATAAAAGTCGTCACTCTTTTCGCCCGTCGGCATTTTTTATAAACTCCTTATGACTCCCAATCGTTATATCAATGATCAATGGTTTAAAGGAAAGCCCGTCGGCCCACCATCCTGTACAGGTATCAATATCAATCTTCAACCAATGTTCAACCAGGTTATACGTGTGTTCCAGTATCAATAATCAATCAATAATCAGTATTAGAGCAATCATATCAATAATCATAGGCATATCGATTCAATCTATCAATTTCAGTCAAATCAGAAATCATACAAAAATCGGGCAGAGTAACAGTAGTCTATCGAATTTACACAAAAATCCTGCAAAAAGACAAATTCTGAATTTCTCCAAATTACAACAGAATAACCACGACATCAATACAAGACTATCAATCTATAGAATCCAAATCAAATCAAGTCCTGATAATTTTCTATTCAATTAAAATCGCGTAGAATCAATTCCAACCAGTAAAATCATCGCAGAAAATACTCAAATCGTGTACAATATTCATATCTATAACATACGAAAAGTTGTGCGGTGAAAGTCATGTCAATACAAAATCAGGTCAAAAGTTCGACTACAAAAACACAAAACAGTGCACAACTCGATCGAAATACAAAATCTTCGAAAACAGAAATAGGGTTCGGAGTCCTTACAGCGAGACAAACAAATCTTCTAACAGCGTCGTCGGACGAAAAGCGCTCCGCGGGCTCCAAAACCAAGCTTCCTCTTCTCTTTCCTTCTCTTTCTCTCTCTTGCCTTTTCTCTCTCTCCAAAATGAATCCAAAATATCTCAAATCCGATATTTATCAACACTGATCATCCTGGACGATCCAAATTTCGTCCTGGTACGATGGGTTCTCTGGGCAAATTTCGTACAGACGAAATCCAAATTCGTCCCGGGCGACTTGCTCTCTGGACAGATTTCGTACAGACGGATCGTCCCGACTGCTCCAGGTTCGTACAGACGAAAATGGCAGATTTCATCACAAATTTCTTCAGTTCGTCCAGTACTAAAGTCAGATCGTACAGACGAACTGCACTAAAAAAAATCAGCTTTTTGAAGGGTTTTACAATCGGCGGCAAGGAGCTATGGCCGACGGCAAGGGGAAATTGCGGGCAATGCGAGGTCGTGAGAATTTTGGGAGGGATGGTTGGGTGGGATGGCCGGCGGCTTGGAATGGAGGTGGGGATGTTAGGCCGTGAGGTTCAAGCGGGAAAGTGGGTGGGTGAGGTGGAGGAAACCGGTGAGTAATGGTTGTGGAAAGAGATAGGAGAAAACAAAGGGGATTAAGGAAGAGCCACGAACTCGACTTATCTAAGTTGGTGGGTATTGCACCATCTCCTTCCTCTCCAAGGAAGCTCTCCACTAGAACTCACAAGTTCTCACAATGCTCCAAGCAAGAAAACAAAATTCTCCAATAATTCTTCATTAGCCATAATAGAATAAAATGGGGCTTTAAATAGCCTCCTACAACATGACTCGAAACAAAAGACACAAACGCCCTTTGGGCTCACATACGATAACTCCCATAAGAGGGGTACAACGGGAAAGAAAACACATAAGCAACTAAATAAAATAAAATAAAAATACAACGACTCATAAATGCCACATAAGCAAGCTACATGAAAAATACATCAACGACTCAAAAGTATAAAGACTCGATCGTGGCCGTAGATCGACGACCGCGTCTCTGATAAACTCTCCATGATGATCTGATGTCCCCATCATGTTTCCTTTTAATGACCAACATTTTGTGCCATAAAAGCATTGCAGGTCTTACCACTATCTCATAGAATTTTTGCTTAAGTTTAAGTAGTAGTTTTTTTGTCACACAATAGGTTCAACGCTTTCTTCCACTTCAACTTTTATACTTGAATTCTACTAATAACATCCCCATCTATTTCACCATTATTTTGAACAATAGATCCAAAATATCTAAAATGTGTACTCTTATTAATGACTTGATTAGGCAAAGTCATACTCTTATTAATGACTTGATTAGGCAAAGTCATAATCATCCTTATAGCTTTCCCAATTTTCTTAGCTTTTAATTCATATTATATATCTTCTCTTGAATATTTTGATTTCAGCACCCACTTATTTTATCATTATGACGTTTTCATTTAAATATTCCAACAATATTATTTGCAATATTCGTAATATCATTAATTATTTTTTGCATATAACATTAGCTTCTTCATGCGCCGTCAAAATCTTAAGATTTTTAATCTTATTCTAAAAAATATTTTTATTAGCATCCTTTAAATATCTCGATCTAATTCCAAGATAATATTTTACTTTATTTTTTATTTCATCTTAAAATTTAAAAACTAATAAATGATATTGAATACATAAACTTTCACTCGGAATAATTTATAATATTTGTAATCTAAGTAATCTATTTTTTTTATAAGAAAATAATCAATTTGATTCTTAATATATATATTCTTATAAGTGATAAGATACTTCTCTCTTTTCTTAAATAGGATATTAGCAACTACAAAATCATAAGTTATAGCAATTTCTGATATGATCTTATCACCTTCATTAGTCGCTTTAAACTCATAACTACTATGAAAGCTTTTAAAATATTATCCTCTAACAATTTTTTTTAGGAGATATCATTTGTATTAATTCTTTTAAGTCAATCCAAAGTTTTAATTTTGAATGCATATATAAATCTACTCGAGGAGCATAAACACATATAATATTAATAATCTTTGCATCAATAGCAATCTTTAAAGCTATAACTATATATGTAATTCTATTAATTTTTATAATGTTATCATTCAAACTATTATCAATAATAATACCTACATCATTTCTAGTAGTACTCCTACATGAATACCAAAGTTTAAATATTAAATTATTAATCCATTGTGCCTTCTCTCAAATACATTTAGTTTTTTGAATGCATATAATATTTATCTTCCTATAAATCATAATATCCATTACTTACATTAATTTACCAATTTGAGAACTTATATTCCATGATCTATCTTAATTATAATTTCATGGACTAGCTTCTTTACTAATCTTTATCTTAATTATAATGTAAGAACCATTTCTATCTGGGGCTTGTGACTTAGCAACGACAATGTTAATTAGTAACCAAGAAAACTCATTTAATTAAAAAGAAACTATTATTTGTATAAATAAATTTTTTATGTATTTAAAAATAGAATCTTAACTTCATCAAAAAAAAAAAAAAAAAAAACAGTAAATAAAATAAGAATTTTACATTCTGTAAAATAATTTCTATAAGTAAATATCTTAACAAATTTAGCAATCACTCAAGAAAAATATTTATGATATAATATAAGCATACCGCGTGATAAAAGATTATATTAAAAAAACCTTTGTGAATATTTTGTATAATATTTTTTGAATAAATATTAATAAATTTTTATGTAACCCATTACTTAGTCAGACAAACTGATCAATAAGAATCTTGTTTGCACATTGACCAAAAATAATTTAATTATTGTATGCACATCTTGCTTTAAAAATCCAACTCATGCAATAATTCTTGAATTAATAATATAAATATGTTGATTTTTTCTTCCTGCACAAAAGGACTTTGACTTTGAGAAATGAATTCAAGTGAAGGAACAATTAGTCTATTAGTCTATTAGTCTAATACTTTATTAATAATTTAATTTATTACATTGCAAAAAATAATATTTAATGATAAAAATTGTAATTAAAGAGAGAAATACAAAATTAATTTTATTTTATTAAGGTTGTATGCTTGTGTGCATATGTATATATACTTTGCATGTATGTTTAAACTGTATATGTATTTAAGATAATAATAATAATAATAATAATAATAATAATAATAGGATAATGATATATAATTTCTTTTATATAATAACAACTATCATTCAAATATTTTGAAAATAATAATTTAAATATTATTTATACGTTTGCTTGTTTCCATATTTGAGTGATTTATAATCTTATGCATTTGGTTGTTTGAACAATTATATGTGTGAACTATGCAAACTCTTTGTTTATGCATGCAGGTTAATATTTGGCTTGCAGGCACGGTTATAATCGCATGAGTGCTTGTGTGTGGTGTTTGTGTGAGTTGTGTATGAGTGTGAATATCATGCACGTTTGTTTAGAATTACATTCTTCTAAAAATAGAGAAAGAGAAAACAATAAATTACAAGAAAAAAATAATAAAATTTAGACATAAACATACAATTAAAAGAGTGGACTACTAGTTTCTATTTTTTTGGGGGAGGGGGCTCCAATAATTTATACAAAATCTCAATTCTAAGATATTTTGATGAAAATCTAAACGCCCAATCAATAAACTAACAATGGTTGCATTGTCCATTCCATTTACGTTGTAGAATCATCGTAAAAAACATACATATGTATTCTCTGTTGCATATTCGTCTTTCACTTGACTTATAGAAGATGGATATGTCAACTCCTCATCAATCTCCACGAAACCAACATAAAAATCTACACCTTGATGGGTATCATACTCTACCTCTATTTCACTAATAAAAGAATAATTAATTAACTCCTCATCAATTTTCATGAAATCACCATCCAAACAAGATACTCATCCTCACCCATCACATCTTGATGTTCTTCTCCTTTTTCCAACCATTTATTATAAACTTCTCTTCAAGTCATTCTTCATCGTCTTCCTCTTCTAGTCATACTTTCTCTACCTCGTTTACATCTTCTATATCAAAATCACATAAGTTGAAATCTTTTGAACTGATATGTGATTCCCATCCTCTCAGCTTCCCACTTGAGCCAAGCCACTATTGATGATGCTAACAAGAACCACGCATGCATGGCCCCCTAATCTATCCCCTTACCCATTTTCCTTTTTAAAGATTAATTTCTCTCATCTTTAGTACAGCCCATCAAGGCTTGATTCTCTTCTTCAATTTTACCCTATGAAAAGTGAGAAAAGTTATCTAGCAAAAATTTAAAAATCATTAGATATGACTAATGCACATAGTCCCTTCAGTGAGGTTCTGATCTTTTCATAAAAAAGGTGTTGATTGTCCTTATAGAATGAACCAAATTTGAGGGCAATCAAAACTTTAAACCTATGATGATTCCCGGATCCTCTCCTCGTAGAAGCATTTATTGTCATCATTACACATAATAATTTAGAGGTGATCAAGACTTTCAGCCCCTACAACAAGGGTACCATCTTCATTGAAAGATGTGTTGATTATCCTCATTAGACATACTAGATTTGGAGATGATCAAGATATTTTTGTCCTAACGAGGCTTCAATCATCTCTTGAAAGAGGCATTGATTGTCCTTATTGGGCATGCAAGATTTAGAGGTGATCAATTTTTTCAATCATTCAATCCCCACTTGAAAGAGTCATCGATTGTCCTCATCAACAGGCAGACCAAATTTGGATATCAATAAAGCTTGCTTTTATAATTCTTCATAGGAGTTATATTCCATTATCAATTAGCAACTGACTTCACTCATGATGAATGATGGGTCATAGATCGTTACGGGTCGAATAATAACTAAAAGAAAAAATTGACCACGTCCTCAACCAATAAATGTTTGAAATAATGATTATGAGTTTTATTTTTTATATATATTTTTTAATTTCTTTTCTTAATTTAATTCATAAATAGGATTTTTTTTTTTTACTTCAGCACTTATCATTTGTATATACTTAAACAAAATTTTCTTTTAATGCAAAAGAAAGTTCCATTATGATACACTAAATTTTTTAGATGGGCATGTGAGACTCATACTTAATTCAAGGACACATCATAATTGACGGCTAAAATTCAAGAAATCACAAGTGCAAAATTTATCAAAATTTTACCCTTGAATCAATTTATGGATTTTTTTTTTGTGCTCAATGGGAGAGAGGGAGCGTGCTTCTATTCAAAAGTGTAAAAGATAAAAACCTTTGAAAAGATGGGAACAACGTATGTTATTGTAACGAAGGTGGCACAAAGGGAAGAACATGAGTTTTTCGGAGAAATTTTGGGTTGCATACTTGCATGGTGGTTGATATGGGAAATATGAAATCGTCATATCTAGGAGTTAAATATGTATTTTTCATGCTAAGGGTGAATGGATTCATAGCTAATGTTTCAGTGATTCCAACGTGGGATGCAGAGGTAAAAAAAGAACTATGTAGATTGGGAAGTGGAATCTCCTTGTCTAAGCTCAAGTGAGAAGCTGGGAGGATGAGACTCGCAGATGACTTGAATAAGATTTTATCTCATGTGATTCAGATGCAAAAAATGTAAATGTGGAATAGATGAATGGATGGTAGACAAAGATGATGAAGAAAGGCTGGAAAAGCAATACTATGACAAATGACTAGAAGGAGAACAACATTAAGATGTGATGGATAAGGTATCTTCATCGGGTGGTGATTTTATGGAAATTGATGAGGAGTTAATTAATTCTTCTTTTATATAAATGAAATAGAGGTAAAGTATGGCACCCATCAAGAGGTAGATTCATATGGTGATTTCATGGACATTGATAACTAGTTGGCATATTCATCTTCTATAAGTGAATTGAAAGATGAATATGCAACACATGATACATATATTTGCTATGATGATTTTACAAACCAAATGAAATGGACAGCGCAACCTTTATTAGTTTGTTGATTGAGAGTTTAAATTTTCCATTAAAAGATTTTAGAATTAAGATTTTGTATAAATTGCTAAAGTCCCCTCCCCCAAAAAATAAAAACTAATATTACACTCTTTTAATTGTATATTTTGTCTAATTTTTATTATTTTTTCTTGTAATTTATTGTTTTCTCTTTCTCTATTTTTAGAAAAATGTCATATTTTATTTGCAACTATGCAAAAAAAAAAAAATTCGGTTGTAAATGATTGTAAATTGATAAATGAATTATGTAGAATTTTAGATGTGACATTAAATGAATTTTGTAAAACAGGCTAAGTACAATTAGTTAAGAAAGTTTAGATTTGTGCAATCATTTGGGACAATTTTCTTACTATTTTTAAAACAAATTTTTAGTAAAAAAATTCTAATTCAAGAAATATTTTACTAAAAAATTTCTTTAAAAATCAGTAAAAAAATCTGTCTCAAACCAAGCCGAAGCATTTTCTTTATTGAATTAACTTTGATGTAATATACTCTCAACAAAATGGCTAAATGATTAAGACTTCCTATATATTTTGAAAGTAAGATAAATTTATCAAATTTTAACAAGAGAAATATACCTGTCAAATAACTTCAACCAATTTTGTCTTCTCCTGTGAGCTTCCTCATGAGTTTCATGCTTCATCAAAAAGAGTTCTTGTATGTCTTTCTGTAGGACGCCGACGCCGATGATGACGACGGGGACGAATTGCCGAAAAAAAAGACAGAGAAACTGTTGATTTGAGCAATGTAAGAACCATTTCCGATCGACTAGCTAAAGATGTGGAGCAGCGTGGTTGTTACCTCTTAATGTTCGCCGGTGGAAAGCTCTGTATCAAGAAGATTAATTATAGGCATCGATTGATTTCGCTGTTGAAGCGCCCAGTTTCAGGGAAGGATTGCAATCGATGATCGGAAACCTTCTGTAAATGTGAATTCTCGCCTGATCTCATGATGGAATCTGGATCAAGAAAAAGAAGGAGCGGAAGGGAGTAAAAGAGCCTCGGCTGGGCGTCGAGCTTACTCTTATCCATCAGAGTCTCCAAAAGAATCGAATCCAGAACGTCAGAAACGTTGCTAATAAGCTCTCTGCTTAGGAAAATATAGAGGAAAAAGAAGATTTTTGTCAGAAGAAAAAAAAACTGAGAAAGCAGTTCCCCATTCCCGATTTATAGAGGAAAAAAAAGTATTCTTCTTGCATAAGTAAAATGATTGTAACGAACAATCCTTTTGTAACGACGTGGACCAATAGGGATAAATTTTGTTATAGGTTTGTTTTAGAGTGAGAAATTTACTGGATGAGTTGTTAAAGAAAAAGAGTGAGGGTTTCTTGGTTCTAATTTAAAAAATATAAGGCGGCTTATCATGATTTATTGATTTAGAGTTTTTATTATTAATTAAGAGATATTTTGAATTTTGTGTATCAAATGAGTGTATGAGTTTGAAGGTCTTTATATATATAGTCGCGGCGGTAGAGAAATATAACGTTTAACGTCTTAGCGTTGTACGAAAATCCGGCACGCAATCATATAAGAGAGAGTGTGCGTCACTCATTAGAGACAAAGATTTTTACGTGGAAAACCACTAAAAAGGGAGAAAAATCACGGGGTCTGGCTCAGTATGAATGAATCCACTAGTATTGTAGTTGATTACAAATGAGGTCCTTCCTCAGGGGAAGGCCTTAGCTTGATGTACATCTTATAGAGTACATTACATGGTGAGAATACAAAGTATCACTGTTGATGTGTTTGTTTGGTCTGAATGACTATAGTCGGTGTACGATGTAAGTTGGAAAGACCGTAGTCGGTGGGCGATGAAGGTCGGAAGTCGGCGGGCGATGGAGGTTGGAAGGACCATAGTCGGTGGGCGACGTAAGTTTGAAGGACTGTAGTCGGCAGGTGACGGAGGTCGGAAGAACTGTAGTCGGCAGACGACGTAAGTTTGAAGGTCAGTAGTCGGCGGGCGACGGAGGTCGAAAGGACTGTTGTCTAACGACGGAGGTCAGAAGGAAGGCGTCAAGTAGATGTCCATCCATGGACAGAAATCCAATATCGGATAGATTGTCCAGCAAAAATCTGACAACAGGCAAAAGTCCGACGTCAGGTAGAAATTTGACGACGAGTGGAGGTCCGTCGTCAGGTAGAAGCCCGACATCAGTTGGCGGCTGGGGAGAACTCCGACATTATATAGTATTCGAGCAAAATTCCAGAGTCACTTGGAGATCGGGTGGAACTCCGGCATCACTTGGAGGTCGAGCGGAATTCCGGCATCACTTGGAGGTCGGGCGGAATTCCAGCGTCATTTGGAGTTCGGGTGAAACTCCAGTGTCACTTGAACGTCGGGTAGAATTCTGACGTTGCTTGAACGTCGAGCAGAAATCCAGCATCGTTTGAACGTTGGGCAGAACTCTGGCATCGGACAGAATTATGGAGTCGGGCAGAATTCCGCCGGCGGTGGTCGAGGAGGAGTTTCTTCCCTCCTAATCTTCTCTTCTTCTTCCCCCCCCCCCCCCCCCCCCCCCCCCCCCCCCCCCCCCCCCCTCCCCCCCCCCCCCCCCCCCCCCTCCTCCCCCCTCCCCCCCCCGCCCCCCACCCCCCCCCCCCCCCCTCCTAGAGAAATGAGAGGTCTATTTATAGATTTTTTGGAGTGGCATGACCCGTAAATAGGTGAGAGATCAGGGGCGAATCGGGAGTGATTTGAATGGACGACCGATATTGATCGAATCCCTTGATCATGGACCATTTGTCAGACATTTGAAGGTCTTAATGATGTCGGAATTTGACAATCTTGGGCTTGTTGGATTTGTCTCGTTGAGCCGATCGATTTGACTATAAGCACGTTATGTTTGAAAATCGTTTGGTGACTCAAATTGTGGTTTGAACCTTCCAACAGCGCTTCAGTTCCTTGATTTGGACTCATTTGGGCTCAGATTGAGTTGAATTTGGTGTTGTTGGGTTCGTATTTCCGATACAATCAGTTCGACTATAAGTTTGCTGAAATCGGATTTTAGATGATCCCATAACTAATTTTTTAAGTTTCCATCTTGATTTTTGCCTCGAGATTCGTGCACGATCGAGATAATTTTTTTATGATATAACTACATATATATAAGGAAATTTATTTAATTTTATATTATCTTGTTTGTATTTATTGATTATATTTTCCTAAAATTTTATTTATTATATATCACAATTCCATTTTTTAAAACTATTATTATTATTATATTTTTTTAGTTTAGTTATTTAAAATTTTTTTTCTTCTTTTTAATTTAATTTTTATTTTTTTATAAAATTCCTATATTTTATTTCATTTTATAATTCAATTTCATGATGACTTTTTAAATATTCATGATTATAATTTTTAAATTAAGTTTGTATTGTAATTCTTTTATTAGTTTGGAGGTCTTAAAAAAACATTAAAAATATCAGGGAATTTATTTAATTTTATATTCTCTTGTTTATATTTATTGATTTTTTTTCATAAAATTTTATTATACCTTCTTTTTTTTTTACAATTTCATTGTTAAACTAATTAATTATTGTTATTGTTGCGTCCTGGAATATTCGCGGCGGTAGAGAAATATATAGTTTAACGTCTTAGCGTTGTACGAAGATCCAGCACACAATCAGATAAGTGAGAGGGTGTAGCGTTCATAAGAGACACCAAAGTTTTTTACGTGGAAAACCCCTGAAAAAGGGGGAAAAACCACGGGGCCTGGCCCGATTTGAATGAATCCACTAGTATTTGTAGTCGATTACAAATGAGGCCCTTCCTTAGGAGAAGGCCTTGGATTGATGTAGCAAATGTACATCATATAGATTGCATTACATGGTAGGAGTTACATATACAGGTTTGTTTGGCCTGAAGGACCGTAGTCGGCAGGAGACCGTGGTCGGCAGGAGACCGGGGTCAGAAAGACCGTTGTCTGTTGATGGAGGTCGGAAGGACCGTAGTAGGCGATGAAGGCCTGAAGGACCGTAGGCAGTAGGAGACTGGGGTCTGAAAGACCGTTGTCTGGTGATGGAGGTCGGTCGGACCGTAGTAGGCGATGAAGGCCTGAAGGACCGTAGGCAGTAGGAGATAAGGAGTCAGGTGTTAGTCCCAGTGTCACTTGGAAGATCGGATGTTGATGGTCTGGCCTTGAGTAGGACGTCGGGTCTTAAGCAGGACGTCAGGTCTTCAGCAGGACGTCGGGCCTTCAGCAGGACGTCGGGACTTAACGTCGGGCCTTGAACAAGACGTCGGGTCTTTGGCAGGAAGTAGGGACTGAGTGTCAGGCCTTGAACAAGACGTCGGGTCTTTGGCAGGACGTAGGGACTGAGTGTCGGGCCTTGAACAAGACGTCGGGTCTTTGGCAGGAAGTAGGGACTGAGTGTCAGGCCTTGAACAAGACGTCGGGTCTTTGGCAGGACGTAGGGACTGAGTGTCGGGCCTTGAACAAGACGTCGGGTCTTTGGCAGGACGCCGGGGATGAACGTCGGGCCTTAAGGTGGTGGTCCGGCGAGGTTTTGTGGTGGTCCGGCGAGGTTCCTGTGGTGGTCCGGCGGTGGTCCGACGAGATTCCTGCGGTGGTTCGGCGGTGGTCCGGCGAAGTTCTGCGGTGGTCCGGCGGTGGTCCGGCGGCTGTCGAGGAGGAACTCCTTCCTTCTCTTCTCTTCTTCTCTCTCTTGCCTGGATCCTCTCTAATGAAGAATGAGGGTTCTATTTATAGATTTTCTGGAGTGGCATGGTCCGTAAATAGGTGTGAGATCAAGGGCGAATAGGGAGTGGTCAAATGGACGGCCGATATTGAATCCTACGATCGTGCACCGTTCTTTGGACATTTGGAGGCCTTAATGATGTCGGAAATTTAGTGATCTTGGGCTCGTTGGATTCGTCTCGTCGAGCCGTTCGATTCGAGTATAAGCTCGTCAAAATCGGAGACCGTTTGGTAACTCAAATTGCGGTTTGAACCTTCCGACAGCACTTCGGGTCCATGATTAGGACCCATTTGGGCTCGGATTGGGTCGATCTTGGTGTCGTTGGGTTCGTATTTCCGAGACGCTCAGTTTGACTATAAGCTCGTTGAAATCGGAGTTTGGATGCTCCCGGATTTAATTTTTGAAGTCTCCAACTATTTTTTGCCTTGAGATTCGTGCCTGATCAAGCTAATTTTGTGATGACGTATCAGTTGCCCCCCTATTTTCGGACGTCGAAGCTCCAGGGGTCCGAAAATATAAGTGTCGACAATTTGCATAGGTCGAAATGCCAAAAAATGTGTTCCGAAGGTTAATGGCTTGCTCGAACTTGATCATAGAGGCATCGTTGAGCTCCGAAAGTGCCGAAATTGAGTCTGGAACGTCGAAAAACGTGTCCGGGGACCCCAAAAACGTCGAAATCGGAGTTTTCGGGACGAAAATCGGGCCAGGTCGCGTATTGGCGGCCGAAACCGGCCGGCCGGCCGGCCGGCCGCCGCCTGCGCGCCGCGCGCCGGCGGCGGCTTTCGCGGAATCGCACGGAGCGCGGCTCTGGCTGACCGCGCGGAGCGCGGGTTCTGACTGACCGCGCGGCGGAGCGCGGTCTGGGATGACCGCCGCGGGAAGCGCGGTCTGGGGCTGGCGCGCGCGGGAGCGCGGTTTTGGCTGACCGCGCGGAGCGCGGTCTGGGCTGACCGCGCGGAGAGCGCGGTTTTGGCTGACCGCGGGCGGGTCTTGGCTCGTTTTCGGCCCGCGTTGCAGCCTATGCGAGCTGCTGGGTCACTCCTGACCCGCGCAGCGACCCGATTGGGTCGCCTGGACCCGCGTGGCTGTGCTCTCCACCGCCTCAATCTCTTGAAAGGGCGGGTCCATTCGGGCCACCGACTTAAGTGGGCCCCATATGCATAAAAAATTGATTTTTTGGTCATTTTTGGCCGAAAAAAATTCCTAAAAAAATCCCAAAAAATTCCAAAAAAATTCTGAAAAAAATTCAGAAAATTTTAGGAAAATTTAGAAAATCAGAAATTCTAGAAACTTCCTTCTTTTCTCCCAAAAAACTATAAATAGGCCCTTCAAGCCCTTAGAAAATCACTCCACTCCTCTTCTTCTTCTCCTTTCTTCTCTTCTCCTCCTCCTTTCTTCTCATCTCCCTCTGTCCTTTCTATTGAGGCCTTCCCTCAGTTTTCTGAGGCCCCTCTCTTGGCAAGGAAGTTCGGAGATTTTCTTCTTTCCTCTTCTCCCTCTGTCCTTTCTATTGAGGCCTTCCCTCAGTTTTCTGAGGCCCCTCTCTTGGCAAGGAAGTTCGGAGATTTTCTTCTTTCCTCATCTCCCTCTGTCCTTTCTATTGAGGCCTTCCCTCAGTTTTCTGAGGCCCCTCTCTTGGCAAGGAAGTTCGGAGATTTTCTTCTCCTTCTTCGAGAGATCCTATGGAGGTCTGATGTTAATCAGTTGGTTGGAGATGGAGGTCGGAGAGACCGTTGTAAGGAGGGAGGTTGAAATGACGGGCATACTTCCAGCGTCGGGGAGAGGTATGATGACAGGTAGGAATTCAACGTCGGGTAGTCATACAGGATCGTGTAGAAGATCGATGAAAGTCTATTAACTGGTAGAAGTCCGACACCCGGTAGAAGTACGAAGTCGGGTAGAGGTGCAGCTTCGGGTAGAATACCGACAAAGGTTTGTCGACGGGCAGAAGTCCGACGACAAGTAGAAGTCCGCTGACGAGCAGAAGTCCGACAACAGGGAGAAATCCGACGTCGTGTAGAAGTACGGCCTGGGGCAGAACACCGATGAAAGTTCGTCGATGGGCAGAAGTCTGACGACGAGTAGAAGTCCGCTGACGAGCAGAAGTTCGACGATAAGGAGAAGTCCGACGTCGCGTAGAAGTATGGCCTCGGGCAGAAGACCGATGAAAGTTCGTCGACGGGCAGAAGTCCGACGACGAGTAGAAGTCCGCTGACGAGCAGAAGTTCGACGACAAGGAGAAGTCCGACGCCGCGTAGAAGTACGGCCTCGGGCAGAAGACCGATGAAAGTTCGTCGACGAGCAGAAGTCCGACAACGAGTAGAAGTCTGCTGATGAGCAGAAGTTTGACGACAGGGAGAAGTCCGACGTCGTGTAGAAGTATGGCCTCGGGCAGAAGACCGATGAAAGTTCGTCGACGGGCAGAAGTCCGACGACGAGTAGAAGTCCGCTGATATGGTGAATTAATAATAAGAATGACGATAGTAATAATATACCAGTAGTAGCATAGATATTAGTATCGGGGACAATATCGGTATGGTTCAATAAATCAGCAAACGATGTTGTCGATAACAATATCCACATCCTTATCGTTATCAATAAACCTACAGGAGTAACAATAAATTCATATAATGATAATAAATTAGTAATTAGTGACCAGTAAAGTCTTATATTAATAATGAATAAGTAACATGTATTTTAATAATTATATTAGTCAATTAAGAAGTTTAGACTTAAACAATTTTTTTTAGTATAAGTAATCTATAGTTAGTAACTGTTGGCTCAATAAATATAGGCTTCACTTTTTGCTCGTTGGCACAATAATAACCCCTTATTACTCTCAATCATTTTATTGTTATATCACTGTATTAGTAGAGAATAACATCCACCATAAGATTTAAAGGAAATCTCATCAGCTCGCTATTCTGTACAGGTCAATTAATCTCCAACCAATGGCTGGATTAATTAACTAGTTCTTATTTGTCTTTTACACATATTAATATCATATTTTTAACAGTAATAATGACCAGCTATTACTCAATCACATGTCTATATTCATTCACAATAATTGTATTAAAAATATGATTAAATTAAAATATTTCTATTCAGAAAAAATCATACAAAATTCAAATACTTCTATTTGACCCTGAAAATTAAAAAAAAATATTAAGTCAAAATCTCTAGCATTTAAAAAGTTACGCAATAGAATTTCAATAAATTCATAGAAAATACAATCAATCAAATGGTTAAAATCAAAAACTTAAAAAAAAATAGTTGTAGAATGAGAATCACCTACTATAATCTGAGCAAGTTCTACAAAAAACGGCCAAACGATGGTGCTTTGGAGCTCCACGACTCCTATAGCCCATGAGCTTTCTTGAATCTCGAACCACAATCCAACCTCCTTCAAGTAGATAGTGGGGATTTTTTTGAGATAGGCACTTCCTGTAAGTATAGAAAAAATTTATAAAACTCCATCGAACAACTAAGTTGGTTCTCTCAATTGTTGAATGTTCCTTCAACATTTAAGTGTCTTAGCGATGTCATAATTAAGCGATCTTATGTTCAGATGATTCTTCTCATTGATATACGTGATTTAACTATAAGCATAAAAAATTCAAATAGAGTTTGATAATCCAATTCATGTCATGAAAATTTAATTGTGCTGTATCTGCACTCATTTGAACATGTATCGAATCACCTTTTGATGTCAATGTTTTCTTCTTCTCAAGACATTAAATTTGATTATAAATTTGTTGAAAACTAATCTCATATGATCCTAAATTTGAATTTGAAATATTACAATTTAATTATACATCAAAATTCATGTCTAATTAAACTCATTTTTATGATGTATCAAAATTTTTTTATCCATTTAATCCAATTATTTAATATTTTTAAAAATTTAATAAACCACTAAAATATAATAAAAATAAAATAAGATTTCACTCACAAGTGATTCGATTTTTTTATCAACAGCTCCCATGGAGCCGGCGACCACTATCGTTAGCCATGCCGCCCAGCTCCACGCACATCTCATCAAAACAGCCCCTCACTCCGACTCCTACCTCGCCAACGCCACTCTCCGCGCCTACTCCAAATCCCCTCACCCTAACCGCGCTCTCCACCTCTTCCTCCATCTCCATTCCCGTCCCTTGGCACCCATCCCCGACCGCTTCACCTTCTCCATTCTCCTCTCCGCTGCCGCCCGCCTCCGTTCCTCCGCCGCAGGTCGCCAGCTCCACGCTGTCCTCCTCAAATCTTCCCTCCACCCTTCCTCCTCCCATCACTCTCTCAACTCTCTCATATCCTTCTACTCCTCCTGCCGCCTCCTCCTCCCCGCCCTCCAGGTGTTCGATGAAATGGTCAAACGAGATGTCGTCTCCTGGACCTCCGCCATAGCTGCCGCTGTCGATGCTGATTTGCCCCGTGATGCGCTTAACCTCTTCGATTCCATGTTGGCTGATGGTATCCCACCCAATGATGCCACGGCTGTTGTCGCACTTAGAGCTTGTGCGGATCTTGGAGCCCTTGCTGCTGGCCAGAGAATCCACCGCATTGCTCGTGTTGAAGGATTCAGTTCCATTCCCAATGTTGCCACTGCTTTGCTTGATATGTATGCAAAATGCGGAAGGATTGAATTTGCGGAGGATATGTTCGATAGAATGCCTGTAAAGGATGTTTTTGCATGGACTGCTATGATTTTTGGCCTGGCGAATCATGGAAGGAGTAGGGAGGCTCTTGATTTGTTTCAAAAGATGGTGGAGATGGGAGTTAGGCCTGATGATCGGACCATTACTGCGGTTCTGGTTGCATGTAGGAGTAAAGGGTGGGTCGCAGAGGGCTATAGAGTTTATAATAATATGCATAAGTTTGGGATGAGGCCGAGGATCCAGCATTACGGTTGCATGGTGGATTTGCTTGCAAGAGCTGGGCATTTAGATGAGGCGGAAGGATTCATCAAGAGGATGCCTATCGAATCCGATGCAGTTCTGTGGAGGACACTGATCTGGGCGTCCAAGTTTCATGGAGATACGGAGCGAGCAGAGCGTTTAATGGAGGAAAGGCCGCTGCTTGAAATGGATTCTTCCGATATCGGAAGTTATGTTCTGATGGGTAATGTTTTTGGTTCTGTTGGGAAATGGGGAAAAAAGGCTGAGGTAAGGGAAACGATGGTAAGGAGAAGAGTTGGGAAGTTGCCTGGGTGCAGCAGGATTGAAGTTAATGGGATGATTCATGAATTTGAGGCAGGGAATAGTGGTCATCCAGATGCGAAAATGATCCATGAAAAGTGGGGCGAGGTTGCTGAGAAATTGAGACAGGAAGGCTATTCCCCAATTGTTTCAGAAGTAATACTTGACATGGAGGATGAAGAGAAGGCCTCACAACTGAATCACCATAGTGAGAAACTTGCTCTGGCATTTGGGTTGATTAATAAAAGCCCAGGGGAGGAAATCTTGATTGTGAAGAACCTGAGATCTTGCCAGGATTGTCACTCAGCAATGAAAGTAATATCAAGGGTATATGATAGAAAGATAACCATTAGGGATAGAATAAAGTTCCATCATTTCAGTAATGGATTCTGTTCATGTGGCGATTACTGGTAATAACTGCTTTTGGATTGTGGACTGATTTGTGCTGCTGTATAAAAAAACGTGGAGGTCAATTTATTCTTTAAATATCATTTCTGTGTACTAAAACGTCAAAGGATATTGTTAAATACTCAAAGTATTTATTTACGAGAAAATGATTGAATTGATCCTATAATTTTTTTCGGAAGGATCAAAATAATCCCGACTATATAGGATATGAATTTGATCTCGACTTTTTAAATATGATCAAATTAGTTTTTTCGTGGGATCATTTAGCACACTATTGAAAAAGTCAAAGGCTAAAATTAGACTTTTAAATAGTTGATTATTTTAATTGTTCATGAAGAGTTAAAGACTATTTTGATCCTGATCTCATTTACTTTTCAAGCCAACATTGATCTCATTTACTTTTCAAGCCAACATTGATAAGTACTCCTGGAATCTAAAGCCAAGATGAGGACTTCTCTCTGTTGAACCCAACGACTACTAAAATTTAACCAGCAGGTATCTAATTCTTGTTTGAATTTTAAGCATAATCAGTTATTGTGTCACGACCCGGCCCGGATACTCGATCTAACGAGGCGGGTACGAAAAGTCGGACGATAAAATTCATTAAACATAATACTACATCATTCATGATAAAGAGCCACTAAAACACAAAATACATATTACCTGTTGTCATTTGCTCCTCGTCTTCTATAAACATGTTCTTCTCTTTCTGCCATTTCTTTTCTTAGGAATTTACCTGAAACATTTAAACTCGTGGTTTGAGTTTACTAAGTAAACTCAGTGGGAATTATATAATAATCATCATAATTATTCTTTATTAGGCATCGTTATTTCTTTACATTACTTCATTCTTTTCAATACTTTATACATCTCTGAAACATTTCTTTCAAAATAATATAAAACATTTTGTAGATTTAATGTTTCATTCATATTTCTTTTCTTTCTATTTGCTTTGCACAGGAGTACCGTCTCATAGTACCCGAAGGTACAACCTTTTCCATTTGATTTCCTTTTCCTTTTCCATTTCCATAATCTTTTTCCATTTCCATAGCCTTTTCCTTTTCCATTTTCGTGCACGAGTACGGCGTCCCCAGCCAGTACTATAAGGGGGTGAACTCCTGAAATATTTATATATATCATTTCTTTTACATTTACCATAACATTTCTATTCTATTTCGTATGTCGTTTCTTTTCAATATTTCTTTAATACATATGGTATTTTCTTTTCATTCATATTTATTCAATTCATTTATTTCTTATTATAATAATGATTACAATTACTTAAGCATTAAATCTTTCAACATTTCATACATTGTAGTCTTTAAATTAAAACTTTGAAAACATAAGAATAATGCTAAAAATTTGAATTTCATAGTTATAATTACCCACTTTGAACTTTTCAGGCCTTCGACGATGCTTGATATAAACTTGAATCAATTTCCTTTCTTCCTGTTGAATTCTCGCAGGATCAGCGCATACAACTTGATCATTCACTTTCTAAAACCTAAATTCATACAATGATTTTCATATAAATAAAATTGTGATTCGATAACAAGTATTAATAATTCACTTACAATTGAAAACTTCTCAAACTCCCAAAATCCCTTATCTTCCAATTTCCTCTTTCTTCGCTTCAATTCTTTTCTTATCTTTCAAGAATATATCATTCACTTTGGATGAGGTAAAGGGAGGAAATTTATACGAAAAATCTGAAAGAAAATTCAACAAACCTTTCCCTTAAGCCTTATTGTCCGTTTCTCTCGTTCTTCCAATCTCTCCCAAAATAATACTCTGATAATGATAAGAATAAAAAGGAATCATTATTTCTTATCCTAGAAGGTAATCACTTGCTAAAATTGGAGAAAGAAGAAACCTACCTCGCTCTCGCGTGAAGCCCGACCGTCCGCCCTCTCTGTTTCGCGAACTGCTTCTGTTCCGCGCCCCTTTCTATTCGAGGAATTATAAGGAGTGGGCCGGCCGGTTCGGTTGAACCGGCCGGATGAACCGGTTGTCACATATTGAGTTGGTTGGAATTTGTATTTATATGTCAATATTGTTATCCTATTTCTAACGGTTCCATGTTCATCTTTGAAGGCTGGTTTTTTCATGTTAGGCCTTGATTGGTGGCCTCTTTGGTTACTTGAGGGCAGCCGATCCATTCGGATTTCCTTATTTCCTCTGTTGGTATGTCTAATAAGTTTGTTAAGCTTGGCTTTTCGGTTTCAGTTGGTCGATGGCCTTAATTCTGTACTGTAGCTTGGGTGACAATTGTAGTTGGTTTATGGTTTCCTCCTTGCGAGACTATAGCTAAGCTACAAGTCTCGCTGCTAAAGTGTTATCCTCTTTGCAGCTGTTTTTCCTTTGGACTTTTGAATTCTCCTTTGGCAGTCTCTTCTTTCTGCTGTTATTTATAGTTTATACTGTTTGGTTATCTGTAAAATAAATGTAAGAGAATTGTTTTTACTGTTTAGTTGGGTGTATGTAGAGTAAAGTAAAATAAGAACTCTTTATCTTTCTTCTTCTTTTTATATTTGATTATTGTTGGAGTTACTGAATTTTGTTAGATATACTAAAATATGATTTCTTTTCTTTTGCATGAAATTTTAGTTAATTTGTGTGGCTTTAAGTTTTCTTACATTAATTTTATTAGAAAGTCAAAGGCTTTTTATTTGAATAAGATCTTATCATTTTTAATTTTTGTCAAAAATAGTAACTAGTTGTTTTAAGAATAATAGCTTATTTTTTAACAAAAATTCACACGTTTGTTGCATTGCTTGATTGTTTTTAAATTTACATTGCATATTAGTTACAAATTGTTGATCCTAAATGTTGTATTTTAATGTATGTTTCATTAAGGATCTTAAGAAAATGTTCAACTGTGATTTAAAATATTAGTTATCAAGAATAGTAGATGAGCATTTTATGTAGCTTTAGAATTTGAAAGATATAATGGATACCCTTTTGGTAGGACTACAACATCCTACTTGATAACTTTAAGGTAAAAGAATAAAAAGCATCAGTCCTTAGCCAACTTTGTCTGTGGTCCTTACAACCACATGAGGCATTACATCTTCGCAATTGAGATGCATCTTTTAGTTCTTTCATTCGTTGTGCTTGTCTATGGCATAATAGAGTTTTTATTGTTCTTCTCTCTCCTTTTCTTTTAAAATGTATTTTGCTAAGGGAAAATTTTATAAGTGTCCTCATACTTGTTTGTACTCTGTTTATTTTAGTAATCCAAAATGCGCTACATATTGGACATGCCATCTACATTTTCAATTAAAGGCAATAAAATAAATTACCAAATGCACATGTACTAAATAACAAATTTAACTTTAAAAGTATATTACATCTATAACTTAATTTATGCCAATCCTTCTCTTTTTGCTTTAAAATATATTACTTAAATAGCTTAATAGTTACTTAACATTAATTATATATTTTTTTTATTTTGCTCTATTTTCTTATGACTTTTTATATTAATGTTTTATTTAAAAAAATTAAAAATTTCAACTTCAACCTCAAAATCTATAGTATCATGTAGATTTTTTCTTCAATTGAGTTTAAAATATTTAATAAATTTTAACATATTTTATTTTATAAGCTGTTGAAATAAATTTATTATTATATGAGTTAGTTCCATATTATTTAATTTGTTTAGCTTTCATATAGTTTGCTAATTTTTAAGATATAATATTATAATGTTGTGTTAATTGTTTGTTCATGTCCTATATTTTCAATAACAAGCATATTGTGTATCCCTGCCATATCATATATATGTCCCTATGCCAGTATCGATGCATTATAGCTAGGGGTGTCAATTTCGGGTCACGGGTCGGGTTCAGGTCGAACCCGGAAATGACCTGGCACAATTCGGGTCAACCCAAACCAGACCCGTTTTTATAAACGGATCGATTTTCCGGACCCGAACCCGACTCGCTTCGGGTTCGGGTCAACCCGACCCGACCCGGGGACATAGCAACCCAGTGAGCATATTCGCGGCAGCGGCATCCGGAGGCTTCGGCGCATCGACGGTCTGTCAGCCGGCGTCCGGCGGTAGCGAACGCAATGGCGGCCACGTGCAATGCGACAGCGGGGCCAGCTGTTGGCCAGTCAAGCGAGCAGGCGACGCGGGATGCGACGCGGTCACTCGAGCGGGCAGCGGGTCAGCCGGGCAGCGCAGCGAGGGGCAGCTTAGTCACGCGGCGGGCAGCTCAGTCACGCGGCGGGCAGCTTGGTCACGCGGCCAGTCAGCGGGTCAATTTGGGTTATTTTCGGGTTTCCGGCTCAACCCGAACCCGACCTGGTTTTTGAAACGGGTCGAAAACTCTAACCCGGTTCGGGTTGACCCAAACCCGAAATTTCTGTGTCGGGTTCGAGTCGGATTTTCGGGTCATGTCAAATATGGACACCCTTAATTATAGCTTATTTCTTTTCTACTTTTTTTTTATCATTTTCTTCTTTTTTTTTCTTCTTGATAGCTTTTTTTATTGTTATTTGCTAAATGCAAAATTTAATGTTGTCAGGCCTCCTATAATTTTGTTTTCTTCCTTTTGTGGCTTTTGCAATTTTTAACATTTGTGTTATTAATTTCTAGTAGAAAGGAAAAAAATTGTCAGAATTGGATCCTATCATCCTACCGTTATTATTTTCATCAAATTGGTTTGAGGTCAAGAACTTACATTTGTATGAAAATTACTTTTGTATAACTGAGTCATGCTTAAATTCTCACATTTATAAATTAAATTTATTTTAACCACATAGGACTAGCAGGCATAGTTTCTGTTCATTTCTTCAATATTTATTGTTTCGGTTAAAAAACTGTTTGAACTCCTGTTTTTTGTTGTCCATCAAACGGAGTAATGTTGCTGTTTTACATATTTATTTCATTGAAAGGGCGATCTTTATCTAATTGATTGAATTTTGCTTATGCAGGCTACAGGCCTTTGATTCATCTGCTCCAAAATAATTGTTCATATATGAATATGGTTCAGTTTGCCTGGTAACTTCCTACGTTTCACAGAGGACAATATTAAAAAAAGCACCTTTCTAATTTTTGGTTCAAATTTGACCCTAAAGCTGTCTCTCTCGAATTTTTCCTTTGTAATTTTACTTTAGCTGTTTCCAAAGTGGTAGTTTAGCAAGCTATCTTGGTAACAGGAGCACGTTTAGAAATCTATCTTATTAGAGATTCTCTTGATAGGAGGGAGATCGAGCGACCAGTAAAACAAATGTCCAATGTAAGTAGTTGGAAGGTGCCAAATGTCAGATTTTGGTGGGTGTTATGAGTCTGTCGACAAAGAAAGTAAAAATCAAGAGACTGAGTTGTTTACTATGTCATTATCCTGACATAAGGGGAGATCATGCATTCGACTTAGTTATTCTCCTCATAAAAGAGGAGACAAGTGGGTGAACGTAGGCCATTAGCAATCATCAAGGTTTGATATGATTGTTATCCAACTTATCCTGATAGTAAGAGAGATTGCGCTATCATGTGGATGGGTGTCAGAAGTTGGTGGCAGCAAAACTTTTGAATTTTCTTTGAATCCTCAATTTCTCTCCATTAAAAATTTTCTATTGAATGTGTAGAAATAAGATTTTTTCATAGATTTCGTGACAGATTATTCTAATCATTTCTATCATAATCTAAGACACTGCATTTTATATTGTGAATAGATCCCTCTTGTCCCTTTTGTGTCTTCTGAACTTCAGTTCCTTAACAATTTCTAAATTGTACCATCTTGGACTCATTGAATTTATTTTTATCAAGACGCTTTCTATACTGTAAGCACACAAAATTTAAAGGATGCTTGACACTTCAAATGGTTTTGGGATATTTTTAATTATGTTTATAAGTGATTGATTATGCCATTTAGACTCAGATTTAGATGTAGTGTGGGATGGGTGACTTAGTTTTTTTTTTTTTTCATGAAAGTAATTACATCATAGATTCTAAGCTAAATTTTTCATTGAAATACTTGTGACTAACTTGGCGTGCTCAGTTCCCTGTTTGACGTATTTTATCCTAAGATATGTATCTACGTTCTCAAAAAATTAATGGTGATGGTAAAGGTCTTTGAAAGCAAAATCAAAATATCGTTTAATAATATATGTTTATTTAGGAATTTATTAAACTTTGTAATCCCAATCATAGTTGGGGGGTATCTTTTATGACTAAAAAGCTATGCTTACAGCACTAAGAAAAGAAGCAAAGGAAAGGAAAAAAGCAAAACGCTAGTTATTGGGAATAATATGGCCTTTTATATTGCTTTCATTAATATTACAGGGGCAAAAATTAGGAATTTGAGGGCATTGTTGATCACTATGTTCCTTTAGATATAAATGCTTAAATTGAAGCATTTTATTACACATCAAATCTTGGCGTCTTTTGATATTACTGTTTAAGATACATTTATGATGAGATATGCACTCATATTTAGGCTTTTTTTGGGACGACTTTCTTACTACTTCTTAAAGCAGATTTTTAGTATAAAAGTTTTAATTTTGTATTAAAAAACTATTTTAAGAAGCAGTAAGAAAGCTGTTCCAAACGAGCCAAGTTAATCAAATAATTATGAAATTTTGAACGAATTTCATCAAGTCGTTGAAGGGGAACCAGTTTGAATCTTTTATGAATCGGACTTCACCAAAAGAAATAGATAGACCTTCAGAAACCCATAAAATCTTGTTTAAATAAAGAATAACAAAAATCAAAGAACCAGACCATGATGCTTTGTCAATTTGTCCAGCACTATAGTGATATTTTATCCCATGTTGAACACTGTTCATTGCTTTCTATCTGCATATTATAAAGCAAATGTATATGCGTGCTTATATTGCAACACTATAGTTATCCTCATTAGATAAAAAGTTCCCTGTGACAGTTTTATCATTTATTAGTACAATTTCTTCTAAACTTTTATTGATTATTTTCCTGATGGTGAGAATTTAGTGGAACTTAGATTTTGATGTTGACTGCCATCTCCAAATTTCTTCTTTTTAATAATTACAGCTGTCATATAATGCCAACTTAGGCTGTGAAAGGCTTTATTTCACAAGATGAATGATTTTATGTGAAATGCCGCGAAGAGACCACCAAAATTGACCCACTGTAAAGAGAAATTATTCCGTGCAGAGTCAGTACGGTACAATCATCTATATTCTGTGAGGGTACATAGTAAATACACAACTAAATATAAAATTATGTATTTGTTATATACACAAGGTGGATTGACCAAGTATTTCCCTATTTCGGTTGGGTTACATCAAGGATCAGCCTTAAGCCCATATCTTTTTGCTTTAGCCATGGATGTTCTCACTAGACATTTGCAAGAGGATGTACCTTGGTGTATGCTATTTGCTTATGATATTCTTCTTGTTGATAAGACTAGAGAGGGAGTTGAAGGTAAACTTGAATTATGGAGGTCAACTTTAGAGTCTAAAGGTTTTCGCTTGAGTAGATCTAAAACGGAATATATGGAGTGCAATTTTAGTAGTAATAGACCTAGTGAGGGGATTGTGACTTTGGGCGATCAAGTCATTAATAAGAGTACACGTTTTAGATATCTTGGATCTATTGTTCAGAGTGATGGTGAAATAGATGGGGATATTATCAGCAGAATTCAAGTTGGATGGTTGAAGTGGAGGAATGCATCGGGCTTGTTATGTGATAGAAATGTACCCCTCAAACTTAAGGGAAAATTCTATAAGATGGTAGTGAGGCCTGCAATGCTTTATGGTGCCGAATGTTGGCCTTTAAAAGAGAAGCATAATACTAAGTTAAGTGTGGCAGAGATGAGGATGCTCAGGTGGATGAGTGGCTATACCCTTAGATATAGGATACGAAATGAGCATATTCGTGAAAAGGTTGGAGTAGCTCCAGTAGAAGATATGATTAGAGAAAGTCGCCTTAGATGGTTTGGTCACATAAAACGGCGGCCTCGCGATGACCCGGTTAGGAGAGTAGAGGTATTAGATTTGACTTATGTTAAGTAAGGTAGGGGTAGACCTAAAAAGACTTGGTTAGAAAATATTAGGAATGACCTTTCTTTATTAGATTTAAACGAGAATTTGACTTTTAATAGGACACAATGGAGAAAAAGGATTCATGTAGCCGACCCCACGTAGTGGGATAAAGGCTTGATGTTGTTGTTGTTGTTGTTGTTGTATTTGTTATGTATTTACTATGTATCCTCATAGAATCCGGATGATCCTTCTGTCCGGACATCACATGTAATAATCTCTCCAGTCTCCACTGACAGACTTTTTTTTATTCAGCATGGATGTCATCAAAATGAGTAAGAAGCATACTTCCAACAATACTGCCAAAGTTAAAGAAGATTGAAAGGCAGCAATGTTTATTAAGGGCATCTCCAACTGAAAATCTCATTTTTCACTCCAAAATGCAGTGAAACTAAAAAATGTCGTGATTCATCTCCAATCGAACTCCATTTTGCGCGCTTCTGTTAAGGTAACTGTCTTTTTCCTCTTTCACGTGTTTATTTGACAAATCCGATTGAGACAGAAAAATCGTTGTTCACCAGCAATCAAATGTATGACGTTCGGTTGGAGATACCCTAAGAAATTGCCATCCATGGCCTGAATTATTTAACTGTAAGTTGTTTCGTAGCCAATGCAGAAAGTTGAAAATTACATTCAAGACGTTTCATGGTGCGCTTTAAATCCCTTTTCATCATTCAATATCTTAAATTTATTGTATTGTCATATTCAACAAATACAGATTGTGGAAAGGGTAGCATCAATTGGCTGAAATTATCTGGAGTCCACTGGATCAGGCGATAGTAAAAATGCTGTAAGTTTCTTTTACTTGTTTATTGGATCATTAAAATTTATTCATTTGGTTTGATTTAGCTATACACTGGTGTTCGAAGAAATTAGGAAAATATATAACTATCTATTTTCAAATTTTAAGAAAAATAAATTACTCATCTCGCCAGCCAGTATCACTCTTATAATCCTTTAATATCTCAAACCTAACATTAATATTAGAATCCATCGACAAGAAAATTAGAGTGGAAATATAGGAATAAATACTTAAAAATTTTCTTTCCCTAATGATATGCACAATTATTAGTAAATCATTATTAGAGAGCCCCACTAACAAGAAAATTGCTCACCCTACCCTCAAAATTCAATAAACACTTAAAAGATTTGTCGTTCCTCAATGATTGGCACATTTATCAGAATATCATAATTAAAGTGGTCACTAATGCCATTACTACCTTTGAAAATAAATGAAAATTTTGTGAAAGACTTCTTAACTGAATGAGTAGCACATATAAGTTAAAATGGTAGCTCCCGCCATGTAGCACTTCATCTTGTGTGACACTCAATTTTCATCTTAACTATCGAGATATTGTCTATTTTGGCCTAATGATCTCATGATTTTATCCCGTTAGTATAACTTCCCAGGAGTTTGCTCATCCCAAAATTGCTCCTGCACAAACACGCTTAACCTTAGAGTTTCTTAATGAAATTTCAAGCATTACATCAAATTGTGTCTCAATGTTTAAAAGTTTAGCTTCATTTAACTTGATAACTTTCACACATGGTGCCTCTACCTCAAAAGCTATACAACAATAAAACAACACAAAGCACAAAATCCCTTGTTAAATGATAAATAACTCTAAGGGTTCTTTACATCCTTTATTTATATGTTTATTAAAAATCATAATCGATGGATTTATTGTAGGATTTTTTGGGACAATCATCTTGTTTTCAAATCAAAGATGAGCCAACCTCCAAATACAAACTAAATGCCTCTAAATCAAATTAAAAATTTTCAAGGGATCTAACTCCCTATGATGGGTGCAGTCTGTGATTAATGTCAAGTAAATGGTCTAATATCAATGTTCTCACAACCTTTATACAAAGAAGACAAATGCCTTCACTCCAAATATATGTATAAGAGCTTTCTATGAAGCCCCCAAAACAACAGAGGCATCTTTGAGGGCTCTAACTCTAACATGATAGGTATGATCACTGAAAGTCATAAGGGATCAACACCACATCTAAAGCTCCATAATGTTCAAAAAATAATATTCAAACATCTTATTTTGGAAGAAATTATTATGTGCGGACGCCGAATGTAGTTCACTATCCGGAGACCAAGCAAAATGCGTCACGTCAGCAGTACCAAGCATGGTACCAAGCGTGGTACCGAGTGGGGGTGATGTGGCGTATTCTGGTTGGTCTCTAGATGGCATTCGGCGACCACATTGAATAATTTGCACTATTTTGGACTGTCATTAATCAAGCACATGTTTCCTTATTAATATTCTAAAAATCTAGCTGATTCAAGATTTTTTCGAATTATAGATGTTAAGACTTTGAAATAATGGTTCAAGTTGCGTAGAAAGGCCTTATTTCAAATTCTGCGATTACACGCCTACAAACTACTTAAATAAAAGAAATAGAATATTAATTTTCCAACTAACTTATCCTATAATTAGAACTCGGTAATTAACTTAGTGCAATCTTGATTTAGGAAACTAAAAAAGTAGGTTAATTCTTTAATTACAATAATAACAATTCAGCGAACTAATTAATTAGTGGTATCTTTTGAATAAACTATGCAACAATACAACTGAAGGATTCTTGCACCCATTCTAAAACTTATTTGATTAACATTTGATTAGGAATAACACAATAGTATTAGATTAATCAAACAAGAAATGTTGTAATCTTGCCAACCACACTGCAAAGGCAAACTAATTCACCAAAAACAGTAAGAAAGTCCACAAAAATGATGCACAAATACAATGGCATTGGTGCCTACATTCACGGGAAGAAAGAAAGGCTGTATTTTATAAATTTGCACAAAGAAAGACATATAAGAGATAAAAACTATACAAGCAAGAGAATTAGGGGTATCAATTCGGGTCAACGAGTCGGGTTCGGGTCGAACCTGGAACTGACCTGGCACTATTCGGGTCAACCCGAACTCGACCCCTTTTTAAAAACGGGTTAGGTTCTCGAACCCGAATCCGACCCGATTCGGGTCCGGATCAACCCAATCTGACACGAATGACCTAGGGTTGATCCAAAATTCTAGTTTTTGGGTCAAAATTGGGTCAATCTTTGATTTTCGGGTCAAAATGGGTCAATCTCGGGTTTTCGGGTCAAATACGAGTTTTCGTGTCAATTTCGGGTTGCTGGGTCAACCCGAACCGACTCAATTTTTAAAACGGGTTGATTTGTTGAACCTGAACCTGACCCATTTCGAATCCAGGTTGACCCTAACCCAGATTTTTTCGGGTCGTGTTTTTGGTCGTGTCAAAAATTGACACCCCTAAAGAGAATATAAGAGATAAGATTATACAAGCAAGAGAATATAAGAAGCAACTCATCTTGATCTATTGATTAGGAGCTTTGGCTATAACTAAAAAGTTTTGAGTTTGAAGTTTATATATGTGTTGTATTTATGAGTTTGCTTTAATTGCCTTAAAACGTCCAAAAAAAAAAAGAGAATATAAGAAATAAATAAATGGAAAATAAAAAAAATATTAGTATTCATTAATGAATTAATTAATAATCTAATACTTAATTTAATTTTAACCCTAAGGATGAGTATTTAAAAAAAAAAATCTCAAATGAAGAGATTATTCACTATTAATCCTTCATGGCTTCATTAATCTATCCGTTAAAATTTATAATAATATATAAAATACCTAAGATCTTGGTGCTACAAACTTTAAATAAGGGTAAAATATTAGTACTCTTTTCGCTCCTCAAATTAGTATATTTTTAATTATATAGCAAGTATAATGTCTTTTAATAAAAAATAGTTTATACGGATTTAGTTTTTAATTTATTCTTTTTTTTAATGGATTTATGTACATATTATTATATACTACTATATTTACATATCTAACACCTAAAACTTTAATATTACATACATACCACCCATAGTTTAATTTCATATCAAATATGAGTGGTATGAATGAAATACATGAATGATGAGAATGAAATATGGGTTGCATATCTGATATTAAAATAATATAAGATGATATATATGTAATATTAAAATTTTAGATGTTAGATATATGAATATAATAGTATGAAGTGGTATATATGTAAATTCTCATTTTTAGTTTTTATAGATGCCATCAAATATGGAAACAAAAGTTTTGACATTGTAAAAAGGAATATTGAAATAACTTGAGAGATAAAATCAAAATTTCTCTTGAGATCTTATAATTTATAACTGCAATTGGTAAAGCTCTGAAAATAAAATAAATATGAGATAAGTAGGGTTTTTATTTTATTTTATTTTATTTTATTTTTTATTCTTTTCGCATAAGTATAAGTTTTATCTTAGTTAATTTTAGGCCATCCGATTTGATATGATGAACCGCCCAGTTATTCAAAACCTGGATTGGTTTGGTGGTCGAACTCCCAGTTCGAATGGTTCGATGGCAGTTTTGTATGACACCGGTTTAATAGTAAATCATAACCGGCTAATCGGCTGGTTTGCGATTCAACTAGTTGAACCGACCGGTCCGATCCGATTTTTAAAGCTTTGATTAAAAATATATTAATAATTATGGCTTCCTCAGTAGAATAATTTCTCATAGTCCTAATAAACTAGGAATATTTTATTGAAATTTTATCAAATCTTGATAATTTTATTAGAACTTTTTTTGTTAGATTTCTATATATTATTGTTTACATAAAGTTAAGAACTTTAGTAGTTTAACAAAAAATTATCTTTCTTCCCAAAGAAGCCAAATTGCATGGATTATAGCATTGATACTCTTCAAATAAATTCATATAAAAAGTTAAAATTGAACTCCACTTTATTAAAAGAGCCCAACTAAAGTAGGAAGATAATAGTATATGCATGTGAGAGCCCTAATTGATCCTAATAAGTACAAACTAATCATATTTTTATGTAATTTTATTTGAAAAATAAAGCTTTACTTTGAAATATGCTATGTTGACCACTATTATTAACATATAGATAATAACTATTAACATGATAATATTAATTGTTATCTTATTATAATTTTTTTTTTTATGAGAATTTTCAAAATCATAAGCTGCCATCACCGACACCTTTATACAAATCTCAGATCTTTAAAATAAAGAGGGAAATCATGACGTTGCTAAGGCTGCCTATACCTTAGCCTATCTTTGGTGTCCTGTTGAATAAACGAAGAGGCACCGATCACATCAGTCACCTTAACTTCACCAAAACAATTTCTTCCACGCAATTGAGACATTTATGAAAAATCTAAAGCGAAATTAATGGCTGTATTCTGCTTGCATGGATGAAGCACCAACAAATTACACTAATGGCCCTGCTTGTGGCAAGAGATTATTACATGCAGAGTCCGAATACAGAGAATCTTTGTGACTATGAACAGTAAAAGCCTAGTGGTGAATGATAACCGTGTTTTTACTGTTCACAGTCATAAAATTGAACGGTTCTCTGTATCTGACTCCGCACGTAATGCTCTCTCTGGCTTTAGGGCATCTCCAACTGAACTCATTTTTCATTTCAAAATACAGTAATAGTCACATTAAATAGTAGTTCATTTTTAACCAAACTCTATTTCTAACACAAAAAATGAATATTCCATGTAGATTCTTTCACATTTTCATTTTCGCCACAAAAAGGGGTTCGGTGAATAGTGTGACGCCAATATTGACGTCATGTTTTTCTTTTTGGCATTCGGGTGGAAGCTTTCTGTAGCTGCAAAAGGACATTTGCAGTTGGGTTAGAGATGCCCTTAGTACCAGATGGACATATATTGATGATCAGAACCGTTAACCATTCATAGCGATTTTTAGATCCATCAATTGAAAATAAAATTATACTCTCGATGATTAAGAGTTTGAACTATTATTAAAATTATAAAAATTATTATGTCTGCATATCACATGTAGAGCCATTTTTAATAATATAAATATATATTTATATACTTTTTTTTTATATATATTGAATACAAAGTTAAGTACTTAAGCTTTTTAAATGCATATATTATATACTCGATATTTATCTAAAATATTAAAACATATGTGAGTAGAGATATTTACAGGCAGCTCTACATGTGATGTGCATACATATGCAATAATTTCTCTTGAAATAGATTGTGATTCTTTCACTAGATCTCACCCTAAGACAAACCAAAATCATCTCATATTCCTTCATTCGAAAAAGAAAAAAAATCATCTTGTAGTACTGAATTAAGCATGTCTGGTGAAGCCATTGTAGGCTGGTTCATGAGGAAAGGGCTCCATGGATTGATGAGGAGGAGTTCAGAGGCCATCATCTGGGGATTAACACTACTGCAGTTCAAATTCATGCATTGCAGGATGCCATTAAGGGAGCTCAGCCATGAGGTGAGCTCAACCACCTGAGTTCTTAGAACAGAGTTCTGAGTCTCCAGAACCAGTTGTTGTTCTGTGTGTAGAGGTTAAGTGAGGTTCTGATCTGGCTATTTTTTTCCTTCAATTGGCTTATCTCCGCCATTAGATCGTTCAGATGCTTATGTTTCCTCATCCTAGAACGCTTTGCTGACTCTCGGTTAGAGAGCATTCTCTTCCTCTTCTTCTGGTCCATCACTGCAAGTAAATCCTCACTGAAACCAGAATTTGAGATCAGGCTGGATGATCCAGAAGAGCCACCGCTGGATAAAGCCATCAAGATTTTTTCTTTCTTGTTATTTATGGAAGAAAGATGGTTATTTATAGATATATTATATGGAAGAAACTAGGAAATTATGTAATAGAGAGGGCACAGGTGGTTGGAGATCAGAACAATCTTATGAAAACACATAGAACCAGTAAAGGAAGACAACAGAGAAGGATTGAACAAGATGAGTCCTGCGCTGGATGGTGGAATTTACCATAAACTCTGATAGAAAGATCTCACTTAGGATAGGCGGCATCAATAAGAAACATCAAGAGGAAAAGATGCTGCATGTGAATTGAAGAGTAAAATTCCAGAAAAAGGAAAGGTGGTCGGAACTCTCAGACCAAAATCTCTACAACGGCAGAGAAAGATGGGATTTTGCAGCGAAGAGACTGCTGGAAGCTTAGAGAAAAATGGAAGAAAAAAGAAAAGAAGAGTGGAGAAGCAGAACTTCAGCCCTTTGAGGAAACCTTAGTAGGGAAGGAGTGGAGAGGAGAAAGGGGAATTGAGGAATGAGAAGCGGTGCAATTTATAGGAGAAAGATGAGGGAAAAGAAGAACCAGAAATAAAAATAAAGTAAAAGAGAAAGAAAAAAGTAGTGTGAGTGGGAGCAATGGAATCTCCAAGTGGCTGGTAATGGAGAGTTCACTGTGGCATGTGGGGCGATATGGAATGGCATTTTTTTGCCTAACTACTGTCCAAGCAAAAGGCTGTGACTAGAACCATGGTTAATTGAACTGCTGTGGTTAAGAGAATTTTCAGGTAACCAACCTTTGCTTTTCCCTGATTCTTCCTCCTCCAATTTTTTTTTTCTCCTGAATGTCTGCTTTGTTAAGATTTTAGGAATTATTTTGATCTTGTTCTTTAATTTTGAGCTAAGATCACCATTTCTAGGATCTGCTGCTTTGACTGGTTACAGATTCATGCTGTTGAAGACTAATTTTGTTCATAAACTTATTGAGGCTTAGGGTGGTTGGGGCAAGGACGGTTGGGAAGCCTCCATCCCGAGTTTGAATCCCCTCTATTACAGCATTGCCTCTTCAGTGGGGCAAAACAAATATGGGCCCAATACAGGTGGGTGACCTCGCTAGGTTCCGCTGAGGGATTAGTTATGTCTCCAAGTACTCCTTTTAGAATAACAGCGGGTAGATACATTCGTTCTAAAAAAAAAATTGTTCATTATATATATATCATGTGATTTTTTTCTTTATTATAAAATCCAATTTTTATTTGAATTTGTTTGGAAAGTGAACAGTCAAAGTAAATTTTATATTTATTTGATGAGATATTATTTATTGTATGTAGAGACAGCAGAGTTAAAGAAAGTTTTAAATTTATATAATTACTCATCTATAAAAAAAAACACCTCCAAATGACCTCTTAAGTACATACCACATTAAAAAAAGTCATCTAAAATAAAGAGACAACCAATGAAGAGAGAGAAGATAGAGAGCATGGGTGAAATAGGGGAAGGGAGGAAAAAGTATTTGCTTTATTTAATTGGTATAAAGCATTTCAAATATAAGAGTTTTAAAAATATTAATATTTTGTTTGGAGTAAAATAAATGTATTATAAAATTTTGGTGCGTTTCGAATGCACTATTTAGTATACTTTTTTGTGCATTTGAAAATGGTTAAATTTGGGCTATTTTCAAATACGATGTAATTTTTTTTTCTTCATTAGCATCAATCTTTGTAGCCACTATTATCCACAGTCCTTCATTGCCACTCATTGCCACTGTCGACCACCACCGACCACTGAAGGCCACCATCGCTCTCCACTACTGCAAGTAGGGGTGTCAATTTCGGGTCATGGGTCGGGTTCGAGTCGAACCCGAAATTGACCCCGGGTTCAAATGGGTCGACCTTAACCCGACCCGGGTGGACAAACGGGTCGGTTATTCGAACCCGGACCCGACCCGGCGGGTTTGCCGAGTTGACCTGACCCGACTCGGTTTGGGTTCTGCCGGCGCCGGAACGGCGGCAGGCGGACGGCGGGGGGGCGGACGGCGGGGGCAGAGGCGAGCGGGGCGGACGCGAGCTAAGGGGGGCAGCAGCGCGGGCGCGGGCGCTGGCAAGGGCTCGCGCGCAGCGGGCAGCGGGCGCGCAGGGGCAGGCTGCGGGTGGGCGTCTGCGCGCGGGCAGCGCGGCAGGCAGGCAGCAGCACGGGCGGGCAACGCGGCGGGCAGCGCGGGCGGGCAGCGGGCAGAGGCGGGATTTGAATTTTTTTTAATTAAACGGGTTCGCGGGTTGACCAGGCAACCCGTCGGGTCAACCCGAACCCGACCCGTTTTGAAATCGGGTCGGGTTCAACCCAGATTTTCCGGGTCGGGTCCGGGTCGGATTTTCGTGTCGTGTCAAATATTGACACCCCTAACTGCAAGCCAACACCACCTCCACCAACAATCGCCACCACTCATCACTTTCCTCAAAAACCACCACTCGCCGCCTATGCCACCAACCACTGGTCGCTAACATTGCTTGTTGTCGTTGCCACCCGCCTTCCATCTCCCATACTACCTTATGCCTCCCACAATGATCTTTGGGCTTTAGATTATATTTATTTTATTTCAAATCAAACAAAAAATAACAACATACACTTATTTTATACTCATCCAAACCACCATAAATATTTAAAATAAATTTCATTCCTATAATATAACATTCATTTTTTTACTCTTTTTTTTTTTCATCTAACCAAATCATCCCTGATAAATTTAACAAAGATCATCTACATCATGAATACAAATCTTAATAAATACTCTCTCTATTTATTACAAAATAGTCATAATACATTATGAATACATCATAAATACAATCTTAACATTTATTTAAAATAAATGATAAGCGATTTAATCATAATTGTTAGCATATTAATGATTAGGATGTGCTTAGAAGATGATGCCCTTAATTGAAGAAAGAGATATCCACCAACTCCTCTATAGCACTTGTTGATCTTAAATTCTTAATATATATAAAATCTTAATACATTATAAATTCAAAGTTTAGGACATTATGCTTCAAACCATCTATAAGAAAAAAAAAATTATGTCACATCATCATTTGATTAATAAAGTCATAAAAACTCTTCTATTAATAAATACAGGCTTCATTTGGGATGGCTTTTCTTACTGCTTTTCAAAATGAACTTTTTAGTTTAAAAAAAAATTATTAAAAAATTGCTTTAAGAAACAGTGAGAAAGTCATCTCAAACAACGGTGCTCAGATCTGATTTCATAAATAATAATAATAATAATAATAAAAGCATAGTTATTGATTGAAGAAAAGGGTTTGGGAGTGGATGAAAGTCTCTATCTGAACTTGATATTTTTAATAAGCTCATTTATTTCTTGATAAGACATGAAACCCCTTTGATTTAGTAGCACTAAACTTAGTGATTAACAAACCACAAAGCATTAATTATTCTCTATTAGCTGGTTTTAAGCTTAAAATAGAGGGCAGTGTTTAACTCGTTGCTTTTAGCTGTTTGAGCATGAAAAGAAAGAGCCCTAATTAATTAGTTCAAAGTTCCTTTCTTTGATTGACATTATAACTTAAGCTAATCATAATGTAATTTTTTTTTTCTTTTAAGAATAATTTAAAATATGAACTTATTCAAATATTAAAAAATTAGAAAAAGATTTTACAGAAATATCATTATAAATTTTAGATTTATTACTATACCATTAATAATTTGTTTAAGGAAATTATGAGCTCATTTGGCTCTTTCTAACTTTGTATTTGTGATTTGAGCCTATTCTTCTTGATTTTGATAGAGCTAACCCTGATGATGAAGACCACTTTAGTTCGTCCTTAAAAGTCTGCATCTATAGGATTGAGGAATCTCAATTTCAAATCCTTCAGCTCTTGAATGAGAATGGACAAGTAGTCACATTGCTACAAACTTATGATGAGGAATTGTTTTTTTTTTTTTTTTAATAAAAGGAAATTTTATTTCAAATAAGATAAGGACAATACCAGCAAAGGCGGAAAATCAAAATACAATAGAGAAGGAACACAAAAGCTAAAGAAACAAAGTAAGGAAAGACAATCAAGGAAGAAATAACATGAGCCAAAAGCGGACTCAGGATGGCAGGCCCTCGCAACGACCCCGCAGCCAGACAAGGGTCATCCATTGGTGACAAAACCCACAAGAAACCACATCATCAGCCAAGGCAACCACCAAGGTTGCCCACAAGACAAGGCCAACAAGGTGATAAGCAAGGAGCTGCCTCATCATCGTCCAAAGCATCAGTAAAACTCACGGCAACAAAAGCAAAAGAGCAGTCCAATTGCTATTTCTTCTTAGATTTACTTTTACGTTTTCCCCCTCCACCAATAAGAATAAACTCACCCTCCACATTGTCACTCAATACATTCCCCTCAACCCCAATAGAAGAGGAGACGTCCTCATCCATATCCAACCAATCAGTTTGAACCAAAACAGAATTATTCAACAATCAGGCCAGATGGGTTTTCAAATTTGCGTTAGACATAACATAAATAAGAATATCCACAAACTTCTCATTTATATGGGCAAGATTCACAATAGGAAAAAATTCTGGCACAATAGAAGTAAACAAAACCTCACCATATTGGCCACTACCCTTAGAACCCAACAAAAGCTGATCAACAGGCGTCACAGGAGACACAATAGAGGGGTTAATAGCCACAGCCCACAGCACCAAGAGACACTTCATTATCAACAATAACAGTAGGACTAACGGCCTCCCCAACCACAGCCCCAGCACTAAAAGCACAAATTGAATTCTAGGTACCCTTAAGAGCCAAAGCATCATTAGAAACCCCAACATTCACAACCTCAAACGATCTACCCAAAGGAACATTGCAGTGCTCGAGTCTTTGAATTTTGAAAAAAAAAAACTAGTGTCGCAGCATTAAGTGATAGCGTCGCAATACTAGGCCATTATCTTAATTTATATATATATATATATATTAAAATCCACTACTCTAATTCATTCAAATATATATATTATATATTAAAATGAACCAGCCAAAACCAGCCAAAGTAGTGAAAGGGAGAGGGTTTTGGAGAGAGAAACTCCAATTTGATCCGCTTCGAGTCATTTTTAGCCGTCAGGTCAATTGAAAAAGTTGTCTAAATCGAGAAATGTCACACTATGTCTCTCTATTTTCAAAAATTTAATGTTTTTTTTTTAGATTTTCCTGATTAAATGTTTATTTCAATTACTGAAAAATGCTGATGCTTTGCACTAAAACAATTTTCATCATGTAACTTTTTATATATTATTGAGATTATGAACATTTTTAAGTATTTTATGTAAATTTTCTTCTAGATATTTTAGAATTTATACAATTTTAATTGAATAAAAATAATTTGAACTCTAAAAACTAGTACTTGAGTATTATTAAAGTCTTGAACAGTGTACTGATTTGCTGACTTTCATACCATATTGTTTAATTTTAATATTTTGACATATTGGTTTGCTGATTCTCCACTGTACTGATTTGTTGACTTCCATATCATACTGTTTACATATTACACTACTATTGTATGTGAGATTTAACATTTCTACACTGATTCTTGATCATATGACTTTCATTGATATAAATTGACTAATCATGCATATTGCTTCTCTACCATGTTTTGAATTTAGTGATAAGATTTTAGTATGACCTACATGGTTGTTTAGCTCATCAAATGTTGTTTAAATGATTTCAAATCAGAGCAAGAAAACAGAAGTGAGAGATTGATCAGGATCTCTCATGTTGCTTTTATTTTATTTTATTTATTCTTTTGTAATCATTATTTGAATAGACATTCTATAATTGTATAATTTATTATTATTGTATATGATTTTTGAGAGTGATGAATGCACATATATATTGATATTTTGAATTATAGAATTTATTTTCATTATTTATTATTGATAGATGATATTAGATAGCTCTGATTGTTATATAATAAAAGATAAAATAAGAAAATTCTTCAAAATTAATATTTGGGGTGTGACACATTAGAAATTAATTAAATTACTTTTGCTTACTGTATTTTTAAGATATACACTACCCATATCAAGTTTCTCCATCATCTTAGCTAGAATTAGGACCCATTCCACAAAAACTTTAAAAGTTATGGTTGACATAGATATTTTAGAGGATAATATATCCATCTTTGTCTCCATGAATCTTGGATTAACTAATAATAAGCTCCAACATCATCCATATGATATTTATAATATTAGATGGCAAATTATTTTATTTTTTGACATGATCACCTTTTCAATCACATAGGTGGACCAACTTTGTAATTGAATTTATGATCATAGTCATAGGCTAAATTTATCATGTGATAATCGATTAGCCCCTCTTATCCAACTTCATTGTAATTAAATTTCTCGCCCACTTGAAATTAAGCTCCCAACGTCAAGATGTGTAGGAGAAATTAAAAGAAACCAATCATTATCTCCCTCATATCACTTCCAACAAATCCAACAACAAAATTCAATCACCAATAATCACTCTAATAACGATTTAGGTTTCATTTGGGATAAGTTCCTTACTGTTTCTAAAGCAAATTTTTAGTAAAAAAAAAATTCTCATTCAAAAAATTTTTGTACTAAAAAACTACTTTATAAAGCTGTAAGAAAGTTGCTCACTCGTTTAGGACGGCTTTCTTACTGTTTCTTAAAGTAACTTTCTAGTACAAAAATTTTAATTTGTGCACTAAAAAGCTGCTTTAAGAAACATTAAAAAGTCTTTAATGATCAACTCTAAGAAGATGAGAAAAAAAAACTGAAAGTTATGTGATGGAGTAATTATTCAATCTTAGTTCCCCTTAGAATAACCACACTATTTTTTTCTTAAAGCATGAAAAAGTGAAGCCTCATTTTATTATAGAATCTTGATTAAAACATAACATATAGAAGACATCATATTATTAAATTGCTCATAGACATATATTCTATGAACTATTTAGATAATGAAAGCACTCAATTGGCCTTACCTGCTAAAGTGGCTTATATATATATATATATATATATATATATATATATATATATATATATATATATATATATATATATATTAATGTTCATAGAAGTGATGACCACTCCACCAAAAAATTTAACCTCTGGGAAGAAATTGAGTATACATCTTATTTTGATTTTATTAAAAGTTCATGTCTCACAAAATTGTATTTCTCTATCTCAAAGAAGTGATAAAAAGTCATCTTTTCAAACAAGTTAAGATTTCCTTTCTTAGAAATTAATTTTATAAATTGTCATTTATATAATCCTTAGAAATTTTTTTCTTCAAATTATCATGTATCCAAGATTAAATGAAAAAAAATATATTTATTATGAATAATATTGTATCTCATCTCTCTATTTAAATATTTTTTATGATAGTAATTAATAAACAAAGTCTTCTATCATCTAAAAAAAATTAGATGACATGAGTTGCAAAATGTACAAAAAAGTTTTAAAATGCACAAACCTTAAGGTTTATGCTGTTTGACAAAGTCCTGATTTGCAAGTGTTAGATAGAGTTCACTAAAAAACTCAAAGGCATATCAGTAAGAAAGCCTTAAAGGGTACCTAATTTTGAATAGAGTTTTTAATGGTAAGTCTTTATAAGAGCAAGTAGCCTATATGTTCACTCATACAAAATCTCATAATAAATAAGCATCATTATTTATATAATATGTACTCATCCAAAGACATGAGTCATTGCTCATCCCAAACCTTTAGAAGCATGAGCCCTATAAGGTACATAATCTTCACTTATTTAAAAATCCCAAAAATCATAAATATTTAAATATACATGATCCTTACACATCTAAAACCCTTAAAAGCTATAAGCCTCAAAAGGTATAATATCTTTACTCATTCAAAAACCATAAAGCATAAGCCTCATAAGGTATAAGTTATTTACTCATAAAAAATATTATAAGGTATAGGGTCTCCACGTATTTGGGGATGTTAAGAGGACATATGAACTTACAACTCTTAATGAGCACCTAGTATTGGATAAAGTCCTTATTAAGAGTTTTAATAGAGACATCATCATAATATTTTAAAAGACAATAAAAATTACTCAATTTACCATCAACACCCATTGTTGACACCACAAATATCAGTTGTTGCCTATTGTTGTCGCTCAGACATCAATATTTGTTAGCATCCATCGTTGAAATCAACCCTTCACGGTTGGTATGAATACAAACCACCATTTGACATCAATTGCCTCTAACCACTGATAATGTTAAGCAACACTAACATCCACTATCTATTATTATCCATCGTTGAAAACTGAAGTCTTTTATTGTTGTCCACCACTAACAACGCCAACATTCATTTTCGCCCAATATTGAATGGTGTAGACGTTTGTTTTAACATCGGCATTCATCCAATGTAACTCTAAATCCGGATTGTTGAATTGTTACGCTAAGTCACATCCTTTGATATTTCCTTTCTATGTTTTTTTTTTTCCTATAAAAAATATTATGCCTCTTATAAAAACCAATCCACTCATCTATTTATATACTAAATTTTCATATAACTATAAGATGATAAACACATACTCAATATTTTAGCTATGAGTGAAATCAGGAAGAGCACAGGCTAGGCAATTACCCATACAAATTTTTTTTCCTTAGAAAAATAAACATTTTAACTATTTTGCCTATCTTCAATTAATACATATAGTTGACCAAAATCTAAGAAAGAAAATATTAATTTTATATTTCGTATATAAGATTACGCATTTCACGATCCTATCTTATCCACCTTCAAAAGAGAAGTTGATTCCGCCCCTTTTAGCATACAATAATAACAAATTATATATCTAAATAAAATCAACTCAATTCTAATAATTTCTTTATTTAAATGCTTTATTTTTGTGTAAGACTATCCTCCCTAAAAATATCCACCCCATTTTCAAAGGTGAATTTATCAAACTTTTTTTTTTAAAAAAATATTGATTTCTTTACTCCAAAGTTTATTTTGAGAGCAAAAAGACAAAAATCTTCTTCCAAGAAAGTAGCATGTTTGAAATATTTAACTTATACATAAAAGTAAATAGAGTAAACACCCAAGAAGCTTCTGGACAGGTGCGAAGAGAGTGCCAAGTGCCCACTTTGAAGTGTGCAAAATGCCAAAATTGCTCTAGCTGTCCCAATTAGCTGACAAAATCAGCACCTAAAATAATCTCTCTTATGAGATGAAATTGAAGGAAGTTTTGCAACATTGGACTCCATTGTTTATTTTGCTTGCATAACATTAAAGTAACCCACCAAGGTTTAGGATGATTGGTAGGCGAGTAAGGTTGAAAATCCAGGTTCGAATCCCCTCTACTATGGCATCGTCTCTTTAGTAGGGCAAAGCAAGTGTGGACCCGATGCTGATGGGTGTCCTCGCTAGGTTCCTCTGAAGAATTAGTTACGCCGTCAAATGCTTACTTTAAAGTAGCAGCGGGTAGATATGTTGTTCCATTAAAAAAATAGTAAAGTAATTAATTAACGCTTTAAGTTTAACCTATGAATGAAGAGAGAGAGATAGAGAGAAGACAATTTCCATTTGAAATCTTCTACTTGAATTTATGCACTCCTAAGCTATATGAAAGTGATATAAGATATTGTCATTTTATGAAAGAAAAAAAAAATGCTAATCCTTCGAGCGTCAACTTCACACTACAAGTAAATGCTTATGACAGAGTTCATATTGGAAAAGGGGCTTTATATAAAGAGAGAAAAAAAAAAAGGAAAGAAGAAAAATATGAAAGATGATGTAATTAAATTAAGTTAGATATTTTAAAATTTTAAAAATATTAAATTTATTTTGAGTTAAAATATATAAATTTTGATTGATTATTTATATGTTACATTCATTTTAAATTAAATTTAATAATTTTGGGTATATTTTATACTAAGTTTTAATTTGAATATCCAATTAAAATACTTATTCAAAGAAGATAAAGGTATAAAAATAGAAAAAATTTAGTGAGTGTGACCCATTAATTGATGAAGAATTTATGAACGAGAAAATTATAATTTTCACTATCATTTTTGTTTGATTTTTTATCTCTTTATTTTTAATTATACAATTTTTTTTGTCTTTTGGAAGAATATGAGAAGTAACGACCTGTTCTTTTAAAACTAAAATATTAGTGTGATGAATTTTTAATGTTTAGAACCTTTTAGTCCCTTAGAATATGTTATGATGAAAATTTTTTATGAGCAATTATGGTCAATTTCACCAGCACAATTAGATACATGACCGTTTTTTCATTGAACATTTATAAGGGAAAAAATAGAAATTCAATGAGGGAGAAGAAATAAAGAGTGTATAAAAACTAATTGATCATATATTGAGCTGAGTTAGGCAAAGTTATAACTTACTTAATTCAATCTTGATTCAAGTTAGGTTAGGCTCATTTAGTTTAATTCTAACTAGATGTAAATTAAAAACTAATTGATCATGTTTATCTCTTAAGATAAACTCTTAATACAAAAAAAAACAAAAAAAACAAAAACAAAATAAGTACTCATATATAGGAGAACACTACATGCATGGCCACTTTCTTGGTCAATTCTTTAAAAATAAATGAACCTAACCTCGATTAAGCTCCACATACTATAGGATGTATTGTCATTTGGCTAGGCACCCCAAGTATAAGAGTTTGGCTTACTTAGCAGAAGCCTAGTTAAGGCACATCATATACATGCCTTAGAGTCACATGTAGTAAATGCTCTCTTACATTAGGTCAGATGAACAAAAGAAGAAGAAGAAGAAGAAGAGCTTATACCTTGCATTAATACCGACTCAAGTTATATATCCTTAAGTGAAAAAGTTATAAATTCAACTTCAAAAATTTTGATGATCAGCCATCTTACATTAAAAATAGATTATGGTGACATGATATTCTAAAATTATTAGGTGGTTCTATTTGGCATTACCTTTTGGGTGGGATCTTAAGTCCATGTGAGTTAGGAAATTCTAGCTTTCTGTGGTTAAGATGCATGAGTCTTGGTGGGAAATTAACCTCAAATTTTCATTAGATTTTAATAGTAATGATACAATATGTCTCTAAAATATAATTATGTTAGTAGAAAATGTCCTTAATAATGATATTATGAGTCCTCACCCAAGCAGCTTTCTAATAACAACTTTATTATTGTTGTGAAAGTGTACAATGATATTCTAAAAGCTATAATAATTTAAAGTTATATAAACTATCTCCAAAAGATTAGTGTGCCTAGTATATGATAGTATCTAGAGCATCATGAGTTATCAAGATCAAATATTATTAACACATCCTTCTTTGAACTTTATGTACTAGTCTTTCCTCAAGTTGAGCCAAACTCATTTGTATTCATAAATATAACCCTTAAAGCTAAGCATTAACATATATATATATATATTAGTCGTGATTTTTGATATATCATCAAAAAATTATCTTGATCGGGCACGAATCTCGAGGCAAAAATAAAGTTGGAAACTTCAAAAGTTAAATATGGGATCACCTGAACTCCGATTTTAGCAAAGTTGCAGTCAAACTGAGCGTCTTGTAAATATGAACCCAACGATACCAAATTCGACTCAATCCGAGCCCAAATGAGTCCAAATCAAGGACCCAAAACGCTGTTGGAAAATTTGAACCACAATTTGAGTTAACAAACGGTTTTAAAACATGACGTGCATGCTTATAGTCGAATAGAGCGGATCGACGAGACAAATCCAATGAGCCCAAGATCGTTGAATTCCATCATCATTAAGACCTTCAAATGTCTGACAAATGGTACATGATCAAGGGATTCAATATTGACCGTCCATCCAACCACTCACAATTTACCCCTGATCTCTCGCCTATTTATAGGCCATACCACTCCAGAATATCTATAAATAGATCCCTCATTTCTCTTGAGAGGGGACCCAAGGAAGAAGAAGAAGAAGAGAAGAAGAACGAAGAAGATGAAGAAGAGAAGAAGAGAAGAGAAGAATAAGAAGAAAAGGATAGGAGGGAAGAAACTCCTCCTCGACCATCGCTCACTAAAGGAAAAACGTCGAAATTCGGCGGTTAGCCTATATTAACCGGCGGTTTTTTTAACTACCGGCGGCTTTACGGCGGGTTTTGTGCCGCCGGAAAAAATCGCGTAGGAAACCATCACCGGCGGTTTTTTACCGGCGGTTTATGAAGCCGACGGTTTTTCCGACGGTTCCGACCTCCGGTTTCAACCGGATTTTATGCCGGCGGTTTTTTTTCGGCTGTGACGCCGCCGGCTATTTGACCGACGGCCTACCGGCGGTCGGTTTACCGACGGTTTGCCGGCGGTTTAGTTAGCCGTTGTATTTTTTTAAAACTGCCGGCATTCGCCGGTAGACCGCCGGTTAATTAACCGGCGAAAGCCGGCGGTCTAACCGTCGGTATTTCCGGCGGTCTAAACCGCCGGCTGTCCACCGTAGAACCGCCGGTGGCCGTCGGTAACCGCCGGTAATAAACCGACGGTGTAATGCCATTACCGGCGGCTGGCAATTGGCCGTCCGGTATCGAAATTTCCGACGGCCAAACCGCCGGGTAGCCGCCGGAAACCTGTAGCACCTGCAAAAAAAAAAAAAATTGACAGCATCCCCTCTATTTGAGGGAGGTTCACCCTAAAGTCTAAACCTGCAAAAAGAGCAATATATGTTGGGCAACACGCCGCTATATTCATCACAATCATATGTTGGGCAACACGCCGCTAGATTCATCACAACTATAAATTATAATACAATCACAAGCTCATCATAACATTACAATCACAGTTCACAAGTAAGTTCATGATAATGTTACAATCACAAGTTCTGAAATTCACAAGTTCTAATTAATACAATCATCAAACATAAAATAGATCTAATCATCATCTGTATCCTCACTGTCTGCAGATGGCTGCTCCTGTTGGTCCTTCTTCCTCTGTTTTTCAGCTCTGTAGGATTGCAACTCTGCTTGCATTTCATTCTGAACCTTTCTCATTTCTTCAATCTCTCTAGATTGAACCCTTTTCATCTCTTCAATCTCTCTAGTAAGCGCTGCAACCCTCTCGCTTACAGATTCTTCAGCTCTACTTGAATCATGAAATGCAGATGTGTATGAACTGCCCTCAATAGCAAAAGCCTGTGAACCCATGCCATATACCCTCCCCCTCTGTCTTCCACCAACAACTTCTGACCATGTCTGATACTCAGAAATGTGGGTCGATCCAGAAGATGATCCCTCGCCAGTGGACTGCCGGCTTTCTCTAGCTCGTACGAAATCATCCTGTGAGTAACAATTAGTTTTATTAAAATAAATTTTTATTCTAAAACTCCAATAAATTTTACTCACATGAGCCTTCCTAGACTTCTCATCAACCCACTGATGGTCAGCTTGATGTTGATGAGTTCTTGTATGCAACTCCAATGGTGTTGGCTCCCGACCCAGGTGTTCTTTCTGAAAATTTGATGCTTAGTTATACTAACATAAATATATGTAATAAACCAATTCAAAACACTTACCAGTCGCCGCCTATATTCTGTATGAGGTACAGATCCACCAGTATGAAGAGAGCTTCCTAAACCGCCGCAGTCAGAGGCTCTGTTCTGTTTATTCTGCTCTCTCATTTTTATAAATTCCGGGGTAGCCCAAGCACTACTCAAATCTGCCCAAACGCCCTCTCCAATCCAATTAGGCCGCTGCCCGGACTTTCTAATATCCGTGAACATGTCTCTGAGACGGGTCGCTCATCTCCTCTCAAAATTTGATCTGATCCTCGTGCTGTACTCAGGCAACCACCTAAATTCTTTCTGTAAAAATTTAGGCAATATCAAAAAGATTAGTACAAATTAAATCATATATTTGAAATCATACCAAAAAAAACATACCTGAAATTCTCCAAACCACATATCTCTAACTAGCTTTGGGATCTTCTTCCAGGATAAGTAAGGAGCATCATACTTATTCTTTATTATATCCCGGATCATATGTATAGGTGGCCTTGAAGGATTGAAGCTGCAAGTGACTTTGTTTATCAATAACATGTAATATATCAAAATAAAAATAACTTAATAACTTAACTTAAATTGAACTTACTTATCACCGTCAGGCTCGATGTATTGACGCTTATCTGTTGCTGCTGCAGGATTGCTAGCACCAACCTCTGGTGGTCGTGATGGTCCACCCTGTTCATGCTGCACCGGATAGGGGTAGTAATATGGGTAAGGGTAAGGAGGGTGAGGACCAGTGGATGGACCAGCAGCCTGTGATGATGGTGGGGGGTAATATGGATAGAATGGAGAAGCATGTGTCTGATCTGGAGAGGGGAAGCAAGGACTCGTCGAGCTGGGAGGGAAGTGGCCAGGGAAGTATGGAGGTACAACAGGAGGTGGATCTAACTGTCCCTGACCCTGCTCTGGTGAAGGCTGCTGGCTCCTGGCAGGTGGTGGCGGTGGTGGTGTAGGTAGATCTGGTGGAACTGAAGGCCCCTCACCTACCTCAGTCTGTGTGGGTCTGCTAGTCGTAATCTTCTTCCGGCGGAACTTTGAGGCAAATGATTTACGAGGAGGATCGTCGCCTGAAGCCATCTGCAATATTAAAAAAAAATAATTACTAAACCATTGAAAAGAAGTTAATAAAGCAGTTAATAAAGTAGTTAATAAAGCAGTTAATAAAACAGTTAATGAAGCAGTTAATAAAAGACAATGTGGCAAAATACAATATCATTTCTAAGCAGTAAAAATATTACAAAACATTTAAATTCTACAATTCTAAATTACAAAAACTAATCAGAATCATCAAAACTATTTTCATCACTCTCAAGGGTATCTTCACTTTCATCCTCGTTCTCTTCTTCGTCTGAACTAGTTAAACTATTGACATCTTCTAACTCCATTTCAATAGTAGAGGTTGTAGTTGTCATCTCCTCAATTTCAACAGGCATATAACTTGACATCTCATCCTCTTGATGTGCAGTTGCTACAATGTATTGTTGATCAATTATTCCCCGTGCTTTTGTTTTTATGACAGCTAGCCAATCTTGTTTGTCTCTACGACCACTGGGATATTTGCTGAAATAAACTTGAATAGCTTGACTTGCTAACACAAATGGATCAAACTTTCCGTATCTTGCTAACACAAATACATAAGGATATTTCTTAAAACTGAAATGAATGAGATCAAGAAGACAATCCTCTTCATTGTAATAGAAACATTGGGTTTGCCCAAATAAAGTCACATTCATGCATATAATACCAATCAAACTTCTCCAAAACACACATGAACTTCTTACTCCTTGACAAGAAAAGAAATGAGATATTGCCATTTTCAAACTCAAATGAAGACAAATTAATTTGAGAAACCTCTTGAATCTGAGATCAATACACAACAATACTTGTGTCCTTAACAAAAGGAATAAACCCTTGCATTTATTAATCAAAAATATATTTTTAGTTCCTTGATTTTGTAAAAAGAATAGGAATATTGCATGACTACTAAAGTAAATCAAATAGAATAATGTAACCAAAGATTCATCAGGATGAATCACACATGCTTGTTATCATTTGAGAGGCATTTAAGATATTACATGAAACCAAATCTAGGCATGAAGGGTTTGACTAATACAAACATCAACTCTTCTATTATATCTTTTGTGAAACTATGTGAGAAAAAGGAATAACATAAAATATACCTTAAAATAGAAATCTAGGGTTGAAAACTTGAAGTCGGCCGGCGGTTTGGGGTCGGACTGGGTCAGCGAGGTCGGACGTCGGAGTGCCGGTCGGATCTGGGTCAGCGGTCGGAGAAGTTTCGTCGGCGGCGGTCGAAGAACCTTCGTCGGTCGCGGTCGCACGAGCAGAGGCGAGCGTAGGCGAGCGAAACCATAGAGAAAGAACGAGAAAGAATGAGATGTGAGTCACGGGGATGGTCGTTTTAGGGCACTAACCGGCGGTCCAAACCGCCGGTAAAAAATTACTTATCAACGGCGGTCCAAGCCGCCGCTAAACCTCCGGTTTTATTTATAATCCGGCGGTTTGCCGGCGGTTTCTGGACCGCCGTTAATACCGGCGGTTTAACATATAAAAAACATCGGCAAACCGTTGTTAACAAACGGCGGTTTAACCGCCGGTGACACCGGCGGCCCATGAACCGCCACCAGGAACCGCTGGTAATAGCCATTTTTTCTGTAGTGGCTGGAATTCTGCCCGACGCCCAAGTGACGTCGGAATTCTAATCGACGCCCAAGTGACGTCGGAATTCTGCCTGACGCCCAAGTGACGCCGGAATTCTACCCAACGCCGGAATTCTACCCGACGCCCAAGTGACGCCGGAACTCTGACTGATTTCCAAGTGACGTCGGAATTCTAAGTGACTCTGAATTCAGCTCGGATACTCAACTTATTTGTAATTGGATTTCAATTCGGAAGTGAAGCATTATAATATGATCGTCCTAAATTTTAAGGACGAGTCAGCCTCTTGCACCTCAAGCAAACATTAGTGGAATTATTTCAATTGGGCGTGGCCCCGTGGTTTTTTCTTTTTCCAGGGTTTTCCACGTAAAAATACAGGCGTTATTATTTCTCCCCTGTTTGCGTGCTAGATATTCTTACAATGCTGAGACGGAAATTTTCTAACTCTATCGCCGCGTATATTCTAGTCCGCAACAATTTTGATCAAGAATGTTCTTAGAAGTTGAATCCTATAATATTTTTTACCATAGAAGCTTGCACCTATAATATTTTTAACCATAGAAGCTTGCACCTATAAGAAACTCAAATTCCAAATGTAAATAAATATTGTTTAGTTACTTACACACAACGCCATCATTCTTCCAATAAACATATGAGTTGTTTTTATTTACCCTTCGAGGCAGTATATACTTCCCCTCATGCAAGCTCTTTAATTCAAAGCCTACAAGCATCTTTTTAGTGTCATCATTATAGCATTGAATTTTTGACCTAACTTGTTAGAGATTTCTCTAAAGTTGCCACTTTTGATCTAAAAGCCAAAGCAAAGAGTATCTTTCTCATGATAACATAATAAGTTATGTAATGTTAACAAATTGCTCTTATGTTGAGGCTCATTTGTAGGTGGTTGGCTTCATTTTCATTAAGTTCATGATCATCTTATTTATAACATTGACTTGATTATTCATTAATTTGTAGATGTCTCACAAATAACAGCTAAAATTTTACACCAAACACCACATAGAATAAGATCATCTTGCTCTTATTCTTGCTCTTATTAAATATCAATAAATTAATAGACTATCAAATAGGAATTTCTATAAAGGTCAACTTTTTTGCTTTGATATTGACCACTATCCTCACTTCAACAAATACAACTTAGTACTCAATTCAATTGTTAATGACTTCAAACCCTAAACAATTAAAAGTTCATCTTACTCTCATAGGTTGGAATATAGAAGAGTTTTCATAAGGCTTAAGTTCATCTACTATCAGTATATTACATGTAGTCTCATAGTGGATAGCGATCTACGGGCTTGATCAACTAAGACAGTTTTCTTACTGCTTCTTAAATCAGTCTTTTTTGCTTTAAGAAACAGTAATAAAGCCGTCACAAACGAAACTAAGTATTACGCAGTCATAACTTTTACAAGAAGTGGCCGCCTGATATTTCAGGCGTGACCAGAGCATATGATAATGATTATTAATATAATATTTAAACAACTGAAAACTTATTGTTCTTCAGCAGGAACTTCAATGGGAGGAGGAGAGAAAAAAAAAAAGAGAATGCCAATTTCGAAGTGCCTTCGAGATTAAGTTTGATGTTATTTGAAGCATGTGATGTCAATTAAAATAAAGCTTTGATGCTATAAAAGAAAAAGTCAGGGAGATATAGTTTTCCTTTATAGAAGATTAGACTGCATGACATCTTTCCAGAGTCGTCATTCCAAAATTATAGATTTTTGTCAATAGAAAATTAACAGTAAGTAATTACTGAACAGTATAAATTTGACTATTTTTATTAATTTTCTTTTTTTTTCTTTATTTCTTTCTTTTGAATAATGATTGAAAATTTGGAATTCAATTCATGGAATTCTCATATATCATTGAGGCTTTATTTGGGACGGCTTTCTTTCTATTTTTTAAAGCAATTTTTTAGCATTAAAATTTTAATTTTTGTGCTAAAAAAATATTTTATGAAGCCATAAAAACGTCGTTTCAAACAAAACCTGAACAATAAATTGATAGGAATTATATCAAATCCTCACGTTAATTTTTAGTATTTCTTTGAAGCAATAATTATATTCCCTCTTTTATGTGGATTGATTATGCTATTTGTGGGGTTGGAAGAATTTTTGTTTGAGTTGAGTTTTTCGATCTATTTATTAAAAGAGTCGTATTTGAGTTGATTAGCGAACCACTTTTAACTCAAAAATGGTTCATTCAATATTTTTTTTTCTTAAATATTTTACTTGTAGGTATAAAATTTTTATTTTTTATCAAAAATTTTAAAATTTATAGTTAATAAGTTATTAAAAAAATTAATCAAAATGGGTTAACGATTCAGGTCATTCCATTTGCTTGTGGGTCAATTAAGACAAACTCACACACAAATCACATACACAAGATTTGAACCCAATATCTCTTGGTTGGTTGTCAAAGCTCTCAACCGATAAATCAAGATGAGCTGTGCGGGAAGTCTACTCTTACGCCAAATAACTGAAGCAAGAATGTTTGCGGTTAAACTTTCATGGAGGGCTTATTTGTAAGGAAATATAGAAACTTGAGGAAAAAAAAAGCAAAGAAAGAAGGTTATAAAAACAAGGGTATATTTGGACAGTTATAATTTTTCTTAAAGATAGTTATAAAGTCGTTATCAAAAAAATAATTTTTTTTAAAGCTAATGCAAAAAGCAGCTTATTAGTATAAATATTTTTTAAAATCAATGAAAAATTAGTTGCTAAAATAAAATTATGAGTGTAATTTGAAAAATAAAATAGAAAGAAAGGTGTTACAAATAGATCCTAAAAGTCCAACAAAAAGAAAAAGGCTTTGTTTGGAACTATTTTCTTATTGTTTTCTAAAGTCTTGAAATAGAAATATTTTAACTAAAAACTATTATATTTTGAAATAGAAAACAAGCAAAGAAAGAAGATTATTAAAATAAAGGTATATTTGGACAGTTATAATTTTTCTTAAAGATAATCATAAAATTAAATTTTTAAAGCTAATGTAAAAATGCAGCTAATTATTATAAAAAAAATTAAAATCAACTGATAAATAAAAATTATGATTGTAATTTAAAAAATAAAATAGTAAGAAAGCTATTACAAATATATCCTAAAAGTTCAACAAAAAATGAAGGTTTATTTGAGACAGTTTTCTTACTATTTTTTATGTTATTAAAATAGAAATTTTTATATAAAAAAATTGTTATAAAAAATAATAATAAAGTTGTCTCAAATAAAAGAAGTCATATTATTATAAAAGGCGTGTGCCATGTGGAACATTATTATTAAAAAAGACAGTTAATTTGTCACGGTTAAATTGCTCCAGCTGAACATTATACCCTTTTTTTTCCCCTATAAATCAATTATTCAAATTAACTTATAAAAATACGTGTAACTTAAGAGTTCAATATGGACCACAATTGTCATTCAGTGATCCTCCTTCATACACAATATGAGCGTTATGTCACTTCACAAAGAAAGCAGTGGAGAAAGGAACTTTTAACACAGCTCATCTTGACTTGTTGGTTGAGAGCTTATGTTTCCAACTAAGAGGTCTTGGATTCGAGTCTTTGTGTATGCGTTGTGTGTGTGAGTTTGCCTTTATATGGCCTAAATGTCCCAAAAAAAAGAACTTTTATTTGGTCCGGTCACAGGACGTAGTTCTACGTTTGGCCGTCAGTAGAATCGCGCCACGCGTTCTCATTATTTACCGCGCGCCCTGGCAACTCGACCCGGAACGGACCAAGGATTGCTCGGTATTTCTCGATTTTGCTAGGTATTTCACGGTATTGCTAGGTATTGTTCGATTTTGCTCAACAATAATCAATACTGAGCAAATACCGAGCGGCATTTCTCGTTATTGCCAAGCAATACGTCGCAATACCGAGCAATACCGAGTAATATCTCGCAATAAGCGAACATAGCATTTCCGGGTTCCGGTCTGGGTCAAGTCGTCGGACCGCGCGATAAAGAGTAAGAGCACGTGGCGACATGTTATTGACGGCCGAACGTAGCTCTACGTCCGGTTAGAGGACGTGATAATTGTTCGTGGAGAAATACACCATGAATATTATTTAAACCCAACTGATAAAAAAATGTCATGTAATTATTAGCTCATTAATTTTGAATAAATAATTAAATAAATAATACACACAAAGAAATATTAAAAATAATAATAAAAAAAAAGAAGAAGAAGACGCCCCACCTAAATCTTCCTAATTAAGAAAATCTTAACGCGTAATTAGATAAGATAGTGATGTCATAAAGCTGTATTAATGGTTAATTAATAAAGCTGATTAATTAGTCTTTGATTTCGAGCAGCACAGCAAAGGAATAGGTGCTTGCGGCCGACAGGAAGATGACTTATGCACTAAAATAATCACCCATTGGCTGCTTTGCTTTTCTCTATATCATAGCGTAAGAGGGGACTTATTATGCTTTGGAAGTGTGGGTCAATAATATAAAGTTGGTTTGTATAATATTCGTAATGATCGACTATTACATTTACACGTAAATTTAGAATAATGTTTTTTTTTTTTTTTTTTTCATCTATTTCAAAATATTTGATGTAGGGGTGTCAATAAATGATTCGACCAAATAATACAATTTGAGCCTGCCCGAAAAATCTAGATGATAAAATGGCTGGGTTCAAGTTGGGGTTTTCGACTCATTTATTAAATGGGTCAGATTTGAGATGACCCATGAATCTATTTTTTATCTGAAAATGACTCGTTTGATATTTATTTCATTAAATTTATTTTTACTTATGAATATAATCTTCTATTTTTTAAATATTTTAAGCTTTATAGTTAGTAAGATTTGTTTTTTTTTTCTTTAATAAAACGGGTTAACAGGATGAATTAATTCAGATCATTCATGTTGCTTGCAGGTAAGATTCGAGTTATAATTTTTTGACTCATTCATTAAAATGATCGGATTTGGGTTGATTGAATTCAGGTCATGTCAATTTTTGAGTCCAACCCAAACCCGAATCATCAACCCATTTTGACACCCTTATTCTGATGAATTTAAGAAGGGTTATGTTCAGTCTCACGTTGAGATTGAGCAGTAGATGTTTTTCATATATTATTATATGAAGACAAATGTACATTTTAAATTCATAATTCATCAATTGAATGTTTTAATGATGTGATTATAATAAGACAACAACTTAGGGTCATTGTCAAACTTTGCACCTCTTATGCTAGGATTTGTTTGCCGATGATTTGCTTTGGTTTGGAGTTCTAAAAATATGTGGCTTCAAACTTTATATTATATGGCAAATGCATAATTTAAAAAAAAAAATTACATCTCTTCATAGTTTTATGATAAAAATGACGGAGGTAATGAATGAAGATATAAATATTGGAGGTCAAGTCTAAACGTGTAGGAAATAGATTAGTGGATAGTGGAGATACAGTAATAAGAACATTCGAGAAAAAAAAGGTTATAATGAAAGAAAATTGCATGCTTCATTTATGATTGAAATAAAAAACAAAATATTACATTATAGGCAGCCCTTCAAAATTCTCATATGAGAGAGTCACTAGCTCATTTTCTATTATAATGTTATCACATATTTATATGCATTATATTGTAATTATAAGAGTAAAATAATTTAATAAATTCTTCTATGCCGCTAATCTCATATCCACTTTAAAATTGAAATTCTATCATTATTATAGCTCATCCTTAATTTAAACCATACTTTAAGGGATAAATTATTAATTAATTAATTTGAAATTTAAAATTTCTTCAATAATTCATATAACTTAACTCCTTAATTCAAACTTTGTTTCAAGATAGAGTATTATGATTTCAATTATAGAGGCTAAACTAATAGTTTAACATCTTAATTAGATTTTGATAATAGAGTGTCGCAATTAATATTATAATTAGGCTATAAAAGTTCCTTTCTGATCAAGCATAAATGTTGACGTAACATGTGAATCTCAAGACAACAAATAATTATCGAGCTAATGCTAAATCATACTTTAAATGACAAATTTACATATGAGATAATCTCAAGGTATTGCAAATATCCAGGATTAACTTAATGCACCGAGTATGTAAATACACAAGTCATAAGATTCAGAGTCCAAATGGGCTCTAATTGGTTCAAATAAATTTGGTTGAGCCTAAACAAACTAGCTAGCCTAGCTTGATCGCCTTGTCAGTCTTGGATATTACTCTCATGATGATGATAAAGGGACACCAAATCAATCCCTTGGCCTTTATCTCACTTAGACTGATATGTAGATGCAATTTAATTAACTATTGCATTCTATTTGTTACACAAATCATTTAGAAAGTGTTGACTTCTTGTATCAACTGCAACTGATATGCCAAAATTTTGTAAATTATTTGCGACAAAATACTCCTCTTGAAGAGAAAATAATGACAGACATTTTCTTCATTTTCGGACAACTCTATAAGTGAAAAACCTTTTTACAATTATTCCTATTAACTTAACATTGATGCTTCAATCCATCACCATCAATATCATCATGACATTGAGATCTATGATATGATATATTTAGATTATTGATTAAATACATGAACATCAGTAGCTATTGTTAAACATTCATCGATCACAAAAGTTTGTTCTTATATAGGCAACTGATTAGGCCATCTCAGGGATAAAATCATCTAATTATATTTTATTCTGCTTTATTCCTTATTAATAACTATTAAGAATAGTTTAGATAAAGATTGAGATACACTTCTCAATATTTAAAAAAATAACCCCTTAATCTATGTATTCAAGGGAGATTTTTTTTCTAAGAACTTAAGGCCATATAAATCCTCTAAACATCAAGGCTTGGGCCACTACCTTCATTTGCTTCATAGCCATAACTTATTAAAACATGCACAAAAATATCTACACTATAATCATTGTCACATTAAGGCTTCCGCTAGATTTATGTTCCATAACTTTTATTCGTCTTTCTACTATCACTACTATATTAACTACTTCATACTAGTCTCCTACAATACCAAAATCACAATCATCTTTTCATTAGATCATCTTATCTAAGATTCGCACCACAAAATGTTCTTATTGAATTTAAGCTACAACGATCCCCTTAAGATTTATGTTGCAAGTTTTACTTCTATTGCAACAATTGTTGACTAAGATTTTGCTTGCACCATAGCATCACAACTATAACCACTTTAAGACTTAGTGTCATATCAGCATATTTAAAACTTACCCTGTACATAAATATAAGGTTGTTCAAATAATTAATAAAAATAATTAAAACTAATTCAAATATTTAATCAAATCTTATTTGATACATCTTCAAATATTGTTTAACACAATCGATGAATGATCGAAGGTATATTTGAGTAAGTATTTGAATATTGTATAATACATTATTTAAAAAAGTTCATGAATACTTGGAACTTGTTCAAATACTTACTCAAAACTTTCTTTGACACATCTTTGATGATATTTTGACATGATTGATTAAGGGTCAATATATAGATTTGAGTATATCTTTTTGAACAAATTCATATGAAGCATTGTTTGTTAATTTACTTCTTAACACAATTTCGAAGATAGTTTGACATGATCGATGAAGGGTCAAAAATATGTTCAAGTGTTCGAATATGTTCTTATAAAGATATTATTCAAATATTTTATAAAATACTTTAAACTTGTTCAAATATTTAATCAAACCTTCTTTGACACATATTCAAAGATAGTTTGACATGAACGATGAAAGGTCGAATATAGGTTTGAGCATGTATTGAAATAAATTTGTATAAGACATGATCAAACACTATAATGTATCTCAACTAGCAGGGTTAGGTTAAGCATCTGCATAAATAGTACACCACACAAATTAGGAGTATTCGAACCAAATTCGAATAGCATTCAACTTCTATTAAACAATCTTGAATCATGATTAAATCATCTTTGATAATGATTGAACAATCATTACTGATATTTTTAAAGAGTCTCCATTATCACACCTCATTTTAGCTAAGAACACTAACTCACCATTCCTTAAATATTTATCCATCTTCACTGCACTAACTACGAAGGAGATTGTATTCTTCTCATCGGGGAAGTAGAAGGTCTTCTCATTTGGCTAATTAAATATTTTACTACAATTGATTGGTGAAGAAAAGAATGATTGTTCTGAAAAATGAGGTGAGATATCCAAACGATGTCATAATAAATAGTAAAATTTTATATAATTATAATTACAATCTCACATTTATTATGTTTATGATAGCATTTCATGCCAGTTTATTTATATATAAATATGTTGATTCATTGAGTAGTGCTTACAATAACACATTTTATGATTTCTAAAAGTGAAAGATATTGGAAATGTTAAATAAGTTATATATGTGAGAGTCTGATAGGAAGTACTTGTATTCACAAGCAAACCTAGTCAAAATTAAGTACCAAATCACAAAAGCTGCTGTTCACGGCAGTAAAACAACCAAAAACAGTGGGGAATTAGAGGAAAACTGTAGGAAAACTCAAAGTACAACTTGTATTCCACTAGATGATGAATAAAATAGCAAGATACAATTGATCCTCAATTCGAGAGGAGGATCGATCTCTCCCAAATCTCTAGACGCCGCTAGAGCCGAAAGAAAACCTAAATCTAAGAGATCTCAAATTTCAGCCAAATTCAAGATGATCAAACCCTAAGAAAATCTACTATTTAATGCATACAAATCAAAAGGAAATCCCTAAAAAGTCCCTACATTCAAATTTCTCTCTCAAAACAGTCAAAAATGCTTCCTAAAATGCTCTTCTTGAGCGGACGGCCCGCCCGATCTCTGCCTCCTGCGGAGATTTCGCGTATTACGCGACTTTGCCGGTCCCGTGTGGACCGGCTGGACCGGTCTAACAATACTTCCCTCCCAAAAATCCACCTTGTCCTCAAGGTGGAGATATACTCGTGTTCCCGTGGAGGTGGCCATCCTTGATGTGGATGAAAATCCTTATCAAATTGTTGACTCGAGGGTTGCACTGAAAGAGAAATATTCCCTTCCTCCTCCATCCTGATCACATCCAGCTTGTGTAGTCCCACCAAATAATCTTCCCCCACCTCTTGTATGTCACTAACCATGGTCTTAAGTGATTTCATGGCTTTGAATAGCCCTGCATCTCCCCTTATAACCACCTTTCTCCCATCCACCATTAATTCCATCGTGAGTGCTCCCCAATTGTCCTTGATTTCCCCCAAGGTTTGTAACCACTTCATCCCCAGGATGACATCAGTGCTTCCTAACTCTAGTGGGAGAAAGTCCTCCCTTACTTGAATCCCTTGGATGGTCAACACCACTCCTTTACAGATTCCCTGGCCTTTCTCCACCTTCCCTATATCCATCATCACCCCATAACAATTGGTGTCCACTAATTTCACTCCCAGTTGGTTGACGACCTGAGTGGAAATGAAATTGTGGGTAGCCCCACTATCAATTAGCACCACCACCTCACGGTCAGCTATCTCTCCTTTCACTTTCATAGTGTGACTCGGAGTGAATCCCACTATAGAGTTCAGAGAGACTTCTGCCACATCCAGGTGCAACTTTTCCTCCTTTTCAGATCTGCTCCCACCTCCCTCCTCGTCTTCCTCGTTTTCATAGACAAGGAGAACCTGAAGAGTTCGATCCTTGCACCTATGCCCTGGCATGTACTTCTCATCACATTTGAAGCACAACCCCTTTGTCCTCTTATCCTGCATCTCCTTCTCTATCAGCTTCCTGAAATTTTTCCCACTCCCTTCTGGCTTCTCCCGGGTGGTCTCATTACTGTTGCTTGATGCATGCCCCTTGGGTGCTAGAAGAGTGCTCGTCGTCCTGTAAAAGCCTCCTAAGCAGTTTCCTCGAGCCCCTCTTTCTGCTTTCTTCTGATCTTCTACCAACTGTGTCAGCTCCATAGCCTTTCCCAGGTTCCTCGGCTCCAGTACCCTGACTGCTATTCGGATCTCTGGTTTCAGCCCCTTCATGAAGTTCCCTTCTAAGGCTGACTCTAAAATGTGATCCAATCTACTAGTCAAGTACTCAAACCGATTCCGATAATCTGCCACAGTCCCTTCTTGAGTCAAGGCAAAAAATTGCTCATAGAAGTCTCCTCCCTCGTTAGTTCGGAAACACTCTAATAAGCAATCCTTGAACTCTCTCCAGCTCCGAATGGATTCCCTCCGGTCATGCCACTGATACCATGCCAAAGCTTTCCCTTCCAGACATAGACCAGCCGCTGTCAATTTGTCATCCTCTGTCAACCCGTTGATAGCGAAGTAACGCTCCACCTTGTAGATCCAGCCATGGCCGTCTTCCCCCTCGAAAACGGGCATCTTCAACTTCCTCACCTTGGGATCTCCCCGGTATCCTCCATAGCCTCCCATTCCTCTCATAGGAGGCGCTCCCCAAGTGTCCCGATCGTCCCTCCGACGAATATACTCGAACCCCTCTTCATACTCTCCTCCCCTCCCTTCAACATCATCACCTCGACGCTGAATATCTTGAAATTCAGCATCTCGACGATAACGTTCCTCCCTTCTTCCTTCAAAATCTCCCCCTCGATGCTGAATTATTTTGAATTCAGCGCCTCAGCGATGAGATCCCTCTCCCCTCCCACCAAAATCAGCCCCCCTTCTGTCATATCTCTTACTCATCTCTTCCCTCGAAAGCGGATCCAGATGGGGCATGTCATTCTCCTCCTCCAGGATCTCTACCTCTGAATTCCTCCTCCCCCGTAACGGGTTCAGATTTCCTCCCATGCCATGGCCGTCGATGGTCTCTCTTACTTCCGATGTCGCTGGATTGGTCTTCATTTCAAGTAATTTCTTCATCATTTCTTTCAACACGGTGAACTTCCCCTCCAACTTTCATTGTTGGAGGTAATTTTATTTTGGAAATCGAAAAATTTTCCCTCCAAATCAGATTTCAATTGTCCGATTTCACCTTCCAAGACTTCTACCTTCTTCCCGGCCATTGTTCTTTCCAAAAAATCTCAACGATCTTATTTCGGGAACGAAGAAACTGCTAAAATTTTCAAGATTTCAGCTGCCAACTGTCCCAAAAACGACGCTCTGATACCAATTTGATAGGAAATAATTGCGTTTGCAAGTAACCTAACCAAAATCGGCGAACAAACAGCAGCCAACTGGCTGTCCACAGAAGGACAACAGTAGAAATCTGCAGTTTACAGTAGAAAAATAGCACTTGTCCGGAAAAATCTGAGAGAAAACTCAAAGGAAAGCTTGTATTTCACTAATAGATGAATAAAAACAGCAAGATACAATTGATCCTCAATTCGAGAGGAGGATCGATCTCTCCCAAATCTCTAGACGTCGCTAGAGCCCAAAGAAAACCTAAATCTAAGAGATCTCAAATTTCAGTCAAATTCAAGATGATCAAACCCTAGGAAAATCTACTATTTAATGCATACAAATCAAAAGAAAATCCCTAAACATTCTCTACATTCAAATTTCCCTCTCAAAACAGTCAAAAATGCTTCCTAAAATGCTCTTCTTGAGCGGACGACCCGCCCGATCTCCGCCTCCTGCGGAGATTTCGCGTATTACGCGACTTTGCCGGTCCCGTGCGGACCTGCTGGACCAGTCTATTGGACCGGTCTAACAGAGTCCCATAAAATAAAAAGAAAAACCTGACGAGATAAGCCTACAATTTTTGAAATTCTAAATGTTGAGAATTTGAACCTAACCTTTAATGAGATAACAGTTTCAATTCTAAAAATTGAGAATTCATATCCAATTTCAAATTGAAAAATTGTGAGTGTGCAAAAATTTATAATCATTCGTATATATATTATATATTTTTATTTAACATAAAAAATCAAAATTTAATATAAATAAATATTAAATTTTAGGGATTTTTGCATACATAACACTCAAATCATTTCAAATTACCTATCTAACACCTAAACTATTAAATTTACATACATACCACTTAAATCCCTGTTTTACACCTTTTCTAACACTCCGTTATATCCCGTCCGTCTTCCCCGTTGGTTCGTGTGCGACAGTGGCGAGAGTCTCCACTCGTTCGCGCGCAATCCGTTCACCTTTTCTTGTGTTTCATTTATCCCTACTTCCGTCGATACTTCCGGGCTCGCAAGATTCATCCGTTGCGTTCATCTTCGCTACTGTCGGCTCTAGTTTTGCTCTCACCAGTTTCATACATTACGATTTCCTGTGTTATCGCTACTTCTAGATCTATTCTCGCAAGTTTCGCCTTCTCTGATAAGATGTCGAGCTCTTTGCAAAATATTTTCACAGAAAACGTTAAAGAAATGGAATCGAGTACTGACGTATTACAAGAAGTTTGAGGCCATGCCTTCGCTCGTCAATCTATCGCTCTCACTCAATTCTCTGAACATTGTGATTTCTTGTGTTAATGGCTTCAGAGGAGAAATCCCAATTTCACTTGCAAAGCTGCACAGGCTTCGGCAGCTTAGCCTCGGATCGAACTTTTTGACGGGAGGAGTTGATCCGATCATCGGCACTATGCCCAATCTTCAGGTATTTATAAAAATCTCTCTGACAACCAGCTCACCGGTGGCCTGCCTTCGTCTTAGCTATCTGGATTGGGCAAGAAGGGTGAAGATTTTACAGGGTAATTGCTCATGCCCTAGCTTACCTCCACCATGACTGCAAACCTCCAATCCTCCACCGCGACATCACGGTGAACAACATCTTGTTGGACTCTGATTTCGAGCCTCGGATCTCTGATTTCGGAACGGCGAAGTTGCTCGATCCTGGATCGACGAACTGGACCACAGTTGCAGGCACTTATGGCTACATGGCACCTGGTAATTCCATTTACATCATCTCCATTTTCCAATGAAATGATGAAAAAATCCTTTTTTGTACGCAAAGCTTGCTTACACGATGAAGGTGACAGAGAAATGCGACGTGTATAGCTTCGGAGTGGTGGCGTTGGAGGTGATGATGGGGAAGCACCCAGGGGATTTGTTATCGTCGCTGCCATTGTTGTCGGGGAAGGACATAGTGGTGAAGGAAATGCTGGACCAGAGGCTGACGCCGCCGACCGATCAATTGGCAGAGGAGGTGGTTTCCCGCCACTGTTGCACACGAACGAACGGGGAAGACGGATGGGATATAACGGAGTGTTAGAAAAGGTGTAAAACAGGAATTTAAGTGGTATGTATGCAAATCTAATAGTTTAGGTGTTAGATAGGTAATTTGAAATGTTTTGGATGCTATGTATGTAAAAATCCGTAAATTTTAAATCCGAGATATTTAAATACATAAAAATTTCTTAGTAGTATCCACGTGAGTCTCCATTTATTGTTTAGACCGTCCTACCTTCTCTGACTGGTTCTCCATCCTTACGGATTGCTATTCGTAATCTAGGGCTTGTGCTCTTCATATGATTGCGTTGTTTCTATCCGGGAATCCTTGACTTGCCGGAAAATGTCGGGGCCGCTCGATCGCTTCGCCAGGCCATGTGAGTCCTCCCGTCTTTCAGTTCCTTTGCCCTTTTCTGCAAAATTTAGGCGCTTTATTCTATTATGGATATTGTTTGATTTTGTTTATTGGATTTTCAGAAGGGGGGATCTATTGATTGATTTAGTTGATTTGTATTCTTATGTGGTAATAATGTCACTAGCTTAAAATTACAGTTTTGAAGGAAATAAATCAAAGCTATGAAGGACGGAATAAAAGCTGAAATTTCCTTCCTATTTCCCGGTTGATTTTTTCTGGAAACCATCACATGCTATGATGTCTTTGTTCTATTTCTATTGCAATGAAATTTCTTTCAGCCTCGGGCAAGGAGCTGAAGTTTGGGGGCTCTTTTAAGTTTTTGATTTTTTATTTCTGTTTAGGTCTAGATGTCATTGCGTTGTTATACGTCTTAATTTCTATTGCTTGTGGAGGATTCGATGTCCCTTATTAATTTACTCTCTAATAACAACCATATAATTGAAAATCTTTTGTTGCAGTTTATTAATGAAGATATTAAGGTTGTATTGGCACATATGAGCTTTATTTTATGATGTTTTTTTTTGTTTTTTTTTCGTTGAAGATTTTGCACTGAATGGTTTAGCATAATAAAGATACCATATTAGTTTTATAATCATTAAAGTGGGGGATCATGTTCCTGAGTCATTGCTTTACATTAATGATAACTAAAAAATGTTCTTGTTATCAGAAAATCCATTTTTATATGTTTCTTACTGTAATGCCTTTTCGAATGTACAATTGCCATCAATCGGTCTCAGTTTTAAGCAATTACTTCATTGTTTTGTTCAATCTGGAATAAATCTTAGGTTCAGTACAAATTGTTTCTAGTTGTTGACCAGATCCTTTGTAAAGTTGTTCGAGTTTATACACATTGTATTGCTATTAGGGATTTTTGTAGTGTGTAACTCTAAATATTTGAAGTACTGGTACGTCATCAAAATCCATAATATTACCGGTCCACTATGCCAATTTATTAACTCCTATAGAGTTGCTACCTTAATTAATTGGTGTTCACCTAAAGGAAATACATTTCATTGTTTGAATTATTAAAACAACCTTTCACCCCTTGTTGACTAAGCTAAATATAAAAAAAATTCTCCTATAACATTCCCACAATAAGTTTTTAATTTTATTAGTTTGTCACCTAAAGCTTTAATATTATTGGAATCCTTAAATTCTCTTTACTTGTGAAAATAACCAAATCAAAAACCTTGTTCATGTAGAGTCCTCAAAGACTAAGGGCCCATTTTGGACAATTGTGACTTTTGTAAAAGTAGCTATAGAGTTGTTATGGGAAGAAAAAAGAAAAAAAAGAATATATATAAATAAAATATATATATATATATATATATATATATATATATATATGATGCACCGATACGGATACGGGACACGTCAATTCTTAAAAATACAGGATACGGGTACGGCACGGACACGACATTATAATTTATAAATTATACATAAAAATTAAGAATGCAAACAAAGCATAATATTTGAAATTACAAAAAAAAATGACAACAACATCATTTATAGCCTTGTAGCTTATAATATCAAAATATAAGCAAGCATTAAATGTCTAGTACAACAACAAAAGCATAAACATAAATTATCTAGCACTTGAAGTTTTAACTATTCAATAGAGGGAATTATATAACTATCTTCTTCATTGGTTTGTCTTTGAACTTCTATATCATCTTCAATAAATATCATAACTTCTAATTCAGGCTCATCAAGTGAAAGATTAGTAAATTTTAATATTTTCATATCATCAAGAGATTCAAATCCATCTCGAAAATGAGAGAATCTTGCTCGCAACCGTGGAAGTAAATACGACACGTCTTTTTTTTCTTTAGGATTTCTTTTTTTTTTTTCAATGGACACGCGTATCGAATACGTGTGTCCTTTTGAAATTAAATAGTATTTTAATTGGATACGGCTTTGGCATATCTGACACGTATCGGTGGAGTATCGGAGGCGTATCCGTGTATCGGATACAGCACGCCTTCATAAATAGGTGTATCGGTGCAACATAGATATATATATATATAGATATATATAGTAATGATGTTATTGTGATATTATAATGTATATAGCTTTTCTATTTTTAAAAAGTTTGATATATACTTTCTTATAATTGCCACACTTAATTAGATTTTGTTGTATAAAGCTCCTTCACATCAAAGTAAATTTTGAAAAGCAACATGAGAATTGTGGCCAAGCAGAATTGTGATTGTTTTCTTGAAAACGAAGCTATGAAAGTTGCCTCAAATGGATCCTAAGCTTGACTTGTAAGTACATTTAAGCAACTTGAGTGGGTCAACTTAAGACTTGTGTTAGATACTTTGGCCAAACCCAATTGTTGACAGGGTTGTTTAGCTGTTTCGATCAGGTCCCCAAGCCTATACTAGGATTAGGGTTTACTTAATTCATCGAAAGCTAAATTATGTTAATGAAAGTTTACTACATAATGGATTAGGTATAGATTATAATGATATGGTTGTAAAAATTAAAAATGGCTGTTAAATCACATGTTTAGAGTGGCATGCCATTAAAATTTTGTTTTTATTATCTTTGAATTTAAGTATGTTGAATTTTTTTTGGGTTAAGTGCAAATATATTTTCTTGAATGATGAGATGCTTTACCCTTCAGAATGTCATGTATTTGAATTTGTTTGAGATCACACAGAGAAATTTTCTCAATAGTTTAAGGGATTTTTTTCGAATAAAATGTGTTGATTTTTATCTCAATTGTTATGCAGGCTTCGAGGGAAGTTCTGGGCAAGATGGAAGAAAAGAGCGTAAGTCTGATATTGAAAATTCAGGAGATGATAGAAGGACAAGGATTGGATCTCTGAAGAAAAAGGCAATAAATGCCTCAACTAAATTTCGGCATTCTTTGAGGAAAAAAAGCAGCAAGAAAAGAAATGACAGCAGAGTCCTATCTGTTTCAATTGAAGATGTGAGGGACATTGAGGAGCTACAAGCTGTTGATGCATTTCGCCAATCCCTGATCATGGATGAGCTATTACCCTCAAAGCTTGATGATTATCACATGATGTTGAGGTGATTTGTGAATCTCATTCAGTTAATTTTGTCTAGTTTTTTTTTTTTTTTTTACATAGGCATTTTGGAATTTTTTTCTTTCTTTTATTCAGCATGTAAATTTACTGTTACCTGAAAAGAACCGCCAATCTTAGATTGTTTACATGTTTTTTCCCAAGTTGTGTCATTTCATGCTTGTAGGATGTAAATCAAGGAAGATAGTGATATTTTTTGAGAAAATTTTTAAGACCTTTGGACTTTGAACATTAAATTTCTGTTGTTCTGTGAGTGGCTTACAAAAGTTAGAAGAGTTACTCTTTCTTGGGGACTTATAACTTGCAGATTTTATTTTACGTGCTAACCTTTGGTTATAATTGCCTTATATATGGATGTTGGTGCTCCTCATATTAGTTCATGTAGCTCACAAGCTTTGAAGAAGTATTCTGTCTTTAGATCTATGAAACATGCTAAATAGTTAAAGAAATATCAGCTGATGTTGGGCCTTCTTTATAAATATTATGACAGAATTAGTTATCTTATAAATATTACGACAGAATTAGTTATCTTACTGCCTTTCATTCAAGCACATTTGGTAATTCATTCTTATACTTTCACGTGTTTCTAGGGAAATGGTCCATGTATTATTAGATAATTTCTTCTAGTATTAGATATTAGCTGTTTTTCCCTTTGTTGTTGCTGGACTTGTTTTTTTCCATTCTAATTGTGCCTTTTTATATGCACTCTCAGATTTCTTAAAGCAAGGAAGTTTGATATTGAAAAAGCGAAGCACATGTGGACTGATATGATTCAATGGAGAAAGGAATTTGGTGTTGACAGCCTTGCTGAGGTAATCAACAATTTCTTATTCTCCAATGAAGCTAGAATCTAAGAGAAGTGTTGTTGTTTATATGGTGCACAAGTTAGGTAAACTTTAATTGTTGATTTGGGTAATAGTATACAGCTTATCTTTTGTAATATAATGTTGAATAAATGATCATTAGTGAGGGGCAGGGAGGTGATGGGAAGTTTTGTTAAATATTGTTTTTGGTAGTTGATAGAAGGTATTGCAACAACTTTCCTATGTTCAAGTGCCTTTTTTAAGATGGGTAATGCCTTCTATGTTCTTATGAAGTAATCTGCCAAAGAAGTAATACAATTGTTATCTGCATGATCAAAGGGCGTACCAAGCATGAGGATTCCCTTTAGTGTGATTTGGGTAGGATTTGAAATAAGCAACCTTAGCAGAACCAAGATTTTCCCTGTAAGGGCCATCCTTTGTTAAAAAAAGGGATAGCCAGCTTGTTTTATGGCTACCTTTCATCTTTTCTCTTTTGGTTTATTTCATTTTAGACTTTTTGTCAAATATTTCTATTCCTCTTTTTTCCTCGTTGAATGTTTCATTGTAAAACTTAAGCTGTGGTAGTTCTACTGTTATGCTGAAACTGATGTTGCAAATTTTTATTTTTCATTTTTCTGGCTTTGCATCCCCCCTCTCAGCATATTTTAACATGTTAAAATGATCAGATCAAGCAGTAACTGCAGCTTATGTTTCATCAGGATTTTGAGTACGCCGAGTTAGAGGAAGTTCTAAAGTACTATCCACATGGTTATCATGGTGTGGATAAGGAGGGAAGACCTGTTTACATTGAAATGCTTGGAAAAGTTGATCCCAATAAACTCATGCAAGTAACAACCATGGAACGATATGTAAAATATCATGTTAAGGAGTTTGAGAGATGTTTTCAAGTCAAATTTCCGGCATGTTCAATTGCTGCCAAAAGGCACATAGACTCTAACACAACAATACTAGATGTTCAAGGCGTGGTATGTTATCAACTTATGCATGCACCATAACCTTAATGATCAGATTGGCTATATGTTTCTTGTGACACTTAATCTGATATGCAGGGCTTTAAAAATTTTACCAAGACTGCTCGTGAATTAATTATGCGATTGCAGAAAATTGATGGAGACAACTACCCTGAGGTATCAGGTTTTATTCCTTTATAATCCGTAATTTTTAACTTTTTCCACTATGATTAGTATTATTATTATTAACATTCAGAATTTATATTAAAGAAATTTACACTATCAGGGAATTATCTTTAGCGGGGATTTACTGGCTGTTGTATTTTGCAGACGCTGCATCAAATGTTCATCATCAATGCTGGCCCAGGTTTTAAACTGCTTTGGAACAGTGTGAAGTCATTCCTTGATCCCAAAACTTCATCAAAAATTCATGTAAGTGCAATGGTTTGTCAATCGCAATTAAGGGTGTAAGTGAGCTCGATAAGCTCGGCTCGCGAGTCCAGTTCGAGTTTGATGAAGCTCGGCTTGTGAGCTCGCACGTCGGCTCGAACTACTGTTTAATTTTTTTTTAAAAATCATTAATATTTTTATTACATTTAAAAGTTCTAAAAAATTTAAATATAATCTTCAATAGCTGCGCAATAAAAAATTTCTGGAACATCAATACCAATAAATCATAATAAATGAAAAGCAGCTTTTGAGTTACCAAAATAATGAAAAATTTTATATATATATATATATATATATATATATATATATATATATATATTAATTTATATAATTTAAAAGCTGTGAAGAAAAGCAACTTTCTTTTCTAATAAATGTTGAGGGCTCTTGAGCTTAGGCCAACAACCTTCTTTGCTCGAGTTCCGTGTCCACTCTCCTTCTGTTTGAAACGGGCAGTAAAATCAAAACCGGGCAGGAAAGTGACGGATGGGAAATCGAGCGGCTCAATAAGCTCGATATAGTGTCACGAGTCGAACTCGAGCTCGACTCGGTTACACACCCCTAATTGCAATTCCTATTTTACAGTATCTGAGGCAATTTATGATTGAAAACTTCCTAAATTCAGGTGCTGGGAACCAAGTATCAGAGTAAGCTTCTTGATATAATTGATTCCAGGTAAGCTTTTAATTATAGTTTTTGTTGTCGTCTCAGTGTTGGTATGATTCTAAGTTTTGGTTTTCTGATTGTGCAGTGAATTGCCTGAATTTCTTGGCGGTTGTTGTGCATGTGCTGATCAAGGTGGATGCATGAAGTCTGACAAGGGCCCATGGAAAGACCCTCATATATTGAAGGTTTTCCTTTTCTCTTAAAAGCCATTGGTTATTAATATTGCTAATATGATCTGTAAAATCTTATTCATTCTCTTTATTCAGATGGTCCTTAGTGGTGAAGTGCACTGTGCTAGACAGATTGTTACAGTCTCCAACAGTGAGAAAAAAATCATTGCATATGCGAAACCACATTATCCTAGAGTGAGATACCATTTCCTTAACTCGGATTATCTGAAATTTAATTTGTATTTACATTAATTATGAGGTTTTTGTTTCTCCTTGGACTAGATAAGAGGAAGTGGTGATACATCTACAGCAGAATCTGGGTCAGAAGCAGAATATGTAAATTCTCCAAAAATAACAATGGCTTACGGTTCTAATCCTCAGTTGACACCTTTGCGTGAAGAGGCAAGTTTCTTTTTCTGAAAAATTTGAGCTGTTCTTTTTCTTGAGTTTTGGCTTTGCCTTATTGTTAAGCGTTTCCTTGGTTGCATAATAAAATCATATGCTCCTAGTTCTTATAAGAATGCACCTACAGATTGGTAAAAATATGAATAGAAAATAGCAGATAGTATTCATCTTTTAAATCATAACTACTTGATAGATTATTTCATTTGTTAATCGTGAATTTGGAATGTTTCACTAGTCTTTTTTATTTTTTTTAATTTGAAAATTTAAAACAAACAGACTATCATGCCTATAAAGCATCAACGAATCTTTTTAGATTCTTAAATCTGAATAAATCCATAACATTCTCTGAAAAGATATCTGGGAAAATCCAGGCTTCAAGTATGCAATTGCAGCAAATACAGGTCTAGAATTGTTTGTTTGACTTGGATACACCAAAATATAAATTCAATAGATCCTAGATCATTTTAGCCATTTGAAGTTATCAGTATACGGTAACATTTTTAGAAAATGAACCCAAAAACATAATTTGTTGTTATTATAGTAGATTTTATATGAATGTCAAATAGCAAAAAATTTATAGAAAATAGCTATATCTTATTTTGTCATCTAAGTTGTGTAATGTATAGTTGAGGTTATACTTGGATATATTCAATTAAATAGTGGAGGTCTGCATCTTTTAATGCGAAATAATCTACTCAAATTGTCATCAATGTATTCAGAAGTTTTACCAGCATTGTGAGTGGATCATTCACATCTTCATAGGGTCTATGGATTTAGATAGCGCCAAGAACATAGAAGGCCTTATTTGGTGCTGCTGCTGCTTCATTGCGTGTGGCCAGTCTTAACTGCTGCAGTATATTTGGTTTTGCAGCATGAAAAATTTTTACTATTATTTACTACAAATAATTAAACTTTCTTTCTGACTATAAATGGAATTTTCTCCTTGTTTAATTTTTGTAAAGCAAACCTATGATAGATAGCAAATGTGTTATGCAATATTGTTCTTCTTGAAACTTGACATTTTGCAAACATATGAGGAATTTAACATTCTGCTACTGCAAACAAATTAAAAACTTAAAATTCTGCAAACATACTTTAAAACTATCATGCAGCTTCATTGTTGGGTTTTTTTTTTTTTTCTGTCTTATGCACAGACCTTCAGATTTTATTGTATTTTCATACAATTTCTGTGTTTTTGCAGGCCAAAGTTATCCGAGTAGTAACCCCATCTGTCATGTCTTCTGACGTGGATGATTGTGTTCCTATTGTTGACAAAACTGTAGATGCAGGATGGAGGAACAATATTTCTAATAAACAAAAATCCCGTTATCCAAGAGGTTAGCGATTTTGATTTTATCATGCAAAGTGTGTGTCGCTTTTCATTCGCGTCTTCTCCTTATCATTATGTTCTCAAATGCTTTATACTTTTTCCCCATTTTTGCACATGCATAAAACGCTAGCAAATGAAAATTCATCTTCATCTTGGAATAATTGTTTGTGTAAATGGACAACAGTCACACAGGCATCCGTGTGCATATATATATATATATTGAAATCTTCAAAGATTAAATTGTGATACATTGAGAGGCTTTTCAGTTACTTGCATGTTGTGATGTTCTGCAAATTTATTTATTTTCTCTTGTATTCTCATGTTAATATGTTTTTTCAAAGAATTGAATATACGCCTAATTATGATGCTGATCTGGTATACTATAAGATTTGTCTACAGTATCATTCCCTTTTCACTGTTCATTCTTTCTGTAATGTGTATTACATGCGGTGCTATGTCTACATTTTCTTAACTTCCACGTTGTTCTATATACCTATTTCCTGCATCATTGAGAACTATTTGCTGAACATCCGATTCTCTGCCATTGCAGATGGCCTTCCTCCCTCAGCTCACTTTCCAAAGCCTTTTGGAGTCAGAGATCGATTTGTGGCCATGATCATGGCTTTCATTATGGCAGTCTTCACTGTGCTTCGCTCATTAACTATCACCATGACTAAGAAGCTTCCAGAGAGTTCTTTAGATCCTGCTTACAGCTATTCTCCTTTTACACTAGATAATATTCCAAAAGAGGAATCTCGCCTTCCTGCCCCAACTCCAGAGTTCACAGAAGCAGAACTCCTTTCTTCTGTGACAAGAAGGCTCGGAGAGCTTGAAGTAAAGGTTGACTCACTTCAGACAAAGCGCGTTGAGATGCCTTATGAGAAAGAGGAGTTACTTGACGCTGCCGTACGCCGTGTAGATGCATTAGAAGCAGAGCTTATTGCTACCAAGAAGGTTAGTTTTTTTAGGCTTCTTTTTCCTTCATTATGAAATTAATTATGATGATGTTTTGTTTCATAGGCTATTATGATTTTTGTATGATGAATTTGGTTTCATGATTTATCCCAAAGATTTAAAGTATTTGCTTGGTATAGAACATGATGGCGTAAAAAGACTGGGGACTCACCCACCCTTGAAAGGACTTGTTCAATTTTCTTAGCAAATCATTCTCTTAAAGCTAGGAGATAAAAACATTGCCTAAACATTCATAGTACAAGTGTTTTTATTAGGGTTATGCATTATTTGGTTAAATTTGAAAAACCAAACCGAACCAATTTTTTTTTATGTTATTTAGTTTTGTTTTTTATTTCAGATTTTATATTTTGGTCTTGATTATTAAATTTTGGTTTTCAGTTATTGGATCGATTCTTGCCTCAAAATAATAGCTAAAACCATAAATACCAATCTAATCACTAATCACTGATACGCTTTGGTATAAAAAACAGCCAACAAACCAAGAAAATTTAAGCAAAGCAACATATTTTTATTGATAAGAAAAGAAATATGAATAAACAAGATACATTAGTCCTATTTCGAGAGGACCTTCTCTCCGAAATTTAGACGCCACTAGAATCCCTCACAAAAATAGTGGACAACAAACACTTACAAAATCTTCAATAGCATCCTCTAAACCATAGATAAACTCCCCATTAAATAGCCCTAGAACACATAACATAATTAAAACATTCCTAATCAGCATAAACATAATTTATAAAACATTTCTAAATAAATAGCCTTCCTAAATAATTAAACATGATTTAGGAAACCTTCCTAAACAACTAAATATGATTTAGAAAATCTTTCTAAATAATTTTTCTTAATTAGAAACTTTCCTAAACAACTCTCTCTTGACTCGGAACCTTCCTAAATATAATTAAGCACAATTAGGAAACATTTTCTAAACAAACAAACCCTCTTTAAATATTTCTTCCTTAATTTATCCTCCTTACATAATGGATTACAGCTTCCCTGGGCCCCACAAGTGGGGCCGAAATCCCCCGTTGGTTCTTCCCTGGTTCCCCCCAACCCTTGGGCTGGTTCGGCTTCTGCTATACCGGCCAGCTGGGTTGGTCCAGGTCCTCTCCTGCTGCTGCTGTCGCCTCCCCAGATGTTGTTGTTGCTGCCCTTCTTGTTGTTACTGCTAGTTTGGGCCGGCTAGGTGGCCCTATACCCCCTTGACGTATCAATACTCCCCTCCGAAGAACCACCTTGTCCTCAAGGTATAATGAAGGCATTGTCCATCTGAGGATTTCTTAGCAGCTCGTGCTTGCATAGATCTTAGATATTCTTGTCGGGCCTTCTCTATTGCTATTTTTCCTTTGTTTTTTCTCCAAGCTCATTGTCCTCCAGGATTCTTCTTATCTTTTTCTTCCGTCTCTTGCTCATTGATACATTGATTTCAGTATATGAGATAGTACTCTTGGCTTGCATCTTTTCTTCAATGACAGATTTGCAACGTCCACAGAGAGCAACTCCCAAAAGTGGATGCCCGTTCTCTAGAGGACCCTTTAAGGTATCACAACAAGATGTACAGAGAAATTCCTTTTTAAAGGTTTTACAATTTCCTGGATATGGTGACTACACGTCATCAATATCAGGAAAATTTAGCCCCCATTTAGTAGCTTGTTTGGGCATATTTGCAAGGTAAACGGATGCCTCTTGCTGCCAAATGAAGTACCCTCAAAATATCTCTGAGGCTGAATAAGCTCATTGAATGAATCCCAATCTGCTATGTTATTCTTATCTCAAACAAAGAACTTCCTTGCAAGAAATCCCCTAGCACCAACCGCCAACAATCTACCATGTTGCCTCATTACAGGATGAATTGATTGGAGGTCTTCTTCAGCTTCCCTAACAAATACGTTGACTTCATTAGAAACTTGAGAACCAATCCAATGGGTCCTCTTCTTCCAAGCTTCAGTACAACAACCATTAGGAGCTTGACTTTCAATCCACCCATACAAAGCAGGGAGCTTAATGCCAGTTCCACCAAATTGCTCTGATATAGAACCATAATACCATATGTTCCAGTTACAGGAACAATTGTTGTTCCTTTCCCAGCCCAATGGAATCGGGTCCCCGATCTCTTCCTTGTAACAACTGCCGGAAAGGTATCCTTCAAATGCCTCACCTCCTCTTCAGCTTTACATAATCTTGTTCGAAAACGATCACACTGGTTGCAAATTACCTTCAACATTGAACTTTGATCTTGATTGTGGATACATGTCTCCGATTAGTACCCTCAGATGCTTCAGTGCCAATATCATTCATATCCCAATCATTTAATAGTGATCCTTTCTAATTAGATGAATTATCGTCCTTTAATATGTCTTCTTCCAGTTTTGAAGTCAGCTTCTCTTGTTTATTTTCCTTCATAGTAAGCTCTGCAATCTTAGATTCACTTATATCTAGCAAACTTGACTTCTCTGTTATTTTGACCTTCAATTATGTCAACTTATGCTCCATTTTTCGATTCTTGTCGAGAAGTAGTGTTTCCATCTTGCTCATCTCTTGTCCCTCAGTAGCTAGTTCCCAATCTTAAGCCTCCATGGAATTGTACCCAACGGCCTGCAAGATTTTGATTTGTTTGCGTAGATCTTCAGCAACTTTAGCAGTGGGTCTTTCTTGCAATTCTTTACTTGTTTCCATTAGAGTATCATCCTTTTCATTGAGCAAGGCATTCAACTTATCTCGCTCATGTACTGTTGTCATTCATTTGACAAAGTGGTTTCCTTTTTATGAAGTTACATATTTAGATCAGAGATCACCTTTTCCTTTGTATTTAAGGACATCTAAAGAGCATTACTCGAATCCAAAGAATCACATTCATGATGATCAATTGTGACTAGGACGGACTTGTCCTCAATTATTTGCGCCTTCAACTTTCTCACTCTAGGATTGCCACCAACCCAATAGTTTCCTCTAGTGTAATAGTTGTTGTGATCCTTCCATGTTTCCCCAATGTATCGAGGGTGGGAATCCCACATTTCTTCCATTCTCCTCCCATGATCCATTCCCCATAGCTCGGCTCGTCCACCTCCTCCTTTAGTTGTCCACTCACCTTGCCCAAACGGCCTCCCAAAGTTGTCGGTTACCCTATCACCTTCACCATAAAACTCCGTTTTTCCCCCCAACACACACACACACAACAAAGAACCCTATTTCCCCTATATCGAAACCTTAGTAGGTGGCTCTTGATAGAAGGAGCTCTCTTCATCGAACTCTTCCCGTTTGATCTCTTTTCCTTTATATTCGACCTAGGGAATCCCAATCAAATCTTGATTAGGGTTAGCAATTGGAACCGTCGGTGGAGTTTTGAATCACATCTACATGAGATTTCTCATCATCTTATCCAGAATTTTCTTTCCATTTAGTTCAGCCCTAGGATCACCGGTGAAGCTTTCGAGTGCATCTCGATTTTTTTTCTTTATCATATCTTCCAAATTCCTAAGCCTTCCTTTCATCGTTGAAAAACTCTCATTCAACGATCTCATATCAGTTCACAGCTGCTCTACTTTTCCCTCCAACTTTTCTTCCAACGCCTCAACTATTCTCCCAATCATTGGTCCCTAGAAATTGCTCTGATACCAATTTGATATGCCTCTGTATCAAAAAACAGCCAACAAAAACCAACAGATTTTTATTGATAAGAAAAGAATATGAATAAGCAAGATACAATGGTCCTCTTTTGAGATAAGGACATTCTCTCTCAAATTCTAGACACCGCTAGAATCCCTCACAAAAATAATTGTCAACAAACACTCACAAAACTCCTCAATAGCATCACCAAAAATATAGACAAACTCCCCATTAAATAGCGTAGAACACAATAACACAATTAAAACTTTTCTAATTAGTATAAACATAATTTAGTAAACCTTTCTAAATATATATAACATTTCTAAACAATTAAACATTTTTCAGAAAGCCAACAATAAGAAAATCATGAATAAAACACACAAACATTTTTTTGTTGAAACTTTTATGAAAGAAATGACAAGATACAAGTGGATCTTCAATTGGAGAGGAAGATCTGACTCTCCCAAATACCTAGCCCGCCTGCTAGAGCCCAAACACCCTAAGAACAATCTAATTTCAGCAACCAATAAATACTCCTAACCCTAGGAAAATCACTATTTAAAGTAAAAAATAAACAACAAATACCCAAACAGCCCTCTCTCAATTCTCTCATATTCCTTAATTATTTTTCTCCCAAATCATTCCTCAAATGAACCCCTAGATTTTCCCTCTTCAATTAGGATATTTCCTAATTAATCCCCTCCAAATTAGCCCCTAAATCCACCTTCTTCAATTAGAAAACATTTCCTAATTAATCCCCTCCAAATCTACCCTCTTCAATTAGGAAATATTTCATAATTAATCCCCTCTAAAGTAGTCCCCAAATATGCTCTCTTCAATTAGGAAATATCTCCTAATTAATTCTTTTTTATTAAGAATCTTCCTAAACAATTCCCTCTTGATTAGGAATTTTTTTTAATTCCCTCTTAATCAAATTGAATGATCCATCAATACTTCCCTCCCAAACTGTCACTTTGCCCTCAAGGTGGAATGAAGGAAACTACTATTGAAGTACTTGACTGAAAAATGGACTGATAAACTACTATTGAAGCACTTGACTAATAGCTCTGGACTGAAAAATGGACTGATATTGGATTGAATGATCCCCTGCCTCCAGCATCTCCCTGATTAATCTCTCGTTCTCATCATTATGGATTTGGGGATAATGATACAGACGAACATTGATATGTGGGACTACTTCCTTCAAGATAATAACATGCTCATGTTCCCGCGGAGGAGAAAATCCCTGAATTGGCTGGAACACCTTTCGATACAACTGTAAAGTGGTTGAACCATATCTAGTGCTTCTATCGTCTCCCCATCTTCTTCGCCTTTCAAACTCTGCAGCTCCACCAAAACTCTCATTTTTTTCATCCTTTCACCTCTTTGGAAGTGGCTCCAAAATCACCTCTATGCCATCTGTCAATGTAACCAAAGGATAGGAATTATATTCTCCATAGGTGAGGTCATTGAATTATTGTTCACTTGAGATTGAGAAACTACAAAGGCTTTGAAATCTTGCCCAGTATAAGCGGGATTTATTAAACAAAAGTTTGCATCATATTTAGTTACTTTAACAAATTTGTTCATGCTTTGTTGATAGTTCTGCTTGACAGGAATTGAATGTCGTTGATACTGATAATGTCCTTTGACTTGAAGATCCAACACCTTATTTATCATTCCTTCTAGGTTAGAAAACTTTTCCTCCATTGATGACATTCTATCCTCAAACGCCGATTTGAGTTAACCAACTTTTCTTTTAAGACGCTCTTCCAAGGCATCAACTTTCCCTATCGCCATAAGTCCAAAAAAAAGCGTTATGAGACCAATTTGATAGGACGTGCTTACATAAATTTAGGAAAAGCCTTGACTGAAATCTGATTTCAAAGTTGATGAATGAAAAGAAACGGAGAGAGAGAGGGACCCTCGGTAAACAAAAGTCTACATAGCAGTTCCAATGCTACGCCTTGAACCACTCGGCCATCTCTCCTACAGAATGTTATTCTTGACCAAAACCCGAATGAATAGCGAGTCCTTCATCTTAATTGTAGTACATGTATAACCGCCCGATGGTTCTATAATAAGAAATTTCTTTTCCAATCTCATATTTATCAACAACAACTTCTTTCATCAGTTAACCCATGGAGAAGACCGATGACAAGAAAATCAGGAATAAAACACAAGAACACTTTTGTATTAAAAGTTTTATGAAAGAAAAAGACAACTAGCGCCTTTGAAGAAAGGGGGAATTTCCTAACTTTCCCGGTGGTAAAAGAAAGAAAAGCAGTAGGTCATAGAGTGACTAGCTTACAGGATCCTATATCCTATATATAGAAAGAAAGATCAAGTGGCTGTTAGCTTGTCATTATGATTCCGATGACTAACAATCCTGATTAGAACCATATTATGTGATGATGAAAAAAAAAAAAATGCTTGCCAAAAGCATATGATCCTTTTTTCAACGGACCATATCGAGGAACGAGAAAAGAATTAGATTCATGCGTAATCATGAATACTTATACATATACAGAAAATTTAGTAGAATTTTTTTTTTTCTAAATAAGATTCATGATCTACTTATTAATGATTTTTGGGAGGCCTACGCCCCATAGAAACTGTCTACCTGAGACTATCCCTTGGCCCGTAGGTTCTGACACAAGGTTAGAATTCTAGCTCTTCCAGAGTGGTATCTCACTAATGGCTCGCCCCCCCCCCCCCCCCCCCCCCCGCAAGGAGGCCTTCTTCGCCCTCCACCTAAGCTGCGCAGGAAAGGCCCAAAGCCATTTCAGAAGACCGATGACAAGAAAATCAGGAATAAAACACAAGAACACTTTTGTATTAAAAGTTTTATGAAAGAAAAAGACAAAATACAAGTGAATCTTCAATTGGAGAGGAAGATCTAACTCTCCCAAAGCTCTAGCCGCCAGCTAGAGCCCAAACACCCTAAAAACAATCTAATTTTAGCAACCAACACATACCCCTAACCCTAGGAAATCACTATTTAAAGAAAATAATAAAAAAAGAGCAAACAATAAACAACAAATACCCAAACAGCCTCCCCTAATTCCTTCCTATTTTCTTAATTATTTCTCTCCCAAATCAGCCCCTAAATCTCCCATCTTTAATTAGAAAATATTTCCTAATTAATTCCCTCCAAATCAGCCCCTAAATCCGCTCTTTTCAATTAGGAAACATTTCCTATTTAATCCCCTTCAAATCTGCCATCTTTAATAAGGAAATATTTCATAATTAATCCCCTCTAAATCAGCCCCCAAATATGTTCTCTTCAATTAGGAAACATTTTCTATTTAATTTCTTTTGATTAAGAACATTCCTAAACAACTCCCTCTTGATTAATAAATTTCCTAATTTCCTCCCAATTAAATTGGCCGATCCATCACAATACGTGGGAGATTGACATCAGATTTACAGAGCCTATACACCTTTTCCCAAAGTGTAGCTTTGGATTTTATTTGCTAGGAAAATGGCAATGTCCCATAAGAAGATTTGGAGGCTTGGTCACCCTTGAAAGCTGAATCACTTGGTCTTCTTAACTAAACATTCAACTAAAACAAAGTGATCAAAACAGTGCCTAAACCTTCCTGGTACAGGTCTTAATATAGTCTAAAAGTGCAGTCAATTTGTAGTGTTCTGAAGTGGAGTTAATTCTACTATCCTTGGAACTAGCAATGGAAGCTGGCCTCACGTCACTTTCTTGTAGAATATCCAGAGGAAGAATGTCCCGAGGAGAGCTTATTTGGTGATATGTTGTAGTTCCAAGTACAATATTTTCATTTGAATTCAGCACTGGCATTCCACCAACTCTTACATTCTAACAATTTAAGGCTACTAATTGTGGGTGTGCTTCAGTTCCAATCCATAACTGATCGGAATCATACCAAAGTGGATCAAACAAAAATCAGAAACCAAAATTGAACCAACCACGAGTAAATAGAATTGAGCTGAACTTAACTATTTGGTTTTTTTTTATTTATTTATTTTAACTTTATTTGATTCGGTTTTACCATCATCTTCCAGTTACCTCAAGTCGAGACTGAAAAGATGTTTGTGTTAAAAATCCTATATTTTAGATAAGATGTATTTTTAGTTTGGTTCAGATTTCGTTTGGGACGAGTTTTTTACTGCTTCATGAAGCAGTTTTTTAGTATATAATTTTTATACTAAAAAGTTGCTTCATGAAGCAGTAAAAAAGTCGTCCCAAACGAAACCAACTTGTTATACTTACTTTCCATTAACTCAAAACTCACGGTTTTTTCCATGCAAGCAACTTTTTCTCTGCTTACTGAGAATTGAGGAAAAAGAATTAGTGGTCTAATATTTTGAACACAGGCTTTACATGAAGCCTTAATGAGGCAAGACGAGCTGCTGGCATACGTTGATCAACAACGAGAGGCTAAGTTTAGGGTAATCTTTTATTCTGCAGCCTTTGTTCTCTGAATCTCTGTGCAACCTTTTTCATTATTTGCCTAAGAACCATTTGCATTTGCTATTGCAGAAGAAGAGATTCTGCTTCTGAAAAGCGTACAAAGGAGTAGAGGTCTTTATCGCTTATGCAAGAGGTTTGCAGTGTATACATTGTGTAATTCTCTTGGCATTAAGTATGGAAGTAGAGAGAGAAATCGAAAGAGTGGATTTTTCTTCTCTCATTCTCTCTCTATTTACCTGAGGATCTTGTGTTATCTAATCACTGGGAAAATTGTGATCATTTGTGAAGAATTGGTGAAAAATAATATTCTGTTTTGTTTTCTTGATCTCTCTAACAGGAGGAAAAAACGGATTGCCCTTATTTGTTTTTTATGAACTTCGCATGAAGGAAAAATAAAAGGTTATTGGGAAAAGTAGAATGTGTATAAACTTGTTTAATGAGCTTGAACAATATGTTATAGAAAAAAGAATTGAAACTCGTAAGTGTGCATTATTTCCACTTTTTGTATATCAATATTGTTGATTTTGGTCCTTATCAATGTGATGCCGTTTATCTATATTTTGTGACTTAATTAAAATGAACTAGGTAATTTTGAATGCTAGGTTAGCTTGGAGCACTCGGTACTTGAAAAAAAAAGCTTAAGATGCTCAATTTGAGATTATTCAAATGTATTAATGAAGATTAAAGTTTTATTACTCCAATATGTGTGATTAAGAATTATTCTTTGTACCCACCATTGTTTAGCTTGGTTGGTGGATTGCCCTCGAGCAGCAGCTCCTCTTAAGTGGGGCCCAATCAAGTGCGGTCCAAGAGGTTACTGGGTGGGTGTCTCTTCTAGGTCAATCGATGATTATTTATGTCGTCATGTGATCTTTTGGGGGTTGCAGCAGGTGGATATTCCGTTCCATATATATCATTTATGTTTTGATTGAGCTTGATTAATCAAGGATTTAAGCCATTATAAGCATCATAGTTTATTTCATATATATTCAGCAGTCATTAGTTTTTAAGCAATATTTGTAGATTTTATGTTTGACGTTCACTTCCTTTGATCTTATTTGCAAACATATTGGAATTAGAATGATTAATCATAAGCTGCCAGCCTATATATCTTGGATATGATTGCAAAGCCTTAATGATTGGTGATAATAACCTAAGCAATGATTGATATTTCTTGATTTACGAGCCTTGATGATGCAATGGTTATGTACTGAATACTGTCTTGAATATGCGACTAACTTATTTTGCACTTCTAGGGTTTATTTGACCTAAGCGAACGTGTGGACCTAAGTTGTGATTAAGAGGCTTTCTTTGGTAATATTTTTTTGTGTTTAGTATCATTGAGTGATATTATTTGTACTACATTTGATACTTGATCACTCACATATTAGCCAAGTACATATTAGCATCTATACACTTTTGAGCTTGATAGGAGTGAACCTTAAGTTACATGAATTAGCTTTATGCTTGTTAGGAGTGAACAAAGAACGAAACAAACAAGAAAGAAATTGTGAAGAAAGAACACCAAAAGTTAATGAGGAAAAAATAGAAAGTAGGACACAAAATCATGTCGCATCAATAAATTCACTATGGAAAAAAGAGAAATTTTACAAATCTTTTGCACTCATATCCTCTTCTTCACTTCACACTCACGCCCACGATGCGGATTCAAGAGTAATTCACCTTACATTTGGTTGCAATTCTTAAAAAATGAAGAGAGAACTACTCAACTCACTTGCAACGTTATAAATCAGAGTGCATCACTTCACCCGAAACACAACGGGTACACATCAAGGAGGTAATATGGCGTGCTCTAATTTGCCTCCAAACGGCATCTAATATCCGCACAAAATAATTAATCCTTACTAAGGCTTCATTTTGGACAACTTTTTTATTACTTTTTAAATCGAATTTTTAGTACACAAATTTTTAATTCAAAAAATTTTTTATAATAAAATTATTTTAAAAAACAGTAAAAAATTTGTCCATTAATTCAATAATTTTTTTAGTACAAAAATTATTTTATACAAAGCCAAAGACCTTAGTAACAAATTTTACCTCATCACATCACCAAACTGGCTGCTACCATCTAAGATCTATGACAAAGATCAAATTGGTGGCTTTCTCTGCCGCTAAATCTGCTGCCCCAGATCCTTGATGACTTCGCTAATGATTCGCTTGAAATGACTTTCTTTGTACTTCTTAAAGCAGCTTTTTAGTACAAAAATTATTTTTTTTTCTACCAAAAAGCTGCTTTAAGAAGCAGAAAGAAAGCCGTCCCAAACGAATCCTAAGGCTTCGTTCGGGAACAACTTTAAAATACTATTTTTTTCTGATTTCAATAAATTTTTAAACTAAAAGCAGCTTCACAAAGCATTAAGAAAGCTGTCCTAAACAAAGCATAAATTTGTTGCTTCAATTCCTAATGACTTCATGTTTGAGTTTCATGCTAATTTATATGATGTTATTGGTAGTCATACCTGCTTTGCTATGCACCATTTCATTAACTCCAAAAACTCTTAAAGTATCAAAGCTAATGGGATTGCTCTCATCCCTAAAGCCTCTCATGCCAACAGCTTTTCCAAACCACAAGTCCATCTCCCTCTGCAACACTTTTTACAAAATAATTTCTAACATGTTTAAGTTGGTTATGTTTTTCATCATACATCCTATCCATGCTAATGTTTTAATAGAGAATTTCGACTGACGATATCATTTTTGTCAATGAAATATTAAATTAATTCTATCAAAACATCAATGAAGATTATATCTATGGGAAACTTAAGCTTGTTTTAAGGAGGCTTTTTTAATACTTTCAATATTAATTTTTTAACACAAAAATTTTAATTTAAACTTTTTTTAAAAAAAATAATTTAAAAATAATAATTGATTCAATAAATAATTTGTGAACCAAACTTCATATGCTAAAACTTGGGATTATTGGTTTGCAAGTGTGCAACGGCGTTAAGAATTTTTTTAGCTCGGTCATCTTCCCAAACTTGCCAAAGCTATAGTCATTGCTTTAATTCTTAAACGTTCTCATGTCATACATATCTTTGATTTTCGTCCCATTTCTCTGTGCAATGTGTTATACAAAATTATTATAAAGCTCTTGGCTAACCATATGAGGGTTACCATGCCTTTTATCATTCATAAAAGTCAAGTGGGCTTCATTAACAAGATAGTCTTCTGATAACATCATTCTTGCCTCTGAAATTCTAAGGGAATTTGATGTTGTTGCTAGTAGTAATTTTTTTTGTGCTAAACTGAATATCAAAAAAGCTTTTGATATGGTTTCCCATGAGTTTTTTATTTCTAGGATGCTTTTAAAAGGTTTTCCAGCCAAGTTTGTCAATTGGAATAAGGTTGCATCAATGAGGTCCCTTTTTCCATATACATCAATGGTGTTCTCGAAGCCTATTTCACCTTCCTCTTTTGGGCTTAGGCAAGTATGCCATCTTTCTCCTCTGCTATTTACCATAATGATGGATGCCTTTTCCAGTGCTTTAGAGGCTAGCAGTTTCATGGGAGTTCCCTGTTGCCCAATAAATTTTAATCATTTGTTATATGCAGATGAAGTTTTGGTGTTCGGGTTGGCCTCTAACTCTAATGCCTTGTGTTTAAAGGATATTCTTACATCCTTTGTGGCTTCCTCTGGGCTCCACATTAACAATAACAAATGCTCTAGCCTCATATCTCATAATTGTATTGCTGCTAATGTATTTCCTCTACTTTTAGCTTCTCTCAATCTGAAACCTTTATGAAGTATCTTGGCCTTCCAATATTCACAAAAAATTTGATTTTTGCTTACTTCCATCCACTCATGAGTAGTGTAATATCAGTTCTGCTCCAGGTTCGTCCGGGACGAAGTTGGATCGTCCGGGACGATCGGTACAGGTTGTTCAAGGAAAACTGTTCTGTCTGTATGGTTCGTCTGGACGAAAATTTTCCAGAGAACCCGTCGCCGGGGACGATAATTAAATTTCTTCTGGACGAGAATTTTCCAGAGCCCAGATCGTACCGGGACGAAGTGCGATCGTCCAGGACGATCTGAGTATTTTAAAGAGGAAATGAGATATTTTGAAGAGAGAGAAAAAAAATATCAGAAATTCCATCCGTGAGAAAAAGGAAAAAGAGGAAAAAGGAAAAGTTGATTTCGGGAAGCCGCGGGTTCGTTTTCGTTCGTCGAGACTGTTGAGGATTTTGTTGTACGCAAGGTAAGGCACAATCCGACTTTCTCAATTTTCAGAACCGTCGCTGTTGGCGGTATTTTCTATCCGAAGTTCATTTTTGTTAGCGATTTTCGTCCGTATTTTCCGACTGGTTTAGTTTTTACCGCGTAACTTTCTGTATGTTGTTGATGTACCGGGTGTGCACATTTTGAATATATTTTGGAGATTTTTGTCAGGATCATTTTGATTTGACGACGTTTTATTCCATCTGTATTTTTCTGTGTGGATATTAAATGCTGTGGCAGTAGAATAAATGTTCTGAAATATTGTTATCTATATTCTGTGCAAATTTGGTGAATTGTGATTTTCAGGAAAAAATTGTGTATATTCCGTATACTGCCGTTGTGCTGCCCGAATTTTGTCTGATTTCTGATTTGTCCGGATTTGAGCTGCAATGCTTTGATTCTGTATATGCTATTAAGGGAGCTATAAGGGGAAGTTCTGTGAAGTTCTATGAAGTTCTGAATTTCTGTATATCTGTTTAGGTGCTATAAGCACTACATATGTATTCTGGTATAAGCACATCTGTTCTGATGCCGTGAGCACAAATGGGAGGCATAAGCGGAGGTTCTGGTGCTGTATGCACAAAAAGGGAGCTATAAGGGGAAGAGGGGTGCTATATGCACAAGGGAGATATAAGGGGAAGTTATGATATCTGGAAGGAAGATTTGTTCTGAACTAAATATTATCTGATTTTTGTACTCTTGATGTGATTGATCTGATTCTCGGATTTCCGTAAGTGCTTCAGCTATGATGTGATATTATAATGATTTCTGTTTTATTTCTGATTCTGATTTCTGATACTATTCTGATACGATTCTGTTCTGTTTCTGATTTGATTTGACTTCTGTTTCCGTACTGTTCTGATTTCTGTACGGATTTGTCTGTTATGTTGGTTTTGGATTCTGAGAGTTTTGAATGGAGGTTTGTAGTCTTGCTGAGCTGTTGAGCTCACCCTTGCTTTCTTGTGGTTTTCAGGTTCTGGGAAAGGGAAGGAGGTCCAGGACTAGAGTTCAGAGTCTGATCTGTTATAGGTATCTTTTGTACTTTTTGATTTTTTTACAGTCATGGCTCTTTCTGCTTTATTTTTCTGTCAGCCATGTACTGTATTTGTAGATGATTGTTTTGAGGAAAAGAAAGAAAAAATATAGATGATTCGTTCCGCTGCATTTGATATTTTTAGTAGCTCTGGTCTGTTTTGTATAATATTTGGAAGATTCAGTTCAATAAGCAAATTCCAAAGCCAGATCCTGGTTAGTTTGTTAAGCTGGTCGGGATCCGGCTCGGGCGGGATCCGTCCCCGTCGGGTCGGGTCGTGATAAGCTTTGGTGGTATCAGAGCATTGGTTTTGGAATTTGGTTGGATTGTAAGACAGAGCTATATGAAGTGATCTGTAGTGAGTTTGTCTGGGGTAGTTTTGGTTTGTTCGGCTTTTTATTGTGTTGTTTTTGTGATAGTTTTCCGGATTTTCTGGATTTTTCTGTATGGATCAGCCAGACCCAGACATGACAGACGGGCAGAGTGCCAGTCAGGCAGCACCAGTGGGGAGTACAGCCCCAGTGACCGGTGCTGATACATTGTCTCAGTTTGCTACGCTTGTTGCTCAGATGATAAGCGAGACTCAGAGCAGAACTTCTACTGTCCGATCTGAGGATATTGATAGACATCTGCAGTTGTTTTTGAGATTGAAACCTCCGAGATTTGAGGGCGCTGTTGAGCCCAGAGCAGCCGAGGAGTGGCTGAGGAGATTGGAAAAGACCTTTGACGGAATGCAGTGTCCGTCAGATAGGAAGGTTCCATTGGCAGTGTTTATGTTGGATGGAGAGGCTGAGCACTGGTGGGAAGGCCAGCAGGCAGCCAGATTTCAGGGCAGATTGAACTCTTTGATCACTTGGGAAGAGTTCACTGAGGTTTTTCGAGATTGGTTCGTTTCCCCCTTCTGCACGACAGCAGATGCAGGAGACTTTTTCTGAGGCTTGTTCAGGGGAGTAAGACGGTAATGCAGTACGAGGCTGAGTTTACTGCATTAGCCAGGTATGCTCCGCAGTGGTTAGCACATCTGCTGAGAGGTGCTACAGATTTTTGAGGGGACTACGAGATATTTTGAGGCAGCCCCTGATACCGTTCCGGATCACTGATTTTTCTGAGCTTGTGGAGCGAGCTCGTTTGATAGAGAATGACATGATAGCTACTCAGCAGCGGTGGACTGCGAGTAGGAAGAGATTTGGAGGCGAGACTTCTGGCAGTGGTTCCTCTGGGAAGAGGAGATTTGTAGCTGGTTCTGGATCTGTTGACTCCAGCAGGAGCGGAGGGTCGTCTGGTACTGCTACTAGTACGACGAGTTCTGGTTCTGTTAGCATGGCACCTGTGTGCCAGAATTGTGGACGCCGACATTTTGGCCAGTGCTACAGGATGACTGGTCAGTGCTATAGGTGTGGTCAGCCAGGACATCGGATTGCAGAGTGTCCACAGACTGGATTGGATCGGCGTTCTGAGTTCCGATCTGAAGGCTTTGTCAGACCTGTCAGTTCAGCAGGAAGACCGAGGACTATTCCTCCTCGTCCTGAGGGATTTTCTGGTAGAGGTGGTGGTACTAGTTCTGGACCATGGAGACCACCTACGGCTCCCTCCGAGCAGAGTAGTTCTGTTGCTTCAGCTCTAGCTCCAGTGCAGCCTCGAGTTTAGCTTGAGTCAGCAGGAAGCTCGAGATGCCCCCGATGTTGTGACATGTACGATTTACATTTCTGATCAGCCCTGTCGTGTTTTGTTTGATTCTGGAGCCAGTCACTCTTTTCTGTCCGAGCGATGTTTTGAGACTTTACATTTGGATTCGATGGTTTTACCGGTTTCTCTGTCTGTGTTTTTTACCGGCTGGAAATCCTTTGATTGCTCGGAAGTTTTGCTTGTGTGAGGTTGAAATTTCTGGCAAGAAGTGAAAATCTAGTTTGATTTTGTTGCTGATTTCTTCGTATGACGTGATTTTGGGCATGGATTGGCTGAGTCTGTATGAGGCTCAGATTGATTGTCTGAAGAAGCAAGTTAGTTTGCTTATGGCTGGAGAGCGATGTGTATTTCAGGGCTTACGGGGTGTTCTCTCCAGTCTGCTTTCTGTGTTGGAGGTTGTTGACCTCATTCTTGTATGAGGTCACTAAGGACCCATCCAGACTCCAGATCAATCCTAACCCCAGATCAAACCTGACCATAAATCAGTTCAATCTCCAGACCAATCTAGACTATAGGATTCCTCCAGAAAAATCTAGACCTTAGGATCTTCTTAGACTCTAGGATTCTCCTAGATCCAGACCTTAGGATCAATTCTAGATCCTAGGACCCTTCTAGACTCCAGACCCTAGGATCTACTCGAGACCCTAGGATTCTTCCAGACCCTTAATTATAACTCATTGAACATTAAACTGCATTTTGGTTGATCCATTTTGACCCACAGTTGACCAGGGGTAAAAATGACCAAAATACCCCTATAGGGCTTAAATAGGGATTTCAAACCAAACGACCTCCGAATTGCTTGGAATATCTTCCAGCAATTTTCAAATATCAATTCAAATCTGTTAAGCTTTGACCCACCCCTTGGGTCAACCTAGTTGACCAAGTCAACATAGGTTGACCCGAGTACCCTTTAAGGCCCTAAATGAGTTATTATAACCCATTAAGCCCATCAAACTCTATCAAGCTCTCAAATCATTTCCATCAATACTTTGAACCCCTCCAAGTGTACCATGAGTCAAGCATGGTCACTTTGACCAAGTCAACATTGATAGACTTGGTCAAAATGATTCAAACTTCCTTTCATACTTTTAAGACCCAAGTCTTGATCATCAAATCCTTCCAAACTAAATCAAGCAACATCCAAGACTCCCTTTACTGCCACCTCAGCAGTCAAGAGGGTTAGTTGACTGGTCAACACAGTCAACAAGTCTCTTAAGGGCTTTAAGAGGCTTAAATGTTCAAGCAAATTCAAGTCACATCAATCCCTTTGAACCTAGTTCACTCAACCAGCCCTCAAGCCTTCTCCCATGCCACCTCAACTGCCATGTGGCATGGGGACCAGTCAACATGTCAAACAAAGGGTCTTGAAGGGTCAAAGATGGTCAAATGACCACTTAGACTTAATCCATTCCAACTCTAATCCCTCCAGCAATCCTAATCAGTTTCTGGAATGTTCTTAAGACATTTTTTTGCTCTTGGATCAATATCCAATGGCTTAGATTAAACCCACATGCTTTCATAAGGACAAAACCACTTTCCAAGTGGCATGTCCTTTGTCCTTTTGATCCTCTGCCCCTAACCACCCCAGGGACAGGTGGCTTGATCTTAGGAACCCTCCCAGTCAATCACAGCCTTTCATTTGGCTTTGGGACAATTGAATAGGGCAAAACCTCCTTTGGAGCCCTCATTCGAATATACACACTCTCTCTCCACTCAAGCCATCCCAGATCAAGAAGTCTTTTCGTTTGATCTATCAAAGACTTCATCAACATTCCCCAAGTCCGAATCCGGCATTTGGAGGTCGCCGGCGGCGAGTTTCCGGCCAAGCCGAAGGCCAAATCCGTCTCAAGCTCGAGGCCCTTGATCCAGACGTTATCAAGCCAAGGTGTCTTCTACAATATTAAACGTGGACAGTCAACAAGCTCAGAAAAACAAAGATCTTCTGAATCCACTGGTTGGATTGAGGTAAAAACCTAAACCTAGTTTAGGACAAATAGGATTAATTAACATTTAAATACATGTTTATTTAATCACAAAAACACTTCCCCATTGTTTATGTTCATTAACTCTATCTCTGTTTAAAATTTTAAGCAAAACCATCGAGTAGATTGAGAGAAAACTCAAAAACATTGAGGCTAGGGCGTTTTACGTAGCCTGGTTCAGGTGCATGTCGCCTGGACCGTTGATCAATCGATCAACGGTGCAGATCGAGATGTTCCGTGGCTCTATTCGACCGCGCAGATCGACCAGCCGTTAGTTCCTCCGTCCAGTGTGATCTCGACCGCCCATCTAAGTCCACGGGATCTTCCCACCGCCGTTCGATTGGTTTGATCTCACTTAACAGAGATCAAACGGCGGGATGTGATCCCCGCCGTCGGATTGAACATGTAGAGGATCGAACGGCGGGTATAAGCAGCTGAGCTGGTTAAGTGGATGGGGCCCACTTGACCGCCGCCTAGCGCTGGCTGAACCAGAGCACGCCACCTGTCCCAATATCTGTCGCCGGTTTAATTAAAGGGTTTTGATTAAAATTAAAACTGTTTAATTACTAGAAACTTCAAAAAAATGTTAAAAAATAAATACTTTTCATAAAATCAAGTATTATATATCAAACTGTTCATATTTTCAAGACCTTTAACTTAAAAATAAAATCAATCCCAGATATGCTATATATTTTGAGTAATTTCAAATATTGATTATTTGATTATTTTAATTATTATTTAATTAAAATAAGTCCAAATATTTGCAAAATTTAAGGAGACTTATTTTAAAGTATTTTGAACTTCCAGAAAAATTTTCTAAAATTTTTTTTTAGCATTATTTTAATATTATTTCAAAATTTAAACCTATGTTTTAATATATACATATAATTTTTGGATATTTTATTTTGAAATTATATGAATATTTGTATTAGTTTAAATCTTTTAATTTTGACTTGAAATCTTAATCACAGATTGAACACGATTGAATAGAATTTGTGGGGATGTGATGATTAATCAACGAATAATTACCTTGCCAATTATTCATTGATTAATCTTTCGATTAATTAAACTTCAAATCAATTTGCATGTCTAGGTTTTGCACACACCACCTAGCCTAGGTTCTCCTAGATTTAAGGACTTGTTTGATTGCATATGTTTATTTCATGCTTAGTCGAGGGTTAGTCAAAACTTCGATTCAAACCTATTAAACATAGTGACATCATTAAGGACAATAATTAAGGACGTTTGTTTAGAAAACTTAGAAAATGCATTGTGATTAGGATACACCTCACTTGAACTTGAAACTTGGATATTTCAAACATAGTGACATTCTCAGCCTTAAGAGAAAATTTCACTGATTTTTGAAGTCGTTAAGCTTCCTAATTAATTTTCCTAAGTTTAAGCCTTAATTAAGCATTAAAACCTTCCAGAAAATGTAATAAATCCAATTTAAACCCAAAAAATATATATAAATCCACTAACTGACCAGAATTCAATCCTTAACTCTCATGAAAATTGAAAGCCCCTTGATTTGACACTAATTTAAACCTTAATCTAATTTTAAGTGAAAATCAATATTTTATTAATTTAATTAATTAATAATTATTAAAAATTCCAAAAATTTCCCAAACACTTGGAAATCTCTCCTTAGGTCATTCCTGACCTTTGGAGCTGATTTTAAGGAGTTGGGATCTCATTTGGAGCAAAATCACAAAAAGGGCCTTTAATTAAACAATTTTAAAAATTCATTAAATACTTAAAATTTCAAACTTTCATAACTAATTCCAGAAAAATCCAAATCAGTCAAACTCACTTGCATTCAACTCATAATAATGTCTAATATTTATTAAAAAAATATTAAATTCCAGAAATCTGTAAAATTTCAAAAAGTCAATAATTTGGTCAAACCGTGGTCAAAACTAGTTCAAAACTTCAAACCATTGTAATAAAATCTAGAAAAATCCGATTTCAACATACTTACCTTCTATCTGATCGTAGTAAGGTCTAGTATTTTGATAAAATACAAACATTTCATAAAAATACCCTTAATCAAAAAGTCAATTTTTGAACCTTCAATTAAATGATTAAAATATTCCAAAAATTCTCAAAAACTCAAAATTGTCTTAAAACTCCAGAAATGATTAATTAACTTTTAAAATCAGTAATCAACCAACCTTAATTAAAATTCATTAACTTTTGAACTTTAACCAAATTAAAACAACTTAATTATACCGGGTACCACTAGGTAACCCAGGCCTACGAGGCTATTAACTTAGCCCCAAGGAAGGTGAAATAAACTTCACGGCCTCGGTGTGAAACAAAGGTGGTATTCAACAAATAATTAAGAATCAATTTTTAAAATTAACTTCAAGCCATTAATACTTAAACTCAAATTTAAATCCCTTAAGCCTTTCAACCAATCGAACCTTAAGCAACTTCAATCTAATGATCCTACTTAGGACATATCAAAACCACATGACCTACCTCACACACTTTAGATGTTGTGCTAGGATCACCGACTCTAGTTTTAGGATAGGCCGGTGTTTTACTTTTTTCTACTGTGTGCCGGATTTTCGGGCTTTCACTGCATGCTGTTTGCTAGTATAGAATTGTCGTGTTTATTTACTTGCTTACTGCACTTTGTTCTGTGATTTGCTTGTGCGTTAGACTTACCCATAGGCTAGGAACGAAATATGCTTGTGTAATCTTATGCAGGTGGCCATGCTCATACAAGGAGCTGAAATTAAAGGGGGCAATTAATTAAAATATATATATATATACTCTTTGCACAGGTACCTGCCGTGCTTAAGACCCCCTTTAAATAAAAAGAGCATGGCCAAGTGTGGCTAAAAATATGCATTTCAATTTTCATATTATAACTGCTTGGGAATATATACAACTGCTGATTATTAGGATAACCCTGCAGGATCGAGTCTAGATTTTTTTAATTTTGATTAATGTAAATTTGATTTGATTTGTGTTGTAATTTAAAGTGATTTGAGATGGGGTAACATCCAATTTGGAATCCAAAGAGGAAGGGACATCCCTCAGGGGAGAGTCCCTATCCATTTGGAGCTCCAAATTAGGATGGTTTTGAAATATCCAAATAGAAAAGATAACACCCCGTTCAAGGGGGAGTTTCTTTCATTTGGATATCCGGACCCGACGATCCAAGAAGCGGCAGAAGGACGAAGAAGTGTATAACGAGAAGACCCATTCTCAAAGTCACTTGAGTCTTAGGATTAGAAATCCGGGTTGTAGTCAGTGGTGCTCGGCCACTTTAATTTTCTGCAAAATTCTGTGATGTAATAATAAGGGGCACTTGCCTACGGACATTCAATTTGATGTATTTAATTTGATTGACTTATTTAAATTGATTGCGCATTAGAACTCCTGCTTTTCTAGTCTTTTTACCTGCATGCCGACTTTGATTTGACCTGGAATACGACTGTAGGCTCTTAAGGACTTAATAAAATTTTTCTACATAAATCAAATTAAAAAAAAAAACTTTAAACTCACATAGAAATTCTAACGATTTAAGAAGTAAGCCCGGGACCGCCGGAAGTTTTCATTTCATAGCATTCATTTAAATTCAAACTTTTAATCGAGTCGATTGGCATGCATCATATTAGCAACTAATTAAAAATCTTCAAACCTTTAATTACATTAGCTTAAGCATCAAACCCAACATAAGTCAAAGGGGCCAATTAGGATCCGCTCTAGATGTCGGCCCCGTTCTCAAAAACTTATCTTAAATAACGTCCCTACCCATTCTAACATTAAATGACTTGATACATGATTTTTAAAGCGCCTAGGTGGTTTAGCTGGCTCCCCAATCCAGGCCGGGGTAAGTCCAGATATGCATTGCACTAGCTAGGTTCGGGTCACTTTTTAATACCCAATTTAGTCTTAGGTTCTGAGGCAATCTCGGGCTATAAGACCTCAACCTCCGGGAATTGAATCCCAATTTTCTAATAAAATTGACCATTCAAAATTAAATATCTCTTTCAATCTAATTTGAGCCTAACATTTAGGATAGGCTGGAGTGTTTTCTGAAGTAATTCAGAATCTCAAAACACTCCCTACCCTTCTTCCTTTGACTCCAGAAATAACTGTTCAGCCTCGATCCAATCCCTCTTGAAATTCCTACCATTTTCTTCCTTTGATATCTAACTTTGAAATCTTAAATAAAATTTGTACCGCTATTTTAATCGAGAGTTTTCGTAGGAAATTCCAATTTCCTACGATGTAATTAACTACGAGGGCTTGCGCTCGTAGGAGATTTAGAAACCCAGATCTAATTTTTCAAAATAAATATTTTAAAACCTTCAATTAATTATCTTTGGGAAACTTAAATTTTACGATCATTATCATCGTTTGCAAATGATTAATAATAAGCGATATCCTCTTTCTCCGGAAAGATATGTCGTTCTATTATCATTCTAACTACGATATTAATGATCTCCTATCCCAATCACTATAGTTAAATATCATTATGATCCTTTAGGATCATATGTTATCTCTTCTTGAACTTGATTATAGTAATTGAGATGAATTTAAAACTTTGAAATTCGAACCCATTAGGGAACGATATGTTCGTCTTTCGAGGTGATATATTGTTCATAATAGAGTGTTCAATTTCAAAATTCTAAAATTTAACATTCCCAAAGAAAAATAATATATTTTCAAAACTATATATATATTTAAATATATATATTTTTTTTTAATTAAAACAAAAATGGCGACTCCGCTGGGGACTATCTCACTCTCCATCTTTAATAGCGGTATGAATTTTATTGAATCGGTAGTTTTGACTACCTTTCTCTCCGTTGGTCCCTCTACCCATTTCTTCCTTGGGTGAGTGTGGCCAACTCAATTAAGACATGTGAAAAGAGAGGTGAGTGTAGGAAACCTCCCTTTAATTCGGGCTTTGACATTTCGCCTCCAAGTTAATTGGTAGAGCGAAAGAGTCAAGCCAAATCCTTTTTGTATATGTTGCAAACTTGCATGCGAGTAAATAACTAGCATGCTAAGTTTCACAATTTACAAAAGACCCTTCAATTTCAAAATCAAGATTTCAATCCTTTACGCTAAATTCAATCTCAAATTTGAACTCAAATTTGACTTCAAATTCTAATCTTTATTTTAAAGTCAAAATCTGGGCTTTGACATTTCATCCCAACTCGATTGGTGAAATAAAAGAGTTAAGCCCGATTTTTGGATTTTTTTCATATCAATTTCGTGAACCTACATGATTGAGTGAAACTCAGTGTGTTGAGTCACAAAATTTGAAGAAGATCTATTTGATTTTAATCTCAAATCAAAATTCGGTCTTAAACCAGATTCAATCTAAATCTTAAAATCAAGTTTGATTTCAACTATAAATTCAATCTTAACTTGATTTCAAAATCAATTCAAAATTTTGACATTTTGCCCCAAGTCAATTGGTGTAGCGAAAGAGTCAAATTCAAGTCTTAATTTTCACTCGTCAATTTTATGAACCACCGTGTTCAGTGCAAACCGAATACGATTGAGTTATAAAATTTTGAGTAAATCGATCAAATTCAAAACTCAAATGTCATTTCAAACGTCACTAATTCAAATCACTTTCTTAATTCCAGAAAATTGAACACTCAAATGGCTGGGAAACTCGTCTTCTCATTGAATGGAGATGTGCCCGTAGAAGAAATTCTTAGTGGCAATTCAATTCAGTACGAAATGGAATTTCAAAATCTCGAGATTTCAATTAATGGAGAAAGAATCTTAGATATGTCCGCTGGTACCCAAAAGGACTTCCCCTTAGTAGAAGTTACTTTAGGGTCAGGAGTTGACTCCCCCATCTCCAAGATGGAGGTCGCTGTCGCCCCTGTACCCACTATACTCTCTACTCAGGAGGATCAAAACCAGAAGTCAATAACAATAGAAGAGCTACTGTCTTAGTCTGAGATCGGGTCAAATTCTAGCACTCCTTTCGTCGGTAGGAACAAGATGAAGAATTACCTTCGAAGAGCCAGAAAAAGGAATCTTAAGGCTAGAAAGATCGTTGAGTCAGAAGCCTTAGAGAGGGCCGATTTCGAGGCCAATCGAGAGTTTGTTGCTCCTTCTACGTACCCTCTCTTTGCACAAAGGAGGGAGGTTGTAAGGATGAGAGCATGATCTTCAATACCTCTTCTTGACTACTACACAGAAAGACTCAAGAAAGTTAGAATTGAGCGATCACCAGCAATAGGCCATAGGCCCCCAACTAAGGGTTATGATCCGTCCACTCTACTAAAAGATGTTAGTGCTCGTTACTACATGTGTTCCACTACATCATCTACAGAGGAGGAGGAGTAGAAACCACTCGGGGTGCCACTCTCTTAACTACTAGTCTAGTAGTAATGAGAGGGGGAAATAATCTAAGATTGTGTCAGATAGTGATACCGTCGAAATTTAACTTTTAACGGGGTCCTATCGCGATAATTCTTTTGATTGTAATGATGCCACGTTATCTAGGGATAGTGCAGACCCTTTAACAGTCTCTCCCTTCAAAGTGATTGTAGGAATTCAATTCCAAGTTGACAAGGGTCATGTCACCTAGATTTGCAACCTTTAAGGAAAACTTTCCAGTTTCTCAAGTGTACTAGATTTAGATTTTCAAGATAATTAATTCTTCTTTTTAATGAAAATTGACCTCTATCTTAAGTCTTAAGAAGGCGAGAATTGTAGTTGACTCCACCAAATATTTGAATATCCCTCCCTCCCACCGCTTTTGTGGGTTGATTTAACTTTTGAATTAAGATCTACCTCAAACTTAAGTTGAATTCATAAATGAAAATTTTATCAATATTCTAGCAATCTTCTATCTTAATAGGCGATTCTCGCATGTCTAAAATCTATTCAATGATTTTCAAAAGTCAAGTCGATACGCCTTTTCAAAAGATTGAATGTGTTTTGAGGATTATTCTTCCTTGTATAAGAGAACGAATTTTCTTCTCTAATACTTGAGATATAATCCCAGCATTCAAAATAGAAAGATCAATCAATTTAAGGTATTTAAAAAAAGTGGAGCCTCTTCTCGAATTCAATTGAAATTAAAAGATGCGCGAATGCGCCAAGAATCAAGAAATGCACGAAGTGCACCAAAAGTCAAAAGATAAGCAATATGCGCCACCAGAAAAAGTGAAGAAGAGTAAGATGGCTCCCTTCCTCTAAATCCTTAAATCTAAAAAAAAAAATCGATCTCCTTTTAAATACTTGACTTTGAAAGTCTTGAATCTAGATTCTTCACCATGCAGAAATCATCTATCAGATAGAAGAAAATCGTGCAAGAAAATTGAAAAGATAAAATTTCTCTCTTCAACTTAATCCCTTTGAAGTTAATTTTAATTCAAACTTCGTATAAGGGAGACCCCAGTTTAGTTTCTACGAAACTTGGTCTGGGTCAACAAAACCTAAATCCTTAAACCTTTTCAAAATTAGTTGGAGTCGACTCAGCTTCTCACTCTAATTGACAAATTTGTCACCACTTGTCGTTCCGACAGGGTCCAAATGACTAGAGGAAATTTTGTAATAAAAAGATTGAATCTTCTAATCCTGAAAAGAGTTCAAATCATGTCCTTGAGAAATGTGTGCAAGTCCTTACGTGTAGGCATCTTTTCCTTTAAGGCCTTTTCAACAAAATTACACTCTATATTGGGTCCAAGATCGAACCCCATTAGAGGAGTATTTTGTAGTGCTGGAAATTGAAGTTCAAAATCAAACCACGACTGAGCAGAGTGCCCGACTCCAATTTGAGGAGCTCGAGGCCTTGCAGAGCTTTGTCTTCAAGGCTCAATAAAGCTCAGAATCATCCAAAGCTTGACTGGTTGAAGCTCATGATAAGATAGAGTAACTTAGGACCTTCCAAGTAGTCGACTTGGTCTTGGTTCTTCGGATACATATCTTAGCCTACCGAGAGATCGGTGAAGGAGTTTGAACCAACACAAGACTGTCCTTTTGTCGTAGAGACGATCTTTGAGAGAATTTCTAACATTAATTGATCAACCCTGGAGAATGCCACCCGATATTTTTAAATGTTGGGGAGGCTCTTCAGGAAGTACCATGCCAGATGAGTGTCAAATTCAAAGTTAATAAAAGTCTTCAAATTTCTTGGATTAAATAAATTTATTAATTCAAAATCAAACTTCAAATTCAAATACATTCAAATTCAAAACCAAACCAAATTCAAACTCTTCAAGTTCAAATAAATCAAAATTCAATCAATTCAAATTTTCCAAATTCAAAATTCAAAATCAAATTCAAAGATACTTTGAATTCAAAATCAAATCAAAACCCAAATTCAAAAAACCTTCAAATTCAAATTTATCAAATCAAATTTCAAATTCAAACATTTTTCAAAATCAAATTCAAAATTGACTTTCAAATTCAAACACGTTCAAGATAAAAAAAAATCAAATCAATTCAAATTCAAAACTTTTTAAATCTCAAATTCCAAATTTTAAATCCGATCCTCTGTGTAGAGCAAGTTTCCTCTACACACGATCATTTAAATCCGATCCTCTGTATAGAGCAAGTTTCCTCTACACACGATCATTCCAAATCCGATCCGCTGTGTAGAGCAAGTTTCCTCTACATAAGATCTTCCAGACCTGATCCGCTCTATGGAGCAAGTTTCCTCCATATAGGATCATCCAGACTTGATCCGTTGTGTAGAGCAAGTTTCCTCTACATACGATCAATTTAAATCCGATCCTCTGTGTAGAGCAAGTTTCCTCTACATATGATCAATTTGAGCCTGATCCTCTGTGTAGAGCAAGTTTCCTCTACATACGATCAATTTGAGCCTGATCCTCTGTGTAGAGCAAGTTTCCTCTACATACGATCAATTTGAGCCCGGTCCTCTGTGTGGAGCAAGTTTCCTCCCCACATGACCATTCGCTAGTGGTGGAGTACGCCCTTCGTGGCACCACCCTAGTTTTCCTGTTTCGGTCCTCTGTGTGGAGCAAGTTTCCTCCCCACATGACCATTCGCTAGTGGTGGAGTACGCCCTCAGTGGCACCACCCTAGTTTTCCAGTTTCGGTCCTCTATGTGGAGCAAGTTTCCTCCCCACATGACCATTCGCTAGTGGTGGAGTACGCCCTTCGTGGCACCACCCTAGTTTGCCAGTTCTGATCCGCTGTATGGAGCAAGTTTCCTCCATATATGATCATCCAGACTCGATCCTCTATGTGGAGCAAGTTTCCTCCACATATGATCATCCAGACTCGGTTCTTTGTGTAGAGCAAGTTTCCTCTCCACAAGACCGTCCGCTAGTGGTGGAGTACGCCCTCCGTGGCACCACTCTGGCATTTGACTTGAGGATTAGTGGTGGAGTACGCCCTTCGTGGCACCATCCTAATTCATACTCGCTAGTGGTGGAGTACGCCCTTCGTGGCACCACCCTAGTTTTCCAGACTCGATCCTCTGTGTGAAGCAAGTTTCCTTCACATACGATCATTCCATATCTGATCCGCTGTATGGAGCAAGTTTCCTCCATATATGATCATCCAGACACGGTTCTTTGTGTAGAGCAAGTTTCCTCTCCACGAGACCGTCCTTTAGTGATGGAGTACGCCCTCTGTGGCACCATCCTAAATTTAAAATCTAGATCCATTCTTTTGTGGGAAGCAATGCTTCCTTCCCACGAGATCTTTCTAGTCTTCTTTTCCTTAAGGACAGATGTGAGTCATCGTGCTTTCTCTCCTTAGGATTAGATCTACTAGTGGTGGAGTACGCCCTCAGTGGCACCACTCTAGATTCAAATTAAACTCCAGATCTGATCTTTTATGGGAAGCGATACTTCCTTCCCGCAAGATCATCCAGTCTTCTTTTCCTTAAGGACAGATGTGAGTCATCGTGCTTTCTCTCCTTAGGATTAGATCTACTAGTGGTGGAGTACGCCCTCAGTGGCACCACTCTAGATTCAAATTAAACTCCAGATCTGATCTTTTATGGGAAGCAATACTTCCTTCCCGCAAGATCATCCAGTCTTCTTTTCCTTAAGGTTATATATTTTCACTTCCTTAGGACTAGATCTACTAGTGGTAGAGTACGCCCTTAGAGGCACTACCCTAGTATCACAATTCAAACTCAATCTTATAAGGTTAGGTTTCCCTTTCCTTTAGATTAACAACTCAGATCTGATCATCTATAGCTAGGAACTCTTCTTGCCTATACGATCACCTAGACTTTCTTTTCCTTTAGGGATAGAACCTTTTCTTCCCTTAGGATTCGACTCGCTAATGGCAGAGTACGCCCTCTGTAGCACTACCCTGGTATCAATTCAAACCTCGATCCCCCAAGGATTGACTTTTTCTTTCCCTTAGGATCAAAACCCCAGACTTGACCTTTTTTTCGGTCAACGCCAATATGTGCAATAGAATTTCATTCTATTACACATATTGGGGGTCCATTTGTTGACCTCATTCTTGTATGAGGTCACTAAGGACCCATCCAGACTCCAGATCAATCCTAACCCCAGATCAAACCTGACCATAAATCAGTTCAATCTCCAGACCAATCTAGACTATAGGATTCCTCCAGAAAAATCTAGACCTTAGGATCTTCTTAGACCCTAGGATTCTCCTAGATCCAGACCTTAGGATCAATTCTAGATCCTAGGACCCTTCTAGACTCCAGACCCTAGGATCTACTCGAGACCCTAGGATTCTTCCAGACCCTTAATTATAACTCATTGAACATTAAACTGCATTTTGGTTGATCCATTTTGACCCACAGTTGACCAGGGGTCAAAATGACCAAAATACCCTTATAGGGCTTAAATAGGGATTTCAAACCAAACGACCTCCGAATTGCTTAGAATATCTTCCAGCAATTTTCAAATATCAATTCAAATCTGTTAAGCTTTGACCCACCCCTTGGGTCAACCTAGTTGACCAAGTCAACATAGGTTGACCCGAGTACCCTTTAAGGCCCTAAATGAGTTATTATAACCCATTAAGCCCATCAAACTCTACCAAGCTCTCAAATCATTTCCATCAATACTTTGAACCCCTCCAAGTGTACCATGAGTCAAGCATGGTCACTTTGACCAAGTCAACATTGATAGACTTGGTCAAAATGATTCAAACTTCCTTTCATACTTTTAAGACCCAAGTCTTGATCATCAAATCCTTCCAACTAAATCAAGCAACATCCAAGACTCCCTTTACTGCCACCTCAGCAGTCAAGAGGGTTAGTTGACTGGTCAACACAGTCAACAAGTCTCTTAAGGGCTTTAAGAGGCTTAAATGTTCAAGCAAATTCAAGTCACATCAATCCCTTTGAACCTAGTTCACTCAATAGGGCCTTGATCCAGACGTTATCAAGCCAAGGTGTCTTCTACAATATTAAACGTGGACAGTCAACAAGCTCAGAAAAACAAAGATCTTCTGAATCCACTGGTTGGATTGAGGTAAAAACCTAAACCTAGTTTAGGACACATAGGATTAATTAACATTTAAATACATGTTTATTTAATCACAAAAACACTTCCCCATTGTTTATGTTCATTAACTCTATCTCTGTTTAAAATTTTAAGCAAAACCATCGAGTAGATTGAGAGAAAACTCAAAAACATTGAGGCTAGGGCGTTTTACGTAGCCTGGTTCAGGTGCATGTCGCCTGGACCGTTGATCAATCGATCAACGGTGCAGATCGAGATGTTCCGTGGCTCTATTCGACCGCGCAGATCGACCAGCCGTTAGTTCCTCCGTCCGGTGTGATCTCGACCGCCCATCTAAGTCCACGGGATCTTCCCACCGCCGTTCGATCGGTTTGATCTCACTTAACAGAGATCAAACGGCGGGATGTGATCCCCGCCGTCGGATTGAACATGTAGAGGATCGAACGGCGGGTATAAGAAGCTGAGCTGGTTAAGTGGATGGGGCCCACTTGACCGCCGCCTAGCGCTGGCTGAACCAGAGCACGCCACCTGTCCCAATATCTGCCGCCGGTTTAATTAAAGGGTTTTGATTAAAATTAAAACTGTTTAATTACTAGAAACTTCAAAAAAATGTTAAAAATTAAATACTTTTCATAAAATCAAGTATTATATATCAAACTGTTCATATTTTCAAGACCTTTAACTTAAAAATAAAATCAATCCCAGATATGCTATATATTTTGAGTAATTTCAAATATTGATTATTTGATTATTTTAATTATTATTTAATTAAAATAAGTCCAAATATTTGCAAAATTTAAGGAGACTTATTTTAAAGTATTTTGAACTTCCAAAAAAATTTTCTAAAATTTTTTTTTAGCATTATTTTAATATTATTTCAAAATTTAAACCTATGTTTTAATATATACATATAATTTTTAGATATTTTATTTTGAAATTATATGAATATTTGTATTAGTTTAAATCTTTTAATTTTGACTTGAAATCTTAATCACAGATTGAACACGATTGAATAGAATTTGTGGGGATGTGATGATTAATCAACGAATAATTACCTTGCCAATTATTCATTGATTAATCTTTCGATTAATTAAACTTCAAATCAATTTGCATGTCTAGGTTTTGCACACACCACCTAGCCTAGGTTCTCCTAGATTTAAGGACTTGTTTGATTGCATATGTTTATTTCATGCTTAGTCGAGGGTTAGTCAAAACTTCGATTCAAACCTATTAAACATAGTGACATCATTAAGGACAATAATTAAGGACGTTTGTTTAGAAAACTTAGAAAATGCATTGTGATTAGGATACACCTCACTTGAACTTGAAACTTGGATATTTCAAACATAGTGACATTCTCAGCCTTAAGAGAAAATTTCACTGATTTTTGAAGTCGTTAAGCTTCCTAATTAATTTTCCTAAGTTTAAGCCTTAATTAAGCATTAAAACCTTCCAGAAAATGTAATAAATCCAATTTAAACCCAAAAAATATATATAAATCCACTAACTGACCAGAATTCAATCCTTAACTCATGAAAATTGAAAGCCCCTTGATTTGACACTAATTTAAACCTTAATCTAATTTTAAGTGAAAATCAATATTTTATTAATTTAATTAATTAATAATTATTAAAAATTCCAAAAATTTCCCAAACACTTGGAAATCTCTCCTTAGGTCATTCCTGACCTTTGGAGCTGATTTTAAGGAGTTGGGATCTCATTTGGAGCAAAATCACAAAAAGGGCCTTTAATTAAACAATTTTAAAAATTCATTAAATACTTAAAATTTCAAACTTTCATAACTAATTCCAGAAAAATCCAAATCAGTCAAACTCACTTGCATTCAACTCATAATAATGTCTAATATTTATTAAAAATATTAAATTCCAGAAATCTGTAAAATTTCAAAAAGTCAATAATTTGGTCAAACCGTGGTCAAAACTAGTTCAAAACTTCAAACCATTGTAATAAAATCTAGAAAAATCCGATTTCAACATACTTACCTTCTATCTGATCGTAGTAAGGTCTAGTATTTTGATAAAATACAAACATTTCATAAAATACCCTTAATCAAAAAGTCAATTTTTGAACCTTCAATTAAATGATTAAAATATTCCAAAAATTCTCAAAAACTCAAAATTGTCTTAAAACTCCAGAAATGATTAATTAACTTTAAAATCAGTAATCAACCAACCTTAATTAAAATTCATTAACTTTTGAACTTTAACCAAATTAAAACACTTAATTATACCGGGTACCACTAGGTAACCCAGGCCTACGAGGCTATTAACTTAGCCCCAAGGAAGGTGAAATAAACTTCACGGCCTCGGTGTGAAACAAAGGTGGTATTCAACAAATAATTAAGAATCAATTTTAAAATTAACTTCAAGCCATTAATACTTAAACTCAAATTTAAATCCCTTAAGCCTTTCAACCAATCGAACCTTAAGCAACTTCAATCTAATGATCCTACTTAGGACATATCAAAACCACATGACCTACCTCACACACTTTAGATGTTGTGCTAGGATCACCGACTCTAGTTTTAGGATAGGCCGGTGTTTTACTTTTTTCTACTGTGTGCCGGATTTTCGGGCTTTCACTGCATGCTGTTTGCTAGTATAGAATTGTCGTGTTTATTTACTTGCTTACTGCACTTTGTTCTGTGATTTGCTTGTGCGTTAGACTTACCCATAGGCTAGGAACGAAATATGCTTGTGTAATCTTATGCAGGTGGCCATGCTCATACAAGGAGCTGAAATTAAAGGGGCAATTAATTAAAAAAATATATATATATACTCTTTGCACAGGTACCTGCCGTGCTTAAGACCCCCTTTAAATAAAAAGAGCATGGCCAAGTGTGGCTAAAAATATGCATTTCAATTTTCATATTATAACTGCTTGGGAATATATATACAACTGCTGATTATTAGGATAACCCTGCAGGATCGAGTCTAGATTTTTTTAATTTTGATTAATGTAAATTTGATTTGATTTGTGTTGTAATTTAAAGTGATTTGAGATGGGGTAACATCCAATTTGGAATCCAAAGAGGAAGGGACATCCCTCAGGGGAGAGTCCCTATCCCATTTGGAGCTCCAAATTAGGATGGTTTTGAAATATCCAAATAGAAAAGATAACACCCCGTTCAAGGGGGAGTTTCTTTCATTTGGATATCCGGACCCGACGATCCAAGAAGCGGCAGAAGGACGAAGAAGTGTATAACGAGAAGACCCATTCTCAAAGTCACTTGAGTCTTAGGATTAAAAATCCCGGGTTGTAGTCAGTGGTGCTCGGCCACTTTAATTTTCTGCAAAATTCTGTGATGTAATAATAAGGGGCACTTGCCTACGGACATTCAATTTGATGTATTTAATTTGATTGACTTATATTTAAATTGATTGCGCATTAGAACTCCTGCTTTTCTAGTCTTTTTACCTGCATGCCGACTTTGATTTGACCTGGAATACGACTGTAGGCTCTTAAGGACTTAATAAAATTTTTCTACATAAATCAAATTAAAAAAAAAAACTTTAAGCTCACATAGAAATTCTAACGATTTAAGAAGTAAGCCCGGGACCGCCGGAAGTTTCCATTTCATAGCATTCATTTAAATTCAAACTTTTAATCGAGTCGATTGGCATGCATCATATTAGCAACTAATTAAAAATCTTCAAACCTTTAATTACATTAGCTTAAGCATCAAACCCAACATAAGTCAAAGGGGCCAATTAGGATCCGCTCTAGATGTCGGCCCCGTTCTCAAAAACTTATCTTAAATAACGTCCCTACCCATTCTAACATTAAATGACTTGATACATGATTTTAAAGCGCCTAGGTGGTTTAGCTGGCTCCCCAATCCAGGCCGGGGTAAGTCCAGATATGCATTGCACTAGCTAGGTTCGGGTCACTTTTTAATACCCAATTTAGTCTTAGGTTCTGAGGCAATCTCGGGCTATAAGACCTCAACCTCCGGGAATTGAATCCCAATTTTCTAATAAAATTGACCATTCAAAATTAAATATCTCTTTCAATCTAATTTGAGCCTAACATTTAGGATAGGCTGGAGTGTTTTCTGAAGTAATTCAGAATCTCAAAACACTCCCTACCCTTCTTCCTTTGACTCCAGAAATAACTGTTCAGCCTCGATCCAATCCCTCTTGAAATTCCTACCATTTTCTTCCTTTGATATCTAACTATAAAATCTTAAATAAAATTTGTACCGCTATTTTAATCGAGAGTTTTCGTAGGAAATTCCAATTTCCTACGATGTAATTAACTACGAGGGCTTGCGCTCGTAGGAGATTTAGAAACCCAGATCTAATTTTTCAAAATAAATATTTTAAAACCTTCAATTAATTATCTTTGGGAAACTTAAATTTTACGATCATTATCATCGTTTGCAAATGATTAATAATAAGCGATATCCTCTTTCTCCGGAAAGATATGTCGTTCTATTATCATTCTAACTACGATATTAATGATCTCCTATCCCAATCACTATAGTTAAATATCATTATGATCCTTTAGGATCATATGTTATCTCTTCTTGAACTTGATTATAGTAATTGAGATGAATTTAAAACTTTGAAATTCGAACCCATTAGGGAACGATATGTTCGTCTTTCGAGGTGATATATTGTTCATAATAGAGTGTTCAATTTCAAAATTCTAAAATTTAACATTCCCAAAGAAAATTAATATATTTTCAAAACTATATATATATTTAAATATATATATTTTTTTTAATCAAAACAGAGGTAAGCAAGATGTGGAAGAAAGGATGTCCAGTGTTTTTGGCTTCGGTGCGGGATCTAAATCTGGAGGTTGGTTCTGTTTCTGAGATCCCAGTAGTACGGGAGTTTGCTGATGTTTTTTCTGAGGAGTTGGTTGGTTTACCTCCGGATAGGGATGTGGAGTTCTCTATCGATATTTTTCCAGGTACTGCTCCTATATCAAAAGCTCCGTACAGGATGGCACCGAAAGAACTTTCTGAGTTGAAAGTTCAGCTTCAGGAGTTGGTTGACAGAGGTTTTGTCCGTCCTAGTGTTTCGCCCTGGGGAGCACCTGTTCTGTTTGTGAAGAAGAAGGACGGTACACTCTGTATGTGTATTGATTACAGAGAATTGAACAAGGTCACGATCAAGAACAAGTATCCTTTGCCTCGGATCGATGACTTGTTCGATCAGCTTTCTGGATCTTCTGTGTTTTCGAAGATTGATTTGAGATCCGGATATTATCAGGTGAAGGTGAAGGAAGTTGATGTGGTGAAGACAGCTTTCAGTACTCGGTACGGGCATTATGAGTTCTTGGTTATGCCTTTTGGGGTAACCAACACGCCTGCTATTTTCATGGATCTGATGAACCGAGTATTCAGGGAATATTTGGATCAGTTTGTGATCGTCTTTATCGACGATATTTTGGTATATTCTGCTTCTGAGGATGAGCATGCCAGACACTTGAGCATGGTGTTGGAGACTTTGAGGCGGCATCAGTTGTATGCCAAGTTCTCCAAGTGTGAGTTCTGGCTAAGTAGCATTTCTTTTCTGGGGCATGTGATTAGCGGAGAAGGCATTTCTGTTGATCCCCAGAAGATTCAGGCAGTTGCTGATTGGCCGAGGCCCGACTACGGTATTTGAGGTACGTAGTTTCTTGGGCATGGCCGGATATTACAGGAAATTTGTGAAAGGATTTTCACAAATTTCGACGCCTCTGACGAGACTGACGCAGAAGTCAGTAGCTTTTATTTGGACACCAGAGTGTGAAGCTAGTTTTCAGAGATTGAAGGACTGTTTGACTTCAGCTCCAGTGTTAGCACTTCCGTCAGGTACGGAAGGTTTTCAGGTGTTCAGTGATGCTTCACTGAAAGGACTGGGATGTGTACTGATGCAGCATGGTCAGGTAATTGCTTATGCTTCTAGACAGTTAAAGCCACATGAGAAGAATTACCCGACACATGATCTGGAATTAGCTGCTGTGGTATTTCTTTGAAGATTTGGCGTCATTACCTGTATGGCGTCAGATGTGAGATTTTCACTGATCATAAGAGCCTGAAGTACATTTTTACTCAGAAGGATCTGAATCTGAGACAGAGAATGTGGCTCGAGTTGATCAAGGATTACGATCTGACTATTCAATACCAGCCTGGGAAGGCTAATGTGGTAGCGGATGCTTTGAGCAGGAAGTCTTCTGGATTATCAGGTCTTCAGCTTACTTCTGATGAATTTCTGATTCGAGACATGGAGCGCTTGCAATTGGAGGTGATTTCCTCTAATGGTTTGGATTTGGCTCATCTGAGTATTCAGTCTTCCTTGTCTCCAAGGATTCGAGAAGCCCAGAAGTCAGATTCTGATTATTCGAAGTTGATTGCTCAGATTGGATCTGGTAAGACTCCTGAACTTCGAATTTCTGATTCTGGTGCTATTTTCTGCAAGAACAGGTTATGGATACCTGTGTTTGGGGATTTGAGGCAGGAGATTCTGTATGAATCTCATCATTCTGGTTACACTATTCATCCAGGCAGTGGTAAGATGTATGCAGATATGAAGCTTTTGTTCTGGTGGCCTGGGATGAAGAAGGATGTGGCGGAGTTTGTGTCGAGATGCGAGGCCTGTCAGTTGGTAAAGGCAGAGCATCAGCGACCAGGTGGACTGTTGCAGTCGTTGCCTATCCCTGAGTGGAAGTGGGAAGAGGTAACGATGGACTTTGCGATGGATTTTCCTCGATCACGGCAAGGACATGATGCCATCTGGGTGATTGTAGATCGATTGACGAAGTCCGCCCATTTTCTTCCGATCAGACAGACTGATTCAGTAGATCGCTTGGCACATGTTTATGTTAAAGAGATTATCAGATTGCACGGTGTGCCGCGAGTAATTGTATCTGATCGAGACGGACGTTTTACTTCCAGACTTTGGAAGGGTATTCAGCAAGGCTTGGGTACTAAACTGCATTTCAGTACGGCTTTTCATCCTCAGACTGATGGACAGTCTGAGAGGACTATTCAGGTACTGGAAGATCTGTTGAGACTTTGTGTTTTGGACTTTGGCGGAAGCTGGGAAGATCATATCCCTTTGATTGAGTTTGCTTATAACAATAGCTTCCAGTCCAGTATCGGTAAGGCACCGTATGAGGCTCTGTATGGCCGGAAGTGCCGGACTCCTTTGACTTAGACGGAGGTAGGAGATAGACAGGCTTTGGGTGCCACTTTTGCTGATGAAACTGTTCAGAAGATTAGTTTGATTAAAGAAAGATTGAAAGCCGCTCAGGATCGACAGCAGAAGTATTATAATCAGAAGCACAGGTTTGTTGAGTTTCAAGTTGGTGACTTTGTGTATGTCAAAGTCAGCCCGATGAAGGGTGTGAGCAGATTTGGCCAGGTAAGCAAGCTCATTCCAAGGTATGTTGGACCTTTTGAAATCTTGGAAAGAATTGGGAAATCTGCTTACAGACTGTTGCTTTCTGATTCGATGCCCGACGTGCATAATGTGTTTCACGTATCCACTTTGAGGAAGTGGGTATCTGACTCTGGAAAGAAGGTATCAGCTGATGAAGTTGAGATTCAGGAGAATCTGGCGTACAAGGAAGAGCCAGAGTTGATTTTGGCGTACGACGTCCGAAAGCTACGAAGTAAACAGATTCCGATGGTTAAAGTCCAGTGGAAGCACCGTACAGCACGGGAAGCCACTTGGGAGAAGGAGTCTGACATGAGACAGTCGTACCCGTACTTGTTTTGACTGCGGTTGGAGTGGACAATGTCGAGGACGACATTTTTTTTGAAGTTGGGGAGATTGTAATATCAGTTCTGCTCCAGGTTCGTCCGGGACGAAGTTGGATCGTCCGGGACGATCGGTACAGGTTGTTCAAGGAAAACTGTTATGTCTGTATGGTTCGTCTGGACGAAATGTTGGATCGTCTGGACAAAAATTTTCCAGAGAACCCGTCGCTGGGGACGATAATTAAATTTCGTCTGGACGAGAATTTTCCAGAGCCCAGATTGTACCGGGACGAAGTGCGATCGTCCAGGACGATCTGAGTATTTTAAAGAGGAAATGAGATATTTTGAAGAGAGAGGAAAAAAATATCAGAAATTCCATCCGTGAGAAAAAGGAAAAAGAGGAAAAAGGAAAAGTTGATTTCGGGAAGCCGCGGGTCCGTTTTCGTTCGTCGAGACTGTTGAGGATTTTGCTGTACGCAAGGTAAGGCACAATCTGACTTTCTCAATTTTCAGAACCGTCGCTGTTGGCGGTATTTTCTATCCGAAGTTCGTTTTTGTTAGCGATTTTCGTCCGTATTTTCCGACTGGTTTAGTTTTTACCGCGTAACTTTCTGTATGTTGTTGATGTACCGGGTGTGCACATTTTGAATATATTTTGGAGATTTTTGTCAGGATCATTTTGATTTGACGACGTTTTATTCCGTCTGTATTTTTCTGTGTGAATATTAAATGCTGTGGAAGTAGAATAAATGTTCTGAAATATTATTATCTATATTCTGTGCAAATTTGGTGAATTGTGATTTTCAGGAAAAAATTGTGTAAATTCCGTATACTGCCGTTGTGCTGCCCGATTTTTGTCTGATTTCTGATTTGTCCGGATTTGAGCTGCAATGCTTTGATTCTGTATATGCTATTAAGGGAGCTATAAGGGGAAGTTCTGTGAAGTTCTATGAAGTTCTGAATTTCTGTATATCTGTTTAGGTGCTATAAGCACTACATATGTATTCTGGTATAAGCACATCTGTTCTGGTGCCGTGAGCACAAATGGGAGGCATAAGCGGAAGTTCTGGTGCTGTATGCACAAAAAGGGAGCTATAAGGGGAAGAGGGGTGCTATATGCACAAGGGAGATATAAGGGGAAGTTATGATATCTGGAAGGAAGATTTGTTCTGAACTAAATATTATCTGATTTTTGTACTCTTGATGTGATTGATCTGATTCTCAGATTTTCGTAAGTGCTTCAGCTATGATGTGATATTATAATGATTTCTGTTTTATTTCTGATTCTGATTTCTAATACTATTCTGACACGATTCTGTTCTGTTTCTGATTTGATTTGACTTCTGTTTCCGTACTGTTCTGATTTCTGTACGGATTTGTCTGTTATGTTGGTTTTGGATTCTGAGAGTTTTGATTGGAGGTTTGTAGTCTTGCTGAGCTGTTGAGCTCACCCTTGCTTTCTGGTGGTTTTCAGGTTCTGGGAAAGGGAAGGAAGTCCAGGACTAGAGTTCAGAGTCTGATCTGTTATAGGTATCTTTTGTACTTTTTGATTTTTGTACAGTCATGGCTCTTTTCTGCTTTATTTTTCTGTCAGCCATGTACTGTATTTGTAGATGATTGTTTTGAGGAAAAGAAAGAAAAAAATATAGATGATTCGTTCCGCTGCATTTGATATTTTTAGTAGCTCTGGTCTGTTTTGTATAATATTTGGAAGATTCAGTTCAGTAAGCAAATTCCAAAGCCAAATCCTGGTTAGTTTGTTAAGCTGGTCGGGATCCGGCTCGGGCGGGATCCGTCCCCGTCGGGTCGGGTCGTGACAAGTAGGATTTCTACTCTACTTGCTGGTTGAAAATTTGAGTTTTTATCTTTTGCAGGCATAATTCAATTTCTAAGATTCTCCATTGCTAACACCATATATAGCTTACTAGAATCCTACAATCCAATCTTTGTATCATGGTTTTGGCTCTTCCTTTATTTGGAGGTTTTTTTTTATTAATTCTCTGGTGGCTGTCTGACTTCATTTTAAATGTTTCACCTTAGAAACAACCTCCTGTTAAAACTTCCAAATTCTGAAAGTTTACATGACTCATTGCTAATCATATTTAGGCAAAAATTAAGCTTGTTGTCACTACGGATGATTGTAGGATGTCTATGTTCTGGGACCCCTAGCGTGAGGGCTCGGTTATCTCTGAATTTATGCAACCGCCTACGTCTACACCACTGTATGTGCATGATTTTGTTTCTCAGGGTGCTTGGATTCTCCCTAATTGCATCTCCACGCTGGCTGCTTCAAAAATATGTTCGGTCTCTATTAATAACTAGGCCCCTGTCAATATCACTTGGATTGGAATTGATAACCCCAATTTTAAAACTTTTATGATGCATTATTTTTCTCATTTGGTAGTTGTCCCTTGTCACAAATATGTTTGGCATAAACGCTATGTTCTCTTATTTTCTTATTTTGCTTGGTTGGCTTTTTGTGATGGCCTAAAAACGGCGGATGCATTAGCTAAAAGGAATATTCAAATTGCTAGAAAATACTCTCTTTGTCATATCTAGGAAGAAAGTATTAAGCATTTATTGTTTCAATGTGATTTCTCGTTCTCTGTTATCTCTTCTCTACTCTCATTTTTGAACGACTTCCTTCTCAAGCCGACTTTGCTGCAGCTGTTTGATTTTATTAGAGATTTACACCACTTGAATTCTCGGTATAAGAATTTTTGTTTTCTTTTGATATGCTGTTATGTATACTTCATTTGAAGGGAATGTAATGATAGACATTTTAGGAACTCTGAAGCTTCTCCTCGCTTCATCAATACCAAGATCATCAATGCTCTTTCCGCAAAGGTTTCTTAATGGAAAAAATTCTGAAGTGATTCACCTTGCATTCCCCTCGTGCTTCATGTCCTTTTGGGGATGATGATGTGTGGATCCAACCTCTTCCCTGGGATCTCCCCTTGGATGGCCTCGTCATACCTCCAGATCTTTTATTCTGCAATTGGTTTGGCCATTTTTGTGCACCATTCGGAAATGTTCGTGGACTAGTCCGCTGGCAATCAAGAGTTCCCAATTTTGGTGGCTCTCTGTGCAGGACTACTTGTGATTCTTACATGATCTTGACCTAGTCCGAATTGGTCATATCGAGTCCTCATTTTCATTCTTTTTTATCTTTTTGTCGGTTTTTTTGCAGTATTACCTGTTTTTATTTATTTTTGTTACAGCTCTCTTTTACATTTATATTTAATTTGGTAGGTCGACTATGTAAGCCATACATTTATTAAGAGGTTGATGGAGAAATATAGAGAAAAATAAGGAGGATCTACATATGATATTTATTGATTTAGAGAAAAAGCATATGATAAAGTTCCAAGAGAAGTGCTATGGAGAGTTCTTTAAAAAAAAGGAGTCAATAATTCTTATATTCAAATCATTAAAGATATGTATGCATGAGCTATTACTTGTGTTCAAACACAAGGTGGATTGACCAAGTATTTCCCGATTTCGGTTGGGTTACATCAAGGATCAGCCTTAAGCCCATATCTTTTTTCTTTAGTCTTGGATGTTCTCACTAGACATTTGCAAGAGGATGTATCTTGGTGTATGCTTTTTGCTGATGATATTCTTGTTGTTGATAAGACTAGAGAGGGAGTTGAAGGTAAACTTGAATTATGGAGGTCAACCTTAGAGTCTAAAGGTTTTCGCTTAAATAGATCTAAAATGGAATATATGGAGTGTAATTTTAGTAGTAATAGACCTAATGAGGGGATTGTGACTTTGAGCGATCAAGTCATTAATAAGAGTACACGTTTTAGATATTTTGGATCAATTGTTCAGAGTGATGGTGAAATAGATGGGGATATTATCAGCAGAATTCAAGTTGGATGGTTGAAGTGGAGGAATGCATCGAGCTTGTTATGTGATAGAAATGTACCCCTCAAACTTAAGGGAAAATTCTATAAGATGGTAGTGAGGCATGCAATGCTTTATGGTGCCGAATGTTGGCCATTAAAAGAGAAGCATAATACTAAGTTAAGTGTGGCAGAGATGAGGATGCTCAGGTGGATGAGTGGCTTTACCCTTAGAGATAGGATACGAAATGAGCATATACGTAAAAAGGTTGGAGTAGCTCCAGTAGAAGATAAGATTAGAGAGAGTCGCCTTAGATGGTTTGGTCACATAAAACGACGGCCTTTCGATGACCCGGTTAGGAGAGTAGAGGTATTAGATTTGACTTATGTTAAGAAAGATAGGGGTAGACCTAAAAAGACTTGGTTAGAAAATATTAGGAATGACCTTTCTTTATTAGATTTAAACGAGAATTTGACTTTTAATAGGACACAATGGAGAAAAAGGATTCATGTAGCCGACCACACATAGTGGGATAAAGGCTTGATATTGTTGTTGTTGTTTGGTTATAGAGTTGTTGTAGACCTTTTTTAATGATATGGGCTATGCCCTAATTTTTCGCGTTTTATGTGTCCTTTTATTCGCCCCAATGTTGAGTGCTTGAGATGAAATTAGGGGTGACAAGATAAGAAAGAGATCGAAGCATGGCTGCCGATGCCACGACTACACCCTCTTCCGAAGCGGCGCCTTCCCTCCGCATCTTTACCGGCGCCGACTCCTTCGGCTGCAACCTTAAGGATGCCCTAGTCTCCCACCTCCGCTCCATTCCCGGCGTCGAAATCGTCGATCTAGGCACCGACAAATACTACACCATCGCCGAGCAAGTCGGCCGCCGCGTCTCCTCCGATTCCTCTACCTCGCCGGAAACACGTGGTCTTCTCGCCTGCGGCACCGGCGTCGGTGTCTCCATCTTCGCCAACAAGTTACCCCGCGTCTATGCATCCACTTGTACCTCCGTCGGCGACGCCGTGAACACCCGATCCATCAACAACTGCAACGTTCTCTGCGTCTCCGGCATGTCCACCTCGCCGGAAGATGCTCTGAAGATCCTCGATGCTTGGCTTCAAACCCCCTTCAAATCTCCCTGCCCTGCCTCCGGTGACGAACCCTGGCCGAACGAAATCGAATCGTTCCTTGAGAATTCCACTGCCGAGATGGCCCAAATCCCTAATCCGGTCTCCCCTTCCTCAAACTGTGCTATCTGTTGCTTGAGGAAAGGGATGGAGTTCCAGCCGGTGGAAATCATGCCGGGCGCAGAGATGAAGATTGTGAGAGAAAGTCCAACCTCGGCAGTGGTGAAGTTTAAAGCTGGTAGTTTGGAGCCGGCTCATCACCATACCTTCGGCCACGATGTGCTGGTGATGAAGGGGAGGAAGAAGGTGTGGAATTTGGATAAGAATGAAAGTTACGAGCTTGTTGAAGGGGATTACTTGTTTACGCCAGCAGGAGATAAGCACAGGGTGAACTACTTTGAGGACACTGAGTTCTTCATAAGGTGGGATGGGGATTGGGATATATTCCTGGATGAAAGCCTGGAAACTGCCGCTGATGCCATCAAAGTGGAGCTTGAAGGAAGTAAGTGATGTTTTGCTTTTCGCATATGACGATGATGATGAAATTTATGAGTAATACTATTGAAGTTTGGCATTTGTGTTGTCGACATGCTATCAGTTTGAGCATTTTGGAGGGATTAGCTTATCCTATCGTGGTCATGTCGTTATATATAAAATGTTTGTGGAGTCTATGTTTTGTGCATTACAGAGTTTGATTATATCCTATGTTTGGCTTTGTGGCTCTTGCCTGGAAGATAATAAATGGAGTGCTGGCATGTAATGAGATGTTTTAAGTTGTGCTGAATAAAGATGCTACTTTTGCGTGCGTCAATTTCTTCTCTTTTATCATGTTTTGGATGAATTATTCTGTGGAATGCCGTCAAGAGCCCAATGAAAATGTGTCACGTCACCCCCTACTCGGTACTGCGGCTAGGTATGCGCTTAAAGAGCTCGGCATTGCTCCGTAACGAGCTCTGTACTGGATGATATAATTCGCCTCTGGACGGTAAGCTGTATTCAGCATCCGCACAGAATAATCTCTCTATGTTTTGATAGTTGGAAGACCATTTATTTAGTGCTTGAATGGTTTCTTTAAAAAAAAAACTTTCTGCTAACCATGCACCATCTTGGTAGAAGATTGTAGTGATTGATTATTTGGAGCATGTTTCGTTTAATACAATCTAGTTGGAGTAAGGGTGCTATAAGGAGCATTTTATAACCATTCATATTTATGGATGGCAACTGTTGAGTTACACATTTATATGTTATTTATATGAAAGCAAAACAAGGGTAGCCCCTAGGTATTCTTTGTTTGGGAAATAGATTAATGCAAGTATGCTTGGAATATGTTGGGAATATTCCTCTTTTAAGCATCGAGTAAAAATGCAATTGTTTGAATATGTAGAACAATTTAATTCATGTAGAAGGGGTATTAAGTCTATGCTATATTTATTTAACATTCTGCACAGAAACTTATGGTTGCCATGACAATGTAATAATGAATCACAGTTGAAATAAATTAGCAGCAGCAGGTGAATAAATGTTAATTTATGAAATATTTTTTGAATTCCAAAAGCAAGTTACCGTTGGGGCCTGCCCTGAACATTATTTTTTTTTATTGAATTAATATTAAGTTCTAAAACACATTTAATATAAGAAACATTCAACCCCCGAACAATATCAGATAAACTAAATTTCCAATCACACACCTCATCCTTGTTAATGTTATATGTAATAGTGAGCCTAACAAATATGATCAAAAATAATCTTTAACTATTCAAATTAGTCTCATAATTAGACTATTGTGTTTTCTTTTGATATATTTGAAATGTCAAAATGATCATTTAATATAATTAGAGAATTATTTAGGTTTTTCATAAAGAATTAAGGGAACATTTTGATTCTTTTTCTTTTGGAAAATAAATTATTCATAAAATGTACTTAACTTATTTGGGCACACGAAACATGACACCGGATACTATCTTTTTTAATTACTGCTTTCACACAACACAAAATAATTTTCAATGCAAAGAGTTTGAAAGAGTATTATTGTTGTATACTCCATAATAAAACAAAATAAAAAATCTGCATAAAGACCCTCAACTGCAACAACAAATAAATCAGCAAGTAAAACAAAAGATTCTGTCTCCAAAAATATCCTCCAAGCTTGAAAAAGAATAAAAAGTAAAACTAACTCAGCATGGCCTCCTTGAAAGAGAATCCTTTACCTGAGCATTCGGATGAAGAGAAGTTCGTTCACTGAATGGATGAGCCATATAATTGAAGAAAAGAGCCATTCTCATACATTAAACTCCATGCAGATCTGCCAATTTGAAAAAAATCTGCACACCACACATTCATAAATTCAAAATAAACCATCTTAGATTCAAGTACATAAAAGAAGACCAGGAAAACTTTGCTTTCATATGCAGTTATCCAATAATGCAACAATATTAGTTCACCATACACTCTTTACAAATTACAGGTTCCGTAGCTGCAGAACCAAGCGCTGAAATGAACATGCTAAAATCTTCTGGGAGCTGCAAGCTGGTTACAAGCAAGATAGAAATGACATGCAATAAATTTGAAGTGCAGGAAATCATGATTCTCAACTATGTATGATCAATCATTATAAATCATCATTCTTTATTCATTCTTTTTTTTTTTTTAACGGGGTATTCACCCGCTGTCACTCTAAAGGAAGCGCATGGCGGCGTAACTAATCCATCGGCGGAACGTAACCACCAGCATCGGGCCCACACTTGCTTTTCCCCATTGAAGACGTGAGGCCGTAGTAGAGGGGATTCGAACCCGGGATGGGGGGTTCCAACTGCACTCGACCACCAACCACCCTAAGCCTCGGTGGGTCTTTATTCATTTCTAATTCCTGTTGTTTGAGGTTTTAACTCATTCTACGTAGATCTTTTTGCACAACTTCTATTCATATTGCCTTTAGCCTCTCTCTTTTTCTTCTTAATCCATTGACATTAATATTACCTACATATCATATTGCTGCATTTACTATTCTTTATTATATATATCAGATCATCTGAGACTACTTTTCAATATCTTATCCAATCATCTTATCTTCAATAAATGATACATTTATTGTCACACTACACATGTACAATATAATGATTTCCCAATCAAGAATTCTTAATTTTCATGTTCATATTTAACATCATCATTTATGCTTCATCCAATTTTAAACTTCTCTACTGCCAAAAAACAACAAAACTTCATAATTCATATTCTTTAAGATGCAAAAAGGGACTGAGATGAGGAGCATAATAACAAGGGGCAATCTCATGGTATGCTGAAGAAATCTTCAGAACTTCCAACAGTAGAAAAGCACTAACAAGTGTCACTATTGAAAAGTAGTCCATAAAAATTTCCAAGTGCAGGCTTGAAATCATAGACATTGTTAACAAAATATTACAACATTTAAAACAAAACTTAAAACTTGCCCAAAAAGAAAAATTATTATTATTATTAGCCAAATAATGACAAGAAAAATTATTATTATTATTATTAGCCAAATAATGACAAGAAAAATGAATATATAATAAACTTGTAATTGAAAATTTTATGAAAGAAAAAAAAAACTTTAATCTTTCACTAATTTTTCAACTACATTTTAAGATTATATATTCTCTCTTATTTTTAAGATTTAAAATTTCAGAAAGAGAAAGAGAGCACCTCCTTTTAAGGACTGTAAAATTTTAAATTCATGATAAAATTTTTTTTCCCCTCTTTTAAATTTTTAAATCTAAAAAATGGAAGAGAATAACATTTCAAAATAAAACCCTCATTGCCCATCCACCCTTTCATTTCCCCTCAACTTTAACCTTCTTTGCTAGGCAAGAAGAATCTCCCTGTGTTTCCTGTATAAATAAAAATTAATTCTTTAATGTAATATTTTAGTAAAGGTACGGACTTACTCTTTTAGAAGAATATTTGTTTCTATCCTCAAGCATCTTATGGTTTTCATTTGCTTCTTTGAATAATTGAGATTTCAAGTAGATCAACCTCCTAATTTTTAATTCCCAATGCAATATTCAAAAACTTCAAAATCTACTCTAAATGCCATCAAAATTTAGTTTTGGTTGTAAAATTTTCTTCTTAAGCATTCCACAGATCAGGTTGAAGATTAATCATTTTTGTAATGAGAAATCTGAATAGAACTACCTGATTAATAAAGGTTCTATAATAATGCACAAGAACAAGTAAACCTGTTAGTTCTTACATTTTAGAGCCTCAGTTGACATCTGAATTCTTTCAACTAGTGTTGCAGATAAACAACATAAATAATATTGACAGTTTTTGGTAATAGAAACAGTATTTTGCATCATTTCAGCCGAAATAATCAGCAAAATTCTTCCTAATAGAAAACTTTATCTGGCTTAGCATATATAGCTAGAACTATCATGAATGCTAAGCAACTAGTAATAAAAAAACTGCCAATATAGTCACTATCTTATTTACTTTGCCAATTATCTATTGATTAAAGCTCTTTAACTAACAATTAAGCTTTCTCATCTTTCAGACTGATTTCCTATATAGTTCCGGATTCAGTAACTTGCTTTAGAATAAGAAGCTATTACATGCAAATTAAAGATCGTAGACTTCAGGAAGCTAAAGTACTCTGTCAACATTCATTAATAACTCCTAGAAAGTAGCACCTGGATTCTGAAAAATATACCTATAACTTTATCAGACATTTGAAAGCAAATATCACATAGTGACCAACAGAGCGCTCTATTGGGTACCCATATCCATACCCACCCACATATTCATCCATACCCAATGGGCATGGATGGTTATGGGTACACCCATAGCCTCATGGGTGGGGGCCTGGGTGGGTACGCACCATTGAGGGATAAATCGATTTACATTACTATTCATCATATGTAGTATATTACAATAATCCTCAATACGCAGTGCACAACACTGAACCACAACTGCGACCACGATAAATTTTGATATGTGGCTTGAAAGTTTGCAGTCAGAGTAAAGGACAACAAGCCTCAAAGTCATCAGTTCGTGGCAGACTGCATTCAAAAAATGTGGAAAGTGGGTGGATATGGGTGGGTACGACATCCCGAAAGCCACCATGGGTGGGTGTGGGTGGGCAAAGCTTGCTCATGCAAAGCATGGATATCCAATGGGTAGCAACAAGGACCCGCCCAACGAGGACCCCATGTAGGGCTTTGGTGACCAAATGAGAAGATGAGAAGCAATCAATAGGAATGTATATCTTCAAGAAATTGTTTCATCCAGCATTGAAAAATCATAAAATCAAAAGCAAAATGTAACCTCAAAATCCTCGCCAACATCATTATTATTAGCCTAATCCAACTATTTGAGATTTGCATGTAAATCATCCTCAACTGATTCAGCACTAGTTGTTGTGTTAACTCTGTTTTGCACAATCATTTGCACATCTGCTATCCTTGTTACGTGTATTTGACAATGAACGGTTGGCATTGTTCACCGAGATATCGAATAAAGTTCCTGATCGCCTTGCTAATCATCCCTCATTTCTTGGAGAAACAACAGAGGATTGCTACACTAAATTTCTACACATCTGCATATTTCAATCTCATCAAAGGACTTTTCTAAGTTTCGATGGAACCGAAGAAGCTCCACCAAAGTTCCCTAGAAGAAACCAACAAAACTCCACAAGTGAAGAAGGAAGGCCAGCAAGAGCACTCCCAAAGAAAAGCTCGGCAGTTAATTGAATTCTCAAGCTCACAAAGTTATGTTTAAGCCTCAATAATGATAGCCATTGCAAAACATTCAGAATTCTGTATTCCTTAATTTTTGCTGATAACGGATATAAGATCCATAAATAACTGAAAATATAAAATCATTTGTTTGATGCTTCTTTGTTGCAATATTGGGCAAATAATAGCCAAGGTTGCAGGATGGAATTAAGTTGAGAATCATGACTTTGTTCTTTAAATGTTGAAAAAAAAAAAGATTTATAACAACAAACGATATAAAAGACTTCAATTAGTATATTTGATTCAACTGCAAATGAAGATAATAAGGAATCAGATGAATCTAAAGCAGAAAAGTACGCTTTCAATTCTTTTTTTTTTTTGGGACATTAGGCCATTTAAGGCAAATTCACACACACAACGCATACACATGGACTCGAACCTTGGACCTCTTAGTTGTAAGCCTAAGCTTTCAACCAATAGGCCAAGGGGAGTTGTGTTACGCTTTCAATTCCACCATTGTATTCTCAAATGGATCAGCTTTATTTCAGGAGCAGAGTGAAAAAAGGAATAACTGCTTTAAATAGGAACTTGTGTCCTGCTAACGTGCTCCAATTTAAGTAAACCAGCAAGAACAATCAATTTACAATAAATTGGAACTACACACACGGAGATACTTATGCTTCATTTGGGACGGCTTTCTTTCTGCTTCTTAAAGTAGCTTTTTAGTACAAAGTTAAAAAAATTTATTCTAGAAAGCTGCTTTAAGAAGCAGAAAAAAAATCGTCCCAAACGAAATCTTAATCATGACATAGAAAATGTAGAAAACTAGAAATTTTCTCATTTTCAAATGCTGAAAATACAAAAACCAGTCATTAAAGAATTCAACAAAAGAATACAATGAAAGTCTGGACTTGCCAATGTAGATCTTTAATCATGAGACCAACAATGGTGGAGAAGATTCTTCTCTTGATCTCTTGTTGTAGTAAGCATAAACCAGTAGTTGTATGACCCCCAAGACTGATCCAATTCCATTGGGGATCTGAAATTCGCAGAAGAAATGAAGTGCCAAATAAGTAATAAAGAATTAAATTGCTAATATTGAAGTTAGCATTTCACAATAATTATCAACAAAATCTTTTTTTCAAAATTCTTACATATATGAAGAAGTCATTCAGTAGCAATCCATAAGCAAAGAACGAGATGCTCATCAGGAATGTTGCAAGTGATAGATGAAAAGGCATGAACTCGACACTCTTCGTCCGAACCACCAAATTCTGCAACACCAATAACAAGTCATGGAACGTTTTTTTTAAACCAGTAGCAAGATATAGATTAAGGCTTCATTTGGGACGGCTTTTTTGTTGCTTCTTAAAAGAGCTTTCTAGTTTATACTAGAAAGTTGCTTTAAGAAGAAACAAGAAAGTCGTCCCAAACAAAGCCTAAGGATTCAGTATAATCTACTTACTATAATGAATAAGGGGGAAGCAAACATGGAAATTAGGGATGCAACACTGAGATATCCAATGAAGGTCTGTCGACTTTGATGGTCGAACATCTCAAGACTAACATAAACTATCAGACCAAAAACTGCAAAAACTCCAATCAACAATCCGCATATTTTAAGCTGCACAAGTGGTCACCAATTCATAAGCTGAAATACAAACACATCAGATAATAGGATCCATAACAGTTACAAGGATGAGAATTTTCAACCCTTCTAGCATTATCCCCAAATGTAAGGAAAAGGGAGATGTAAAGAAGCTGGAAAATAGCCCCAATGGAGTTGACTGTAGCCACCAAAAATACACCATAGGAGACACAAGGCAATCCATACCAGAAGCAGATCAAGCAGTTCAAAAGGGTGTACACATATGGCAGCCCTGAGAACTGCTCTGTCGATCGGTTCCGAGTAATTCTTCTAAAAGTTGGTCTGCCGAAATTTAAAAAAAAAAATGAGAGAGAACTTTTTAAGAGAGAGTGAAAACAAAAAATGCCAAAAAAAAAAAAGAGATCTTTGGAGGCAAACTTACATTGGCGACACGAAGAGTACAAAGGCAAAAAGGTTCCCTGTAAACAGGCACACAGAAACTAGTCACAAGCAGCGCATGATCAACTTCAAGTTGCTTGAAAGGTGATCAAGACATGGCAAAACAAAGAAAACGCAACCAGCTTTAGATCCCCATTTTCGTTCCTTCCCCTTCCTACCTCAGCTCATCCTAACAGAGCCTTCAACCCAAAAACCAAAGGTCAAGCACAAAAAACAAAATCTTTTTCTCGAGAAAGAACGCAAGAGCTTCAAATCATCAATATTTGTAAAGAAGAACACAGTTACTAAACACTGAAATCCCATTCGCGGCAGGAAGATCTTGAAGCTTGAAGAAGAGAAATTAAGAAGTTAACGAAGGATATTTACCATACCAGCAATGCCAGCGGCGAAGGTGCATATATCATAGAAAGAAAGGACGTTCGACTGCAGCGTCGAAGATTTCATTTGGTCTCTTCTTCCGCAATACTACCAGGCAGCCAACGGCGATCAGATGTCCTTTCCCTCCTCTCTTCCTCTCTCCGCCTGTGTCTCTGGGCGCGTGCGGGCTGTACACCGTAAATTGCTGTTTTGGTGTTTTCTAAGTTTTCTTGTCGGTCCGCCTATCGTTTTATACTTTTATCATTTTAAGGTAAACAAATTAAAATGCCACTTTCTCTCTCTAGACACCCTAGCGGGCCTTTTTTTATTTTTTAAGTAGTATATATGTTTTATAATATAGCTAAAAATTATCTTCTTAATTTTATAAATTATCATTATCTTTGTTTTGCATAAATATTTTTTTTTGGGACATTTAGGCCATTTAAGGCAAACTCACACACACAACACATACACATGGACTCGAACCTTGGACCTCTTAGTTGGAAGCCTAAGCTCTCAACCAATAGGCCAAGGAGAGTTGTGTGTTTTGCATAAATATCACTAAGAAGATTTTGTATTTTTTATATCCTATATCAAAATGAGAAATTTATACTTGATAACTGTAGATATCTTCACAATTTTATAAAAAAAAATTTATAATTATTTTATTTTTGTGCAGAAAAATGTATTAATAACGAACAACAATAAAGGCAATAAGTGGCAACTTGTGGTGGCTAATAACGGAGGAGGCAATGGGAGCCCAGTAGTGAACTTTAGCAAAAATTTATGGGATAATTAAGATAAAAATTTTTGACATCAAATATATTATTATAGGGTGTTATTAATATCCTAATCAATACTTTGTTTTCTATTTTACTTTAAAACAAATGCCAAAAATGAAAACTTTTATATTTCTTTCATTTTAAATTCATAATAATTGCAATCAATCGACCCCATCAAAATTTTAAAAATTTTAAAAATATATGAAACAAAGTAATTATTTTAAAATTTATTTATATCAAAGGCTCTAATTTAAATTTTAAATATATTTATTTTAACCATTGATATATATATATATATATATATATATATATATATATATTCATATATATATATATATATATATATATATATATATATATATATAATTTATCATGATTATCGCATGCTAAAAATATAAAATAAAATTCTCACTCTACTGCTACAAAAATATTTAGCATGCTATAATCTAGATAAATTTCTCTGAAAGATTTCATTCACAAATAGATAAATGAAAAGGTTACAAGAGTCATCAAAGTTTTATGTGGAAAAAAATACGGGAAAGAAAAAATTTCAATGCCACGACCCAACCTAATATGACCCAAAGATAGAGCTAACTATATCGTGTTAAATGGTGATAAACTAAGTTCAACATCCAATACTACACAAATAAATTCATCCACAATTTCTTTATATTTCACTCATCTTCAAATATATATCACCTAGATGGTCTTCGGGCAACCAAAGAAAAATTTGAATTTCTATGTATGATCTCTTCAGTTAGTAATGAGTCATGGCTAGACAGAGTTTTTGTTTCATTTTTCATTTTTTTTTCCTCTTCCTTTGGGTTGTACATATTTTTCTTTTATATTTTGTCATGTCTCAGTTTTGTTAATTGTCAAATTTTTATTCTTTATTGTACACCCTTGTTCTTTTTTATAGTATGGGCTAAGCCCTGATCAATTTTTCGCCAAAGAAAAAATAGCAGTGGCATATAGTGACAACATTAGCTAATCGTGGTGGTGAGTGACAACGGTGGCAGTATATAGTGACAACATTAGCTAATCGTGGTGGTGAGTGACAATGGTTAGTAGTGACGATAACTTGTAATGTATTTAAAAAATAATCAAATTGGCTAATTTCAAAATAAAAATGACTAAACGATAAAATTTAGAATTTTTAATATTTTATTTTAATTTATTTTTCTACAAATAAAATATTTATATTTTCAAAACTCGTGTATTTAAAATATTTCACACTTCCAACGTTTTCAAACCAGCCATTTTCATGAGTTGGACACCTTATTGCAGCAATACAGGCCTTAATATTGTCGTTTAATATATATTTATAAACACCAACCGCTCCTCGTCCCTACCAAAAACAAGGGCCCGCTGAAATGATTTTCATAAGAATATGAGTGATAGCCACATGACACATCCATGATCCTGCCGTCCTGCGTTATATATCCGAATACGCGGTGTTGTAATAAGGAGTAGTAATTTACAAGTTGTTCAGGGAACTTAGGCTTATCATCTTATGTGGGTGTGAGCTTATCTTATATGCTTATCATCATATGTGGGGTCCGCACAAAATTGAGCGGATCCTAGGAGGCCTCTAAAATTTTATAAAAAATATATATATTTTATCGTGTGTAATATATATGTTAGAATTATTATATTTAGGGAATTATGAAATATATATGTCCGAATGAGTGATTCTATCTTTTAAATATATATTTGTTGTCTGTTAGAACATTTGTGACAATAAAGAAATATAGAGCTTAGCATTCTAGTTTTGAATGAAGATAGAGAGATAGAGAGAGAGTGGTGTAAGAGTCATAAGAGACTATAATTTTTACATGAAAAACTCTGAAAAAGGAGAAAAAATCATGGGTTGCCTTGTTGAAATGAAACAACGAGTGTTTATTGTTCATTACAAATAATGTCATTCATTGACTGAAGATGTTAGCTCAATGTAGAAAATATAGATCACATTATATACTTGGGGTTGGAAGAATATAATGCTATGAGAGCAGAACGTTGGCATATTTGTTCGGTTGATAAGACCATAGTTGAGCAACTGAGATTGGAGGGATCATAGTCGGACGACTGAGGTCTGAGGGATCATAATCGATGGATGATTGAGTTTGAATTAAGGGACCGTAGTCGGATGGTGACAGTTGTCAGAAGAGCCATAGTCGGTGAGTGACGGAGGTTGGATGGAACTTAGTCGGTGGGTGACAGTGGTCAGACGGACTGTAGTTGGGTGACGTTGGTTGTAGGGAATGTAGTCAGGAAGCGACGGTGGTAAGAGGGACCGTAGATAGCAGGCAACGGTTGTCGGAAGGACCATGGTCGATGGGTAATGGAGGTTGGAGGGACCTTAGTTGGCCGGTGATAGTGGTTGGACAAACCGTAATCTAGCGATAATGGTCGGAGGGACCGTAGTTGACAGGCAACGATAGTCGATGAAACTATAGTCGGTAGGCGATGGTGGTCGAAGCGACTATAATCAGTGGGTCAAAGTGGTCGAAGGGATCGTAATCGACTATTGACATAGGTCGGACGGACCGTAGTCAGGGGGTGATGGAACTTGGAGGAATGTTAGTTGACTGGTGATAGAGGTTAGAGCGACCTTAGTTGGTGGGCGATATAGGGTGGACGGAGGTCGAAGGGACCATAGTCGATAAGCGATGGTGGTCGGAGAGACCTTAGTCGACAAGCAACGAATGTTGTATGGAGGTCAGAGGGAGCATAGTCGGTTGGCTACGATGGTCAGAGGGACCATAGTCGATAGGCGACAGAGGTCAAATGGGTCGTAGTCGATAGGTGATAGTGGTCGGAGGGACCATAGTTGGGAGGCGACGGTGGTTGGAGGGACCATATTCCGCGGGTGATGAAAGTTAGAGGATTTATAGTCGGCATGTAATGGAGGCAGGAGGGACAACTTTCGGCGGGCAAATGAGGCAGGAGGGAACATCGTCGGCACATGAAGAAGGACGAAAGGATCGTAGTAGGCGTACGTTGGAGGTTGGAGGGACTGTAGTCAGCGAGCGATGGTGGTCGGAGGGATCGTAGTAGGCGGACAACGGAGGTTATACAAAGGCCCAATGAAGACTACCGGACATAGTTCAGGTGACAATGGTCAAATAGAGGTCAAGCAGTTTTGACCTAGTGGTGAGGGTTCGCTGGCGATGGTGTCGGCGTGGAGTTCTGGGATGCTTCAAGGCTCAGAGCTCTCTTGAGTTTCTAGTCTAGGGTCAAAACAAAAAACCAAAGTCGTCAAGGCCCTCTTTTTATGTAGATAGTGGAAATTAATTTATAGATTTTGAGAGTAGCATGATCCGTAAATATGAAGAATATCCAAAGATATTTTGGAGTGCTCTATGTAATATCAAAATCTGCTCCAGGATCGTCCAGGACGATCTGGGATCGTACTGGGACGATCAGTTGAGAATTTGCTCCAGAAATTGCCCAGATTTGTTCCAGGTGTTTTCCTGTAGGCATCGTCCAGGCCGATCGAGGACATTGGCCAGGCCTGTAATATCAAAAAAAAATATGCTCCAGGATCGTCCAGGACGATCTGGATCGTCCTGGGACGATCAGTGGAAATTTTGCTCCAGAATGTGTCCAGTTTTGCTCCAGGTGATTTTCTGTACATATCGTCCAGGCCGATTTGGACATCGTCCAGGCCGATTGGCACTGTAGAAAATATCGGCCTGAGAATAGTTCTGGGAACCGTCCAGGACGATCCAAGATGGTATGATCGTCCTGGGACGATCTGGCGATCGGCCGGGCCGATCTGTGTATTATAAAGATGATTTTAGTCGTTTTGAAGAGAGAGAAAAATCAAAATTAAAAATTAAAATATCTGAGGAGAGAGAAAGTCGAGGGCATTTTGGCAAAAGTTGATTTTCGGACGATGCGGAGCCGTTTTCGTCCGAAGTGACTGTTCAGGATTTTGCTGTACGCAAGGTAAGGCACATTCCGCCTTTCTCAATTTTCAGAACCGTCGCGTTTGGCGGTATTTTCTGTCCGGATTTCGTTTCCGTTACTGTTTTTCGTCCGTATCTTTTGATCAGTTCAGTTTTTACCGTGTAACTTTCTGTATATTGTTGACGTGCCGAGTGTGCACATTTTGATTATTTTTCGTAGATTTTTGTCCGGGTATTTTTTATTCGGCGGGGTTTTTCGTAGACTACATTTTTCTGTGAAATTATAAATTCTCTGTGCAGTAGAATAAAGGTTCTGGAATGTGATTATCTATATTCTGTGCGAATTTGGTAAATTTTTCTTACAGGAAATTTTGCGTAAATTCTGTCTACTGCCGTTGTGCTGCCCGATTTTTGTCTGATTTCTGAATTGCCCGGATTTCTTCTGAATTGAAATGCTATGTGTATAAGCTATAAAAAGGAAGCTATAAGGGGCCTGGATCCTATGAGATTCAGTTAGTGTCTGGGGAAATTTTAGTTGAGCTCAAGTTGGAAAAATTTCTGTTATATTCCGGATCCGTGAATTCTATTATTCTGGTGCTGTGAGCACATTTAGCTTAGCTATTAATTATTCAACGAATTTCTGGTGCCATGAGCACAAGGAAGACATAAGGGTCAGAATCCGTAGTGATTCTGTTTAGTTTAGTTTAGCTATTAAATATATATCTGATATCTGATATCTGATTTCTGAATCTGTTCTGTTGATATCTGAGTTCCGTATCTGCTCTGTTGATATCTGTTCTTTTGATACGATCTGCAATTCTGATTTCTGATTTTGTTGATGTGATATGTCTTATTCTATTTCTGTTTCTGATTTAATACGACTTCTGTTTCCGTACCACTCTGTTCTGATATGATCTGAATTTCTGATTTATGTATGATTCTGACTCTGTTGAATTAAATCTGTTCTGATTTAATCTGCTCTGTATGACTCTGATTTCTGATCTGATTTCTGTCTGATGAGTTTGGTTTTGGATTCTGAGAATTTTGATTGGAGGTTTGTCGCTTTGCTGAGCTGTTGAGCTCACTCTTGTTTTCTGGTAGTTTTCAGGTTCTGGGAAAGGGAAGGAAGTCCAGGAGTAGATTTCTGAGTTCTGATCTGTAGGTATTGTTTGTACCTTCTGATTTTTATACAGTCATGGCTTTTCTGTTCTGTCTTTCTTTCTGTTCAAAAGCCAGGTACTGTATTTGTAGATGATTATTTTGAGGAAAAGAAAAATATAGATGTTTTGTCCCGCTGCATTTGGTGACTTATAGTAGCTCTGTTGTTCTGTGTTTGTGTGTTGTTTTGAGTTAAATATTTGAAAGATTCAGTTCAATAACCAAACTCCAAAGCCAGATCCTGGATAAAAAAGTTTTGTCGCGGTCCGGTGCGAGCGGGATCCGTCCCGGATCGTGTCGGGTCGTGACAAACTTTAGTGGTATCAGAGCACTGGTTTTGGAAACTGGTTGGATTGTAAAACAGAGCTATAGGAAGTGATCAGTGAGTCTGTCTGGGGGTAGTTTTGGGTCGTTTGGCTTTTTATGGTGTTATTTTTGTGTTGTTTTTGTGATAGTTTTCCAGATTTTCTGGATTTTTCTGTATGGATCAGCCAGACCCAGACATGACAGACGGGCAGAGTGCCAGTCAGGCAGCACCAGTGGGGAGTACAGCCCCAGTGGCCGGTGCAGATACGTTATCTCAGTTTGCTACGCTTGTTGCTCAGATGATGAGCGAGACTCAGAGCAGAGCTTCTACTATCAGATCTGAGGACATTGATAGACATCTGCAGTTATTTTTGAGGTTGAAACCTCCGAGATTTGAGGGCGCTGTTGAGCCCAGAGCAGCCGAGGAGTGGCTGAGGAGATTGGAAAAGACTTTCGACGGAATGCAGTATCCTGCGGATAGGAAGGTTCCGTTAGCTGTTTTTCTGTTTGATGGAGAGGCTGAGCACTGGTGGGAAGGCCAGCAGGTAGCCAGATTTCAGGGCAGACTGAACTCTTTGATTACCTGGGAAGAGTTCACTGAAGTATTCCGAGACTGGTTTGTTCCTCCTTCTGCACGACAGCAGAGTAGTTCTGTTGCTTCAGCTCCTGCTCCAGTTCAACAACGAGTTTACAGCCTGAGTCAGCAGGAGGCTCGAGATGCTCCGGATGTTGTGACAGGTACGGTTTATATTTCTGATCAGCCCTGTCGTGTTTTGTTTGACTCTGGAGCGAGTCATTCTTTTCTGTCCGAGCGATGTTTTGAGACTTTACATTTGGATTCGATGGTTTTACCGGTTTCTTTGTCTGTGATTTTACCGACTAGAAGTAATTTGATTGCCCGCAAGTTTTGTTTGTGTGAGATTGATATTGCTGGCAAGAAGTGGAAATCTAGCCTGATTTTGTTGCCGATTTCTTCATATGACGTGATTTTGGGCATGGATTGGCTGAGTCGGTATGAGGCTCAGATTGACTGTCTGAAGAAGCAAGTGAGTTTACTTGTGACCGGAGAGAGAGTTGTATTTCAGGGATTACGAGGTGTTCTCTCCAGTCTGATTTCTGCGTTGGAGGTGAGCAGAATGTGGAAGAAAGAATGCCCAGTATTTTTGGCTTCGGTGCGGGATCTGAACCTGGAGGTTGGTTCTGTTTTTGAGATCCCAGTGGTACGGGAGTTTGCTGATGTTTTTCCTGAGGAGTTTGTTGGTTTACCTCCGGATAGAGAGGTGGAGTTCTCTATCGATGTTTTTCCGGGTACAGCTCCTATATCAAAAGCTCCGTACAGGATGGCACCGAAAGAACTTTCTGAGTTGAAAGTTCAACTTCAGGAGTTGGTTGATAGAGGCTTTGTCCGTCCTAGTGTTTCGCCTTGGGGAGCACCTGTTCTATTTGTGAAGAAGAAGGACGGGACACTCCGTATGTGTGTGGATTACAGAGATTTGAACAAGGTCACGATCAAGAACAAGTATCCGTTGCCTCGGATTGACGACTTGTTTGACCAGCTTTCCGGGTCTTCAGTATTTTCGAAGATTGATTTGCGATCCAGATATTATCAGGTGAAGGTGAAGGAATCTGATGTGGTGAAGACTGCTTTCAGTACTCGGTACGGGCACTACGAGTTTTTGGTTATGCCTTTTGGGGTAACCAATGCGCTTGCTATTTTCATGGATCTGATGAACCGAGTATTTAGGGAGTTTTTGGATCAGTTTGTGATCGTCTTCATCGACGATATTCTGGTATACTCTGCTTCTGAGGATGATCACGCCAGACATTTGAGGATTGTGTTGGAGACTCTGAGGCGGCATCAGCTGTATACCAAGTTCTCCAAATGTGAATTTTGGCTGAAGAGTATTTCTTTTCTGGGGCATGTGGTAAGCGGAGAAGGTATTTCTGTGGATCCCCAGAAGATTCAGGCAGTTGCTTATTGTCCAAGGCCGACTACGGTATTTGAGATACGTAGTTTTTTGGGCATGGCCAGATATTACAGAAAATTTGTGAAAAGATTTCACAGATTTCGATGCCTCTGACGAGACTGACTCAGAAGTCAGTACCTTTTGTTTGGACACCGGAGTGTGAAGCTAGTTTTCAGAGATTGAAGGATTGTCTGACTTCAGCTCCAGTGTTGGCTCTTCCGTCAGGTACGGAAGGTTTTCAGGTGTTCAGTGATGCTTCACTGAAAGGACTGGGATGTGTTCTGATGCAGCATGGAAGGGTAATTGCTTATGCTTCGAGACAGTTGAAACCACATGAGAAGAATTACCCGACGCATGATCTGGAGTTAGCTGCAGTTGTCTTTGCTTTGAAGATTTGGCGTCATTATCTGTATGGCGTCAGATGTGAGATTTTTACTGATCATAAGAGCCTGAAGTATATTTTCACTCAGAAGGATTTGAATCTGAGACAGAGAAGATGACTTGAGTTGATCAAGGATTATGACCTGACTATTCAGTATCAGCCTGAGAAGGTTAATATGGTAGCGGACGCTCTGAGCAAAAAGTCTTCTGGATTATCAGGTTTGCAGCTTACTTGTGATGACTTTCTGATTAGAGACATGGAGCGATTGCAGTTGGAGGTGATTTCCTCCAGTGATTTGGATTTGGCTCAGATGAATATTCAGTCGACTTTGGAAGCACGGATTCAAGAAGCCCAGAAGTCAGATTCTGATTATTCGAAGTTGATTGCTCATATTGGATCTGGTAAGACTCCTGAACTTCGAATTTATGATTCTGGTGCTATTTTCTGTAAGAACAGATTGTGGGTACCTGTGTTCGGAGATTTGAGGCGGGAGATTCTGTATGAATCTCATCATTCTGGCTATACTGTTCATCCAGGTAGTGGTAAGATGTATGCTGATATGAAACTTTTGTTCTGGTGGCCTGGGATGAAGAAGGATGTGGTAGAGTTTGTGTCGAGATGCGAAGCCTGTCAGATGGTGAATGCAGAGCATCAGCGACCAGGTGGACTGTTGCAGTCGTTGCCTATCCCTGAGTGGAAGTGGGATGAGGTAATGATGGACTTTGCGATGGGTTTTCCTCGATCTAGACAAGGGCACGACGCCATTTGGGTGGTCGTAGATCGATTGACGAAGTCAGCCTATTTTCTTCCGATCAGACAGACCGATCCGGTGGATCATTTGGCACAGATTTATGTGAAGGAAATAGTCAGATTGCATGGTGTGCCTCGAGTGATTGTTTCTGATCGAGATGGACGTTTTACTTCCAGACTTTGGAAAGGCATTCAGCAAGGCTTGGGTACGAAACTGTATTTCAGTACAGCCTTTCATCCTCAGACCGATGGGCAGTCTGAGAGGACCATTCAGGTATTGAAAGATCTGTTGCGGCTTTGTGTTCTGGACTTTGGCGGAAGCTGGGAGGATCATATTCCGCTGATTGAGTTTGCTTATAATAACAGTTTTCAGTCCAGTATTGGTATGGCACCGTACGAGGCTCTGTATGGTAAAAAGTGTCGTACTCCTTTGACTTTGACTGAGATCGGAGATAGACAGGCTTTGGGTGCCACTTTTACTGATGAAACTGCTTAGAATATCAATTTGATAAAAGAAAGATTGAAAGCGGCTCAGGATCGACAGCAGAAGTATTATAATCAGAAGCACAGGTTCATTGAGTTTTAAGTTGGTGACTTTGTGTATGTCAAAGTCAGCCCGATGAAGGATGTGAGCAGATTTGGTCAGGTGAGTAAGCTGAGTCCAAGGTACGTTGGACCGTTTGAGATTTCGGAAAGAATTGGAAAATCTGCTTACCGACTGTTTCTTTCTGATTCGATGTCGGACGTGCACAACGTGTTTCACGTATCCACTCTGAGGAAGTGGGTTTCAGACTCTGAGAAGAAGATATCAGCTGACGAGGTTGAGATTCAGGAAAATCTGGCGTACAAGGAAGAGCCAGAGTTGATTTTGGCGTACGACGTCCGAAAGTTAAGAAATAAAGAGATTCCGATGGTTAAAGTCCAGTGGAAGCACCGGACTGCACGAGAAGCAACTTGGAAAAAGGAGTCTAATATGAGACGGTCGTACCCGTACTTGTTTTGACTGAGTTTGGATTGGATAATGTCGAGGATGACATTTTTCTGAAGTTAGGGAGATTGTAATATCAAAAAAAAAATCTGCTCCAGGATCGTCCAGGACGATCTGGATCGTCCTGGGACGATCAGTGGAAATTTTGCTCCAGAATGTGTCCAGTTTTGCTCCAGGTGATTTTCTGTACATATCGTCCAGGCCGATTTGGACATCGTCCAGGCCGATTGGCACTGTAGAAAATATCGGCCTGAGAATAGTTCTGGGAACCGTCCAGGACGATCCAAGATGGTCTGATCGTCCTGGGACGATCTGGCGATCGGCCGGGCCGATCTGTGTATTATAAAGCTGATTTCAGTCGTTTTGAAGAGAGAGAAAAATCAAAATTAAAAATTAAAATATCTGATGAGAGAGAAAGTCGAGGGCATTTTGGCAAAAGTTGATTTTTGGACGACGCGGAGCCGTTTTCGTCGAAGTGACTGTTCAGGATTTTGCTGTACGCAAGGTAAGGCACATTCCGCCTTTCTCAATTTTCAGAACCGTCGCGTTTGGCGGTATTTTCTGTCCGGATTTCGTTTCTGTTACTGTTTTTCATCCGTATCTTTTGATCGGTTCAGTTTTTATCGCGTAAATTTCTGTATATATTTGACGTGCCGAGTGTGCACATTTTGGTTATTTTCCGTAGATTTTTGTCCGAGTATTTTTGATTCGGCGGGGTTTTCGTAGACTATATTTTTCTGTGAAATTGTAAATTCTCTGTGCAGTAGAATAAAGGTTTTGGAATGTGATTATCTATATTCTGTGCGAATTTAGTAAATTTTCCTTGCAGGAAATTTTGTGTAAATTCTGTCTACTGCCGTTGTGCTGCCCGATTTTTGTCTGATTTCTAAATTGCCCGGATTTCTTCTGAATTGAAATGCTATGTGTATAAGCTATAAAAAGGGAGCTATAAGGGGCCTAGATCCTATGAGATTCAGTTAGTGTCTGTGGAAATTTTAGTTGAGCTCAAGTTGGAGAAATTTCTGTTATATTCCGGATCCGTGAATTCTATTATTCTGGTGCTGTGAGCACATTTAGCTTAGCTATTAATTATTCAGCAAATTTCTGGTGCCGTGAGCACAAGGGAGACATAAGGGTCAGAATCCGTAGTGATTCTGTTTAGTTTAGTTTAGCTATTAAATATATATCTGATATCTGATATCTGATTTCCGAATCTATTCTGTTGATATCTGAGTTCCGTATCTGCTCTGTTGATATCTGTTCTGTTGATACGATCTGCAATTCTGATTTTTGATTTTGTTGATGTGATATGTCTTATTCTGTTTCTGATTTAATACGACTTATGTTTCCGTACCATTCTGTTCTGATATGATCTGAATTTCTGATTTCTGTATGATTCTGACTCTGTTGAATTAAATCTGTTCCGGTTTAATCTGCTCTGTACGACTCTGATTTCTGATCTGATTTCTGTCTGATGAGTTTGGTTTTGGATTCTGAGAATTTTGATTGGAGGTTTGTCGCTTTGCTGAGCTGTTGAGCTCACTCTTGTTTTCTGGTGGTTTTCAGGTTCTGGGAAAGGGAAGGAAGTCCAGGAGTAGATTTCTGAGTTCTGATCTGTAGGTATTGTTTGTACCTTTTGATTTTTGTACAGTCATGACTTTTCTGTTCTGTCTTTCTTTCTGTTCAAAAGCCAGGTACTGTATTTGTAGATGATTGTTTTGAGGAAAAGAAAAATATAGATGTTTTATCCCGCTGCATTTGGTGACTTATAGTAGCTCTGTTGTTCTGTGTTTGTATGTTGTTTTGAGTTAAATATTTGAAAGATTCAGTTCAGTAACCAAACTCCAAAGCCAGATCCTGGATAAAAAGGTTTTGTCGCGGCCCGGTGCGAGCAGGATCCGTCCCGGATCGGGTCGGGTCGTGACAAGGCCGATTGGCACTGTTCAAAATATCGGCCGGAGATTAGTTCTGGGAACCGTCCAGGACGATCAAATTTGGTCTGATCGTCATGGGACGACCTGGCGATCGGCCGGGCCGATCTGTGTTATAAAGCTGAAATCACTCGTTTTGAAGAGAGAGAAAATCAAAATAAAATATCTAATTTTTCTGAGGAGAGAGAAAGTCGAAAAGCTTTTTGGAAAAGTTGATTTTCGGAAGACGTGGAGCCGTTTTCGTCCGACGAGATTGTTCAGGAAATTGCTGTACGCAAGGTAAGGCACATTCCGCCTTTCTCAATTTTCAGAACCGTCGTGTTTGGCGGTATTTTCTGTCCGGATTTTGTTTCCGTTAGTGATTTTTGTCCGTATCTTTTGATTGGTTCAGTTTTTACCGCGTAACTTTCTGTATATTGTTGACGTGCCGAGTGTTCACATTTTGGTTATTTTTTAAAGATTTTTGTCCGGGTATTTTTGATTCGACTGTATTTTTAGTCGACTGGATTTTTCTGTGAAATTGAAAATTATCTGTGCAGTAGAATAAATGTTCTGAAATGTTATTATCTATATTCTGTGCAAATTTGGTGAATTATGATTTTCGGGAAAAATTGTGTAAATTCCGTATATTGTCGTTGTGCTGCCCAATTTTTGTCTGATTTCTGATTTGTCCGGATTTGCTCTGAAATGATTTGATTCTGTATATGCTATTAAGGGAGCTATAAGGGGAAGTTCTGAAATTCTGTATATCTGTTTAGGTGCTATAAGCACTATATATGTATTCTGGTGCGATAAGCACATCTGTTCTGGTGCCGTGAGCACAAATGGGAGGCATAAGCGGAAGTTCTGATGCTGTATGCACAAAAAGGGAGCTATAAGGGGAAGAGGGGTGCTATATGCACAAGGGAGATATAAGGGGAAGTTCTGATATCTGGAAGGAAGATCTGTTCTGAACTAATTGTTATCTGATTTCTGTACTCTTGATGTGATTGATCTGATTTTCTGATTTCTGTAAGTACTATCAGCTATGATGTGATATAATGATTTCTGTTTTATTTCTGATTCTGATATGATAATTCTGTCCATTCTGATTTGATATTTGATTTGATTCGATCTGTATGCTCTGATTTCTGTACGAATGTTCTGATCGAATTTCCTCTGATGTTTTATGTTTGTGTGAGATTCTGAGGATTTTGATTGGAGGTTTGTTGTCTTGCTGAGCTGTTGAGCTCACCCTTGCTTTCTGGTGATTTTCAGGTTCTGAGAAAGGGAAGGAAGTTCAGGACTAGATTTCATAGTCTCATCTGTTATAGGTATCTTTTGTACTTTTGATTGTTGTACAGTCATGACTTTTCTGTTCTGTCTTTCTTTCTGTCTAAAAGTCATGTACTGTAGTTGTAGATGATTATTTTGAGGAAAAGAAATGTCGATGTTTTATTCCGCTGCAATTGACGATTCATAGTAGCTCTGTGTCTGTCTGTGTGTTTACTTTTGAGTTGAAATATTTGGAAGATTCAGTTCCGCAGCAAATTCCAAAGCCAGATCCTGGATAAAAGGTTTGGTCGCGGCCCGGTGCTAGCGGGATTCATCCCGGGTCGGGTCGGGTCGTGACAATCTATTTGACAACTCATATTGATTCCCTCAATCACAGTCTCATAGAACATTAATTCATCATTTAATTGCCTTAATGATGTTTGAATTAAGTAATATTGGGCTCATTGGATTCATCTCGTCGACTCGCTCGATTCAAAGATAAGCATGCTTTATTTAGATATTATTTGGTCATCCAATAAATGCACTAAAGCTTTCAAATATGCTTCGGTCCATTGATTTGGGCCCATTTGGGCTCGGATTATACCAATTTTGGTGTTATTGGGTTCGTCTCATCTAGACATTCAGTTTGAGTATAAGTTTGTTGAAATCGGAGTTTGGATGGTCCCAATTTAATTTTGAAAGTTTTCAATTTTGATATGCATCCTGATTCGTGTCTGATCAAGGTGATTTTTTATAACGTATGAATAATGACTTCTCTCTATATATATGGTTTCTGGTATTATCTCGATTGTGGCTTGTAACAAATGACTGAATTATGCCGACGGGCAGAGGTGATGATTCTTAATGATTTTTTGTATCCATTTGTAATAATAATGATAAAAGATGAATGATAATAATATAATTATATAAAAAATGAATAAATGAAAGGATGAAAATACCTTAAAAACTGGATATCCTGCCCTGTTGAATCATATCCTAAATCATACATATACTGATAGTATTGATATATAGAGTAGTAACATGTGTATATAGATAACATATGAATGGGTACAAATACTAACTATATATAATTGATAGGATGAATGTAAGAGGATAAGAATGATAATATTGACAAATATTTGCCTGTGATTCTTTTTACTAATGCTTAAATGATTATAACATCAATGCTTTATTAATTTGCTGATTCTCATGCATGTTATTAATTCCTATATTCATTGTAATAATTTCCCTACTTTTTATTATTGATCGTTTTAAGCTTTACAAACGATAAATACTCATGGATGATATTAGTTTTATTGACTGAACTGAGTATGCATATTAATTCTTCTAGCTTTATGTTGAAAGCTATGGTGAATTCGAGTTATTACTGGGCTTTTTAGCTCATTATGTGAATTTTAATGATTTCATATCAGAGATGAGATCATAACTAGAAAGAGTGAGATTGATAGAGATTCTTAGGTCTTATATAAAATTTTGATAAATGAAATAATGAAATATGTTGAGATATACGATTGTTAGTTTCATTCACTAGATATATAAATTTATTATTTTGATGATTTATAGAAGATATTGTTGTTTAATTAAGAAGATAAAATAAATAATTATTTCAAATTTAATTCTAGAAGTTATGGAGCTACCATTTCATATATTATATATTCAATATGTGACAAATGATGGGACTTTGGGCACTATTAAGATCTAATATCCTAAGGCCTAGCTTCCGAACCTCAAGCTTTTTTGTCGAAGCAACCACAAATTATGTTGATTACACAAATCTGGAGAAAGATTGCATATAACCTGATACGTCATCATAAAATTATCTTGATCAGGCACGAATCTCGACACAAAAATCAAGTTGGAAACTTCAAAAATTAAATCCGGGAGCATCTAAACTCCGATTTCAACGAGCTTATAGTCAAACCGTGCGTCTCAGAAATACGAACCCAATGAAACCAAATTCAACTCAATCCGAGCCCAAATCAAGAGCCCGAAGTGCTGTTGGAAAGCTCATACCACAATTTGAGTCACCAAATGGTCTCCGATTTTAACGAGCTTATAATCGAATCTAACGGCTCGACAAGACGAATCCAACGAGCCCAAGATCACCGAATTCTAACATCACTAAGGCCTTCAAATGTCCAACAAACGGTGCAAGATAGAAGGATTTAATATCAGCATTCCATTTGGCCACTCCTTATTTGCCCTGATCTCACACCTATTTACGGGATATGTCACTCCAGAAAAAACTATAAATAGACCCCTCATTTCTCATAAGAGGGGACCAAAGCAAGAAGAATAGAAGAAGAAGAGAAGAAGAAGAGAGGGAGAGGAGAGAACAGCTCCTCCTCGACCACCGCCGGAGTTCTTCCCTCCGCCTGAATAACACCAGAATTATGCCGGACATTTGGGTGATGCCGGAACTCTACACAACATTGTAACTAAATTTCAATTCAGAAGAAACTACATAGTGTCCTTTTAGGTCAAGGGATGATCCAAGGACAAAGAGAGTTTGATATAGAATATATTTTAATATTTTTAAATTAATTTTATATTAGAAATACAAACAAAATTTAAAATTAAGAAATTGAGCTTAGCAATGGAGTCAAGTTTGAGCTATCCAAAAGAGCTCGAACAATCAACCTGAGCTCAAGCCTATACACTTTTTAACGAGACAATGAGCTTGAGCATAGTAACAACTAAACAAATTTAACTAGAGTAGGCAGATATTTGACTCAACTTGTTTACATCCATAATTATTTTTATTGCCAAGACAAAGTCAATTTTTTTTTTATCATCTTGAGTTAAAAAATTTCTCAATTATTAGATACTATGACATTCATCACAGAAATAATTCATGTCTCACTTTGATATATTGGTTGAGAAATTTAACAATTAATAAAGAGGTTTTAGAGGTCTTACATATGCGATATGTTGTATGAATTTATTTTAATTAACCTGAATATAAAAAAAAAACAGTGGCTGTCAAATATAATTGCCCATAATTAAATTCAATAATTTATTCATTTAAATCAACTATAAGGAAAAACATAAGACGTAAAAACACTAAATTCTGTGCAAATAATTTATTTATTTATTATGTATTTTCTATTATGTTATAATAAATAAGAGTTTATGTTATTATGGAGATTTTTTCGGTGCAAAAAAAAAAAAAAATAAAATAAAAAAAAATAAAAAATTGCACTTTTTATTTGCCAATTTGCATGATAGCCCCTGTTGCCTTACAGCCGTCCGATCAGCTCCAGAACAGGTAAGTGATATTTATCTGAACGTGCATTGCAGCCAAGTTCTCACTCCATTTTCGCGGGAAGCGTACCTTCTTCCCGCCTAATTCCACTTCTTTACCTTCCTCCCATTCACTCACGATTTGTCCACAAACCCTAAACGCCATGGCCGACTCCTCTCCTTACGGTGCCACGAACTCATTTCTTTTCTTTTTCCTCTTTCGAAAGTCTTGATTTCTATTTTTTTTTTGATGATTTTGTTTCCTCTTACCAGGTGCATCGTCTCCTGATGCCACATCAAGTCCCATTGCCAACACCAACTCCTCCCCTATACCCTCCTCCAATGGTGGCCAACGGCAACCCGGTCGATCAGGCCGTCGTTACCCCGTCGCCGGCAGCCCTATTATCTCTTCCTCCCAAGGAGCTTACCGTACCCCTCTTTCTTCTTCTCGGCACCAACGCCGCCAAGCCACTCCCTCTACTCCTGCAACTCCTATCTCCTCTTCCGATGCCATGGGTCTTTCCTCGGACGCCGGAGATGATGCTGACGCTGCCATTGATGGGGAAGACGCCGATTCAACTCCAGTCTTTGTGTGGGGGACGAACATAAGTGTGCAGGACGTTAACGCCGCAATCCTACGTTTTCTTCGCCACTTCCGCGACCCTCAGCGAGCTTCTGATGGTGGAAGTAACGGGGGTGTAGTGATGGAGGGGAAGTACATGCGAGCAGTTCACCGGGTTTTGGAGCTGGATGGAGGAGAGTCGCTGGATGTAGATGCACACGATGTGTTTGATTATGATCCTGATCTGTATGGAAAGATGGTGAGGTACCCGCTTGAGGTTCTGGCGATCTTTGACATCGTGCTTATGGATTTGGTGGCGAGAATTGACCCTTTGTTTGAGAAGCATATTCAAACCAGGATTTATAACCTCAAGTCCTCCATTTCGATGAGGAATCTTAACCCCTCTGGTAATGGCTTCGTTGCATTTTTTTCTCAAATCAATATTAATTACTTTTTAACTGATCGAGCCCTTGGCAATTTATAACGGCTTTAAAACTCTTTTGGTTACTGGTTTGTGCATAATTAAAAGATCACATTATTCATAGTTGTGCAACCTTATCATCTTCATATGCTTGTTATGGCACTAGTGTTTGTCTATATAGGCACACCGTTCTCATTTATGCTAGGAAACTCAGCAAACTCTCATCATCAAAATTTAATATCAGATGATTTACTTAACCTTGTGCTCTATGATCTGCTCGACCTAGTTTCCTGCATCAATGGATAATTAGTTTGGTTTACTTTGTTCGATCACACTTGTCAATCTCAGTCTTCCAGCAATCTATACGGTTTGACTTATTATTTTTAGAAGAAGAGAGCGGGAGAAATGTCCCATTGAATTATTTTTCAGTGCAAACATATTGATGTCTACATGTAGATATTACAATGGAATTATAAAGGGAAATACAATAAAGGATAAACTCTTGATAATGAAAGAATATTAGGATTATCAGAGCACAAATAAATAATTCATTATGTAATTTACTTATCTGACTATCTGTGGCATTAGTGTAAATATTACTATCTTGTATCTTGCTACTTCCCTATATATGCATAGGTCTGTACCGTGAATACAGTGATAATAATAATATTTCCTTATTCCATTTCTGTCTCTGTTCGCGTTCTTGGTTCGCATTTCTACATGGTATCAGAAGCAGCGTGAACGATCCACGCTCATGGCTACCCACACCCCCTCTGATCTCGTCGACCACTCTGAATCCTTCTCTTCTTCCAGCGATCCCTCCATTCCAGCGACGCTCAAGTTCGTCGTATCTAATCTAAAGAACTTCGTTACTTTTTCTTTAGTACCCGACAACTACGCTCTATGGCGATCTCAAATCATAAAGATCTTCAGAGCAAATGGCTTTGACAAATTTCTTGATCCTACCAGCTCTCCTCCGCCTCGTCAAGAACAACAATCGGACGGTACCCTGACCCCGAACCCCTCTTATGATCTCTGGCTTCTAACCGATCAGAATCTGTCGGCAGCGCTTTGTTCCACAATTTCGGCGACAGTGCTACCCTATGTGCTAAATCTTGAGTCCACGGCTCAAATTTGGATCAATATTGAAACAAGATTTCAAGCAACAAACAAATCAAAAGTCATTCAACTCAAGAACGAACTTCACAATGTTTCGCTCAAGAACTCCACAATGGTGCAATACCTCTCCGAAATTAAAACCATTGTCGATCAAATCTCGGTGGCAGGCTCCTCGGTAGATACAGAGGATATCATCCTGTATATCCTCAAAGGTCTCCCGAACACGTATCAGTCGTTCAAAACGGCTATGCGGACGATGATCACGCCCATCTCTCTTGATCAACTTTATCCCTTGCTTTTAAGTGAGGAAATCAATATCTCAGCAGATAATACACAAGCAAATCAACCCAATGACCCATCCACAGCTCTGTTTTCTTCTCGGGGTCGTGGCCGTCGCCCAAAACAACGAATTCCCACACCACAGAATACCAACACTTGTTCTTCAGGCAAGGATATCACGTGTCAAATCTGCCTTAAACGTGGGCATTCAGCTCAAGATTGCTGGCATCGCATGAATGATCAATATGTGCCGACTGCAAGAAACACAAGAAACACTGCCTTGGCTGCCAATTCCGAAACTGCTTCCACAAACTAGTATTTGGATTCGGGAGCCTCTACGCATCTCACGAACTCTCTCGAAAATCTCTCGATCGCAAATCCCTACCAGGGACCTGATACAATCACGGTCGGAGATGGCCGCTCACTAAGCATTGCCAATTCGGGCTCGGGGTTGTTACCGACCCCGCCTCGTAAGCTATTTTTGTCTAATATCTTGCATTCGCCATTGCTTAAATACAACCTTTTATCTATCTCAAAACTAACCAGAGATAACAATATTTGTGTGATTTTTGATCCAAACGGTTTTGTTTTTAAGGATATGAAGACGCATCAGGTTCTTCTTCGAGGACCATGTAATGGAGGACTGTACCCAGTTCAACCCGTCACTGCTTTTCCCGCACTCGCAACATCACCGAATGATATCTTTGCTTCTGATATTTGGCACCACCGCCTCGGTCATCCGCATGATCGAATTTTAAAAACGATAGCATATTGTAATCCCAAGTTACATATACATAAAGATTCTCTTTCTTGCAATATCTGTAAACAAACTGAAAGTCATAAACTCAGTTTTACGAATTCTGAACATCGACAACAGTTGCCTCTTTCTTTAATTCATTCTGACGTGTGTGCAAGGTTTTAATTATTACGTTATCTTCATAGATGATTATTCGCGTTTTACCTGGATCTTTCCAATGAGAAATAAATCCGAGGTATCTAACATCTTTATGCAGTTTAAAACAAATATTGAAAAGCTCACGTCATACAATATCAAGACTCTTCGCACAGATGGAGGCAAGGAATTTGTGAATCACAACCTCACACAATTCCTCAAAACTCACGGTATCTCTCACCAAATATCGTGCCCCTACACACCCGAGCAAAACGGCGTCTCCGAAAGAAAGCATAGACACATAATTGAGACAACCCGTTCTCTGCTGGCTACTGCATCCGTTCCTTACCAACGTTGGCCTGAAGCCATCATCACCTCTGTTTACCTCATAAACCGAATGCCTTCCCAAAACACAAACAATGTCACTCCTTATGAACTCATTCACGGTAATAAACCTGACTACTCTCATCTCCGCATTTTTGGATGCGAATGCTTTCCTCTATCTCCACCGCACTCTAGACACAAACTGCAACCTAAGGCCAAATCACATGTCTTTCTTGGATACTCCGACATCTACAAAGGCTACAAATGTTTGGATATATCCACGAACAAAATTTTTATCTCCAGGCACATCACATTTCTGGAACATTCGTTTCCTTTTTCCAAATTACCCTCTAACACGGACTCTCCTACCGTTAACTTTCCCCCTGCTTTACTTCAACCTGTACCAACATCTCGTAAGCCAAATTCCACTATATCTTCCTCTATATCCAATACGGGCTTTGATTCTCCTTCACCTCAGGATCAAGTTAATCCGCTGCCTACCATCCCCAATCCCTGTCCCAGTCCTCAACCACAACAAACCAACCCACCTCCTGTGCATCCTATGATCACTCGGCTAAAGACTGGTTCACTCAAGCCCACAAGAAAACTAAATTTATTTCATCACAACACTTGCTCCAACCATCTCCCCGATCCTACGGCTTACTCTGAAGCTGTCAAACACGATAAATGGCGTCAGGCCATGGCAAAGGAATTCTTCGCTCTTCAAAAGCAAGGTACTTGAAATCTTGTAAAACCTCCCCCTAATGCCTCTATTCTTGGATGCAGGTGGACCTATCGTACCAAAACACATGCAGACGGCTCGATAGCTACTCACAAAGCACGTCTTGTTGCCCAAGGAAACCATCAAGAATATGGTATTGACTGCTTCGAGACGTTCAGCCCGGTTGCGAAACTCTCTACAATTCGCATCCTGCTCACAGTCGCACTCAATAAAAACTGGCCTGTTCAGCAATTAGACGTAGCTAATGCATTTCTTCACGGAAAATTACAAGAAACCGTGTACATGCGTCAACCAAAAGGTTTCGAAGACTCTGAACACCCGGATTATGTCTGCCATCTTCACAAAGCTCTTTATGGCCTTAAACAGGCCCCTCGTCGTGGTTCAATACTTTCACCTCATACCTCCTTTCTCTCGGATTCACTCACAGTCAAGCAGATCAATCACTTCTTATCCGTTGCAAGTCTAATCAACAAATCTTCCTGCTCATGTATGTGGACGACATACTAATCACAGGCTCCGATTCTCAGGCAATCTCCGAAGTTCTGCATCAGCTTACAACTCGATTTGAAATGAAACACCTCGGCCACGCAACAGAGTTTCTGGGCATAAAAATTGACTATGACTCACAACAATACTTCCTGTCACAGCAAAAATACGCTTTGCATATTCTAAATCAAGCCAACCTGCTGCAATGTAATGCTTTGGCTAACCCAACATGCACGAAGATCCCAACGTCGTTCAAACATGATGACAACTTTACTGATCCCGCTATCTACAGACGTTTAATCGGGTCCCTCCAATATCTTACGCTAACAAGACCCGATATCGCCTACAGTATCAATCTTCTATCACAACAAATGCATAACCCAATGGAGCAACACTTATATCTTCTCAAAAGACTTCTTCGTTACATAAAAGGTACCATAGATTATGGAATTCCTATTACAAAATCTAATCTCTATCTTAAATATTTTTCAGATGCCGATTGGGCAGGCGATCCCGTATCAAGAAAATCAACTTCCGGTTATTGCTCTTTCTTGGGTGATACGCTCATATCATGGACCGTTAAAAAGCAACACACAGTCTCAAGATCTTCTACTGAGTTCGAATATCGAGCCCTCGCAGCATTAACCGCAGATATTACCTGGATAAGACGCCTTCTCACTGAACTCGGCATAGAGCAACATTCTCCGACCAATTTGTACTGCGATAACACCTCAGCAATCGCACTTGCCAACAATCCTGTGTTTCATGCCCGTACAAAACATATAGAAATAGATCAAAAATTTGTACGGGATAACATTCAAGCTCAGAACATCCGACTACTACCAATTAGTACCAATGATCAAATAGCGGACATCTTCACAAAACCGCTATCCACTCCAAGATTTCAATATCTCAGACTCAAACTGACCGTGACTCAACCACCATCAGTTTGCAGGGGCATATCAGAGCACAAATAAATAATTCATTATGTAATTTACTTATCTGACTATCTGTGGCATTAGTGTAAATATTACTATCTTGTATCTTGCTACTTCCCTATATATGCATAGGTCTGTACCGTGAATACATTGATAATAATAATATTTCCTTATTCCATTTCTGTCTCTGTTCGTGTTCTTGGTTTGCATTTCTACAAGGATAATAAATATTACGTATGTATGTATGTATATATAACAATACTCTTTCTTAAGTTCAAGGAGATATAAATGATGTTGAATTGAGTTTGGAAGTAGTTGAAGGTTTGTTGCTTAAAACTTCTGAGTATTATACTTATAGGACTGTCCAATACTTTTGAATTTTGTAGAGGAGAGTCCAATGAGGATTAAGATGAATGGAGTTTTTGTCATTAAATTTGTGACAAATATGATGCTCAAATAAAGCATGAATAGATCCCAAAACAAAAAATGAACCATTTCCTAAATATTGTAGAACTCTAGGCCATGTTTTGTAGAATGTTATCTTTTTGACCCAATTCATCACATATAAAGTTGAACCTCAGAGCTTTATTCTTTTTAATGCAACTTTTGAGGAGTTTATTCATAATTACTTTATTATATGCACGCTTAAATATTGAGTATTTAAGAAAATTCCATCAATTACAATATAATTTGCTTGTGATATTATAACTTAATTCCTTATTTATATAGCCGTTTTGATGGAATTTGGTTCATTCTTGTCTTGTTTTTTTTTTTTTTTTTCTGGAAGCCTTCGAAAAGTTTTTCTTTGTTTGAATCTCATCTTTTGCAATTTCTCCCGACCCTTCTCATTCTGAATTTCACATACTCACCAATTTTCACTTGATTCGTCCTTAACCACATATTTTGCTAAAAAGGCCATATTATAAAATCAATTGTAAAAAGCAAGGCTATAGTGTGCATGATATTGCTTACTTTTGCTCACCTTGTCTTATACCAAGTTGAATCTCATAATTATATCCATTTTAATGTAATTTTTTAGGTGGTCACCCAATTTTGGAGTACTCTATTAATAACATTCTTGTGAAGTTTTTGATGGAAATTCACCCATTCTACTTAAAATCATATTGTGTATTATGAATTAATTCTTTGCTTGTATATATCTCAATATACGTTCTTTCTTGATGAGAGATTTGGTTCATTTCTTGTGCAAATTTTTTCTGGATTCCTATCATCTTAAAAGACCGCCAACTTGGAAGCTTGCCCGGAGTTATTTCTTATTCATATTTCCAACCCAAATTCTTTTTCTCTCTCTTCAAATTGTCTCTTTGAATTCGAGACAATACATAGAGCATGAACAAATAAATAGATCATCAAACAAAGTATGGATAGAGTTCTGTTGAAGGCGAGATACATTATGGGCTAGGCAAACTAAGATTCAACAAAAAACAAAGATCTGTGTTGATGATGGATGCATCAACATAGATGACATTGAAGTGCATTAAGGAGCTATCAATAGAGAGCATTGATAGTGGTATAGATTGAGAATATTGATGGAGGTATTTGCAAAGGTGTTGATGGAGAAATGGGTAAAAGGCTTCAATGGAAGTATTGATAGAGCATCATAGAGTGTCAGTCTTTGGAATGGTGATAACATGATATCATCTAACAAAAAATATATGATGATCTTTTTAAGACATAATAAGAAAGATCAGCTATATGGTGTGGTGGCTAACAACTAGAGGTAGGGTTATGACAAGGTTGATGATTATAGAAGTGATGAGATGGTTGACATGTAGTTTGAATGTGACAACCAAGAAGGTGGTTGATGAGATCAATAACAAGGGTATGTAGATTAAGGAGAATAGCATGGTGATTAGGCTATTGGTGATAAGTGCGATAAGTGCAATAAGTGCATGCATGAAGCTTAACTTGAGATGGATTTAGGGACAATGTGTGGTTTTATGAGGACCAATGGTTGGTTATTTATGATCAGTGAGAAATAGAGGTAGCGATTTATGATTTACAAAGTATAGATGTAAATAAGGTTCGAAGATATATTATAGGCGGTTTGCGATGAGAATTTTGGATAAAGAGTAACAACAATGTTTTGTAAGTATGCTGTAGAGATTGATGGTATTGATGTCCACGAGAAACAATAAAATAAGTTAGACTTTGTAGAGGTGGAGATAGAATTTATTACTTTGGCACGTGTGCATTGATGACTAGAAGGCATTAAGCATATACATATTGAGGAGATATGTATTGATAGTGTCTCAAGATTATTTCTTATCGTGATATGCAATGATGAAGTTGATGAAATGTACAAATGATGATTTGAGGCCTGCATCATTGACGACCCACATGATTGTGATTTGAGAGATACAATTTTGTTGAGACATATAGAGGAGATGTGGTATTGTAGGTCATGATTGAAACTTGTAGGATTGCATTGAGGAGATATAATGAGGATTCACAAGATGAAGGCAAGACAAATATGGATATGTGGCATAGTGGTAATGGTGAATGACATTGTCCTTATTTTGAAATGAATGACTAAATCTTGTAGATGGAAATTGAGTGAATGTAGGAGATAAAGATGAGGCCAAGTGGCCGGGTTTGACAATCTTGTGGTTGAGGTGATTTAGGACAAGTGCGACATAACTTATTTGTAGTGAGCATGCCATTGATCTATGACAAGAGGCTAAAATAAATTAGGGCTTGGAGAAATAAGTGGGGAATTGTTGAAGCCAAAATTATTTTAAAGATGGATAATGATTGAAAGTGGCAGTTATAAGGAGTGCATAGAGCGTGTTGTGCACAGAGAAGAATTGTGTGTGCGTCGAGATTGCATAGAGAAGATTAGTGTAGGTCTAAAGTTCAAGCAACAGAAGCAATTTTTCTTTGATACCATGCTAGAAGAAGATAATATGAGAAATTGATCTATTGTATTGTGTTTTAATATGTTTTTAAATATGTATTTGGCACAAGAGAATGATTAAAAAATACAATAAAGTAGAACATTCTCAAAATATTGAAAATTTTATGATAATGAATTAAAAAATATTCCATTGATATATGACTTAACATGTGAATTGTGATAATATAAACATAATAATAGATTTTTTATTCGTCAACAACTTTTAAATTTATTATTCATATTGTTCATTTTTATATCGTTGATTTCAATATTAATATGATTGTTTTTTTTTCCTATTTACTTGATTTTATGTTTATTTAATTTGCTAGTAATGTGTCCATTTGTTTTAATTCCTTTTTTTGTTTGATGTGTAGATATTGAGAAGATGGTGTCCGTGAAGGGAATGATCATTCGATCCAGCTCAATTATACCTGAGGTTAAAGAGGCAATTTTTAGGTGCTTGATTTGCGGTCACTTCTCTGAGCCTATTATGGTGGATCGAGGTATAATTCTCTTGGCTAGCATGTGCATTTTAGCCTATCATTGACATCCTTCCATCCAAATTTTTGTGTTAGTATGGTAAAAAAACAAAATAATATGCTTTCTTGATGATTATTTAATGATTTAAATTTGTGGGCTCAAGCACATTATTTTTATGTACAACATTATCATGTTTTCTTAGTATTTAATTTAAAAAATGAGGACTGGTTTTCATCTATTCTTCAAGTCTTTTGAAGTGGTGGAGTAATAAAAGGAAACTTTGAGTAAAACCAAGACAAAGGACAATAGCGATGGAATTGACAATAAATGGAAAGAAAGCGTTGGCTCCAAAGTAGGATAGACGATCATATAAGAAATTAATGATGATGTTCGTTGGAGGCTAGCCTCATTTCCCTAGCATTCTCCTAAAGAAATTGCATGCCCCTCTCTCTCTCATCTCTTTCTATAACTCTCAACCAACTTTTTTTTTTGGGGTCTCGTTTTTTTTTTTTAATGATCTCATGGCATCTACCTAGAAATTTAAGGTATCAATTGTACAAGTCAAGCATGGAGGTATCTGAATCTATATTCAAACTCTTTTCTTAAGCTCTATTATATGCTTTATTTCTTTTTTCCTAATATCAGCCAATCTTTTGTTTGTTTGGTAGGGCGCATTAATGAGCCAACTAGGTGTGGAAGGCAGGAATGCTTGGCCACAAACTCCATGGCATTGGTCCATAATCGATGCAGGTTATATCCATTTTGCAATGCTGTTGTAATTGATTTGTTGATCCTACCTTCAGAAGTTAATTTAGTGACTGGAATACTAGATTTGCAGACAAGCAGATAGTCAAGTTACAGGAGACACCAGATGAGATACCTGAAGGTGGAACTCCGCACACAGTCAGCATACTTATGCATGACAAACTAGTGGATACAGGGAAACCTGGAGATAGAGTTGAAGTAAGAAAATCTCATAAATGTTGTTTGGGTTGGAGGGTTCTATATGTTTCTTCTAGTGCCGTCAACCCTTGGAGTAGATTTAACTTATCTTTTAATCGTCCATCTCTGTGTTTCATAATTTTTTGTTCTTTTGATTTACTTTGGTGGTAGATTACTGGGGTATATAGAGCTATGAGTGTTAGAGTGGGGCCAACTCAGAGAACTGTTAAATCTATATTCAAGGTATTCTATGCTTTCAAATCATATTCCACTTGAAGTTCCTTGTATGGTGAAGGCTTGTTACATCACACGATTCTTAACAAACTATTAGTCACTAACCATTCTTGACAGACATACATTGATTGTCTCCACTTAAAGAAGACTGATAAGTCAAGGTTGCATCTCGATGATCCCATGGATTCCAGTAATAATTCTAGCGGGGTTGATATCGCAGAGGATTCACCAGAGTATCAAGATAAGGTTTGCCATCTCCACTTAGCACACCTTCCTTTCATCCCCATTCTGATCCTTGTCCTCTCATCTCTTAATACATTGATAGCGTGCTCTGCTACATGGTGATCAGTTAGTGTTCATCTTTCAGGTTGATAAGTTGAAAGAGCTTTCAAAACTACCTGATATTTATGATAGGCTGACAAGGTCACTAGCTCCGAATATATGGGAATTAGATGATGTGAAAAGGGGGCTTCTTTGTCAGGTAGATTTGCATTTACTTGACATTATTATTCTCATGCAAGATTTGTTGTCTAATTACATTGACATTCTATGCACCTTGATCTTTTTTCAGCTTTTTGGTGGTAATGCTCTAAACCTTCCATCTGGAGCTAGCTTTCGTGGAGACATCAATATCCTACTTGTTGGAGATCCTGGAACCAGCAAGTCCCAGTTGCTGCAGTACATGCATAAATTGTCTCCACGTGGGATTTATACCAGTGGCAGAGGAAGCTCTGCTGTTGGTTTAACTGCCTACGTAACGAAGGACCCAGAAACTGGTGAAACAGTAAGATGTATTTCTACATCAGTCTACTTGTTACCTTCTACCATTGTAAACTGTTATATTGAAAGGTATTTTGACTATTTATTTTGACAACTTTTGTGAAGGTTTTGGAGAGTGGGGCACTCGTCCTTAGTGACAAAGGTGTTTGCTGTATAGATGAGTTTGATAAGATGTCGGAAAATGCACGGAGTATGTTGCATGAGGTTTGTATAATATGGGAGAAATTCTTTGGGCTGGAAATAATATGTTTTTTGCTATTCTTATATAAAGAAGTATCCAGCAATCCTGAAATTCCAAGTACAGTTTTTTTTTTTAAATAAAAAGGGTATAAATTTGATGCCTTTGGCATGAAATCGTTGCAGGTCATTCGCTGATGTGTGCAAGAAAGTAATTTTAACTTAATAACTACTTAAATTCGTGTAGGTTATGGAACAACAAACAGTTTCAATTGCAAAGGCTGGGATAATTGCTTCCTTGAATGCCAGAACATCTGTCCTAGCTTGTGCAAATCCTAGTGGGTCTCGATATAACCCTAGGCTCTCAGTCATTGAGAACATTCACCTTCCCCCAACCCTACTCTCCAGGTAAGTCTACTACTGCAAAAATACAATCAGTTTGATTTACTTGCTGTTGTTTATCTTCTCTAGTCTGAAAACACATTCATTTGCAGGTTTGATTTGATTTACCTTGTTTTGGACAAAGCTGATGAACAAACAGATAGGCGTCTTGCAAAGCACATTGTTGCTTTGCATTTCCAAGACCCGGAGGTTTGTAGCCATAATTTATTTCCCATATCAGTATATTACTTCACATGTTGGAAGGAATTGACATTTTTTGCAACAATGCCTTGATGGTCGTTAAAAAAAGAGTGCTTTGAAACTAGCAGAATTAAGTAAACTAAGAACTTAAAAATTGGAGCTTGATTAAACATCAGTATTTGTTATTTTCTCAAAGCTGGATCTGTGCAGCAATTATCATCAAATTTGCATTCGGTTAGGAGATAAGTGGAAAACAACTTTTAAAACACGTGAAGGAGTTTATGAGTGGAAGGTGATGTCATTCGGGTTATGCAACACCCCTTCCAGATTCATGAGATTAATGACCCTTGAGCATATTTTTGTGTCATTTATTTTGAAACAATGGAAGCATTACCTGTTGAATCGGGATTTTGTCCTGTTTAGTGATCACAAAGCCCTATCTTACATTAACAACTAGAAAAATTTAAACAGAAGGCATGCTAGGTGGGTGCTATACTTGTAGTTATTTACCTGTGTTAAAGCACAAATTGGGTTAAGAAAACAGGGTAGCTGATGCATTAAGCCGCACGTCAACCCTATTAATTCAATTGCAAACTAAAATTTCTGGTCTAGAGTGTTTAAAGGAGCTACATGAGATTGATAAAAGTTTCAGCAAAATTTGATTTGATTGCCATTCCTACGGTTGCACTTCTGATTTCACTATCAGACATGGTTTTCTTTTTAAATGAAACCAACTTTGCACTCCTAAGTCTTCCTGGCAGCAACAATTAATCAAAGAAATACATAGCGGTGGGTTGTCTGCTCATATAGGGCGTGAAAATGATAGAACGGCTTAAACTTAGTTTTTATTGGCCACACTTGTGCAATGATGTGACTCGTTTTGTCAAAACACAAGGGAGGCAGCCAAAATTCTTGTTTATACATATAATTACCTATGCCCACAACCATTTGGGTAGATCTTAGTATGAACTTCATTTTGGCTTTACCAAGAAGTAGGCAAGGCAATGATTCTATCATGGTAGTTGTGGACATGTTTTCAAAAAAGGCCTACTTTATTGTTTGTAAAAAGATATTTGGTGCTCCAAACATTGCATGTCTTTTCTTTAACAAGATAATTTGCTTATATGGAGTCCTAGATGTCTCAATTTTGACATATTTGTTAAATTCATCGGTTATTTTTGGTGAGATTTGTGGAGATGTTTGTGCACTGACACATTAATTTAAGTTCGGCTTATCTCTCAATCCAATAGGCAAATTGAAGTGGTGAATTGCACATTGGAAAACATGTTAAGATGCTTGATTTAGGACCATTTGAAGCTATGGGATGAATTATTGAATTTGTATACGATACTATGCCTAATTGCTCAGCTGATTGATGCCCTTTCAGCATTGTTTATACTAAGACTCTTAACCATACTATTGATATTGCAGTTTTGCCCAAATGCAACACTATAGCAGCTCAATTAACTGATAATTTCACCAATTTAATCACAAAAGTTCGCAACAAACTTATTGCATCAACTGAAGGATGAAGGATCAGATACTCAATATTAAAAACCTGAATTTCTGCTGCTGTTTTTCTGTTCTTTGCTTTGTTCCTGTATTCAACTGCTTAGCTTAGTTCTGCATTTATTACGTCAAAAACTTATGTGGAAAATTAGGTTAGGTTAAAATTGGAGTCTATCAAACTCTTGCTAGTCTGCATTCAACAATTCTGCAAATATTTCCTTTGAGCAAAGTCTAATTACGTGCAAACACGTGCTATTTGGCTAGACATTTCTATCTTGGCGGAAAAAAGGCAAGCATTTACTTGCTATAAGCAAATATTTACTCATTTTAGGCTTGATTTTCCTTGTTTGTAGCGACATTATGATAAAAGTTCAGAAGCTAAGCAGAGTTTCTGTACTCATGAAAAATACTTTGTTCGAAATTTTTTTTTATTTAGCCTAGCTAGATCAGACCTTCAAATAAGACCCGCTTAGTGATTATCTAGTATTTTTACCTAGTAGCTATGCGTTGAACTTTTCATTTTTGGTAAATGTTATAGTTTCCAGATAACTTTTTTATCAAATGAATGAGATCTTGCTTATACTTGTCTCTATCTCCTGTTTTATCCCATCTTATTAACAAATAACCGAATTTTTTTTTTCAAATTTGAATGGCATGGGACGCTATTGAATAATGTTTATTCTTTTACAGAATATAATACAGGAAGCTATGGATCTTCCTACTCTTACCGCATACATTAGCTATGCTAGAAAGCACTTCAACCCAATACTCTCCGATGAAGCTGCTGAAGATTTAACCAGTGGTTATGTTGAGATGAGGAAAAGAGGAAACTCTCCAGGAAGCAGTAAAAAGGTATCAAGATACGCTTGTATAAGTAGGTTCTTTTTATTTGCAACATATTAATAAGAGTTGCTTTCATAGGTTATAACAGCAACAGCTAGGCAAATAGAGAGCTTGATTCGTCTCAGTGAAGCTCTAGCTCGAATGCGATTCTCTGAATTGGTAGTTCCAAGTGCAGCATTTGCTTTTACTAGCAAGCCTTCTGTTTTTTTTGTCATTTAGTCTTCGTTTGGGACAACTTTCTTACTGCTTCTTGAAATGACTTTCTACAACAATAACAATAACATCAAGCTTTTGTCCCACTTTGTGGGGTCGGCTACATGAATCCTTTTCACAATTGTGTTCGGTTAAAAGTCAAATTCTCATTTAAATCTAATAAAGAAGGATCATTTTTAATATTTTCTAATCAAGTCTTTTTAAGTCTACCTTTATCTTTCTTAACATTAAGTCAAATCTAATATCTCAACTTTCCTAACCGGGTCATCGGAAGGCCTCCATTTAATGTGACCAAACCATCTAAGACGACTCTCTCTAATCTTATCTTCCACTAGAGCTACTCCAACCTTTTCACGTATATGCTCATTTCGTATCCTATCTCTATGTGTCAAGCCACTCATCCACCTAAACATCCTCATCTCTGCAACACTTAACTTAGTATTATGTTTCTCTTTTAATGGCCAACATTTAGCACCATAAAGCATTGCAGGTCTCACCACCATCCAGTTTGAGGGGGACTTTTCTATTGCACAATAAGCCCGATGCATTCCTCCACTTCAACCATCTAGCTTGAATTTTGTTGATAATATCCCCATCAATTTTACCATCACTCTGAACAATAGATCCAAGATATCTAAAATGTGTACTTGATCGCCCAAAGTCACACTTCCCTCACTATTGCTACCAAAATTACACTCCATATATTCAATTTTAGATCTACTCAAGCAAAAACCTTTAAACTCTAAAGTTGACCTTTATAATTCAAGTTTACCTTCAACTCCCTCTCTAGTCTTATCAACAAGAAGAATATCATCAGCAAAAGCATATACCAAGGTACATCCTCTTACAAATATCTAGTGAGAACATTCATGACTAAAGCAAAAAGATATGGACTTAAGGCTGATCCTTGATGTAATCCAACCAAAATAGGAAAATACTTGGTCAAACCACCTTGTGTTTGAACACAAGTAATAGCTCCTGCATATATTTCTTTAATGATTTGAATATAAGCATTATTAACTCATTTTTTTTCAAGAACTCTCCATAGCACTTCTCTTGGAACTTTATCATATGCTTTTTTAAATCAATAAATATCATATGTAGATCCTCCTTATTCTCTTTATATTCTCCATCAAACCTCTCACTAAATGTATGGCTTCCATTGTAGACCTACCCGGCATGAATCCAAATTGATTTTGAGAAACATTAGTATCACGCCGCAACCTATGCCCCATAACTCACTCCCATAGTTTTAAAGTATGACACATTAACTTAATTCCTCTATAATTCACACTATTGTGCATCACCTTTATTCTTAAAAATAGGAATTAACACACTCATTCTCCACTGATTTGATATCTTTTTAGTCTTCAAAACAATATTAAAAAGTTTAGTGAGCTATGAAATTTCTTCATCTCCTAAGCATTTCTTCATCAAGTCCAACAGCTTTTTCACATTTCATTTTCTTTAAAATCTCTCTAACTTCGGTTTTACTTATATGCCGATAAAAACAAAAATCTTTATTTTCATTTAGGGTAATAAAGTCACTAAAGAAAGCAGCTTTAAAAAGCAGGAAGAAAGCCATCCCAAACAAAGCCTTAGATAGATTTATTGATATAAAAAATTTCAGGTTGAAAGACGCGATGTGACCGAGGCTTTTAGGCTGCTGGAGGTTGCAATGCAGCAATCAGCAACTGATCATTCAACTGGTAATTGAAGTAACTAATTTTGAATGCTGCAAGTTCATATCTTATTAACTATAATGTAATGTAACCTTGGGATTTGCTCAAAAGGAACAATCGACATGGATCTTATAATGACCGGGATATCGGCTAGCGAGAGAATCAGACGAGAGAACCTGGTCGCAGCGGCACGAAACCTTGTAATGGACCGAATGCAAATCGGAGGGTCGCCAACTCGAGTTGTTGAGGTGCTTTATCATTCCTTCTAATGCAAAAAATTCTTATTCTATTCATATTATAATTTGATTCAACTATACAGTTGCTGGAAGAGTTGAGGAAGCAAAGCTCTATGGAAATTCATCTTCATGATGTAAGTTTACAGTTCCTGGCTTGAATAACTTCTTTTTGCGCCTAGTTTCCATTTTTGATTGATACAATAAGGGGCTCTTTGTCTTCTCCCAGCTGAAGAATGCCCTCGCCACACTGATGAGCGAAGGGATGGTTGTTCTAATTGGTGATAGTGTGAAAAGGATATAATAAGCATTTGGGATTTCTACTTTCTAGCACAATCATTCTCTTCAGATATAGGCTTCGATTGGAACGGCTTTCTTATTATTTCATAAAACAGCTTTATAGTTAAAAAAATTAAATTTTGTACTCAAAAACTGTTTTAAGAAGCGGTAAATAAGCCGTCTCAAACGAAGCCATAATCTAGTGAGAAACAGGAGGCAGAGAAATATTCTTTATGCTGGATTGTCCATCTCTATTTTTACATTTTTTTTTTGAAAGGTGAGATATCATCCTAATGTTCGTTGTGATTGAATGGATGTTTATTGCTTATAAACTTGCTCTATTATGCTGATTGCTGACTAGTGGTCTGCTTCTCATTTATAGCCAAAAGCCTGAACGATTACTTGTAGTATTGACATTGAGTGCCAGCTTGGTTGTCCTTGCAGTGCACTTTTCATGTGAAGATGTGCAAACAAATTTCTTTATTTGATTTTTTTTTTCATTGCATGCATTAAATCATCTGTTATGATGTAAGCTGATATCCGGTCTTTGAATATGTATTCTTCTTTTGAGACCGGGTTTGCGGCCGAGTGGGTTGATGAAAGAAATTTCTCCTATCTCATTCGGGTTTGAATCCCCTAAGTCCCAAAAAAAGTATTCTTTTAGTACAAATGTCATAAATTTAAGCACTTTTATATGAAATGTGTTAGAGTAGAGGTGCCAATATTTGACATGACTCGAAAATTCGACTAGAATCTGATCAAAAAATTAACTCGAATTTTAATTGGGTCGGGTTAAGGATTTTGACTTGTTTGTAAAATTGGGTCGGATTTGGGTTGACCTAGATACTTGAAATCAACCTAATATGACTCGGACCAATCGTTTCCTGCTCGGTCACGTCCCTACTGGGCTACCTTCGCGTCAAGTGGCTCCAGCCTTTGGTCCATTTGCCATCGCTCATCGCATTGTAATCTCGTTTGTAAGGTGTCGTCAAGCATCTTCGTGGTCGATGCTACTTGGGAGGAAGCATTGCAGCTGACCTTCCTCATCTCGTCGGAGGAAGCATTGGCGGCGGAGGAAGCATTCTAGTCGACCTTGTTTCGTCATCAAGTGCCATCGCTTCCCATTCACGGCCTTAACCCTTCGCACGTCTTTGGCCATATCCCGTGTCATGTCCGGTCAACCCGGAAATCCAACGGATCGGATTCAGATTGAACAAATTGACCTGTTTGTAAAAAATGGGTTGTGTTCGGATCAATCAAAATAGGATCGGGCCGGTTTCGGGTTTGACTCGCAACCTGAAATTGATATGATTTGAATTCTATGAATTTTAAGCTCAAAAGCTCGCATGGTGATATGTGATACAATTTAATTGTATATATATATATATATATATATATATATATATATATATATATATATATATATATATATATATATATGGGGATCTGCTGTGCTTGTGAAGAGATTGTGTTGTTAGTGGGCTCGTCGGTAAAGTTATTATGATTGTGAGTTCTCTTCTATTATATCAGTTTTTTTCCCTTGATTTTTTTTAAAATTTATCTATGGGTATTAGTGTAAATTTGAGTTTATGTACAGCTTTCATGCGATTAAAACGTGAATTTAATTATAAATTGGGTTCTATTACTCTTACAGTTTGAAATTGGATGCAACGACTCTAACGTTACGCATTTCTTACATAAAAATCAGCTGAGAAAATTGCTTATGTAAATATAGACATGAGAAAAAAATGGAGCATTTAAAACGTCATGGAGGGGCCATTTAGTTGCTTGTACATGAAAATTAAGTGTTAAGAAATGCTGTAATTTGTGGCTTTATTACGAAGGGCGAACGCACCCTCGCTCAACAAAAAAATAATATAGCTAACAATTAAGCTTTCGTGTATCACTTTATAGAGCTAACAACCAAATGCATAGCTAATTTATATAAAATCATCTAACCAGCTTTTGAACTTCTGCTCAAGAAGTTTGATATCTATCTATCCATCTGTCTCGCTGTTAGCTTTGAGTAGAATTTGATTGTGTCGATCAGTCTAATTATATTGTTGTTTTGGACTTCAATTATATCAATCGAGCTTGCGAGGAGTTGTAAGGGGTTCTCTGATAATTTTTTTGTACAACTGTACAATGATGTGTATCCGAGCGTTACAGTGTTATAAAGTAAGGTTGTGAAAACAGGACCAGACAATGAATTGGTAGGAGCAGTTCATGGTTCAATTGGTTGAATTTTGGTCGAACCGGATGATGTAATAAATAAATTTTAGATGACATAAAAATCATATAATAATATAACTTTTTATTAAAAAAAATTGAATTTATACATTACTAGTATCTTTTTAAATTTTAAATTTAAACGTATTCAATCTTTAAATTTAATTCAAATTTTATAAAAATTTAACTTACATATCAATTAATAAGTATAAAATAAATTATTATTAATTAATGTTATATATTTATATATTAAATTCATATTATTATTTTACATTTATAAATTATTGAAGTTAGATTAGATCATTTATTATAAATAAATAAATAACTAATTTTTATAATATTTAAAAAAATAAATGTAGAATATAATTTATTTAATATTATTAATTAAAAATAAATATTATTTATATCATAAAAAGTTTAATTAAAAGAACTATTTTAAAATGGATAGTGTGTAGTAAGCTTAAGAGTTAAGAAGTAATAAATATGAGCTTTAGCTTTTTTAGTCCCACATCATTTGAGAGGTTTTCTCTTGGTAATGCTTTTACTTTTATTGACTTTTGAGCTAGAATGAAGTAGTACCTTGATGTTTATTTTTTTGGTGACGAGGAACAGTCTGCAGCCACCCAGGCTTCGCCGAGCGCTTTTGGCGGTCCGTAAACCCCAGCTGCCTACTGGGCCACCCACGCCATGCCAACCAAAGTGTATATATATATATATATTAGAGAGAAAAACTCCGTATTGAGTTGCTTTGGGCCATTTTTAGCCGTCGGGCCAATAGAAAAGTTATCTGAATCAAGATAGATCACATTATGCCTATCTCAATTTTTAAAAATTCGAATTTTTTTGAATTTTCTAATTAAATTTTAATTTTTATTATTGAAAAACGTGGATAACTTTGCACCGGTAAAACTTTCACAATGTAACTTTTATATGTTATCGAGATCAAGATTATGAACATTTTGAGTATTTTTGAAAATTTTATACCGGGTATTTGGAAATTTGCACGATTTTAATTGAATAGAAAATAATATGGATTTTTAAAAAAATAGTGTTGTAATACGATTAAAATGTTGAAATGATATTTTATACAATATTTGATAATTTGATTATATTTTGGAAGTATGCATTTTTACTCGGTATATATTTTATTACAAGCATATTATTAATAAAAGCATTAAAATGGAAATGAATATGTGATTGGGGTAATAGCTATTGGTTTTATTGTAATGTGTGCAAAAGAAAAGATTGATTAACCCGTAGGTTGAAAATTGATTGGCTTACACAGGATGGTAGGCCGATGATCTTTTCTTTAAATCACTACAGGAAAATCACCGATTTTCGGTGGAATTTTCCTGCAGCTTTCTGGCGGTCACGTTTCCAGCGGCTTTCCGGTGCTTTTCCGGCGGTTTTTTCTCAAGGAATTTTCCGGCGGAATTTCCGGCGGCTTTAAAAAATTTATTGAAAATGAATAAAATTTTTACTATGTAAATGATTTAACAAAAATTAATTAAAACTTATATTAACTATTTAATTAATTTTCATTTTAAAATTATTTAGTTAGTTAATTGTTATTTTATATTTTAAATTAATTAGTTTTATTTTTAAAAAAATTAAAAAATTATTTGCTTTTCGGTCTAAATATGCTTTAAATAAATAATATTGACAAAGATAACGTATTTGCATAATTGGCATTTTGGTTGGTTGCTTGAAATCTAAACGGAGGAACACGGTTTGAATCTCACCGCGCGCAGACGCGGCGAGCGGGCGCACGAGCCGCGCGGGAGCCTGGCTGGGGGGGGGGGGGGGGGGAGAGCGCGGGATACGGGCGCGTGGCATCGGGGCGTGGCCGCCTGCCCGGGAGCGCGGGAGAGCCTGGCCGCTGGCGCCCTGCACCGGGGCGCGGGTGCAGGGTGGCTGACCGAGAGCGTTTTTTTTTTTTTAATTTGACCGTCGGTAAGCCGCCGGACAATCTTGCCGCCGGAAAAAACCGCCGGAATTTATTTTCCTACGCGATTTTTACCGGCGGCATTTGAACCGCCGGAAAACCGCTGCTAAATTACAAAACTGCCGGAAAATGCCCAATTTCCGCCGGAAATGAATGATTTTCCTGTAGTGAATATTATGATTGTTTGTTATCCTCTAATGATTGACGTGATACAATGATATAACGAGTGTGAGTTATAAGGAGTTATTACTGTGCTATCGGATAAGGAGTGACACTATGTTTATTAACTCAATAATTTATTGATATTGATACGACACTGAAAAATACTTTAATAGTTAAGATCTCTTACTTATTTGGTTTGACTACTGAAACGTATGTGAATTCATTATTACTATACGACTTTATTGATATTATATTAATTTATTGTCACTATATATATTTATTGTTACTTCACTATTTTATTGTTATGACCATTGATACCAATGCAAAAATCGATACTATTATTGATACTACTATCTATTCACTATTACTGTTATTGATATTAAGCATGCAACATACTGAGCATGTGATATACTAAATATGTGATTAAGATACCGATATGATATTGATACTGATGTAGACTAACGAGATAATATATATACACAATTATAAGATTTTACTGTATTAATCTAAGTTTGATAGTTCTTTATTGATGATTTGATTTTTATCGCTTTATATGATTTCTTTAGTGATTGATAGTATTGATAAGACGATTTCTTTATTGATTTGACACCCGTATTTATTTATTAATTCTTCCAATGTATTGATTTACTAGCTTTCCTATCATACTATTTATAAATTCTAGTGCTATTATATATGAATTTTACTATTTTTGTATTAATTCTTGATCTAATGAATATATTTTTAAATTAAATTAAATATAGATCATGAGATCATATGACTGTTACTGTTATGAATTGACCGATAACATGCATATTGCTTCTCTAGCATTCTTTGAATTCAATTAAAGGATTTTAGTACAATCTGCTCAGCTATTTAGCTCATTATATGTGATTTACATAATTTTAGATTAGGACAAGGGAGCAAGAGTGAGAGATTGATCAGGACCCCAGGTTCCTTTTCTTTTATTTAAGTATATAATATGGTTATGTGATTCATGAGTATTGTATATAATTTTTAGAGTAATTAATATAGATCTACACTGATGTTTTGAATTATAAAATTTGTTTCCACTATCTGTTGCTGATAAATGATAATACACAACTTTGTTTGTTGTATAATAAAAAATAAAAGAAAAAATTCTTCCAAATTAGATTATGGGGCATGACAAATTGGTATCAGAGCAGTTGTTGGAAGAATTGATTGAGTTATTATCAAAGTAAAAGAAATTGATTATGAGTCGTGTAGAATGAGTAGATCAAGGTGTATTATTTTGTATACATAATTAATTGCATGTATGATTACTCAGATAAGACATAAATGTGTGAGTGAATAGTATAATGTATATACTAGAGTGAGATGTCCCAAATGAGCAACATAATACATGTCCAGTACCTTCAAACACTATTATGCAGCTGTCCAATGTTCTAGCACATGTAATAGGTGATACTCAGAGTAAGCTACTTAGGAGCAAGGAAGAAGAGGGAGACAAACACTTATAAACATTGCATAAGCTAAAGCCTTCGCTATTCAAAGGAGTTGTTTGACCACATATTATAGAAGATTGGTTGTTGAGGACAAAGAAGATTTTTGATAGCTTACAATGCTAGAGAATCAAAAGGTACCATTGGTTGTGTTTTTTATTTGAAGGAAATGTTGAGTTGGTGGATTGGACGACAAACAGAGAAATTCCAGGGGAAGACCAATGCTAAGACCACTTGAGATGAATTCACTACAGTGTTTAGGATGTTGCTTGTACCTCCATTAGCGACATGACATATACAAGAAGCCTTCATTAAATTGGAGCAAGGATGCAAGATAATGGTGTAGTATGAGGTTGAGTTCACAACATTGGCTAGGCACACTCCTCATTTGATCCCTACTACTGAAGAAAAGCGTTACAAATTTTTATAAGGATTGAAAAAGAACTTGAGACATCCATTAGTTCCTTTGCAGATCCAGGAATTTTTTAAGTTAATGGAGATGTTTAGATTATTAGAGATTTATTTGATAGTATCGGTATCCAGGTACGATGTGGGATCCAAGTATGATAGTAGGAGGACCAGAGATGAAGACATTAATACTGTTATTGCACTATTTTTCTACTATGACCACTAATACTGATATAGACATTAATACTATTACTAAACTATTATTGATACTACTACTAATTCACTATTATTGTTATTGATACTGAACATGTAACATACTGAGCATGTGATATACTAAGCATGTGATTAAGATACCTATATGATATTGATACTGATATAGACTAACTAGATAATATGTGTATATAATTATATGATTTTACTGCATTGATCTGAGTTCAATAGTTCTTTATTGATGCTTTGATTTTGACCGCTTTATATGATTGCTTTACTGATTGATAGTATTAATACGACAATTGCTTTATTAGTTTGACACCTGTATTAGTTTATTGATTCCTCCGTTATATTAATTTAATGGCTTATGTACCTTTATGTTTCATTGTTTATAAATTCTACTACTAATATATATGAGTTTTATTTTTTCTGCATTGATTTTTTATCATATAACTATTACTGTTATGAACTAACTGATGACATGCATATTACTTATCTACCTTTCTTTGAATTCAGTGATAGAATTTTAATGTGACCACTTGGACTATTTAGCTCATTATATGTGGTTTAAATAATTTCAGGCCAGGACAAAGGAGCAGATGTGAGAGATTAATAATTAGGATCCTTTAGGTTTCTTTTTTGTTTTAGTTATTATTTTATACTCAGGATTTAGATAAATATAATATGATTGTATGATTCCTGAGTATTGTATATGATTTTTTAAGTAATGAATACTAATGAATACTTATATTTTGAATTAAAGAATTTTTCCGCACTGTCTATTAGTAATAAATGATATTAGATAGCTTTGATTGTTGCATAATAAAAGATAAAAGAATTTTTTTTTCAAATTAGATTATGGGTCATAAAAGCTACAGTGCTCCAAAAGCTGGAGTTGCAACATTGCCAGGAAGTTCTGCGGCACTTCAAACCCCGGTGTTGAGACGCTATCAGGCAGGCATAAGATAAATAGTTGAAAGCCGCAGCGCTCTAAACTTGGCACTACGGCGTTGAGAGGCGGGCTGATAGTTTTCTTAATCATTTTTCTTGAAGGGTTATGTGCCATGGTGATATTTAGTAATGTTTCTCTTTGTTTGATTGTAAGAGAATGTTGCATGAGTGAAGAGAGACACAGAGAAAGTGAGGGAGAAGAGAGATATATATTGTTTTTACTAATTTTCAACATGAATTTCTTGGTGTTGTATTTCTCAATGTTTTTTTCCCGGTTAAGTTTTTTCACGTTAAATCTCAGTGTTCTTTATTTTAGCAGTAATTTTCTATTTCTTGTTTGTTTTGGTGTGTGGCTTTGCTTCCCCAACACCAACAATGTACTTCATGCATAAATATTGAATAAATACCTAACAAATCACCTATAATTCATACATAGTATTAAGCCAACTTAATACATTTGTTTTTCTTTGAACAAATTCCCTAGAGAAGATGAGATTAAGTCCTCCCAATTTCGACATGATTCACAACAGCTTTCAATTATCCCCTCTACAATCTCTCCAAATTCCCTTAAACAATATATTCATCTTTAAGTTTGTTGTGCTTATAGGAGCAGAAATAAACTGAAGTGGACAGAATTCTATAAGCAAAAGTTTTTTTTTATTAATAATTTCTCTTTTTTTACCTAATGATTTCTACTTTAGTTCTAATGACTGAAGGTGAAAATGAAATATCAACTGCTAAGGGCCCATGTCATCAAACTAAATTACATCATGAAAACAGCTCATATCATCCCAAAAGTTGCTAACACAGACAAGATTTGTTCATAAAACAATGTTAGCCGTTAAAAAAAATAATGAAAACAATATATTAGTCTCTGTATGCGTGATGACAAGACACTGAAATGAACTAAATAAGTGACAACTTTATAGATATCTTGTATAATTTGATGGAGCTATATGAACATTATTCGTGAGTTCTACAATGTGAAAAAAAGAAGAAAAAGAAGGCAATAGGGAGCAGAAATTCAAATATGTCAAAGGAAATCTGCATCAAATTCTCCTCGAGGAACGTCAAAACAAGCTACAGAAGGATCCTGAGACAGTGATGGCCACTGAGTTCCAACTATTGTTTCCAGCTTGCTTTCAGACCTCCAATTCAGAGCCTCATTGCAGACCAAGTTATTCATATCACTTCGAATGTTACAGTTCCAGTTACTAGTGTTACTTGAGCTGCTTCCGTAGGAATAATTCCCTGAAACATCCATTAAGTTGCTGTATTCGCAGAATCCTGGAGCAGAAATGAATGAACTATGAAACTGATCATATAAGATTATATTGGCTCCTGTTTGGTCTTCTGATGGGTTGAATTCTAATGTTGGAAATGGATTGAAGATGGGTTTGATTGGTAAATTTTCATGAACAGAATTATCTGAATTGAGCTTCTCTTGCTCTCTTTCAATCTCATTTAGTGGTTTGTGTGTGGTCGGATCGATTCCTCTTTGTCGAAGTTTCTTCTTTAAGCAGGAGTTCCAGAAATTTTTGATCTCATTGTCAGTCCTCCCTGGTAGCTGAGCAGCAATCTGAGACCACCTGGAGTATCAAATTTGGAATTTTTAAATTTGATTCCATCATGAAGAAACTATATATATTTTTGGTCAGAATGTCCAGTGCGCATTTGGAATTCTAATGAGAAATTATAAGCATTGTTGAAGGTGAGAGTACCTATTTCCTAAAACTTCATGGAGGCCAATGATCAGATCCTCTTCCTCTTGTGAGAAGGATCCTCTCTTCAGGTCTGGCCTCAGATAGTTAATCCATCTAAGTCTGCAACTCTTCCCACATCTCTGCAGCCCTGCTCGAAATTTACAGAGAATAAGTTAGATTGCTAAATTGGTAAAGTTATTTCCATAAGAGCTTAGAGTGAACAAACCTGCTAGCTTAGGCACTGAGCTCCAGCAACCAACACCAAATCTGATGATGTGATTGAAGAGCTTCTCATCTTCTTCAGGCGACCACAGTCCCTTCCTCAGCTTCTGCTTCAGACAACATGAATGCCTTCCCATTTTGCCTTGACAACCTTCGTTATGAGCTACCGATGCAGATAGCTGTTGAGAAAGTTCGGGAGTTTAAGAGGGGAAAATAAGCTTAAGTTTCAAGTTAAGAAAGAGAGAGAGAGAGAGAGAGAGAGAGAGAGAGAGAGAGAGAGAGGGAGGAAAATTGGGGGGCACTGGAAGGTGAAGCAATCAAGTGGTTTTTAAGCAAGTCTATGATGTCCTGGAAATGTAATTGATTGAGAATTAAGGCACCCATAACTACAGCACTGGAATCAAATTAAAGGTATATGAAAAGGTTAAGTAAAGAGATTAGCAATAAGGCCAGGTTGGTTAAGGAAAAGACCTCAAGATTTAAGCCTTTTCAGATAACTTTTCTATAGTCAAGTAGTCTTCTTCTTCTTCTTCTTCATCTTCTAACTACACATGCAGAAAAGAGTAGAGCGACCCGTGTGGAATAAAATACTAATGTGAATATATGAGTTGCATATCACCGACAAAATGCGATGTGTCGGTATGCATCGATCGATCACTTTTTTTTTTTTCTGCAATAATACTTTCAATTTGATGTTAGTTCATTTGGCAGCAGATAGCTTTGTAGACTGATGTAGCACTTGATGCCAATTAGATACTCTCTGTCTCTGTCTACGGTCAATAATAAGGGGGTGGGCCAAAATTCCAAGTTGTGGACTAGATGTCCTATGAGAAAAAATGTCTGGTCAAGTTTTAGGTTTTGTTTGAGACCATTTTCTTACTGCTGTTGAAAATGGTTTTTTAGTGTAAAATTTTTTTAATTAAAATTTTTTATACTAAAAAATAGTTTTAGAAATCAATAAAAAAAGCCGTTCAAAACGAAACTTTAATGAGAAGTTAGAATTTCACGATAAGATTATTGTGGGGGTTTGAAAAGGGGGATAGAGCCCCCAAAAGATGTCTAGTAGTTATGAGTTAATTTATTAAGGGTATTTTGAATATTTTTTTTTTTTTTTTGAGAGCTATAGTTTGTTCTTTATGAAAGTAGGGTATCGAATTTAGGTGATACGCTTGAGAGATTAGATTTAGGTTACAAAACTTCAATATCAGAGTGAAATTTATAGCTGCAATAATAGGACGACGTAGCCATCAATCACTCGAGTGAATTTGAATAAATTCTTGATGTATTTTATATGTTAATACTTTTTCTATTCTACTTCAGTCGTTGTATTCAGGCCATACAACGAGTTGCTTTCATGGAATGTCCTAGCATTAACACGATGTATTAAATGATTCATGTCATGATCATTCCACAAGTTTGTACGCTGGTTGTCGACTACCTAACGCAATCCTCCACTTTTCTCATCCAGGACTTGAGACCTGACAATGGGAGTGTTAGGAAAGTAGATGTATTAAATTTGACTTATATTAAGAAAGGTAGAGGTAGACCTAAAAAGACTTTGTTAGAAAATATTAGAAATGACATTTCTTTATTAGATTTAGATGAGAATTTGATCCTTATCAAGACACAATGGAGAAAAAGGATTCATGTAGCCGACCCTGCATAGTGAGATAAAGACTTCTTGTTGTTGTTGTTGTTTCGTCTCAGTGATGAATAACATCTAGTCTACTTCCCAATATCATTAGTCATAAAAAAAAATGAGAAAAATTCTATTATTTTTGTCTAGATCTAAACAATAAGTAATGCTGACATATAAGAAAATAAGAGACTTTCTACTGAATTCTATGTATTCACTGTGAATAGATACTGATTTTTTTAAAAAGCTTTCAAAAGATTACTCTTTAAATGAAACCAACATATCTTCATAAAAGAGAGATGATGTGGCATGCAATTAGCTAGAATTAAAGAAAGCTGTGAGGATTGGTTGCTCAGAGTCCTGAAAGAGCAATGTGAGAGACCTTAGAAACCACTCTATTTGGTGGCCCAATGTGGAGTCTCTATCACTCATTACTTCAACTGTGCTGTTTTTTCATTTGTATTAGTAGCTCATTCAATTCTTCAGAATTCTTCTTTCATTCCTTCCATTCAAAATGCTAATTAGTCTGATAGTACATAAATATATCATTGCATTATGATCTATGATCCTTGCTAGTACAAACAATGAGTGGATAAATGTACACTTGTGAAAGCTTAGCATAACCAGCTTAAGCCAAACATTATTTGTTTTATCTTAGACTTTATTTGGGACGGTTTTCTTATTGCTTCTTAAAGTAGCTTTTTAGTAAAAAATTTTAATTTTTGCATTAGAAAGCTGCTTTAAGAAGCAGCAAAAAAGCCGCCCTAAACAAAGCCTTAATCTATATTTAGATCTATTTGTGTAGACAAAAATTTTGAAAAAGAAATTGAAATTGGTTTCAATGATCAATATATGTTAAAATTTTCAAAACTAAAATTTAGTGCTTATTTAAGGGTCTATTTGAGGCAAATAGCTGCATCATTTTGTAAAGATGATTGTAAAGTTATCAAGAAAAAAACCAACTTCTTTAAACACTACAGAAAATTTTTTTGGTAATAGGCGATTTTCCTGCAGTGAAAGTTACTGTGAATATTATAAATATGTTCATTTTTTAAATCAAACAGTTGCTTTCTCAAAACTATTATATATTGATAACTCAGATTATAAAAAAGTAGCTTATGAAAATATAAATTTTAAGAAAAAAAAAAAAGTAGCCAAATAGAAATGTGATTACAGCTTGAAAAGATGAACAATGAGTAAACAATCCCAAACAGACTTTAAGATATTTAATTGCTAATAAATGTGCAAATAAAAAGTAAATTAGCATCAAAATCCTCATTTCCAATTTTATGAAGCTTAGTTCTTCAAAATAACAAGTCATTTAAAACTTGAACTTATTAAAAAAAAAAAGGAACTCCAATCATTTCCACCTACTTGTATAAAAATAAAATTTCTCTTAGTATAATATTGATGAAAAAAAGTACATATTCATGTAATAGCTTGTGATAACAAATTGGTATTGAACAAATTTGGACCCTTCAATTAAAAAAACAAAGTCATAATTAATGAGTAAAGGTTAAGAAATCAACTAATATATAGCAGCCTCATAAATATATGCTCCTTAACGTTAGGTTTCACAGAAGTTAACTTGTGACCAGGAAAGAAAAAAAAATATAGAATTCTGAGTAAGTTGAGCAGCCGGCTCACTCTACTATAAAAGTGTTCCACAGCATCTCATTCTTTATTTTAATCGATAATGGGCCCATTATCATGGGCCCATCATAAAGAAAATCTTGCTGTGGTCCATGAGAAGAAGCATTGGAGTCCACAAAGGTGCTTGAATGTCTAATATGAAAATTTTGGAGGGGTGTTTTTATAAATGTGGAGAGGCCTTTGAGAAAGATCTTGCAACCTACGTAAGCTTGACATGTCTCCATGAGAAAGGAAACATCATAGTAACTCCTATTTCAAGTCATATAAAAATATGTATATATAAATGAATATTGACATAACAGATTTGAGAAGGCGACAGATAAAGAAATAAAAATGATAGAATTTTGTGTAACGGTTTTATAATGTATTTAAACGAAGAGTACAGATCACTCTCATATATGTGATGTATCGTGCATGGGAAGTATTGGGTAAAATATGCTTTTTTTTTTCTTTTAATCAAACGTGTGGGTTTAGATTAATTATTTAGTGCGGACCCATCCGAAGACCAATTAGAATGCGCCATGTCACCCCTTTGCTCAGTACCGCGGCTCGGTATCGCTGACGTGGCTGCACCTGATTTGCCTCCTGCACAAAATAATTTCTCGTTGGTTTATTTGTATTTGTAAAATTTTTGGTGTGTTAATTTTTATTAAAAATAATATAAATTAAATGGGAATATTTCATTACGATGAAGATGATGTTTTATGAGATGATCTCAATGATACTAAAATCATTTAAATATGAGTGCAAATGATCTTAAAAAGCAAGCTTAGAATATAATTATTTTTTTTTAAAAAATTATGTGAGAGACCTAATATTTTTTTTTTTTTCAAATTTTGTGCACTTATAAGACATGCTTGTGGCGTCGAGGGCTTCGTGATGATATTTTTTATTCATTGATGAAGATATTATCATTCGTGGCCTCTATGGGATAATTGGCGTTTGTCGTTTGAGCATGTCGTGATTAGGCTAGGTCGATAAGGTAGGCTTTGGGGCAATGTAGTCATTTAATTTGCTTTAAGTACTAGAAGGCATCTTAGATTTACACATAGCAAGATAAATTGACTACAAAAACATGGTCGGGGCAAGTTGAGCTAACAATAGCTTAATTATTGAATTTTTTTTCTCAGTATAAGAATTCATCATAGCCTTACATGCGATAGAAAAAAAAAATGATAATTTGAATATTAAGGATTGAGAACTTCAACTAGAAAAAAGCTCTCAGGAGGGCTCTGAGAGTTACAAAGTTGCTCAGGATAAATCTCAACAATTACAAATCCTTGTTAGAGAATTCTAAATGCCAAAATTTAAGCGGCTTTGAATACATAAGAATGTTGCAAATTTGTTGAATAGGGATGCTATGCACATAATTTTAATATGATGTATGTTAAAACTAATTATAATATATGACAATTGGACAAATGGTAATGTTGTTTAATGAGACCAATCCAATGACACAAATAACATATATCTTAGAGCCCAAATAGGCTAAATCAAATACTACAAAAATATAATTGAGAAATTTGTAATGGCAAGTATGAGTTATTCCAAAACCTTGTGTTACTTAGAATCAATTCTAAAAAAGTCATCCAAAATGAGCCCTAGATAATTGAATTTTGAGTTATGATAATTTCAAAAATAAAATAAAATAGATAAAAGATTAGGGTTAATCATTTTAGACCATTTGATGAATTGCACAAAATTTTGATAAAAAAATGATTGAAACACTTCATCTAAAAAATATAAATATGCATAATGTCATTCACATTTAGGAGGGTTTTTTCAGCATAAAGAATATATGATTCATAAGGAATTCTAGAGCTTTACCCATCCCTTTATGTTGATCGACATTGATGCTAGTCATTAAGCAGCATCAATGTGTACCATTGTCATCATTTGACAGACACATACATTTGTCACTGCTCGACTTTGATCATTGACTAACATTTAGGCTCACTGTCGCAATTATCCAACATTGTATACCTATCTTTTTACTAACATGGTCTTCCCTCATAAAAAAATAATGATCAAGTCAACTTCCTTCCGCCACCCAACTTTCAATGTCCACATGTTTGATGCCTACTAATGATTGATGCTTGATGTCTATTTGCCATTGATATTTGATACCAATCTTTTAGATCACATGATTTACCATCTTATTTGGAGATTGACGAACTTGGCTCATGTATGTCCCACAAATTCTAACATGCATATGTTGGGGAGATGAGGAGGAGTAAACATCACAATAACGAAATAAGCAAGAAAGTAAAAGCAGTGGAAAAGTAAAAGAACACGAGGATTTAACGTGAAAAAATTTCAAAATAGGAAAAAAAAATCATGGAGCCACACCACACCAAGAAATCCACTATGAAAATTGAGAGAAATAAGTACATATATCTCTTATCTATCACTCTTTCATTGCTTCTGTTCTCATATGCACTGTTTTCAATATCTACATACTCAAAATACAAGAGAAAGCCAAGTAAAATGGCCCCAAGGAATGCAACCCTTCAGAAAAAAAAAGTCCAGTCCGCATCGCAATGTTGCGGCGCTCAAGCATCTATCTTGCACTACTGCAGCGCCATATTTATACCACTGCGTCGCTATTCTCTCTCCCGTTTAGCATTGGGGCGCTCAGGAAAACAACTCCAAGGGAGTTGTGTACACAGCGCCGGGGAATTGTAAGGGAAATGTCTTTTTTTTTTTTCCAGGTGCAAAACACCCAAACCCAAGCACGCAGGGGGGGGGACCCTAAGTGAACACAATAAGATTTGAGGTCCTAGACAACAGAGCAATAAGATTGATCAAACACAATCAGTTCCACTCATAACAACATCTTCAACTATCACTAAACACTTATCGCCAATGAGAGCACCGACACCTGAAATCTCATAATACCACCGTTTGAGATGATTTTTATGGCTCATTTATGTCACACTGTATTACACTTTATCTAGTTATGTAGAGGAAGGCCTCAATAGACCTTGTAGATCTTTATCTCTTGGAGTTTTTCATATAAAAAAATCTTATGTCTCTTGTATGATTGCTTCCAACAAATTTTAAGACAATAAATTATGGCTTCGTTTGAGATAACTTTCTTACTATAGTTTTTAGACAATAATCGAAGTTTTTGTTTGGCCAATATTTTTTTATTGTTTTTTGAAAAAAAAAATTGTATATTAGGAAGCTACTTTCTAGTTTCAAAATATTACTTTCTCAATAGCAGCTTTATAACCTCTTTTATAGAAATAGACCTTATATCTACCACAATAATTTTTTAGCACAAAACATTATTTACGCATTTAATTGAAATTTAAACTTTTGATGTTATAAATTTATCCAATAACGCCAATGTTTTCAAATCTCCTAATATTTTTATTTTCCATTTTTAGATTATTATCATTTTTCCATATCATTTAAGTATCAGTCATATTGAGGAACTTTTATTAGGTCCGGTGTAAGGATGTAGAGGAACGTCCGATCGGAGGCAAAATCCTGCCAAAAAACTCGGTATATATTTGCTCGGTATTACTAGGTATTATTTGATAATAACGAGGAATACCGCTCTGTGAAGATCAATAGCGAGTTATACCGAGCAATACCGAGTTGTACCGAGTCTAGAAAAAACTCGGTACAACTTTTGTACAACTCGGTATTGCTCGATATAGCTCGGTATAACTCGGTATTGGGTCTTCACGTGATGGTATTCCTCATCATTGTTTGGTATTGCTCGATATTTGTTCGATATTTCTTGTTTTTTGAGACGATAGACGGTAAGTTAACCCCAACTTGATCGATTGATGACTCAGTAAACCATCAGAAAATTCGGCCAACAAGGGGAGGTTAAGTTCACCACAACTTCATCGAAATTAGCTTTAATTACAAGTTTATGGGAGAACTTTTCGTAAATCTCTCACATAACAACAAATGCTTTACATTAATCAGACCAATTAAACCATTAATTAATTACAATCTATAGTAATTATACTTTAGGTAGCAATAACTAACTCCATTAATTTCACAAGCCTTTACTATTTGCTATGGTGGAGCCAGCAAGATAAGGACTGTTAAGCAATTGCGTAAGTTGGAAGTGGAAGCATTAATTTTTAGAAAGAAATTAGTTCATTAATTTATGTTAGTGAAAGGTAAGAAATAATCAAAATCATTAAGAGTGATAAAGAGATAATTAAAAGGGATTAGTGATTAATTGTTTGATTTCTGGTTCGAGGTCTCATCCAAGGAAAAAAGACGATCTACTTTGACTAAGTGGCCGATCTTTTATGATTGATCTCATCCTTTATTAATTTATTTATTTTTATACATTGGGAACTAAGAGTCATTGTTTATAATTTTTTTTTTTTTAATTATTGAAGTGTCATATGAAAACAGTATGATCGAACACAAACCAATCGCCTCGACTAACGCCGTTGGATTGTTGTCAGTCGGTCACGATCATTTGGACGTTTCTCACCTCTTGCAGACTCTACGATATTTTCTGTTGGACAGTCGTATACTTCTGATATTGTCTTCTCCAATTTGGGGAGACGAGCAAATCTTTGTAATTATTTCAGCTTGGTCAGAATCGTGAATTTTTCATTTCGCGAATTTTTCACATAAGACTCGAATACAAGACATTTTAGTTGATAATCAAAGCTCTCGACCAGCAGACCAAAATGAGCTGCATTGACTACCTCACTTTCATGGACTATATTGCCCATTTTTTCAATGGGCAAGTGTAGTCAACATTCAAATAAATAAAAATGTTGTCATTTTTAGGAACTCAACCCATTCTTAGAGTAGTAGGAACGGTTTTAAAATTGTTCAAAAAATTTGATGATTCTTTGAAATTTTAAAACCTCTTATTGAATAAAAATTTGATGATTCTTTGAAATTTTAAAACCTCTTATTGAATAAAAATTTGATAAGCTCTGAGTCGGCTAGGGCATCCCTTCTCCTCTTTTGTGTCTTCCTCCCCACTCCCTCCTCCGGCTTTGCCGGAGGCTTCTCTTCCTCTTCCTCATGGAGGCGGGACTCATCTCCTCAGATTTTCCCCCTCTCTCCCAGTCTCCTGGCGCTCCAGCAAAGTTCACTCCAAAAAATTGGAATCAGGTTTTCGCGCCTGATACTTCTGCCCCAAAAGTGCTCAATTTCTCCCATTATCCAGATGAGCCGGAGGTTATCCCCTTCTCCAATGTCCATCTTTCAAAAGGTGGAGAAGATTGAACCTTGTGCTTGGTCGGCTACTCTATTGGTCGAAGACCGTTCTATGAAGCTCTCTTGGGAGCTATTAAGAAAACGTGGAGCCTTAAAGGGTCAGTCCAGCTACTTTCTCTAAGTGATGGTTTTTTCCTACTTCGGTTTTCATGCTCTGAAGATTACGATATGGTTTGGTCGAGGGGTGTTTGGTTCTTGTTGGGACGGCCTTTTGTCTTTCAAAAATGGCATCCAAAGTTCAAACCGGTAAGGGATAATTTTGCTTCTGTCCCTATTTGGGTGAAAATCCATGACCTCCCTCTTGCATGCTGAAACTCGGAGGGAATATCCAGGATTGCTAGCAAGATAGGGATTCCTCTTGCTGCAGATAGTCTGACTGAGCAGAAAACGAGACTAACATTTGCACGAATTTGTGTTTTGGTGGATTGCAACGCGACATACCCGGAAGAAATCAAAGTATCACTCGATGGAGATGTCGTATCCTTGAAAGTTCAGTACGAATGGAGGCCTCTGCCGTGTGAGCACTGTAAGTCGCTTATGCACTACTCTTCCCTTTGTCCTTCAAATCCGGTTATACATGACGAAACTGTTAAGAAGCCGGACAATTTTAAATCCCGTGGGAGAAGTTTTAGTAGGAAACCAAAAAACATGGGTCCTTCCTCTTCTAACAACTTCTCTAGACCACCGAATCATCACCTCCCACCTATTTCGAATCCTCCTCCCTCTACCTCTGTAAGAGCTTCACAATACAACAACAGTATTGGGCTACCCTTACATTATCAACCTCATTCTCCTCCTTCACCGAATCATCACCTCCCATGGGTGATATCATTCTCGGCAATGATCATACTATTCCTGCCATCCCGAATCTTAATTCTCCAAATGAGGAGGATGTGGCTTCTACAAACACTAGCCCTTTGCACAGTCACGGGATACCTAAAGTAAAGGAGGTAAATGTCAATTCCCCCAACAAATTTGAAGTTTTAAATGTGGAAGAGGATGACAATTGTACTCAGGGAGAATCTTCTAATGATCTGGTAGATCATGAAACTATGATTCCTAAGCATATTCCTGTTGAAAAAATCAAACAGAACAATTCTGTGGTCTCTAAAAAATCGGCCAAGGGGAAACAGGCCAAAAAACCCCACTCTTCAAAATCCTAATGTTCTTTCCAAATATTGCAGCGTGGAACATTAGGGGATTCAATCGTCCTGACAAAGTGCTTTGCTGCAAGCGTATTTCTGAGTGTTTTAAGCTCGACATGTTATGTATTTTGGAGAACATGATACATGTGCACTCTCTGCAAGACCCGCTTTTTGAGCAATCACATCTCATTTTCTCTAATGAAAATAGCTGCCACAATTTCCACTTGGCCACTTCAGGAAGGATTTGGCTTAAGTGGAATGCTTCCAAATTGAATTTTTGCCCCACTCACGTTACCTCTCAAGTCATCTATGGTATTGTTTCTGTAGCTTCTCACTCTTTATTTCATTTATCTGTTATCTATGCTTCCAATAGTGCTTTGGAAAGGAAAGAGTTGTGGGACTCCCTTGTGGAGAATGCTCCTGCTGCTGATACTCCTTGGGTGCTGCTAGGGGACTTCAATTGTTGTAGATACGCCTCTGAAAAGTTGGGAGGTTCTTCCTTAAATCAATCAGCACTTTTTGATTTTAATAATATGATTTTCATTAACAGTCTTATGGATTTACACACGGTTGGTAGCAAATTCACCTGGTTCAATAACCGGGTGGATTCTCCCATACACATTAAGCTGGATAGAATTCTTGTGAATGATAGTTGGCTGGAAAAATATCCTGATTCATTCTGCTCTGTCCAGAGTCCCTCATGCTCTGATCATTGCCCGATTCTCCTTCACTCTGGTATGTACACTCAAGTCAGGCACAGATTTCTTTTTAAAAATTATTGGACTAAGATTGATAGGTATTGGAGTATTCTCTTAGAAGCTTTCTCTATTCCGATTTCTGGCAATCCTCTCACTCATCTATGCAATACTCTTAGATATGTGAAATCTTGCATTAAGAAAGAGTCCTGGTCGAGTTACAATTCTGTTTCTAGACATATTGACTCTTTGCTTGCCTCTCAAAGGGAACTTTTGGACAAATTACATGTTGATCCTATCAACATCTTGTTAAACTCTTCCTTAAAAGATATTAATGCTAAGATTGTGGAATTTAATGAAATGCATGGTTCTTGGATAATTCAAAGGGCAAAGGTGAACTGGTTGAGACATGGAGAGGATGATCTCAAATTTCTATATGGCAAGATTAGATGTAGGAGGGGAAGCTCCAAATCGATATGTAACTTGTTGGCTTCTTCTCCTAACATGGCTAGAACTGAAGTTATTGCATCTATCATCTGGCACTTCCAAGATCTGTACAATCCCACCCCTCCTTCCCTTCTGTCTACGAATGGGTTTCCTGCTGGGAAGGTGATTACTGCTTCTATTGCGAATACTCTTACCACTTATGTGCACAATGATGAAATAAAAGATGCTATTTTTGGGGCATCTTCCAATTCCTCTCCGGGGCCGGATGGCTTCAATTCCCACTTTTTTAAATCCGGGTGGCACATTGTGGGACCTCATGTCTGTAATGCTATTAGGTTCTTTTTCTCCAAAGGGTACATTCCTCATGGGGTAAAAGCGACAGCTCTTGCTATCATCCCCAAACACAACAATGCTACAGATATATCTGATTATAGACCTATTGCTCTATGTAATGTGATATACAAAATAATTGCTAAGGTCATTGCTAGTAAGTTAAAACCTATCATGCCAGACATCATTAATCAATCTCAGGCTGGATTTGTTAAATCTAGAATTTCTACTGATAATATTCTACTTGCTAGTGAAATTCTTGCCTCTGCTAGTAAAAAGAAAGGTACCCAGTTGTTCTGTGCTAAACTTGATATCAGAAAGGCATTTGATTCTGTCTCCAGGGACTTTGTATTAGCTAGATTGATTCAAAAAGGATTCCCCAATCCTATGATTAACTGGATTAGAATGTGCATTTCTGATGTCCATTTTTCTATCGTTCTTAATGGTGCATTGGAGGGATATTTTACTTCATCAGCTGGGTTACGTCAGGGGTGCCCGCTTAGTCCTTATCTTTTTTGTGTGGTGATGGATGCTTTTTCAAATCTTTTAGAGGACAGAGGTTTTAAAGGTATATCTGTTGATAATTTTTCTCTTACTCAACTTTTATATGCTGATGATGTGCTGATTTTCGGAGAGGCTACACTATTAAATTGTCACAAACTTGCTAGTATTCTTAGAGATTTTGCAAATGCAACGAGATTGCACATAAATTTTGACAAAAGCGCCATTATGTTTCCTAAGCATCAAAACAATTAACAAGACATATGTGATATCTTATCTATTCACAACATTACTTCCAAGATCACCTATCTTGGTATCCCTTTGTCTTTTCATAGACTTAAGATTGAAGATTATATCCCTTTAGTGGATAGTGTCAACACAAAAATGAACGGTTGGAAGGCTAATCTGTTATCCTTTGCTGGGAGACTTCAATACCTCAAGTTTACTATTCAAAACACTATAGGCTATTGGATTCGTGGTGCTATCTTGCCTAAAACTATCTCTAAATTCTTGAAAAAATCTTGCTCTCGTTTCCTATTTTTTGGGGACACTTCTCAGGATATGAAGTTGCATATGGTGGCTTGGGATGTTATCTGCCGTCCTAAGGAAAAAGGGGGACTGGGGGTTCCTTCCTTCAATGCTTTGCAGTTTGGATTTAACAGCTCTGTTATTTTTAGAATGTACAACTCTTCAACTACTTTATCTACCTGATTACTTAGTAAATACCAGTCTCCTTGGCGCCAGCCTTCTATTTCTAATACAAAATTATGGAAATCTGTGAGGAAAACTGCTACCCAGGCTAAATCCAGCTTTTGCTTCAGAATTACTACAAATGCCCCAATTTCCTTTCTTTGGGACCACTGGTGCAATTCACTTACTCTTCAGGAATTCACGTGGAATGAAATTTATTATCCAAATTGTGCTATACGTTCATTTTTTAGGGAAGACCAATGGGCTCTTTCGGAATTTTTACCAGTGCAAATCAAAAATCTTTTTCAGCATGTCACTGCAGCTGAGGGTCCCTGTTTGCTTTGGAAAAACAGGAACAAATCAAAGTTTAAAAATTATATAGAGGAGTATTATAAAGACTTACAAAACTGCAATTGGCATAAGGCTGTTTGGCACAAAAGAAATTGCTTAAAACATAATGTTTATGTGTGGATGGCCCTGGTTGGGGGTCTTAAAACTTCGGATGCTCTTCGCATCAGGCAGATAATGGTTCCTAGTAAATGCAATTTATGCCATATATTTGATGAATCGGTTACTCATCTGTTTTATGAGTGCTCTTACTCCTTTTCTGTGATTAATGAGCTTATTCCTGGCATTGTGAGGTTGCTTTTTAGACCATCTCTGTTGCAAATTTTTTCCTGGATCAATGCTACATACAAAGGCAATGCTTCGGTTAAAAATTTTTACAAACTCATTATTGGGTGTGCAACATACTATATTTGGAATGAAAGGAACTCTAGGAGATTTGGGGATACTATGCTCAGTTCTACTTCGCTGTCCTTACTTATTAAAAAAGTGGTTTTTGAAAAAGTATTAAAATGGAAGGATTCTTATCATTTGTTGGAAATGCTTTAACCTGGAGAGTTTTTGGGATTGTGATGTGGTATTTGGTTGGTTGCTGCTTTGTTGCGGATGGGTTTCTTTATATGTGCTGGATTCCTTCGGGTCCCTATGTCGCTACGATGTACCTGAATTGCTCAGGCTGGACAATGATGAAGCTCTCATTAAACAGTCCCTTGGATGGTCTTCGGGCAACCAGGGCTCTGTCTAATCTCATTCTCAATTGCCTGAGTCCAGTCTGTCTTGCTAGGGAGCTTGGTATTACTGTTTCGCTTTGCAGGCTGGGGATTTTCTGGAGCTGGCGTTTGTTCTCCATGGACCCATCTGCACTCATGCTGAGCTCTGCTGATTGGATGCAAGGATGCAAGTATTCAAGACCTTTTTTTTGTGCTTTTACCACTTTTTTGGCTCTTTTAATGTATTTACATAGCAATGGGTGGTATAGTTGGGTTTTTCCTTTTATTTTGTCCTTCATAAGTTTTTGTTTTTACTTATGTAGGAGTTTTACATGTAATCTCTTTTTTACTTGTAATCTTCTCTTCTGATAGCAATATATGGGCTTAGGCCCAAATTTTCCCCAAAAAATAAAATAAAAATTTGATTAAAGAATGTAAAATTTTGAGAATCTTATTGTTTTGAGTCACGAACCCTCTACCAAATCAAAAATTTGGTAAGGAAGATTCCAAATCCTCCATAATTTTAAATCAAAATTCAAATTCCTGCTTAGATTAGATTAAAATCCTCAAATCTTATTTTTTTTAAATAGATTGGCTTCGTTTGGGACGGCTTTCTTACTGCTTCTTAGAGTAGCTTTCTAGTAAACTTACTAGAAAGCTGCTTTAAGAAGCTATAAGAAAGCCATCCAAAATGAAACCTTAGGCTTTATTTGAGATTGTCTATTAGTTCAAAAATTTTTATTCTAAAAAAATGCTTTAAAAACAATTAAAAAGTTGTCCCAAACAAAATTTATAATATCATATTCATTGAATTTATCATAAAATTTATATTTTATAACAACTATTATTAAAAAAAAAAATAATCAATCCAACATTATTTTTTATTTACATTAAGGTTTTCATCATTCAACCTCATTTTCAATTAAATAATAACAAGAATATAGCTTTGTTGTATTGTTTCTTGTGATGGTGCTGAAGACTTAACCCTTAAACCTAGTTTTCCTTTGATCCCAATACATTATTAGGTGACAATCATTAAATATAAGAAAATAATTCAATGAATAATAACCATTCTTAATTTAAAAAAAATTCTTAAATTAATTCCTATTTAATATTTAATTTGAAATCATTTTAATTTTCAGTGTATTCACAATTTCTCATAAATAGAAAATATCTGGATAAATAAAAGAAATATCATTTGAATTTGATGAAAATTTATTCTTTATTTTTATTGTGGTTGATATGCCACCAAAAAACATCTCGACTGGGCACAAATCTCGATGTGAATGAGAGACAGAAGCTTTAGAAATTAAATTCATGATCATATGAATCCCAATTTCAACAAATTTATAGTCAAAATTGATTATCTTTGAGAGACGAACCCAGCGACACTAAATTCAGTTCAATCCGAGCCCAAATGAGGCCAAATTAAATAACCAAAAAACTATTGAAAGCTTCAAAGCATTAATTGGATAACCAAATAAGACATGCTTATAGTCGAATTGAGCGATTCGATGAGATGAACCCAACAAGCCTAAGATTGTCGAATTCTAACATCATTAAGCCACTTAAATGGTGGATAAATACTCTATGATCAAGAGAACTAATACTAGTCGTCCGATGGAACACTCTCAACCTATCCTTGATCTTCTCCATATTTAGTATCCATGCCACTCCCAAAAAAATTATAATAACCTCTCATTCTTAACATGAAGGAGGGAGGGAAAAAAAAAACTTAAGAACTCTCTTTCTCCCTCCATCCAACGGTGCCACGTACCATGGTTTTTTTTCCTTTTTCAAAGTTTTCTATGTAAAAATATTAATGCTTCTATGAATGCTACACCCAACTCTTTTATTTGTTTGTGTGTTGGATCATCGTGTAAAACTAAGATGCTAAACTTTATATCGCTCTACTGCTACGAATATTTCAAGACACAACAATGATATTTGGGTGGAGCCCACCTTGAGAAAAAAAAAAAATCTTTTTCAATTTTCTATTAATATGAAGCCTACGTATCATTGTAGCTTTGGAAGGGAGGAGAAGCGGGAATAATGCACCTACTTTTTAACTACCCCATAATTAACTCCATTAGCGGACTTCTTGTTTTCATTAAAGGCCTATTTTGGTGAAAGAAATAGGACTATAGGAGTGTCAATAAAGTAGTTGTAGCAGTTCGGTGATGATGGTCAAAAAACTAGAAATAGAGGTTAAAAGATTGTAGTTAGACGACGGTGCTCAAAAGATTGTAGGCAGGTGATGGCGGTCAAATGGTTGTTGTCTGATAATGGTGGATGAAGGATCATATTTGGATGATGCTGATCGACAGACCATAGTCTATCAATGGTGAGCAGACAGTGGTGATTTGAGGTTAGTTGTTGGATGAGAATAGTCTAACTATGATGGATTGATAACTATGGTGGTGCCGTAGGTCGATGGTTAAGTGGTAGTCCAATGGTGGTGGTCGGGCAGTGGTCCGATAGTGCAATTGGGTGGTGGTCCGACGATGAAATTCGAGTTGAGCTCTAAGATTCTTCAAGCTCTCTTGAATCTCAAGCTCATCTCTTCTTTATGTAGAGAAAATATGCCTATTTATAGATTTTTTTAGAGAGAGAATTTGGTAAATCTAGCAAAAAAATCTCAAAGAACTATATCAGATGGCTTATATCAATCCCCTCAATTATAGATTGTTCTTTTAACATTTTAAATAGCCTAACAATATTAGAATTAAGAAATCTTGCGCTTGTTGTATCCGTCTCGTCGACATACTTAATTTGATTATAAGAATTCAAGATTTGAATATCATTTAATGATATAAATATATCCCGAAATTTTCAATTAGGCTTTAAATTATTGATTTGGGCTTCATTTAGAGTAAGATTTAAATCACTTTTAATATCATTGTATTTGTCTCGTCAAATAATATCCTTAGGGCTCAAATAACCTTGAATTTAATTTCAAAAAATTTCAATTTAAATATGCATCAACATTCATGCTTTATTAAGTGTTTTCTTAATGGTGTACCACTCTTAATTGAAATTCAAAAAGTTTTGCTCAAACATGCCAATATATTTCATCTTAAAATATTTTAGATGCTCATATTGGTCATTAATGTGCACTTGATTTATATCTCTAATTAGATGCTATACATCAATGATGATACAACATAAAGGCCATTTTGCATCACTTTTAGCTTGACATCTCACTATTGTTGTGTTTTGTTGAGCTTGATGGAATTGTCACATAGCTAACATTTGATCAATATATGCACTAAATGAGGTTTGGCTCATATCATTGCACATTATTATGTCAAAAGCTATTGTGGAGGGGTACCTTGAGTAAATGTTTCACAAATCACAAAAGGAAAAGTGAACTAAAGGTAATGAAAGTTGAGCTAGAATCTTTTTTTAAAGCCGCACAGAAATTATGGTCAAATAGAAATTGTGTCAATTTCGGGTCACGGGTCAGTTTCGGGTCGAACCCAGAACTGACCCGTGTGGCGACCCCAAGATCCGTGTAGCGAAAAGATTCTTCTGATCGTTCATTTTCTTTTTTTTTTTTTTTTGATATCTTTCTATCAGTTGTTCGTTTCAATCCATACATGTGTCTATCCAGAGCCAGAGATAATTACATTACAGAGAAGAAAACAGCAGCGAATACTATAATTCACATATCAACATATGTACAATCAGCAGAAGCGTCCAAAAGGTCATATACAATAGCAATACGGCTACAAAATAGAAGTCTACCAAGGCTACAAAATAAAGCTACAGCAACCGAAGAAGCATCACGCGGGAGGCTCTGCACCTGAAATATTAACCACATATAATGAGCTAACTAGCCCAGCAGGTCACCAAAGCCTACAACTGAAATCAAAGCACGATTGAAACGATATGCAGGTCAATCAAGTCAAGTCAAAGCAAGTCAAAAGACTATAATCAATGAATCTATGCAAATACAGAAATCAAATCAAATCGAATCAATCAATAATCAATAGTCAATACGATGGCAAAAGATTCAATAAATCAATACGTCACAGCGATCAAATCAGTAAGTGCTTTCAGTCAATATCTATCCATCGTAGCAGTGTCTATCAATCAATACTATCAGTTCAATCAATCGTGTCATCTAGTCATTCCATTGTATCTATAATATCCATCCAATCAATTGAATATCTATTTCAGTCAATAGCAATCCATAGCATCAAATCAATTCAATAAGAGACTCGTATCAGAACGTACTCTTACAAATCAGTCAGTCAATTATTCAATACAATTTACTCGATGTCAATATACGATATTCAATGTTAATACATCAGTAAGAACAATTCCATAATGACGACGTAAGATGAATCATCTCAATCAATAGAGCACTTTCCAGTCCATTATATCAATCAGCAGGGAATCCATAGAACTATCAAATCAACATATCGACAGAGCAATCGAAATCAAATCCATACAATGAAATCGTCAGGTCAATTGAAATCAATACAATCAATTCAATAAAGAAATCTATTAAGCGATAAATCAAATCCATACGACAACAATCCATTTAATCAATCAATCAATCAATCAATAATCGGCACGATGAATCAGTGTATCAATAGCATATCAGAATCTGTCGTATCAATAATATCCATATGTCCATACCATATCCATATCGATGTCGATGTCGGTATCTATCAGTTGAAACAATCTATATCAATGTCGGTGTCAATATCTATGAATCAATACACAGAATCCATATCAATATTAGTGCCGGTGTCTATGAATCAATACAATCCATAGTCCATAATCCATAGTTAAGTCGATACAATCAATATCAATGAATCAATGCAATCACCGTCGATGAAATCCATACGATATCAATAAATCTATAAATCCATATCAATATCAATAAATCAAATCCGTACGCATACAAATCCATACAATCTATATCAATAGTCTTACTGAACAAGTTCAACTGGCTATGTTGCTGTTGTAGAATCCATATTGCTGTTGTAGATATCCGTACATTGGTCCATCAATAAGAGTCGTCACTCTTCTATGTGCCCGTCGGCTGCCCGTCGGCATATAAACTCCTTATAACTCTCATCTATAGATCCATAGTCGATATTTAAAGGAAAGCCCGTCGGCCCACCATCCTGTACAGGTCAATTCTATCTTCTACCAATGTTCAACCAAGCTTCACTTGTCTTTCAGTATTCAATAGTCAATTCAATAGTCAATGCAATAATCAATACAATAGTCAATTCAAAGACAATATAAAGCAATCACATCAACATTCAAATGCATATCAACTCAATCTATCAATCTTGAACAAATCATAAATTATACGAAAATCAGGCAGAGCAACGGCAGTCTATGGAATTTACACAAAAATCTCCAGAAATTACAGATCACCAAATTAATACAGAATGTGCACAGCAACATTGTAAAACTAATCTTCTACTGCACAAACCAATTCAGATATCATAATAATTTGCAGTCAAAATAAAACTCCGCAGAATCAAAACGGACCGGACGAAATCTTCCAGAAAATACTTAAAACGTACAGAATAATCACATCTACAACATACCAAAAGTTATGCGGTGAAAGTTGTGCCAAATCAAAATCAGGTCAAAAGTTCGACTACGAAAACACAAAACAATGCACAACTCGGTCAAAACACAAAATCTTCGAAAACAGAAATAGGATTCGGATTCCTTACTGCGAGATAAACAAATCTTCTAACTACGCCGTCGGACGAAAAGCGCTCCGCGAGCTCCAAAACCAAGCTTCTCTTTCTCTTTCCTTCTCTTTCTCTCTCCTGATTTCTCTTTCTCTCTCTTCGAAATGAATAAAAATATCTCAATCGGATATTTATTAACACTGATCGTCCCGGACGATCCAAAATTCGTCCTGGTACGATGTGCTCTCTGGACAAATTTCGTACAGATGAAATTAAAATTCGTCCCGGGCGACTTGCTCTCTGGACAAATTTCGTTCAGACGGATCGTCCCGACGCTCCAGGTTCGTACAGACGAAAATGATAGATTTCTTCACAAATTTCTTCAGTTCGTCCCGTACTAAATCCAGTTCGTACAGACGAACTGCACTAAAAAAACAGCTTTTTAAGGGTTTTACAACCCGGGCCCTAAACCGACCTGGGTAGGTAAACGGGTCGAATATTTGAACCCGGACCCAACCCAGCGGGTTGCCGGGTTGACCCGACCCGACACGGAAAGGAGCTAGCGCGGGACGCGAGCTAGCGCGCAGTGCGCGGATGCGCGAGCGAGTGAGCGCGTGGACGGCGGGTGCGCGGGATGCGGGTCGCGGAGGGTGTGCGGCTGGTTGGGTGCGCGGGCGGGTGCGTGGACGGGACGCCGTGGGTGCGTGGGCGGCGGGTGCGACGTTGGCCGTGTGCGCTGCAGCGCGCCTGCATGGTCACGAACTCGCGGGCAGTCGGTTTAAATAGGTTTCCGGGTTGACTTGCCAACCTGTTGGGTCAACCCGAACCCGACCCGTTTTTTCAAACGGGTAGAATCTGCGAACCCGAACCCAACCTGTTCTTAAAACGGATCAGGTCCAACTCGGATTTTCCGGGTCGTGTCCGTATCGAGTTTTCGTGTTGTGTCAAATATTGAAGCCCCTAATTTTTATTATGTAGTTCTAAAGTCAGTACATACATAAGGTGGACATAGTATTAGTTATATGCATAAGCCATAAATCTAATTATTAAAGTTCACTTTGTTTAGGATAATTTTTTAATTACTATTTTGTTTTTTAGATAGCAATCACAATTTCCATTTGACCATAATTTTTATGCGGCTTTAAAAAAAAAAAAATTGAACTAAAAAGCTGCTTTCAACAACAACAACTTCAGAGTTAGTTTCTCTATAGCAACTTCAAAACAGTAAGAAAGTAGTCTCAAACGAAGAATTATCGTTTGGGACAACCTTCTTAATGATTTCTAAAATAATATTTTAGTTAAAAGATTTCTTGAATTAGAAATTTTTTATACTAAAAAATCATTTTAGAAAGCAATAAGAAAACTGTTCCAAACAAAGTCTAAATCTTCATCTATGACAACTTTCTTGTTATTTTTAAAGCAATTTTTTAGTACACAAATATTTTAAGAATATTAAAAAATAGTGACAAAAACTTTCTCAAATAAAGCTAAAATCAATATGAATATGGAGAAACTCTTTCAATTTTCACACATACCCTTAATGTGCAACACTTAATATATTTTCTCTCTCCATTTGGTTAAGTTCGGACATGAGAACTTCTCTCTCTCACGACAACATTCTAATTGAATCCAATTAATTGATGGAATTTAATAAACTTTATTTTTATATATTTTTGTCGACAAATAATTAAGTAAGTCCTGTCAAGAAATTTAATATGCCATAATAATTATCCACTTTTGTACCAAGCAAAGGTATTGTGATTATGATAGTGCCGCTATAATCCTAATCCACAATTATTTTATGCGACAGTATTTAAGGATGTCGACAAAGCGATTCATTATATTAATATTAATATAAGGTACACTAAAAATATATTATCATTTAAGATTTTTAATATAAAGTAAATAAAAATATTATATATTTTTTAAATTAAGTGATTAATTATTATTTTTATTTTTATTACTCATTCTTTTTATCATTGTATTATAATAATTACTTGAATCATAGTTATTTTCTCTCTTTCAAGATAAAAGCTCAAGCTGGAACTCGAAATCAATTAGCTCAAGCTCAAGCTATGGGTGACTTGAGCTCGACTCAACTTACTAACACCCCTAATTAGCTAGTGATTACTTATTCTTTGGGATGCTGAATGCCGTCTGGAGACTAACCATAATACGCCACATCATCCATTTGCTCGGTACCGTGACTCAGTTCCGCAGACGTGACGCATTCTGCGTCCGGCCCCCGCTTAGAATAATTTCTCCTAATTAATGTTTGAATGATTATATGTAAATGATTTTGAAGTAAAATAAATGCAATATAAAACTCAAAATGATGATGGCCGGTGGCCGGCAGCACTGAATGTATACATATTATATTAGGAAAATTATGTTATATTTTCTTTATAATCGAAACATAATGATCATAAAATTCTTGTCAATATTTTGCGCTAATTTCCTTTTCTATATTTTTATTAATTTCTCTATCTATTTGAATTGTTTCAACTATTTCTCAATGGTTGTGGTCAATGTATTCACCACACCTATATGTATAAGGATGTCCCAACCTTTGACTAAGAAATCCTAATTATTTTTTCTCCTAAAATTACAAATTTTAGAGTAATTGATTATGCATTATGCAAATAATCTTTCTCCAACCACCTATGGGATTTCATACACATTTGTCAGCTCATGGCACTAATATAGTGCCATTTAACTGGCAAATAGTCTTCATTGAGTTGATATTGGAGCGTGCACTGAATCTATAGGAAAATAGATAGCTGGCCATAGCAAAAGATTGAGAACCGATTATTCTGTGCGAACATCGAATGTCATCTGGAGACCAATCAAAATGTGCCATGTTACCACAGTGTTCGGTACCGCGGCTTGGTACTGCTCGGTACCGCTGCTCGGTACTGCTGACGCCACGCGTTCTGATTGGTCTCCTGACGAAGTTCTGTGTTCGATCTCCTCGTAGAATAATTTCTCAAGATTGAGAGCATGTAAGGAGTATTGTTTTCTTATGAAATGTGCTTGTATTCATAGTCGGCTTAGAGAGAATGAGCTAGACATGATAAGTGCAGCTTCTTCCCTTGAGCCCTATTCACAATTCTCTAAGTCTCTTTCTGCTTTGCTGTGAATGCTCCCTTGTCCCCATGGAAAAGATAAACTTTTTCTGCCTTTTTTTTTTCAAGTGGTCCTTCAATCCATATCATTTTCCTTCAATCAATCTGGAGAATATCAAACATTGCGATTTTGCTTGATTTATTTTATATTTGTCAGTAGAAAGAGCTTTTGAGACATTCTTTGACATTTGAAGAATGATGAGGGCATTTTATTAATATGAGAAAGACAATTAGAGAGAATATGAATAAAATAACAATATTCTAGTATCTTTTGATGATTAGTACTTAGGGTAATGAATATATTACAGAGAATATGAAGAAATATTGTACTTTTAATGTCATAAAATACTTCTTGCAAATTTTATAGGATTAGACTACTGAGATTGAGATTATCTTAGGAATCATAACATGTTTACCATGAGATTTTCATATGATGTTAGTATTAAATCATGTGCACTTCTTTCAACTCAAGTTGTGTATGATCAAAATATCTAAAATTTTTGTGCGTGCATGTTGGGGAAAAGTTGACCACGCAACTAAATAAATAAGAAATAGAAAATTGCAATGGAAATAAAAGAACATCAGGATTTAATGTGGAGAAATCCAAAACCGGGAAAAAAATCACAGAGCCAACAGTGCCACAAAAATCCATTATGAAAATTGTGAGAAATAGTATAGATCTCTCTTCTCTCTCACTCTCTCATTGTTTCTCTTATCTCTACACCATTCTTACATAATAACAAATCAAATGATTTACAACAACCATCAAGTGATGCAACCCTTAATGAAAAATAAGAAAGAAAAATGCTCTGTCTGTTGAGCACCATGACATGCAATTCTGTCTCATGTTTGTATGACAATGTCGTAGCACCGAGGTCTGGAGCACCGCAACGCTTCAATCTTTATCTTTTTTCACCAAACTATATTGTTGGAGGTGCTTGGGCACACAGCGCCAGGTTGTTGTAGGGAAATTTTTCTTTTTTTTTTTATTCAAAACACTCGAACCTAAGTAGGGGGAGAAACCCCTACAACTGCTACGCTAACTTGATAGATTGAATTGAGGTCTGATGCAACAATACAATCCGATTAATCAACACAATCAAATTCCACACAAAAATAACAGTGAAAAATGTCTTAAGAATTTTAAGTTGGATCATCTACAGATTCATGAATTAAGTATTGAATCTTCGAGCTAGGCACAGGTAGAAGAAGAAGACATGCTTAATTGTTAAACCTCTCTTTAATCCTCAATTTTTATGCCTTAACCTCTACATTATTAGGGTTTGCGAAGCACCGTTGATACACCGTCTTTACTTAAATTTCACGCCGAATGCAAAAAAAAAAAAAAATCGATACATGTTTTTTTGCTTCATGCATGCATGTACATTATGCCAAACCATAGGAGAGTATTTTGATATTTCATGCACATGCACATATATGATATCTCTCTCAAGGTCAAAAGATAGTGCCCAGAGATTCAAAAATCATAGCATTTCATATCATGCCTCTTTTTGTAGTAAAGGTTGAGAGGTTGCCCAAATTTTCAATGATATGGATTGCGTGATATTGACCAAAGGAATCATAATCATTTTAGTCGCTCTAAGTTTGACTGTCATCACTGTGACATTTTTTTTAATTTTTTTTCCACCACAATCTATATGTGCCGACAGAAGCTTATAATTAAATGGGAGATAATTGTAATTAATGAATTGTTAATGATCATTATGCTTCGTCATTAGTTTTGACTGGAATATATATATAGTAGCTTACATGGATCATTTTATCATGGCATTCATGGACCATAAATGTAATTATTGGGGCTGAAAAAAAAATTTATGGACGTTAAAAATGTAATTTTTTGGTATGGAAATGCAATTGTTGGGATTATTAAATTTCTTATCTTATTTAGGTGTATTAATGAGTTGAGCCGAATTTGAGTCACCTAGTTCAAACTTAAGCTTAAGCTTAATTAAATAATGAAATGCGAGCTTAATTCTATGAGTTTGAGCGGCTAACGAGCCAGCTAGTTTATAATAAAAAATAGAAAATTATTATAATTTAAGGAATTATTATAAAAAATTTATTAAAAATAAAAAAAAAATTAGAATATCCATAATAAAGAATCATTTGATATAAGAAAGTGAGATATAATTTTTAAATAATTTAAATAACTTCATGCTTGAACTCTTTAATTCTAATATATTTTAAATATATTTTACATTTATATATCTTAAACGAATTAGCTTGGGAGCTAACTAGTCGAGTTGAGCATAGGTCAAGTTTTGCTTGTGAGTTTGGCTCATGAGTAATTTATCAAGCCCAGCTCGAGCCAGTTCATAAGTAAGTTTGACTCACTTTCAGCTCGAACCGTTGCCAGGAGCTAATAGACAAGGTTTTCTTTGCCTTGAGCAACATATTGATGTCATTCAATCATGGTGATGTGTGTTCATATTATAATGTTTATGTTCATATATAATATTTATAGTTCTTGAAGATATTATCCTGCTTTGTATATCGCTAGAAAAATGGTCTATGTTGGGCACGAATCTTGACATTTATTTGAATTTGAAACATTCAACCTTAAATTCATGATAATTTGAACTCCGATTTCAACTATTAATTGAACTAGATGTCTCGAAGACACACCCAATGATATAAAAAATGGTCCAATCTGAGTTCAAATGAGCCCATATCAAGCACTTTAATTGTAATTGAAAAACTTTAAGACATTAATTAGGTGGCCAAAAAATTCCAAATCTTACAGGCTTATAGTCAACTTATAGTCACATTGAGCTTCTCAAGGATACAAAACCAACAAGTCCAACATCACTTAATTTTGATAACATTAAGACACTTAAATACTGAACAAATATTTTGTGCTCAAAGGAATCAATCTGAGTCTCAATATTCTCAATATTTAAGGGGAATGCTATTATAAATCTATAAATAAGTATTTTCTCTCCACATGAATTAAGGGGGACTGTGATGCAGGGCATGTTAATGAAGATATGTCATATGACATTATATCCTCTTAACAAACTTCTGCTTACCACTATCTCTATTACTATTTTCTATTTTTACCGTACTAGGTAACATTTTTACAAATATTCTCAATTATAGTATCTCTCTAGAGGAAGGATTAGGATATATACCGTAGTAACATGTATAGAGACAACTTTTGAAACTTTTTGCAAAACATAGAAATACAGGAGTTATTTCAGTGGTATCTTTGTTTTCTCCGGTCTCCTGTTTCCTCTGGTTTTGGTGTCATTTTATACAGGTGATTGGCATTCCATTTGCAACAGACTGAGGGATAGAGCTTGAGATTTAAGAAAGCTCAAGAGCTTGAGATTTAAGAAAGCTCAATGGCTCTAACAATATAAAAGCTCCACCTAAGAACCACTGTCTGACAACCATATAAAAGTCGCACCATCTCATGAATACCCCCATCGAAACATGACATGATAGCTGCCACTTGAACACCACTTGTTTGTTACCGTTCAACCAACTCCTAATCGCCACTGTTGAAATGATGCATGACCACGACAGTCAAAACACCACCCGGCCGCTACCATCGGAACACTATCCTTAGGGGTGTCAATTTTGGGTCACGGGTCGGGTTCGTGTCTAACCCGAAATGACCCGAAGCTAAACGGGTTGACCCGAACCCGACCCGGTTTTGGATACGGGTTACTATTCAAGACCCGAACCCGACCCGAGTCGGGTTCGGGTCAACCCGGATTGACCCGCTAACCCGAGTAATTTTCATTAATATCTCAAAAAAAAAAAAAAAAAACATCAACACAGTTAAACAAAAAATTGCATGAAAAAATTTTTTATTTATGAATTAGAAGCAATTTGCTAATTACAATATACAAATTATACAAAATATTAAACTAACAAATAATTACAATTTACAGATAATTCAAACGAATATTACAATTTAAAAAAATTTTGAACTCCTTGACTAGTTGAAGTCTTGTGAAGTTGTGCCTGCCTGCCTGCACTCATGGAGTCCTGGAGATATAAGCTAACTGCAAAAAAGATAAACAATTAAATAGATATAATTTTAAATCCATGAATTAGTTAAAAGCTTGAGTTATTTGCTCAGATTAACCCTTCAAATAATTCATCATTCAATGAAATGTGAGTCAACAATATAATTTTATACGGACTTGCGAATTGAGATATTGCCATCCAAGGCGGCAATTTGTATTTTATACTTAGTATCTGTTTGATTAGCCCTCCAAATGCCACCTGGTTGTAATAACTTTTTTTCCACAAATGACATCATAATAAGTTTAGAAGGGTACTCATCATTGCTACTCAACTTTCAATCCTTTCGGAACCAACCAGCAACAACACAGCCAACCAAGTAACCAACATCCCTGGGCTTCTTGAAGCACCCAGCAACAACACAACAAACCCAGCAACCAAAGTATCACAGTTACCCAGCAACCAAAACAACAACACCCTAAACACAAAAAACTCAACAACCTAAATGTTTAAAGATAACCAACACAGCATTTCAAGACATCTGCCCAGAAAAAACAAGACAGAAACCAACCCAGCAAACTAGCAAGGAAGAAACAACACAGCCAAGTAGCTAACCATGAACAACCCACAACAACCCTGTCAACCCAGCAACAACCCTGTCAACCTAGCAACAACACAGCCATCCAGTCTCCCTCCTAAACACAGCCAACCGATCTCCCTGTAAACACAACCACACAGAAATAACAGCAAACCAAGCTACCCAGGCAATAGGCCTACCAGCCAACCATCCCGAAAATCCACAAAATTATGAAAGACAGCAATAATATCAAGACAGTAACCAATCCAACAACAACACCCTAAACACAGCAAACTTAACACCCTAAATGTTTCAAGACAGCAACAACGCAGCAAACCCAACAACTAGAGTATCACAGCTACCCAACAACCAAAACAACAACACCCTAAACTCAAAAACTCAACAACCTAAATGTTTAAAGATAACCAACACAGCATTTCAAGACATCTGCCCAGAAAAAATAAGACAGAAACCAACCCAGCAAACTAGCAAGGAAGCAACAACACAGCCGACCATCTCCCTCCCAAACACAGCCGACCATCTCCCAGTTTCTGCTGTTATTTCTGTGTAGTTTTTACTATTGAAGCTGCACTGAACTAACAGCAGTTACTGCACTGAAATTACAGAAGAAACTACACTGAAATAACAGTAGAAACTGCACAGAAATAACAATAGAAACTGCACAGAAAAACCGAAACATAGAGCAGGGCTAGTTTGCATAGAACTAACAGGCTAACAGCAGAACTGCATAGAAATAACAGCAGAATTGCACCAGAAATAACAGCAGAACTTGCACAAAAATACCAGCACATAGTGCTCGACATGGTTCAATCTCATTTGCACAGAATTAACAGTAGTTAGTGAACAGAAATAAACAGCCGAAACTAAACAGAAATGAGATAGCATAGATGATAGAGCTCGACTTGGCTCGTTTCAACCACATAAGTGCATCACAACCATCACTGAAATAACCTAACAGAAAACCAGCAGAAACTGAACAAAGAAAACTAGAAAAACGAACTCAACTTTGCTCGTTTGCACCAGAAATAACAGCAGAAATTGCACAAAAATACCACAACATAGAGCACGACATGGCTCGATCTCGATTGCACATAATTAATAGCAGTAAGTGAACAGAAAAAAACCGTCGAAACTTAACAGAAATACGATAGCATAGAGCTCGACTTGGCTCGTTTCAACCACATAATGACATAAGTGCATCACTGCAATAACCTAACAAAAAAACCAGCAGAAACTAAACAAAGAAAACTACAAAATCGAGCTCGACTTGGCTCATTTGCACCAGAATACGGAAAAACCCTAACCCCAAAAGGAACTTCGCATTTCACAACATGTAGATCAAAGGAAAAGGAGAAGAAAGGAAAGAAGATGAGAGATACAAACAACGAGAGAGGTAAGTGTTCTTGTTGATCCAAAGCAGATGTGCACGATGAACACCACGAAACCAAGGACCAAGAATCTGCCACAGAAGGAGAAGAGAGTAAACCGTCGACAGATCGAGGAGATCTGTAGAGAAGAAAACGATATTCGGAAACGAGAAACCCTAGACGAAGCAGCGAAGCAGCGAAGGAGAGGAGAGCTCGACTTTACGGCGCGTGAATGACGAAACCCTAACTTAAGGCCTTAAGTCGTAATGAATCCCGCTTACGCACGCTTAACGCCGGCACACGTTTACGCCGCGTAAAATATACCGCGGGTCGAAACGGGTCGTTAGCGGGTTACCGGGTTAACCCGGACCCAACCCGAAATTCCATCCGGGTCACTTTTATGAACCCGAACCCGACCCGTTTTTTGAACGGGTCGTGTCCAACCCGAAAATTCCGGGTCGTGTTCGAGTCGGGTTTTCGGGTCGTGTCAATTATTGACAGCCCTAACTATCCCCCTTCAACCACCTTCATCCAACTACTATAAGTCAACAATATTGCCCGACAATCAGCCTTTAACCACAATTGTTTGACTACTAGTAGTCAGCAACATTGACTGATTACGATCATTTAACCACAGTAATCCAATTACGATCCTCCAACCATCGTGGCTTAACTACGATCCTCCAACCTTTGTTGCGCGACTTCAGTCCTCTGACTAATGTTTCCCAACTATGGTCATCCGACTTCCATAGCCCAACTACGATTCTCCAACCTCCATTGACTACCTTCCTCCAACGAAACCAACTCTTGCTAATTTTGTCACAACAACGTCGATGGATGCTATCCGTATAAAGTTGATGATTGTTGTCGACATAAACTTTAATTTTCAACATCAACACTTAGATTTATGCTAGAATTCTTAATCTCTAATCTCCCATCCTTAAAGAAAAATGACCAACATGTAGTAAATGACCTCGTAAATATTGCTTCTATGACACAACACTCTTCCAACCTTTATCATGAAATCTGTTACGTACAATGTATGTCTACTATATTGTATAGATACATTTCGTAATTATGTGGAAGGGCATCTTTTGTAAGGGATGATAATCACTAGGGGTGTCAATATTTGACACGACACGAAAACCCGACTCGGACCCGACCCAATTTCAAAACGGGTCGGGTTCGGGTTCCAAAAATCGACCCGTTTGAAAAACGGGTCGGGTTCGGGTTGACCCGACGGGTTGCCGAGTCAACCCGTTTGACCCGAAACAGGCAGTCTGAGTCCGAGCCAGCCAGCGTCCACGCTCGCGCCCGACCGCGTCCGCGCTCGCGCTCGTGCGCTGCTGCCGCTCCGCGCTCACACGCTGCTTCCCGCTCCGCGCTGCTTCCCGCTCCGATTTCGGGTCACGGTTCCAGGTCGGGTCAACCCGACAACCCGCCGGGTCGGGTTCGGGTTCGGATTTTTGACCCGTTTGCCTAACCGGGTCGGGTTAGGGTCGACCCGTTTGAACCCGGGTCAGTTCCGGGTCCGACCCGAACCCAACCCGTGACCCGAAATTGACACCCCTAATAATCACTGGTGAAACTATTTCGATTGGGCTAGTTCTCATGTTTTTTTCCTTCTTAGATTTTTCACATAAAAACTCCGATGCCTCTTTTTTTTTCCTATGTGTATGCAGGATCATCATATAATGCTAGGACGGTAAACTCTCTATTTCTCTCTCTACCATTGCAAATATTCTGACACTCAACAAGTATACTATCAGAATTTGTTGTAGCACTACTTATGAGAAAAATAAGATTTTCATTATTTCTTGTTATTATTTATTCTTTTTATTTTTTATTTCATTTAAATTTTGATATGAAATAACATTATGTTTGATACGATAAATATAATTTTGTTAAGTTTTATTGCATATATCTATTTATGCGGTAGACGTGATGTTAGCACGAGGGTTATAGGGCAACACAAGCCCACAACTATAAAAGCATCCGGCAAGAAGGTCACGATAGTGACTAGTTAGGAGATTTTCATTTTGAAATAATTAAAAAAAATTATAATATTATTTAATATTTAAAATAACTTACTTTATTTAAAAATAAAACCAATAAACAAAAATAAAATTGGATTTCAAGCATCCTCAAATTTCCTCAATTTTCTTTCATTCATACTTTTTTCTCTAAAATTTTATAAATTTTAGTGCATTTCCCTTACAAAGTATATAAAGATTAAGTCAATTCAACAAATTTTTTTAATTTTAATAGTACCTAAATTAATTAAAGGTAGACATTCCTTTTTTTGGTAATAAGAAAGGACTGCTTGTCACAAACCAACCTAATATAACATGATATTATACAGCTCATACCATATCATATTGTGGCAAGATTGAGCCCAAGATTTAGTTGGAGAAATAATGAAATAAAATTTTCAATTTATATACTATACAAAGTCACTATTGAATGTAATATAAAGCGGAAGACTACTTAATCTCAACATATATTTCTATATATCATCCAAAATATATTTAATCTAAAATATATCTACAATAGTGCTCAGCAATAGAGAGAATAACAAAATAAATGTCAAGCCTACAAAAAAATCAAAAATATCAAATTATTGAAAACTAAAATAGGCAAAACATAACTTATCTCAAGATGAGCAAAATTTTCAACTAGACCGATGGAGTAAAATCGCTCTACAATCGTCAAACCCTAACTTCTTTCCCTCTCTTTCATCTCTTTCTTCTCAATTCCCAAAATCCTTTCTATGTTAAACGTAAAGAAAATGAGAAATGGGATTTGAAGCCATTTAAACTTTCTATTATGCTTTTAGATTTTTTTTAATAATATTATAATATTATAATATTATAATCAATTTTAATATAAAATTTATTAAATTATTTTAGGCATTCCAAAAATTCTTCAAAAATATTTATAAAATAACTCATTTTATTTAAAAATTTTTGATGAAATCGTTTTACAAATCGGACACATGACAATCCCTAAACCCCAACTTATACCGTTAAGTGTTAATTTCTTAAGAAATTTCATCAGTGCTAAAAAATTATGAAAATTTTAGAGAAACCAAAACACAATAATAAGAATGTTATGGAGAAGACGGTTTGTGATTTGGGTCTTATAATAACTTATGAATAAATTCTTGAGTGCTGTAGGTAAAAATATATTTTTCAAAATTTTCAGTTATAACATAGTTTGTGTCCAACCTATTGGAAGGAAGGCTTTGCAAATGGCTTCTTTTCGCAATGATTGATTTAAAGAGGAGCCTAATGGCCTATACAGGAAAAATTATTAGGTGCGGAGTCTGGACATAACTCTACGTCTGGACTCCAATTAAATTAAGACACATGGATTAATTTCTTGATTGCTTGTTTTCTTATGACTCGATCCAGCTAGACTGTGAAAATTTTGAAATTGTGGCAGCCCACTCTTTGTTATGTTTTGAAAAAAAAACTCTGCAAAAGCTCCCAAATTATATTTAAGGTTTTTTTAGGGAATAAAACTTTTAGTACCCGTTGAGAAAGAAAAATGAGAAACATGCGATGAAGATGAAAATTGGTTTGGAGGATGTCACACTCTCTGAAGGGCCAATGGAAAAGAAAAATCTTAAGAATAAGATGTAATTTAATTACCTAATAATTACTTTTCAATGTATATTATGAGACTATATAAGTTTTGTTGAGCTTAATCAATAGAGATATCTGTCGTAGTGGTAAATACAATATAACTGTATTCACTTTCAACGAGGAATTTATAAATTGGACAACAATGATTTTATATGGATTTTGTGATGTTTCACACACATTAACTTAGAGAATGTATTCTTTAAAAATTTATATGTTGAATACTGCGAAAATGCATGCTTCTATAAATAACTATGTAAAATTTTATGTAAATAATAATTTTTTGAAAGTTCATTTATTCTCTCATGTCTTATACATAGCTGTGTATAAGAGATATATTTTTAAAATGTTATTTTTTCCTAATCTTTTTAACGATTGGGTAATTTTTTTGTTAATACGTATTGTATATTGCTATGTATTAGTGTGTATTACTATATATTCAAATTTATATGAATATACAATATTTTATTTGTTCATTTAATTTTAAACCTTTTTGAGCTTTAACACAACTGTGTATTAGAGCATTTATGTTAAAAAATGTGATTTTTTTGCTAATATTGTATATTGGTGTGTATTACTATGTATTCAAGTTTATAAGAATACACAATATTTTATTTGTTCATTTGAAATGTTTTTTTAGCCTTTTACACATCTGTGTATTGGAGAAATTAAGTTGGAAAATATGCTTTTTTTTTAATATGCACTATGTGTTACGGTGTATTGCTATGCATTTATGTGTATTGCTATGTTCTATTGTGATTTCAAAATTTTCAAGACTGAGGTGGGTCAGGCCATCGAGTCATAAGAAAAAAAGTAAGAAATCCATGTCTTACTATAATTGGAGTCTGTATGTAGAGCAGTAGAGCTACATTCGGACTCCACATGTTATAATTTCTCCTAAAATGTTAATATTTAGGTTTTGTTTGGGGTGACTTTTTTACTGCTTCTTAAAATAGCTTTTAAGTACAAAAAATTTAACTTTTGTACTAGAAAATTGTTTTAAGAAGCAATAAGAAAACTGTCCTAAACAAAGCCTTAGGCTTCATTTGTAACAACTTTCTTAATGTTTTTAATGCAATTTTTTAGTGCAAAAATGTTTTGATTTAGTAATTTTAGTATTAGAAAAATGCATTAGAAAGCATCAAAAAGATGTCTCAATGAAAGCTTTTAGGATAAATTTTTTACTAATTTATAAATCAGTTATATAGAAAGTAACTTTCTAAAAGTATTATAAAAAACATCTTCCTAGCACAATATTTTTTAGAAAACAACAAAAGAATACGGGCCAAACATAAATTTTAGATGTGGTCTTAAATCAAAATAGTAAGAAAGTTTCCCAAACGTTGCCTTAGTGTTATAGAAATTTCTTTAAAAATATTACAAATATTTTAAAAGTAATTAATTTGTACTCCCATCAAGAAAATTATGTCTTCGCCACTATCCCTCTTTATACGATTGTAATATTTTGTAAAGATTGTTGTAAAATTGTTGCGGAGAAAATAACTTTTTTGAAAACTATTATAGAAAACAATTTTTTAATAGAAAAAAATTATTGAAAAAATAGTAAAAAAGTAGTGGCAAAAATATTATGTTTGGAATCTAAAAAGCAAAGTAGGAAGAAAAGCCTAATTTATTCCTAAATATAAAATTTTTCCCCCTATTATTAATTCATATCAGTATACATATTGCAAAAATTAAATAATAATAAATAATAAATAATTCCAAAAAGATGACATTTTCCTTTGGTTCTCTTTCTGTCGCATTCATAGAAAGAAGAATTAGGTCATAATAAAATAATTAAAAAAAAAATACGATATAATTATAATTTGATAGTTCGGTAAATTGAATTAAATCTCTACCGACGAAAGACCCTTAGCCGAAAATTATTTGTTTAATCTGTGCTTCACTTTCACCCAGCTGTCTTTAAAACGGCAAAAAATAATTAATGGCAAAAGAGTATATGAGAATGCCCCACGTGTTCAAAATATTTAATGAATATGCCTATCATATATTATTTAATTGTTGGTGCTAGTCATTTAATTAATAAAAAATTTAAAAACGTTATTGTGAGATTTTAAAATTTAATTTTAATTATATTAAATTAGTGCTTTTTTCCCTCAAAAGAACTTTGTTTAGTAGTTGGCTCTTCTAATTTTCCCTGTTGGAAAGAAAATCATGCAACGAAACAAATAAGAAAAGAAAATAGTTAATAAACACAAGGATTTAATGTTAAAAAATTTGAAATCAGGAAAAAATCATAAAGTCGCACCTTACTAAGAAATTCAGTATAAAAATTGAAAGAAATTTTACAAATCTCTATTTATTTCACTATCTCGTTATTTCACTTCACTTCTTCACATTATTCTATAAAGACAAAGAGATGTACTTTCAATATACCAAGTGACACAACCCTTCAAGTTAAATATAAAAAATTAGAAGGAAAATTGCTCATCCCAACTTGCAGCATTGCGATACTGGGGTTTGTAGAGCCTCAATGCTCTACTCTCTACCTCCAAGATGACTTGCACTGCTTCAGTGCTAGTTCTGCAGTGTCGCAGAGCTTCACTATGTGCCTCAAAATCAAAACTATACCACTATCGTGTTGTATGACTATTGGCCCCGAACCCAAGCATGGGAAGGCCCTCCCAATGAGTTTTGCTGAAAGAATTAAGGTATAAGTCAACAATATAACTTGATTAATAAATACAATCAGATTCCACATAAAATTAACAAATATGTGTCAAGGTTGTAAACGAGTCAGGCCAAGCTCAAGTCACCCTTGACTAGAACTTGAGCTTGATTAATTAATTGTTTTTGAGCTTGAGCTTAATTCTACAAGTTTTAATTAGATCACTAGCTAGCTCATTTATTTTAAAAGAAAAAAAAAAATGCTTTGGTTCAAGCAAATATTATAATAAAATGGTTAAAATAATATCAAATTAAAAAAAAAGAGTAATCACTTGATATAATAAAATGAAATATAAATGTTAAATATTTTTTATAAGTTTTTTTACTTAAAATGCTAAATGTCAATATATTTTAATTGTATTTTACATTAATATTTTTTAAAAGAGTTGGTTCTTGAGTTAACCAATCAAGTGAGAACTAATTGAAGTTTTACTCGTTAGTTAATCGAGATTGACTCATGAGCCATTTATAAATCTTCTAATTCCAACATTGTGGATGGGGATCATAGGGAAGGAAAATTATTCTTAATAAAAGTTTAATAGCTTTTTTTTTTTTTCAGTGAGATTTGAATGCTCAATATTCTTTTATTTGCATGAAAAATAAGTGATATAATGTTCATTCACATGCCAACATCATTATTATTAATATTTTCCTAATAATTCGAGTTTAATTTTAAAAATACATATTATTTATTCTTATTTGTTAATAATCATTTTTATTAAATATTTTATTTTTTTTAAACATTTTAAGACTTTATTTCCATTTTTTATCTTAAATTTTTTCTCTAAAATTTTAGATATTAATATTATTTACTTAATGCATCTTTAGGTTTTATCATGTTTGATCAACTCTATTAAATTATTTTCTACTCATTAATCTTCTGTATTTGTTTGGACATGATATATCTAAAATATTCTTCTAAATATTTACAATTTTAAATTAATATACACGAAATTATTTCTTAAACTTTAATGTTTTACAGGCCATTCTATTAAATAATTTTGAGCCCGGTCCAAACGAAGCGGGAGCGACACGGCCCAGCGTAAAATGTTTAAAATTTATATGTGAACTCCTTAAGGCCCATTTTGGCTAAATCAGGCACTGAGCATCAAAAAGGTTCTTTAGAAGTATAAAATATTTACTAAGAAAATAAGAGATTTTGTTAAAAACAGAAAATATTTATATAAGATGTACAAGATAGTTTTTTTAAATTCCAAAAAGCTCCCAAATAAATTCTTACAAGAATCTCATACCAACATAGAATTTCATGCTTAGTCTATTAAGGGTGATTTTATTGAAATAATTCAATTGAAGGGATATAAATACACATTCTAATGAGAAGGTTTAGGTTTTATTTGAGACAGTTTTTTTATTGTTTTCTATATGATAATTTCGGTACAAATGTTTTTTTGAAAGTAGTAAAAAGCAGTGGTCAAAAGCTGTCCCAAATGAAACCCTCTGTCTCTAATGATCAAATATGAACTAAGCGTGAAAATAAAGATTATTGTGAATAAAAAATTTAAAGAATCCATCAACCATTCCAATAACATTAAAAGGATGATAACACGTCCAATTATGGTGGATTATAACATACTCGTCCTTCGAAGAAAAATCCCTATTTCAAACATTTATAATTATATAAATCTCGTGTGGGATTTTACTTTCTTACAACTTGTTAAGGCAGCTTTCTAGTACAAAAATCGAAAGTTGATTTAAGAAGCAATAAAAAAACCGTCCCAAACGAATCCTAAGGCTTCATTTGGAATGGCTTTTTCACTGGATTTAAAAGCGGCTTTCAAGTACAAAACTTCAATGAAAACAACGAAAAAATGATGGCAAAAAATTGCCTCAAATGAAACCTAAATGTCACTAAAATTAATCCCTTAAATTTAAGACAAGTGGTTGAGGCAGGAAATTCTACAAGTACCTTAAAAAAATTGAAATATTGTGCATGAAACTTTGTTTTATGGTGTCAGGCCCATCGAAAGTAAATAAGTTGTAATCTCTAAAAATTCTTTAATTGTGAAAATGAAATACACTCTAATTTTATTTTACTTTTTCCTTAAATTGATTAATATTTGTGTACATATTTCGTATCTTAAAAGTGTTCAGCCAAGTAGGCTGGTTTTTGTAACAAGTTGTGGTGTTATGATCATTTACACTAGGGGTGTCAATTTCGGGTCATGGGTCGGGTTCGAGTCGAACCCGAAACTGACCCGGGTTCAATCGGGTCGACCCTAACCCGACCCGGGTAGGCAAACCGGTCGAAAACTCGGACCCGGACCTGACCCCTCGGGGGTTGACCCCACCCGACATAATACCCGAACTCGAACGCGGGGTGCTCAGGCGAGCGGACGCGAGGCGCGTAGGCGGACTCGAGCGTGCGCGGGTGCACGGATGTGGGCCAGCACACGAGGGCAGGGCGGGCGCGTGTGGGGCCGCGGGCACCGCCGGCGGGACTCGCGAGCGGGCAGCGACAGCTGTGCGTCGCGGGCGGCCTCGGGCGGGGAGCGGGCAGCATTGGCGGCCTCGCGGGTAGCCGCGGATAGCCGGGGCAGCCTCGGCAGCTCATTCTAAGCTGGTTTCCAGGTTGACCCGCCAACCCGACAGGTCAACTTGAACCCGGCCTATTTTTTCGAACAGGTCGAATCCGGGAACCCGAACCCGACCGCTTTGAAATCGGGTCGGGTCCAACCTGCATTTTTCGGGTCGGGTTCGGGTCAGATTTTCGTGTCGTGTCAAATATTGACACCCCTAATTTACACTAATTAGATTAAGGATTGCGATATATAGAAACTACAACAACTCTACTTCATAAGGTGATCACATGTATGCCTAGTCTCTAAAGTCCCAAAAGAGATCAAAGAAAATAGAAAGGCATAAGAAAGTAAAGAACAACAAGATTTAATATCAAAAAATCTGAAATAGGAAAAAATCACGGAGTCACACCACACCAAGAAATCCACTATGAAATTAGGATAAATTTGTATAGATCTCTCTTCTCTCTCGCTCTCTACTGTCTTATATTCTCTCTTACATCATTTTTACACAAAAACAAACAAAGAGATATAATTCATACTACCAAGGGAAGCCACCCTTAAGAAAAATGAGAAAGAAAAACCTATCCAGTCGGCCTTGTAGCGCTACGGTGCCAGTTTGGAGCGCTGAGGTGCTCAACTCTCAGTCTCCAGCCTACTTGACAGCACCGCGACTCCAGATCTTGAGCGTTGTAGCGCTCTACTCACTGTCTTCTTCAAGCAAACTATGTAGTGTCAAGGCGCTCGGGTACACAATGTCATGGGGTGCTTGGGTACACAGTATCTGGTGTTGTATGAAAAAAAAAATTTTCCGCACCCCCCATCTAGCAAAACAAGCTGAGTTGAGGTTCATGGTAACAATACAACACAATTGATCGACATAGTTAGATTCTACACATACCAACAATCAAGGATGATAAGATATGCAGACGTAAATATTCAAAATGCTTGGCATGAATTTCAACATCAAGTTCAATCTTTTATCCCACAATTTGGGGTTATCTACATAAATCCTTTTCTCCATTTTATCAGATTAAGAGTCAAATTCGCTTTTACATTTAATAAAATAGTGTCATTTTTAATGCTTTCTAAACAAGTACTTTTAGGTTTATTTCTACCTAGGGGTGTAAAAAATAGATTCGGGTGGAACTCGATAGTGATCCGTTATTGTTCCACACGACCCGAACCCGATCCCGAACCGTTTTTGAAAACGAATCAGATTTTATAACCCAGACCTAACTCACAAAAAACTCAGGTCAACCCGACCTTACACGGCTGACCCGGGGCCGAGCAGAAATAGCAGGAAGTGGCAAACGCTGCTGCAGGTGTAGGGGTTGGAATCTTGGTGGGTAGGATGCGGCGTGGTGCGACCAGACACGGTTAGGGCTTGCTGCTAAGGGTTGGATTTGTGGTGCGTGGATCACGGGTGGTGCGATTGGACACAATATTGTATGCGGTAAGGCATTTAGGGCTTGCTGGCAGCTGGGGGGGGGGGGGGGGGGGTAGCTCTGTCTAGCACGGAAGTACGAATGCTCGCGAGCGGAGGCTAGGCACAGTAGGTGCCAAGCAACGCGGGTGAAGCAGGATCGAGCGCATGGGGGGTGATGTCGGGTTGGTTCCAGGTTGATGTCTGGTTTTTGGGTTGACCCTAACCTGACCCGAATTCGCAATCGGGTCAAGATTTTAAACCGAAACCCTACCCGTTTCCTAAACAGGTTAACCCTAACCTGAAATTTTCGTGTCATGTTCGGGCAGAATTTTTGAGCCGTGTCAAATATTGACATAGGCCGGATCAAATACAGTTAATTTCCACCTGAATTTGAAGACAGAGTGAACATCAACTATCGACAAGCTATGTAAGAACAACCAAAGCTCACAAGAAGATTCTCAAATTATCCTTAATAACACATCACTCTCTAAATGACGTTACTCAACTAGTGTGATCCCTCAAAGAGCATAATAATTATTTTAACTATGATTTTATTACTAGGTCTCACTATAAAATTGATAGTTCTCAAAATTAACATCTTACTTAACATGATTGGTGCAAAATAATTCCCCCCAGTAAAATAAGCGTAGAGATTGAATAATAGGTCATTGTTAGGGACCCCTAATAGTTTACTCATATCTTAGAGCCTGAATACTTCTTATTAGTCAATCTACTTACAACCAATGTCAAACACTTCTTTGACATTGAATTAAAAGCTCAAATCAGACTCCTTAACTCAGCAGTCTTCACAGTCATCATGTTCTAAATTGAAATTAGCTACATGATTTTAACCTATGGAAAATCTATATGTTTAGGACTAAATAAAAAATGCTTAATTCTTCATATTATTCATAAAAAACCTCTGGACTATATTTCTTATTATATCTTTCAAATATGCTACCATTCTCATTCCAATCTATTATTCTGTGTGGAGGCCGAACATAAAACATCGAGGCCGGATGCAAAACATCATCCAAAGATCAATCAGAATACGTCACATCAGTGGTACCGAGCCGCGATACTGAGCAGTACCGAACAATACCAAACAAATGAGTGATGTGGCACATTCTGATTGATCTCCGAAAAGAGTTCGGCATCCGTACAGAATAATTAATCCTTTTCAAGCGTATAATGCATATTATGCCAAATTATTTGGAGAGAGGCTATATATAAAAACATGAAGACCGTCTAAAGCTTGCTTAAGGCCTTTTCTAGATAAAAATCTGTTTGGAAGCAACAGTTCAATGTTCCATAAAACTTTGGTGAACAAAAGTTGCATTACACACTTCCAAATGTTTAATGTATACTACGGTACTGTCGATTCAATTCTCATCAAATAACAAAGCGCCTGAACAAATATATACGTATATTCTACTCAGCCTTGGCTGTGATCATTTTCACTTCATTTTGTTTCATTCTGCCATTCCTTCTTCTAAGCAGCGCAGCAAAAGTAGGCATATCTCCCTTTCTTCTCTTGATTGCAAAAGATGGAGATCGAGTAGCACTTCTTGTTCCTTGTATTGCTGATACTCTTATGGTTTTGGACCATCTCCTGCTTGCTGTCATTGAATTCCTGGGACTAGACATTCCAGCCTTCAGGATGTCCATGAACTCGTTTGCTTCTTCACCAATCGAGTTCTGAGCAGCCATTGATTTTTTCATATTGTAGACCTCCTCTTCCTCTTCAGAAACTCTCATTGCTTTGATTTCCTTTTCAATGAGTTCGCTCTTCAACAATATCTCCTTCTCTTGTGCTTTCAGTGTCTCAATCCATGCATTAACAGCTTCTACCTTCTTATCTGCTACTTCCTTGGCTAACCCTGCCTTCTTGCTCAAATACTCATACTCCCATTTTGAGATACAAATCATAGAAGAACTCTGAGAATCTATGGCCCTGTTCTTCACTATTTTCTCCACCATGCTCTTCAACTTCGCAAGAGCAGCAGCTTCCGATGCTTTAACTGTCTCAAGCTCTGATATTTTGTCCAGCAACTGCTTCTGTGTGTATTTGATATCCATTTCAGTCTTCTCAATCTCTTGTTTGATGTCACTCGTCTCCTTGCTGGCCTTCTCCTTCTCTTCCTTTGCAGTTTCCACTTCAGTTTGTAGTTGCTGAAGTGCGTCGCTTAGATTGGAGACGATTCTTTTGGTCCTTTCCTCTGCCAAAGTTTCGGATTCAAGCTTTGATCTTGCTTTCAAGAGCTTTGAATTGAGACGCTCGATAGTTGATTCTGCATTTTTTTCCACTTTCTTCATCCTACTTGTTTCTTTGGAAACTTGAAGCAGCTCAACCCTTACAATATCCATTGATGCCATGAACTGAAAGCCCTCTTCTTTGATGCTCTCCAGTTCCTTCTTTGCCTTGTTCAACTCATTGTCAACCATCTTCAATTGTTCTTCGTCGTTGTTCTTGTTGATGCTGTCCTCCGAAATTTCCTTGGGGAAGTTCTTCTGCATTGATCGAACAAGCTCCATCTCATTCTGCAAAACGCTGACATCCGTATTAGTAGCAGCTAACTTTTCCTCAAGCTCCTTGGCCCTGCTGACTTCTCTGCGAACCTCACTGATTCTTTTCTTGGTTGACTCCATTTTCTTTGAGAACTCTATAGCTTCCGCAGCTCGCTGGGATTCTATTTCCCTCATTTCCTTCTCTGCTTCGATCCTCGCGAGCTCAACGAGCACATGCTCCTCATTTGCGTCCTCAATCTCTTTTCTCAGCTTTTCCACCTTTTTCAGTGAAGAACTTGCTTTCTGATTGTGTACTTCGATGTCCTTCAAAGCCTTAGCTTTAGATTCTATCGCCGAGGAAAAATCAATCTTTAGTTTAGCGAGTTCTTTCTTTAACCCATCCAATTGCTGCGTAAGTTCTGCATACTGAAGATCTTCGCCTTCATTTGTTGAATTCCTTAGAGATTGGTCTACCTGAGCATTGGATTTATCAATCTTAAAAACAAAATGTTTCTCGGGTTTCTTGGCATGAAAGAGCTCCAATTCTTCCGGGGCTTCCTCCTGCCCAGCTGATCTATTGGCTTGTTCGAGCTTCTTCACAGAAAACTTCTCTTGGATAGGCGAGTTCTGAATGTTTTAGAGAAGTTAATGGTTTGATAAATCAGAAGAAAAGAACTAGGGCAGAATCAGTTGAGTCAAATACCTGAAGTTGTGAGATGCTGGCTTTGTTAATTTCTAACTTTCTACCATCGATTCTCTGATCTCCATAGAAGTTGATGGTGGCACTCAGAGACCCAACTCCTTCACCATTACTACTTCTCTCCATCTAAACCAAAGCTTTAAAAACTTGTTACCTAGCAAAGTAAGACGAAACTATCCAATTCTGTGAAGGAGCTCCGTCCTTCAGACATGGAGGTTCTGTATTACAAGTGTTCTTACAAAGAATGCTTAGTTGAAGAGCTTTGGATTACAGAGAAGATGAAGTTCTTCAGAATCATACAGAGCAAAGATTCCGTGCTTATATGATTAAGAATTGGGGTTTTCAAGCACAAGTTGTCTGGCTTTGCTTGCCGGCGAGGTAAGGTTATCAGCTTTCGAGAAGGCGAAGGCCACAAGATAGGTGGGACCGACCCGTTGTTCTCACTCTGCTGCAGAGTGAGGCTGAGATGCATCCACGCTGAGCTCAGGGGATTCAATGGCTGGGATTTGTTGGAAACGTGGATCTGAAACTCGCTAATGGCCAACCATCTTTGATGGAAGATCAGAGGAAGATGGAGCTAAGCGTTAACATTGTAGCTAAAGATAAAATTTTCATGATGGAACATATTGTCAACTTGGGCTTAGGCGATGGCACGTTGCTAAGCGGCATGATGCCACGCCTTTAGCCTATATATATTATTGTGTTCTGAAATATTCATGGTTATAGAGAAATATAAAATTTAGCTTCTTAATTTTGTATGAAGATCCAATACACAATTAAATAAAAAGAGAGAATGCAATATTTATAAAAGATTTCAAAATTTTTATGTAAAAAATTCTGAAAAGGGGGAAAAATTATGGGACCTAGCCCAATTTGAATGAATCCATTAGTATTTAGAGTTGATTACAAAAACGGTCTTTCATTAGAGGGAAGGTCTTGGCTTGATGTAACAAATATACATCATATAGAATGCATTACATGGTGGAAGAATCAATACAAATATGTTCGTTTGGTCAACATGACCATACTAGTCGGGCGACAGAGGTTAGAAAGACCGTATTTGGAATGACGGTGGTTGGAAGGACCGCGGTCGGCAGGTGGCCGAGGTCCGAAAGACCTTTGTCGGGCGATGGAGGTCGGAAGGACTGTAGTCGGCGGGCGACGAAGGTCTTAAAGACTGTTGTATGATGACGAATGTCAAAAGGACTGTAGTCGGCGGGCGACGAAGGTAGGAAAGACTGTTGTTAGGTGGAAGTCCAACAAGAATTAGAAGCCAGGTGGAAGTCCAACGTCAATTGGTGGCTGGACAGAAGTATTGATTTGGGCCCATTTGGGCTCGAATTGAGTCGAATTTGGCGTCCTTGAGCTTGTATTTTCGAAACATTCAGTTTGACTATAAGTTTGCTAAAATCGGAGTTCGGATGATCCCAAAATTAAATTTGAAAATTTCCAACTTGATTTTGTCTTGAGATTCATGCACAATCAAGATAATTTTTTGATGATATATCATATATATAATATAATATGTATAATAATAATAATATTATTATGAGTTTATTATCTTAGCAATATATAAAGGTTTTGAACATAAATAAGTCAATAATATTGCATAGTAGATATAATACTTTTATATAAAAATTTATATAACAAAACATTCATAAGAATTAACTTAGTTGAAATGATTTCACTAGTATTTATTATATATTACAAATAACAATCTTCTTCATACTTGATATTGGTATTCATATATATGATCTTTAAAATATCTTTTATTATAAGAGTGGTATGCATCGAGTTGAGATGATAAGCATCAGCTTTACTAGCAATAATGTGCGTCAATGTTGATGACGATGAAGTGCATTATTTTTTTGGGTGATGTCATAAATCAACATTAGTTTTGATGATGTACATAGACTTATTTGGTAATGACATTTGTCAATTTTGGTGTCAATAAGGGTTTATTGCTCTATTGACGATGTAATGCATCAATGTTGGTGTTGACAGTTGTTGCGTCCTGGAGTATTCGCGACGGTAGAGAAATATTTAGTTTAACGTCTTAGCATTGTACGAAGATCCAGCACACAAACAGATAAGTAAGAGGGTGTAGCATTCATAAGAGACACCAGAGTTTTTTACGTGGAAAACCCCTGAAAGGGGGAAAAACCACGGGGCCAGGCCCAGTTTGAATGAATCCACTAGTATTTGTAGTCGATTACAAATGAGGCCCTTCCTTGGGAGAAGGCCTTGGATTAATGTAGCAAATGTACATCATATAAATTGCATTACATGGTAAGAGTTACATATACATGTTTGTTTGGCCTGAAGGACCGTGGTCGGCAGGAGACCGGAGTCGGCAGGAGACCTGGGTCAGCAAGACCGTTGTCTGTTGATGGAGGTCGGAAGGACCATAGTAGGCGACAAAGGCCTGAAGAACTGTAGTCGGCAGGAGACCGTATTCGGCAGGAGACCGTAGTCGGCCGGAGACCGTAGTCGGCAGGAGACCGTAGTCGGCCGGAGACCATAGTCGGCCGGAGACCGTAATCGGCAGGAGACCGTAGTCGGCCGGAGACCGTTGTCTGGTGATGGAGGTCGGACGGACCGTATTAGGCGACAGTGGTCAGAAGGACCGTAGGCGGTAGGAGATAAGGAGTCAGGTGTTAGTCCCAGTGTCACTTGGAAGATCGGATGTTGATGGTCTGGCCTTGAGTAGGACGTCGGGTCTTAAGCAGGACGTCGGGTCTTCAGCAGGACGTCGGGACTTAACTTCGGGCCTTGAACAAGACGTCGGGTCTTTGGCAGGAAGTAGGGACTGAGTGTCAGGACTTGAACAAGACGTCGGGTCTTTGGCAAAATGTAGGGACTGAGTGTCGGGCCTTGAACAAGACGTCGGGTCTTTGGCAGGACGTCGGGGATGAACGTCGGGCCTTAAGGTGGTGGTCCGGCGAGGTTTTGTGGTGGTCCGGCGAAGTTCCTGCGGTGGTCCGGCCGTGATCCGACAAGATTCCTACGGTGGTCCGGCGGTGGTCCGGCGAGGTTCTGCGGTGGTCCGGCGGTGGTCCGGCGGCTGTCGAGGAGGAACTCCTTCCTTCTCTTCTCCTCTTCTCTCTCTTGCTTGGATCCCCTCTTGTGAAGAATGAGGGCTCTATTTATAGATTTTCTGGAGTGGCATGGTCCGTAAATAGGTGTGAGATCAAGGGCAAATAGGGAGTGATCAAATGGACGGCCGATATTTAATCCTACGATCGTGCACCGTTCGTTGGACATTTGGAGGACTTAATGATGTCGGAATTTAGTGATCTTGGGCTCGTTGGATTCGTCTCGTCGATCCGTTCGATTCAAGTATAAGCTCGTCAAAATCGGAGACCGTTTGGTAACTCAAATTGCGGTTTGAACCTTCCGACATCGCTTTGAACCCTTGATTCGGACTCATTTGGGCTCGGATTGGGTCGATCTTGGTGTCGTTGGGTTTGTATTTCCGAGACGCTCAGTTTGACTGTAAGCTTGTTGAAATCGGAGTTCAGATGCTCCCGGATTTAATTTTTGAAGTTTCCAACTAGCTTTTGCCTCGAGATTCATGCCCGATCAAGCTAATTTTGTGATGACGTATCAACAGTGAATGACGAAGTCAAGTGGTAGTGGTCGGGTAATAAAAGTCAGATGATATTAGGCGGGCATCGGTGGTTGAGGGATATTAGTCAAGTGACAGTGGTTGGGTGAGGATACTCAAGTGACTATAGTCATGCGATGGTCATCAAGTGACAATAGTTGGAAAATTAAGATTAGGTGATAACATTTGAGTAACTATAATCATGTGATAATAAAATTGTGATGATTATCTGACAACAATAATTAGGTTATGGTAGTTGATTGGTAATGATTGAGATATAATAGTTGGGATATTGCATTTGAGGGATAATGGTTGAGCGATGGCTGTCAGGCAATGGTCGAAGGTGATGATTGTCTAATAGTGCTTTCTCCAACTTTAGGTTTAAGTATAGGTTTGAGCTCCAAGCTCCCTCCCCCTTAAATCTTTTTATATGGAACATGCCTCATATTAGTAAGCTCTCTTACAATACTTTCATGCATTCTAATGAAGATACTACATACACTGGCTATATGACAGGCTTGATCATTTCCCATGGCCAAAACGCACTATTAAGCTCCCTATATGTTCTAAACCATTGGGATAAATATGATATGTAACACCAGTATCTAGAATCCAGCATGAACTATTTGAATACGAACTCTGAGAAACAATAGATAGTGATGCATTTGAATCTTCATCACACTCTTTCATGCAAGGATTAGCCTCAATGGAAACTCCCTTGCCCTTTTCCTTCAACTTTGTGTAATCTTTCTTCTAATGAACCAGTCTCAAAGTAGAAAGCATACTGATTCTTCCCAAGATTACACCCACTATACGTGCCCTACTTGACGTTGCCACCCATTTTATTCTTCCTCGTTAGAGTGTGAGAGCATCATCGGAATCCATCTTTGAACACTCTTTGTCCTAATGCCATAACTCGTGATTCTACAATGCAGCAGTCATCTCACCATAGTTTAAGAGCTCCTTTATATGAATAAGCATCATCATGACATTTTCGTACTCATATAGGAGCCAATTCAACATAAGGAGCACCTTGTCTTCATCCCCATCATCTTCCTCTTGATTCAAAAGATTTACCAATAGCTTTGTGAAATCAATCAAATGCTCATCAATTGTAATCCCATATCTCATATGAAACATGTAGAGCTTGTGATGCCCCAAAATCAAATTTGGAAGAACTATTCTTTTATCTTTTAATAAATAGCAATCAAAGTTATCTAATCTTATCTATTAGTAATAAATAATAAAAAAAGATTTTATAATTTAAAACATCAATATACACATATGTATTCATTCTAAAAAATTATATATAATACTTAGAATCTATGCAATCATTACATATATATCCTATTTTAAGTACAAAAGAATAGCTAAAACAAAAAAAGAAATAAAAACCTGAGGAATCTTGATCAATCTCACACTCCTGATCATTTTCCCTGACATGAAAATATTTAATAACATATAACGAGCTCACAAGCTCACCAAGCAACCAAATCCTATAACTGACTCAGCACAAGGCAAATGAGCAATATACATATCAACAGTCAAATTATAGTAGTTGCATTCATATGATCATTGAATCAGTGAGAAAATAATAAAATTGTACGATGTGGAAGACATCAAATCGATACGAGTGTCAAATCTTTATAGTAATTATTATATTAATAATATATATAATCAGTAGAAAATTTGTATAAAGCAATAAAATTAAATCATCGATTTTTAAGTCTATCATAATTAAATTAAAATAATAAAATCATATATGAGTGTACACATACTATCCAATTATTTTATATTAGTATTAATATTAAATTAGTATTTTAATCACATACTTAGTATATCTTGTATATCACGTGCTCAATATATATACAATACTTTTTTTATTAAAAATTAGTAATATTGCTAATAATAAATTTGTACATTAATATGAACAATATCTCAATATTATTTATTTCAGTTGTCACATTAAATAAGTAAGAATTCTGACTATCATGATATTTTTCAGTATTGCATAAGTATTAATAAGTCGTTAGCTCATTAAAAAGAGTCATCACTCTTTACCCGTCGGCACAATAATCATTTTCTTATAACTCACAATCAATATCACGTGAATCAGTGGGGGATAACACAAAGTCATAATATTTAAAAGAAAATTCGTCGGACCATCATCATGTACAGGTCAATTAGTCTCAAACTAATGAGTCAACCAGTCTTTACTTATTTTTTACTCATACATTATTATCATAGTACTATAAAAATAATCTCAATCACATATCTACATTCATTCCTAATACATTGCATCAAATAAAATATAATTAAGCTTAATTCAGAAAGTATCAAAATATCCTGACAGTTTACAACATAAAACTCTACTAACCAAAATTTCATATTTTCAAAAATTAATTTATTTATTATGGATTGTACATAATAACATTCTGAAGTTTTTATTGAACTAAAACACAATGTCAAAATAAATTTTTGAGTTGGCAAAAATTGATGCTTTTCAAAAGCACAATGCGAAAATTTTTCAAAATATAAACATAAAAAGTTACTCGGTAAAAATTTTACCTATACAAAATTATCCTCATTTTTTGATAATAGAAATAGAAATTTGATTAAAAACTAAAAATATAAAATTATTGAAATCAGAAATAATGTAATATCCTTTGCAATGAGACAAACAAATCTCTCAACTGGGCTGCCCGAAAAAATTCGCTCTAGGACATCATAATCTAGCTATTTATTTTTTTCTCTTCTATGTTTTATTCTCATTTTCCCTCTACAGATCACTGTTGTCGAAAAAAGAATTGGAAAAATGGATTTAAAAAGCTTTTAATGACTCTTAGTGACTTAAGATATTTTCTTTTATAATAAAATAATACAATAATATAATTTAATCAAAGTTTTAATATAAAATTCATATAATTTTTTTGGGATTTTAAAAATTATCATTTTTTTTTATAAAATTATTTATTTAAAAAATATTGATGAATTTGATTTGTAAAATGGAAACCTGACCGTCTCAAAATTCCAACTTGTACCGATCGATAGGTGTCAATTTCTTAAGGATTTCATCAGTGCCCAAAAATTATTAAAAACTTTTATGTAATTAAAACACAATAATATATATCTTATTGTGAAGACGGTTTTTAAATTTAAATTATAATGACTCTTTAAAATATTTTATTTGCCTGGGTCAAAATACGGGCTAGTTATTACAGAGCTGTTGTTTCACATGGAAACGATTTTTCACGCTCTTCGTCAAATACTTGTTCTCCAAGGACTTCCATAGTTTTACAACAGAAGTTTCCATCATCACCCAGTACTTGATCTCTTGAGACAAAATATTTTTAATTAAGCCACAAGCACTCTGGTTCATCTTGAGACAATCTCTATCTGAAATTTCCTTGAGATGTTCATCGCTCTTCAAAAATTCCAGCAATTTGAAGAATACGACACATCCATCACCTCACATTGCCACATGCTAAAGTTCCATTTGTCATCAAATTTTGTCACATCAATTTTAACGGGGTATTTAACCACCTGATGAATCGAGGCATTCTCTAACGATGAAGTGGATATATGTATCCATGGCTCCATGGGATCTCATCATTTTCACCAATTTGTAACTTCCTTAAGACAATGAAATTGCACCAATCCGACACAGTAATATTCCAAAAAAAATTAGAAATAATTCCAAATCAACATCAAATTTATTTGAAAATAAAAAAACACACACAAAACTATTAGTAACATCTAATACTAAAAATAAACACATTCAAAAAAATTATTTTTCATTTATCATCAAAATGCATATATATACAATCATAGTGCATGGTTGTATACAAAATCTATAGAATAAAATAATAAAAACTAGTCATGACTGTGCAAAAAATCAAATGGAGAAATACCTACAGACTCATATTAGATTCTTGAAATTGTTATTCAACCAGCTCTTTCCATTTTCTAGACCCTAAAAACATAATGCAAAACAACGATGAGCTAAAAATAGCTCAGCAGGCCACAAACACTTATATAAATTTAAAATATTTCTTTTATTAAAAATGTTAGAAAATGATCAAAATAAAGGGAAATAGTAAATCAAAATTTGTTCCGGGGGCGCCACCCCCGGAAACCTCCGCAGGGGCGCTGCCCCCTTGGACCCCGATATATCTGCGAACAGTTACTTATAAATTTGCCCCCCCACCCCCCCCCCCCCCCTAAAAATTAAAGCTGGTTCCGCCCCTGACAATATAGTAAGTATTCAAAGATTTAAATAATACTATTGAAAAATTAAATAAATTGAAATTTTATATGAATTTTATTTCACAGAAAAGAATATAATATATTTCTTCGACTCCATACATATTTTGTTCTCACAACAGACAGATTTCCCATTCTTTCAAACATAATCTAAGGTTTTGACCTCTTATTACTCCCAACATAAAGAATTTCAGAGAGTTTCACATTCCTTACATCAAATAAAATCCAAAGAATTATGCCCCTTTAAAATCTCCCAGCGAATATTTGTTTCACATCAAAACTCGTATAAACCAATTAACATAACTAACACATAATTCATTACATTATACAAATTAAAGCATAAAGGAACTCATTGTAAAATATTTCAATTTATTATAATGGTAGGTAAGAGAAATTTCCGCTGAACAAAAATTTACATTTTTATAACATATCCAAATTAATAGAGATTTTACTGAATATTACTATAATACTTTAATTTCACTACAACATTATTTTAGGCTTCATTTGGGACTATTTTTTTGCTGCTTTTTAAAACAACTTTTTAATATAAATATTAAAACTTTTGTACTAGAAAGCTATTTTAAGAAGCGGTAAGATTATTGTCGATGATAAGATTGTTAATATTATAAGTGCTTATGCTCCTCAAGTAGGTTTGGATATGAGTTATAAATTAAATTTTTGGAATGACTTAGAAGAATTAATACAAAATATACCTCTTGAAGAAAGAGTTTTTATTGGAGGAGATTTAAATGGACATGTTGGTAGAGAGGTAGATGATTTTAAAAGCATTCATGGTGGTCATGGATTTGGAACGACAAATAAAGGTGGCAAGACCATATTGGATTTTTGTTTAGCTTATAATTTTTCAATTGCTAATACCTTATTTAAAAAAAGGAATGAACATCTCATCACTTATAAAAATGGATATAGTACAACCCAGATTGACTATTTTCTTATTAGAAAATTAAATCGTTTAGATTGCAAAAATTGTAAAGTTATTCCGAGTGAAAATTTATATACCTAACATCAATTATTAGTTTTGGACTTTAAGATAAAGGGCATAAAATAAAAAATAAAGTAAAAAAATTTTCTAGGATTAGATGGGGGCATTTAAAGAATATTAACAAAAATATTTTTGGAAATAAGATTTTAGATCGTAAGATTTTGTCTGTGCATGAGGATGCTAATATTATGTTGGAAAAAATGACTAGTGATATTAAGAATATTGCAAAAGATGTCCTTGGAGTATCAAAGGGAAAAGCTCATAATAGTAAAAATAGTTGGCGGTGAAATCCTAATGTGCAAGAAAAGATTAAAAATAAGAAGCTTTATTATAAAAATTGATTTAATTTTAAAAATTTTAATAATTGGGATATATATAAAGTGGCTCATAAGGATGCTAAGAAAGCAATATGCGATGTAAAGACATTAGCTTTTAGTGATTTATATAATATATTAGATACTAAAGAAGGAGAAATATATATGTATAAGTTAGTCAAACAAAGAGATAGGAGTAGTAAGGATTTAGTTCAAGTGAAGTGTATTAAAGATGAAGATCAAAAAATACTTTTCTTAGAAGATGATATTCAACAAAGATGGATGAGATATTTTGCTAAACTTTTTAATGAAGATTGTGAAAATAAGATTGACTATAGTGACCTTAGCACCCTAAATGAAAATAAAGATTTATGTTTTTATCGGCGTATTAGTAAAACTGAAGTTATAGAGGCTTTAAAGAAAATGAAGGGTGGAAAAGCTGTTAGACCTGATAATATTCCAATAGAGGTGTGGAAATGCTTAGGAGATGAAGGAATTTCATGGCTTACTAAACTTTTTAATACTATTTTGAAGACTAAAAAGATGCCAGATGAGTGGAGAATGAGTATGTTAATTCCTTTTTTTAAGAATAAAGGTGATGCACAAATTGTGCGAATTATAGAGGTATTAAGTTAATGTGTCATACTTTAAACCTATGGGAGCGAGTTATGAAGCATAGGTTTGCGATGTGATACTAATGTTTCTCAAAATCAATTTGGATTCATGCCGGGTAGGTCGACTATGGAAGCCATACATTTATTAAGAGGCTTGATGGAGAAATATAAAGAAAATAAGGAGGATCTACATATGATATTTATTGATTTAGAAAAAAACATATGATAAAGTTCCAAGAGAAGTGCTATGGAGAGTTCTTGAAAAAAAGGAGTCAATAATGCTTATATTCAAATCATTAAAGATATGTATGCAGGAGCTATTACTTGTGTTCAAACACAACGTGGATTAACCAAGTATTTCCCTATTTCGGTTGGGTTACATCAAGAATCAGCCTTAAGCCCATATCTTTTTGCTTTAGTCTTGGATGTTCTCACTAGACATTTGCAAGAGGATGTACCTTGGTGTATGCTTTTTGCTGATGATATTCTTCTTGTTGATAAGACTAGAGAGGGAGTTGAAGGTAAACTTGAATTATGGAGGTCAACCTTAGAGTCTAAAGGTTTTCGCTTGAGTATATCTAAAACGGAATATATAGAGTGTAATTTTAGTAGTAATAGACCTAGTGAGGGGATTGTGACTTTGGGCGATCAATTCATTAAGAAGAGTACACGTTTTAGATATCTTGGATCAATTGTTCAGAGTGATGGTAAAATAGATGGGGATATTATCAGCAGAATTCAAGTTGGATGGTTGAAGTGGAGGAATGCATCGGGCTTGTTATGTGATAGAAATGTACCCCTCAAACTTAAGGGAAAATTCTATAAGATGGTAGTTAGGCTTGCAATGCTTTATGGTGCCGAATGTTGGCCATTAAAAGAGAAGCATAATACTAAGTTAAGTGTGGCAGAGATGAGGATGCTCAGGTGGATGAGTGGCTTTACCCTTAGAGATAGGATACGAAATGAGCATATACGTGAAAAGGTTGGAGTAGCTCCAGTAGAAGATAAGATTAGAGAGAGTCGCCTTAGATGGTTTGGTCACATAAAATGGCGGCCTTTCGATGACCCGGTTAGGAGAGGAGAGGTAGTAGATTTGACTTATGTTAAGAAATGTAGGGGTAGACCTAAAAAGACTTGGTAAGAAAATATTAGGAATGACATTTCCTTATTAGATTTAAACGAGAATTTGACTTTTAATAGGACACAATGGAGAAAAAGGATTCATGTAGCCGACCCGACGTAGTGGGATAAAGGCTTGATGTCGTCGTTGTTGTTGTTGGTAAGAAAGTTGTCCCAAACAAAACCTCAAATCTTAAATCAAATTGATTTCAAGAACTATCTTCAAATTATTATCCAACCAAACTCCTAATTTCCTTAGCACTGCCAAATTTCAGAAGGCATTATTCATAGTCATTGCTAAAACTAAAAAAAAAAAAAGGGCTTAGTTTATTACATATAGCACAGATAGAGATAGAGATAAAAAATGCAGATATATCAGAATATTCAGAAAATCAAATTTTCATAACTGAAGTATTCCATTTACAGTACATCATCTGAAAGCCTGAAACAAATATGAATAACATCAGGAATTCAATAGAAGAATTCCACTGTTGCAAGCTCAAACCAGGAAGATAAAATAAAATAAAATAAAAGCATATCAAAGTAACCCAACGTAACAAGCTAGGAAGGACATTGGAAAAAAAATGCCCATTTATATGGTGAAAAAGTTAAGTAAGAACAGAACGAATTAGCCATGGTTTTGCTCACCAGCAGTATCACTGCCGTGCAATCCTCCTCTTAATTTGCACCGACGGTACAATTATTTTCAAGATTCTCCACCTGAATAATGCGAGAATCAACATTTCCTCTTTTTTTTTAGCTTTTATCATTTTTTAACTTTTTTTTTTTTTTTTTGATATTCATAAATGACAGCACCTTAGCAAATAAAAAAAAAACGGGTTTATGAGGAATGTGCAGAGCCCTTGCAGCAGGTCATGTATAACCAGAAGGCTCCATCAAAGGAGATGGAAAAGAAGCTCAAAAAGGCTTTGTAATCAGTACCGAGATACAAAGAAACTGTAATCTGGCAGGTTTGTTTTAAGGAGTCGCAACCACTTATCTGCAGCTTGGAATAAGGTATGGGCAAGCTTTCCATCGGATTCACCATTAGAAGTCCATAAGGAGCTATGGCACTTGAGGGATGCAAGGCCAAATACTGGAAGAGAGATCTTTTGTTTAGTTATGATAGGTCTACGAGCAGTGCCTGCATTTAGATGATAGAAGATTAATCAACAAAATTATAGCATATTCAACTTACTCAAACATTTCAACCAACAAGAGATTCAATCAAAAGAAAAAAGAAAACTAAAATGGAATTTCATAGAACGGTTGGAACGCAAACTAAGGTTTCGTTTGGGATGACTTTCTTACTGCTTTTTAAAGTAGCTTTTTAGGAAAAAATTTTCTAAGTTCAAGAAATTTTTTACTAAAATGTTGCTTTAGAACACAGTAAAGAAGCTGCCCCAAATGAAGCCTAAAAAGCTCTGTAATTGGTTTTAGTTGGCATAATGGTTTCTAGAATGGGGACGATCAAAGACATCCAGCAAAAGAGCGAGCTTTTCTGCCCTCTGATAATGAAATAATGAGCGCATAGCCGCATCCTATGAAGGACCCGTATTTTAGTGCCTAGTGGTCAATATTTTCTTTTGCTACTTCTTTGTTAATCCAGCTCACAAGAAGGACCCGTATGAGATATTGTAGCTGAATGGATAGTCACCTCCAGTAGAACAACTTGAGGAGTCCGACATTGAGAGCAAGGTCCTTGTGAAAGGGGTAATGATGTTAACTCAAATTATAATTTGTTTAGTAGTTAATAGAGAATTAATTAGTAAGAGAAATTAGTCTAATATCTAGTAAGCCTATAAATAACCCCAATTGGAGAGTAAGATGAGGAAAATTAATGAATTATGTTCACTTTCTATATTTTTTCTCTTTTTGTTCTTTATTTGAGAGTTCGAGCAGATCGAAATGCTCTAGATATGACATGAGTCCTATCAATAATCATGTATGTAGCGCAAATAAGTTTCAAATTACATAAACATTTTATGACTTTTTCTAATGTCCAAATTCATTACTCTAGGAATAACATAAGTTTATAACGAATGATGAAAAAAATGGCAAAATACCTTTCATAGGAGTAGAAAGAAAATGAAACGTGAGAAAACAAGCATCAAGATCAGTCAGAGTTGGCCCAACTGGTATCCTATAAATTGGGTACCTGCATAAGGATTAAAAGATCTGTAACTTCATTCCAAGTATCATAAAGATAATACATGTATTCAAAACTTGTGAAACCTCACCATGCAACAGAAAACCAACTTTCTGGAAGAAGATCACAACTTCTAATTGTCCTCAAAACAGGAAATTGTTTAGCAAGATCCACAATCTAAACCAAACATAATTATGTTAAAGCAAAAATATTAGTTAGTGATGAATATGATACATCAAAAAAGATATTACCTTGTCAACCAAAGGTTCGCGAAAATATGGACGGTCATTCTCAAGGTATTCAAAGATGAGCGCGCCTTGAGAATATCCACAATCACTACTGTCATCACTAGAAAACTCATTTCGCAAGTTTCTATGTTTACCATCTGAGGAGAGTTTGTTCATCCCAATCATGTAATGGCGTGAAATACAGTGTTTAGACCGATTCCCTGAATATTTAGATTCATTTTCCATTTCAGAGTCACTGCTTCCATCGCTGCTAATGTCTCTAAAAGAGTCAGCATCACCTCCTCCAGCTGGGTTCCTGTTAGAGCAGACAAATTAGCAAAAGAAAATACTGTTGTTGATAAATAAATGATCAGGTCATTCTTGCATCACTTTTCTTCGGTTCTCCATAAGACAAACATGCAGCAAATGGTAGAAATCCTAAGTACATGATGGGTAAAAATTGGCACAAGCAAGTGGAAGTCCTTTTAAAAAAATAGAGATAAATCTTAAGAAAACAATCACTTGTGTCGGGCTTGTTTCACTGGTCCTTGACAAAGGACACCACGTAAGCACCAAGCAGATCTTAGAATTACAATGCACTCGTAGTGACAAAGAATACCCTTAAAAATCCCAGAGCAAAATCAATATAATGTGAATAGGATGATAAATCAAGAGCTAGATTACCAATGGAAATAAAAAGTATAAAACCTAAAAAAATCAAATTTAATTTATTACAAACTGTTAAAATTGATCATAAAAATAAATACTAGCATTTGATGCAATTGAATGATATCTAAAAATAAAGAATATAAAACAAGAAGGTTGATATAGGATTACAACATTGCTGAACCAAATTAGAAAAGTACAGCTTCTTCAAGTGTTACATTCAATCTGATATAAATACTATAATGAGCTAATTCCAATCAACATTTAGTCATTTCTAGTATAAATTAGTTTCAGTCAAACAGTCGCAGATTCCATAACCTTAAAAACATATAACTGACAATCACTAATTGAATTGAATTTAGCTGCAGATCTTAAAAGAATGCCATCATCAAATTAGTGTTTAGGGTTTATGTGAACTCCCATTTTATTTACATCGGACAGAACAATCAATCTTCCACTTGTCCAATTCAACCCTACGATCAATTTAACATCAAACCTTCCAGTTTGTAAATCAATTAAACGCCAATATCAAATTCATTTTCATCCTCTTCTAATCTAAGAAGGATATAAAAATAAAAAACGCAAAGCAGTGGATAACTTGATGGATAAAACAATAAAGATTTCAAAATACGAATAAAAAAGTTTTTAAAACCTAAAAGCAGCGAAAAGGCGGCATTGCAGAAAAGCAAACTTGAACAAATTAACGAAAAATACCCAAAAAACTAGCGGCAAAAGAAGAATACCTGGGACCCAGCGACTGAGTACTAGAATCCGCATACAACTGGATGCCGGAAAGGTAGGGTACATAATACTGAACAACAGAATCCTTTCCATTAAGCATAAGAGGGACCCCCAAGCCGTAGGCACTCCATTCCTTGAAGGATTCCCACAAATCCTCCAGCTTAAAGTATGTTCTACACTCCTCATCGCACGTCCTCCAATCCCTCAGTTTCTATAAAACAGATATACTTCATCAATCACCAAAATGAGACCGAAATGAAAAGAAAACTGACATTCACATACCTTTGAGAGATAATGAGCAGGAACGCTCGGCTTCGTCGCTTCCATGAACCTTTCCAAGTTACTGGGATTAGTCGTTTGTCGGCCAAATGCCTCCGTAGCAGACTCACCGGCAGTCTCCTCGGCCTTGCCGTGCGGCTCGCTAATCGTGGAAGACAGAGACACAGCCGCTGCGCGAGGAACGTAGTGCTGGGTTCGCCGCACCCTCGCTGCACCATTGAACCGATCCACCACGCCCACCCGCCTAGACTGCCAAACTGCCCCTGACATTTTCTGGAACTCAAGCAGTCAACAACTATAAACCCTCAATTCCGACTAACAGCAAACAGAAGGAATAGCCTTGATCTGATCGAACTCAAATCCTATCGCAGTATCCAATGCGATCGGTTAAGAAGGAGATTCGAACAATAAATAAGAACAGCAGAGATCGAATTTCTCATAGATTGCTGAGAAGGAACGGAACGCAAGAGAAGCAAAGATAGTTTATGTGCGAAGGGTGGAAGCCTGGAAGGGGATATGGTAGTAATTAACTACTTAATGAAGGTATTTGCTGGTCAGGAATTGCGGTGAATTGACCATTCTCAGCGGATATATCTTTGGAATCGGACGGTTCGATGGAAGTATGTACGATGATGTGCCGCGTCCGGATTGCCATGCTGGTACGAATGGATCGCAGATTGCCTTGGGAAGCAGGAAACAGTCCCATAAGGCTGTTTTTCTTTTTTAATGGATATATATAATTTTATAACAAATAGCAACGGGCTGGTTCGATCGGGTTCTGGAAGATTTGGCCACCCGCGTGGTCGAACTTTGGACCCTAATATAGATATATTAAAATTATTTTTATTTAATTTATCTTTCTTTTTTTTTGGGGAAAAATTTTTCTTTCTTAGAAGTATGAAAAAAATTAAGGGTGTCAATATTTGACACCATCTAAAATTTGATCTGAAAAAATTTGGATTTTGGGCAACCCATTTGTTAGACATATCGGATTTGGATTGACCCGAAAACTTAAAATCAACCTGAAGTTGACCCAGGTCCAGTTGTGGATAGCCTCTGACAGTCCACTGATCAGCCTCCATAGCTCGGCAGCTCCGCAGACTGCAGTTGTCGGTCGCAATGTCGCACGACCAAATGCGCCTAGCAACCCTAGCCCGCTCGCAAGTCGAAGCCTACGTAGTTTGCCAGGCCAAACCTCCTTCGTAGTTCGTCAAGCCATCCCTCCCTACGAGCCAGCTCTCCATTCGCCAGTCCCAATCGCCACCCGTTGCTCACACCTAACGCTGTCATGCAATCATGTGTAGCCAGTCACCTCACGTCTTCACCTGTCACCTCTGAGGCTCTGATCCGTGCATGGAATCCAAACATAGCGGGATTGTTTTGCTATTGGCGCTCATTCAAAACACGCACATGAGAGATGGCAGAGGCCCGAAGCAAAGGTTGGCGGGTTGTGTCGGGTTGACCAAATAAAAACGGGTCGGGTTCCAGTCTAAATGTAAAACCCATTTTCTTATTCGAGTCAGTTCGGGTTGACCCAGATGACAACGGGTCATTTTGAGTTGTACTAGAACAAAATCCGGAAAATCCACTTTGACACCACTAAAAAAAAATTATCTCTTAGATAAAAAAAATTTCCCCATTGTAACATCTATTGTGTTTTTGTTATAATTAATGTCATTAATATCGTTTTAGATTTCAAATATGAGATAATTCAAAATTATACTAAATTGTTTTCATTATTATTGAAATACTATTTCTAATTTAACCGATATTTTTATTGTGATTTAAATTTATCTATATAATTTTAGAAAATTATTTGTATTTTATTTTCAAATTTTAAAATATAAATCATATAATTGAATGTCCTCTAATTAATCTTGATTTGATCAATTGTTTTGATATGGTCCTAAAAATAATGTTGAATTAGTTTTAGTCATATAAATCAATTTTTTTCAAATTTCATTATCATGTAATGAGACTCTAGTAGGTTGATAAAATTTTTATCTCCGGCATTAATTGAGCATCAATCTTTCAATAATAAGGATGAATGATTGACGTAGATCAGTAAATATTGGTATGTTATTGCCAGATGGACACCATCTATAATGTTACTGATATATATTTGTCTCCTCATCCATTAGAACTTTTATTTCGTCCGGTGTAACGATGCAGAGGAACATCCGATTGTAGGCAAAATCGCGCCTATACCGAGGTGTACCGAGTTTTTTTCAAAAAACTCGGTAGGTGTACCGAGTTTTTTTTCAAAAAACAAAAAAAACTCGGTACACCTCGGTATAGGCGTGATTTTGCCTACAATTGGATGTTCCTCTGCATCCGATCGGAGGACGTAATAATTGTTCCATCCATTAAGACATAGTGCTTGCACAATAGAAGTGCTTTATATTTCATGAGTTACACTTGGGCCCCTCTTTTTCTTTTTTTTTTTACTTTTGGTAGGGAAATGAGATTTATTTGAGTTAAACAATTTCTCTTGTTCAAAAGAGGTATTATCATATAATTTAGGTTTCGTTTGGGACAAATTTTTTACTGTTTTAAGAATTAAATTTTTTTTACTAGAAAGTTGATTTAAGAAGCAATAAGAAACCCGTCCCAAACAAAGCCTTAGAATTTGTTTGGGACAGCTTTCTTACTGGCTCTTAAAAAAACTTTTTCGTAAAAAAAAAAAAATTAATTTTTTAACTAAAAATTGCTTTAAGAAGCAGCAAGAAAGCCACCCCACACGAAGCCCTAATCTCCTAACAAAAGAAATGCTAAGACAAAATAGAGTTTATGAGACGTTGCTTTTTTCTCAACAACTAGTAGTGCACCGAAGCTAGGCTAAGACCATTATTATGTGTTGGCATAGTCTACAATCCAAGATTAGCGGGTTTTTTTTTTTTTTTGTACAAAAAAAAAAAAAAAAACCTTATTATAAAATGAGATTTAAGCTTCGTTTGGGTTGGCTTTCTTATTGCTTTAAGCAATCCTAAATGAAATATTAAGTTTTATTTGTGATAGTTTTTTATTGTTTCTTAAAGTTGCTTTGTAATATTGTACTAAAAAGTTATTTTAAAAAATAATAAAAAAATTGTCCCAAATGAAGCCTTTGTTTTCAACAAAAATAAATTTATTTTTTAACATTTTATTAGGCATCGCCTTTACAGATGGATCAATCAATTATAATAGAATAAATTTTTGTTAGTCCACCTAATTAACTTATTACATGAAATGATTTTTTTTGCAAATTTCTTCTAAAATATATGTAGTAACAAATTAGCATTTAATCCACCTAAGATGAAGTCAAATTGTATAGATTGAGAGAATCCAATACTAATAATCATTTCTATCCTTAACTTTGGATTATAGCACGTACTGATGGCTTCACATATCACAGAAAATCCCTTGCACTTAGGTCATCTCCAACCGAACGCTAAATGAGTGTATGGAGTCGTTCCGTCGCTTCAACCGAACGCGAAAATTTCCGCCATTTAATCGCAGGTGAACAGTGCGACGCCAATATTGGCGTCGCACTGTTCACTCACGCCATTTTTTGCTCTCAACCGAAAAAACGCGCGAAAGGGAGAGAAATCGTTACCTTCTCAAAAACACCTAAAATGACGTTCAATTGGAGCATCACCGCGCCATTTTGGAGTTTTGCGTTACTTTGCCGTGAAAAATGAAGTTTTCGGTTGGAGATGCCCTACGTAACGTTGTTCTTATCTCTGCCTTTCAAGTGTTAAATAATAATTAAAGAATTGTCCCTTACCCAAAATTGTCATTCATTTCACACACATAACCACATAAGTTCAGGTTTATTATCACTCTCAAGTTATTGCAGATTGATTCGATTGGGCAAATATGAAAAGGATAAAATTATTTTATTACAGGATGAAACAGAAATAATTTAAAATTATGTAATTTAAATTTAATTCAGAATGTAAAACAATTCTTAGTAAGAGTTATGTGATAGTTTGTTTCAATTCTTCAAGATAATATTTTTTATTATTGTCTTATAAAATGGCTTTTAATTTGAACATGAAATAGCACAATTTAAGAAATGTTTACAAATATATCCCTAATTAAATTAAATTTGTTGCGGACTAGAAAATACGCGGCGATAGAGATTTAATTCTGCGTCTTAACGTTGTACGTATAACTAGCTCACACACAGAGAACACAAGATTTTTTACGTGGAAAACCCTTAAAAAGGGAAAAACCACGAGGCCTAGCCCAGTTGAAAATGATTCCACTAGACTTTGAGTTGGTTACAAAGGACTGAATCACCTCCAAGGGTGATCAGGTTACAATCAGTTACTTAAGTAAGACGTCAGGTCTTTGGGGAGGACGTAGGGACTGAATGTCGGGTCCTAAGTAAGACGTCGGGTCTTCGGCAAGACGTAGGGACTGAGTGTCGGGCCTTGAACAGGACGTAGGGACCGAGTGTCGGGCCTTGAACAGGATGTCGGGTTTTCGGCAGAAGGTAGGGACTGAGTGTCGGGCCTTGAACAGGACGTCGGTTCTTTGGCAGGACGTCGGGTCTTCAGTAGGACGTAGGGACTGGACGTCAGGCCTTAAGGTGGTGGTCTGGCGAGGTTCTGCGGTGGTCCGGCGAGGTTCCTGCGGTGATCCGGCGGTGGTCCGGCGAGGTTTCTGCGGTGGTCCGGCGGTGGTCCGGCGAGGTTCTGTGGTGGTCCGGCGATGGTCCGGCGAGGTTCTGTGGTGGTCCGGCGGGGTTCCTGTGGTGGTCCGGCGGTGGTCCGACGAGATTCCTGCGGTGGTTCGGCGGTGGTCCGGCGAGGTTCTGCGGTGGTCCGGCGGTGGTCCGGCGGCTGTCGAGGAGGAACTCCTTCCTTCTCTTCTCTTCTTCTCTCTCTTGCTTGGATCCTCTATTGTGAAGAATGAGGGCTCTATTTATAGATTTTTCTGGAGTGGCATGGCTCGTAAATAGGCGTGAGATCAGGGGCGAATAGGGAGTGGTCAAATGGACGGCCGATATTGAATCCTATGACCGTTCACCGTTCGTTGGCCATTTGGAGGCCTTAGTGATGTCGAAATTCTGTGATCTTGGGCTCGTTGGATTCGTCTCGTCGAGCCCTTCGATTCAAGTATAAGCTCGTCAAAATCGGAGTCCGTTTGGTAACTCAAATTGAAGTTTGAACCTTCCAACAGCACTTTGAGCCCTTGATTCAGACTCATTTGGGCTCGTATTGGGTCGATCTTGGTGTCGTTGGGTTCGTATTTCCGAGACGCTCAGTTCGACTATAAGGTTGCTGAAATCGGAGTTCGGATGCTCCCGGATTTAATTTTTGAAGTCTCCAACTAGTTTTTGCCTCGGGATTCGTGCCTGATCAAGCTAATTTTGTGATACATATTTTGTGATGATGTATCAAAATTTATTCAGGATATCATCTTTCAATTTTTTTCTTATAATGGGTATTATAGTCTGTTTAGTGAAAAATAATAGAAAAGAAAATAATTTAAAAAATGTGTAAATTTTGAATCTCTATAGCCAATTTTATCTTTAAAATTAAATTAAAAATTGTAAAGTTAAAATCAAATTATTTTTATTTAAAAATAAATCAAATAGAATTGATAGGTTCAGTTGATTTTTAATTTCTTCTTAAAAATTATCAATTGATCCTCATTAGGGGCATACTGAAATCAAAATGTGTAAAAAGTTAAAATAAAGATTATAAATAAATTTATAAAACAACAACAATAACAACAACATCAAGCCTTTATATCACTACATGGGGTCGGCTACATGAATCCTTTTTTTCCATTGTGTCATATTAAAAGTCAAATTCTCGTTTAAATCCAATAAAGAATGGTCATTCATAATATTTTCTAACAAAGTTTTTTTAGGTCTGTCTATATCTTTATTAACATAAGTCAAATCTAATACATCTACTCTCTTAACTGTTGGGTCATGGGTCATCGGAAGGCCGCCATTTTATGTGATCAAACCATCTAAGATGACTCTCTTTAATCTTATCTTCTATTGGAGCTACTACAACCTTTTCACGTATATGCTCATTTCGTATCCTATCTCTAAGGGTAAAACCACTCATCCACCTGAGCATCCTCATCTCAACTACACTTAACTTAGTATTATGCTTCTCTTTTAATGGCGAACATTCAGCACCAAAAAGCATTGCAGGCCTCACCACCATCTTATAAAATTTTTCCTTAAGTTTGAAGGGTACTTTTCTATCACACAAAAAACTCGATGCATTCCTCCACTTCAACCATCCAACTTGAATTCTGCTGACAATATCCCCATCTATTTCACCATCGCACTGAACAATAGATCCAAGATATTTAAAACATGTACTCTTATTAATGACTTGATCACCCAAAGTCATAATCCTCTTACTATATCTATTACTACTAAAATTACACTTCATATATTCCATTTTAGATCTACTCAAGCGAAAACCTTTAAACTCTAAGATTGACCTCCATAATTCAAGTTTACCTTAAACTCCCTCTCTAGTCTTATCAGCAAGAAGAATATCATCAACAAAAAGCATACACCAAGGTACATCCTCTTGCAAATGTCCAGTGAGAACATTCATGACTAAAGCACAAAGATATGAGCTTAAGGCTGATCCTTGATGTAACCCAACCGAAATAGGGAAATACTTGGTCAAACCACATTGTGTTTGAACACAAGTAATAGCTCATGCATACATATCTTTAATGATTTGAATATAAGCGTTATTAACTTCTTTCTTTTCAAAAACTCTCCATAGCGCTTCTCTTGGAACTTTATTTATATGTTTTTTTCTAAATCAACAAATATCATATGTAGATCCTCCTTATTTTCTCTATATTTATCCGTCAAACCTCTTAATAAATGTAAGGCTTCCATAGTCGACCTACTCGGCATGAATCCAAATTGATTTTGAGAAATTAGTATCACGCCGCAACCTATACTCCATAACTCGCTCCCATAGTTTAAAGTATAACCCATTAACTTAATTCCTCTATAATTCACACAATCTTGTGCATCACCTTTATTCTTAAAAATAAGAATTAACATACTCATTCTCCACTCATCTGGCATCTTGAATTTTGCTGAGAGCACACCACTCCGTATAACTCCCTATATATATATATATATATATATATATATATATATATATATATATATATATATATATATATATATATATATATATATATATATATATATATATATAATATTTTATAAATAAATTTATAAAAAAGAAAAAAAAAATTATTGGATAAATAAGAAAAAAAAATTATTAGAGAGTAATACTGAGTGGTGCGCTCTCAGCAAAGTTAAATTTGATCATTAGTATATATGACCCAATTTTGAACTCCTAGGATTTATTGTCTAACAAGGTTTATGTGATTGATGGTTCTTAGAGGTCTTCGCCTCTTCTATAATGGTTGAAAAAAAGTAATTTGTAGGCGACTTTTATGATAAATTAACATGATTGAGTGAGATCCTAGTATGAGACTTAAAAAAAACTTTCATTTGAAGGAAAGTGATAGTCGATATAAGTAGCTAGAACTGACCCGCTTTGGGTTCGACAACGGCAGAAATCGCATAACTTTGATAGTCGGCAGTGACGACGACAACAATAGGAGATGCGACGCTGCATCGCGGGCAGCGACGAAGCGAGGCAGCGGCAAGGCGCGGTTTGCGACATCACGGATTCTCGGGTAGATGCAACGGTGCGACGCAAGCTGGCGATTCGACGAGGGTAGCGGCTTGATGCGACGCAGGCAGACGAGATGGCGCGACACTAGGCAAAAGATGTGACACGCGGCAGGAGATGCGACGCGGGCAGGCTACGAGGGTAGAGCGGGCAGCCGGGTCTTTCCAGGTTTTCGGGTCAACCCGAACCCAGCCCAATTTTTGAAACGGGTCAAAAACCCTAACCCGAACCTGACCCGATTCGGGTTCTGATTAACCCAAACCCAAAATTTTCCTAGCGTCAGATTTTCAGGTCGTGTCAAATTTTGACATCCCTATGAAAAATCAAAGAATATTTTGTTACAGGAAGTTCCATATTTGAAAAACTACTTAAAACACATCACTATACGACTCAAATTAACTACATATGTTTGCCCCTTAGAATCAGGAGCACATAGCCATGGCATACAAGGCAAGCTGAAAGAGAAGTATTTTATTTTATTTTTGGTTTGCAGCCTTCCATTATTTACAGCTTTATTAGGTGTCTGATGGAACAAACTAAATGGGAGATTTCATTGCCCTTCACAATGTGAATGCGATGTGTTTGATAAAATTCTATGTATAATACTTCTGTTTATATCATATTTCATTGATTATTTACTTTATAATAAGAAACCTATGTAATTTGTTTAATCTTTTCACGTACTTTTCGTTTCTTCTTGTATTGATTGGTACGACTCGCAGTGGGTTCCAGCATTTAATCACCAATTTAAAATTGCCCACCTGTGTCCATGAAGAGAGGAATTATTACGTCCGAAAAAAAAAATCGGAAATCTGAACCTATACCGAGCAATATCGAGTGCTCAATACTAAGCTCCAAGTAACGTGACGAGTGATTATTTATCTTTGGACGCGTCCGGTGACATAATATTATTTTTATGGCTTTAATTAATGACTGAATTATTATTAAAAGTAGGAGAGCTCTATATATTTAACTAATTTTTGCTTTAAAATTGGTGCCGAAACTGACGAAGTAGATTTGGATGAATTGTTGACAGTTGTAAAATTGCTGCTAAGAACACCTGTTGAATGGACTTGGGCAAAATAGACAAAAATTGAGGAAAAAAAAAGAAGAAATTAGTCCAAAACGTATGAAAGTGGGCAAAATATGAACGTAAATGAACAAAAGAAAATCAATTTGTCATTGTCATGAAAAGATTAAATCTAAATCTGATTGAGTTGTGTGAAAGGAAGAGCTGGACTTCCTTTGGCTCCTTAATAAAATGTAGGATTTAGTAGGGGTGTCAATTTCGGGTCACGGGTCGGGTTCGGGTCGAACCCGAACTGACCCGAGTTCAAACGGGTCAACCCTAACCCGACCCGGGTAGACAAACGGGTCGAAAAACCGAACCCGGACCCGACCCGGCGGGTTGCCGGGTTGACACGACCCGACCCGGTTTGGGTGGCCGGCGCCGGACCGCGCGGCGGCCGACGGCGGCGGACGCGAGCGCGAGCGCGCGGGCGCGGGCGCGGGGCACGCGGGCGCGAGGCGGGCGCGGTCGGGCGCGGGCGCGGTCCGGCGCGGGCGCGGTTGGGCGCGGTCGGTGGGCGCGGTCGGGCGCGGGCAGTCGCGGGCACGCGGGCGCGAGGCGGGGGCGCGAGGCGGGGGCACGCGGGCGCGCTGGGGGGGGCAGCGCGGGCAGTCTCGCGCGGCGGGCAGCGCGGGCGAGCGCGCGCGGGCGGGCAGCGCGGGCAGGCGCGCGGCGGGCAGCGCGCGGCGGGCAGCGCGGGCGGGCAGCGGGCAGAGGCGGGATTTGAATTTTTTCGAATTAAACGGGTTGGCGGGTTGACCCGGCAACCCGCCGGGTCAACCCGAACCCGACCCGTTTTTTGAAACGGGTCGATTTCTGGAACCCGAACCCGACCCGTTTTGAAATCGGGTCGGGTTCAACCCGGATTTTCCGGGTCGGGTCCGGGTCGGATTTTCGTGTCGTGTCAAATATTGACACCCCTAGGATTTAGTAAGGGGCTATTTGGTTTGTTGATAATGAAAGCAAAGTATTTCAATTGTATGGATCTAAAAATTTTGATGTTTGATTTGATGAAAAAGGAATATAGATTTTTTTTTTTGAATTTCTTTTTCACTATGTGATTCATTTTAACGTATTCTAAACTTGCTCGTTTCCTATTGAATTTCAAAATACATCGTAAGCTAACTTTATTGTCACCACACCCTTGCGACTAGCCACCTTTCATATTCTTCAGCAAGCAAAATAGCTTCTAAACCCATATTTCGTAGGGGTGTCAATATTTGACACGGCCCGAAAAAATCGACTCGAACCCGACGCGAAATTTTCAGGTTAGGGTCAACCCGTTTGTGAAACAGGTCAGGTTCGTGTTCAAAAAACCGACCGGTTTAAAAAAAAAGAGAGTCAGGTTCAGGTTGACTCGGAAACCCGGGAATGACCTGCCCGCGAGTTCACTGCCCGCATGACCGCGTTGGCGTTGCGTCTGCTCATTGAGGGCGTCGTTGTAAAACCCTTCAAAAAGTTGATTTTTTTTAGTGCAGTTCGTCTGTACGAACTGGATTTAGTACTGGACGAACTGAAGAAATTTGTGAAGAAATTTGCCATTTTCGTCTGTACGAACCTGGAGCAGTCGGGACGATCCGTCTGTACGAAATCTGTCCAGAGAGCAAGTCGCCCGGGACGAATTTGGATTTCGTCTGTACGAAATTTGTCCAGAGAACCCATCGTACCAGGACGAAATTTGGATCGTACAGGACGATCAGTGTTAATAAATATCGGATTTTAGATATTTTGGATTCATTTTGGAGAGAGAGAAAAGGCAAGAGAGAGAAAGAGAAGGAAGAGAAGAAGGAAGCTTGGTTTTGGAGGCCACGGAGCGCTTTTCGTCCGACGACGCTGTTAGAAGATTTGTTTGTCTCGCTGTAAGGACTCCGAACCCTATTTTTGTTTTCGAAGATTTTGTATTTTGATCGAGTTGTGCACTGTTTTGTGTTTTTGTAGTCGAACTTTTGACCTGATTTTGTATTGACACGACTTTCACCGCACAACTTTTAGTATGTTATAGATATGAATATTGTACACGATTTGACTATTTTCTACGATGATTTTATCGGTCGGAATTGATTCTACGCGATTTTAATTGAATAGAAAATTATCAGGACTTGATTTGATTTGGATTCTATAGATTGATAGTCTTGCATTGATGCCGTGGTTATTCTGTTGTAATTTGGAGAAATTCAGAATTTGTCTTTTTGCAGGATTTTTGTGTAAATTCGATAGACTACTGTTACTCTGCCCGATTTTTGTATGATTCCTGATTTGACTGAAATTGATAGATTGAATCGATATGCCTATGATTATTGATATGATTGCTCTAATATTGATTATTGATTGCTTATTGATACTGAAACACGTATAACCTGGTTGAACATTGGTTGGAGATGATACCTGTAGATGGTGGGCCGACGGGCTTTCCTTTAAATCATAGATCATGGATCATGGATATAACGATGGGAGTCATAAGGAGATTATATGCCGACGGGCAGCCGACGGGCAATAGAGTGACGACTCTTTTCATAGAACCAATGTATTGATATCTACAACAGCAATATGAATTCTACAACAACAACATGACCATTGATTATACATTGTTCAGTATTATCGTATTGATTGCATGTTTAATGTATTGATTTACGGATTTTACGGATTTGATCGGGTTTACTGTATCGTACGATTTCACTGATTTCATCGATTGACTACTGAACATTGATACTACTGAGCATTGATATGGACATTGATAGATATAGATACTGTATTGATAGCATGAACATGGACATAGTACTACTGCCTACTATTTCTGTACCGTATTGACTGTCGTATAGATTCATTGTTCCGCATTGCTTTTCTCGACTGATTTCATTGATTTGACCGTATTGATTTGATTGACGGATATTGATTGATTGAATTGAAATGATTGATTTGCCTGCCGCTGCATTGACTGGTTTTATTGACTATTGATTTTCGGATTGCATCGACTACTGATTTGATTTCCACTGCATAGACTCATTGACCATTGACTGATTCAGATTGATAGATTGACATGCATATTGATAGCATCGCCGTGCTTTGATTTCAGTTGTAGGCTTTGGTGACCTGCTGGGCTTTGTAAGCTCATTATATGTGGTTTAAAATTTCAGGTCCGAGCAAGGCAACTGGAATGGAGTTTGATCAAGACTGTCGACGAATCCTTTCACTATGGATGCTTGGGGCGTCACAGTGGTGTATGCCCGTTGCTCCGCTGTCCAACGTTGGCCTTGCTGCCATCGTCAACTCACCGTCCGCTGTCTCGCCTTTCGACACGTCCGGAAATAAGGCATCCGGGTTTACAAAATCGTGTTGGGTCAAGTCAAACCGGTAACCAAACGGGTTGGATCCTTGTTCATATTTCGACCTGTTTGCAAAACCTGATTGGGTTCAGGTGAATCCGTTTGATCACGGGTTAGTTCCGGGTTGGACCCGAAACCAAAAATCATCAACCCTAACATTTCGTATGTTGGAGGTAGGAATGATAAGATGCATGGAAAAAAAATATTAAAAAAATTTTAAAAATTAAAAATAAAATATAAAAAAATGAAAATAAAAAAAGTAAAAAAGAATGATAAGATGCGCGGATTATAAGCTATTGTAAACAATGAAATAGAAACAATTCTAGACTTACTATTATTCTTTATAGTATGCACTTATAAATTGCAATGTGAATATATGCATACAAGAAATAGAACAAGTCATAATTAAGTACTAATAAAGGAAATAATATACCATTCAATTTAACACTAAGACAAGCTAGCAATCTCCATTTCTAATTAAGCTTTTATCTTAACATTAAAAATATCTATATTATGATCTCTTGAGATATAAGTGGTTGAAGGGACAAAAGATATATAATTCATCTCTCTTTTAATATAACAAAATCATTGTTCCAACTTCCAAGCAAACAATTTATCAATTGAATATGAAATATGATAATATAAGCCATTAGTTTCTTTCATAAGTTTTTTACTATATCATTTTCAAGCAATAAACAAAAATTTATGCATGATTAGGAATTCATTTGTGACAGCTTTTTTAGCACTTTCTAAATCAAAATTTTAACAAATTTGTTTGAACTATATATTTTTATATTAGAAAGTTGCTTTAGAAATCTGTAAGAAAGCTATCCCAAATGAAACCTAAATCTTCCTACAACAACTATAGTGGACAAATGATTTCTATGACAGACTTGGAAATAATCACAAAGATAGAATAGCTGGCTTCAAAGAACCACATCATTGATTGTTAGTTATAATTTTTGCAAGTGGTAGATATTCATGACAAATGGATATTATGATTGCATAGGAAATCTTTCTTGTGTGCAATTTCTTCATACATGAAATGAAGCAGTGGCAGCTCTTGAATAGATAGTGCAAGCATCAATGGTGGAAGAGGCACCGAGAGAAAAATCTTCTATAGTTTAAGGAATAGATTTGATTACTTCAGCTAAGAGAAATTGGCACCTTGGTGATTGTCTTCAGATTATTTGAGAAGTGAAGCATGCATATCCTATAGAAGCGCTAGTTAGCTATCTCGTTTCAAGCTGGAAGTAGTGGCAAAAAGGTTTGGTGCCTTTTGAGATTAAGGTTTTGTTTGCTTTCTTATTGCTTCATAAAACAGTATTATAGTATAAAATTTTGTACTAAAAAATTGCTTTAAGAAGCAATAAAAAAGCCGTCCCAAATGAAGCCTAAAGTATAAGACTTTATTTGAGACAGTTTTCTTACTGTTTTTTAAAGCAAGGCATAAAAGTTTTTAGACTATAAATTTTGTACTAAAAATTGTTTTAGAAAACAGTAAGAAAGTTATCCCAAACCAAGCCCAAGGCTTCGTTTGGGACGTGTTTCATACTATTTTTAAAACTACTTTTGAAAATAAGGTACTAAAAAATAATTAGTCTAAAAACTGCTTACTGTTTTAAGAAAATAAAAATTTTGGTACTAAAAAATTGCTTTAGAAAGCAATCAAAAAGGTATTGGCTTTCTTATTGCTTCTTAAAGAAGCTTTATTGTAAAAAATTAAAAATTGTGTATTAAAATACTGTTTTAAGAAATAATTAGAAAACTGTCCCAAATAAAATTTGTCCATCTGCGAGCTCCTATTTTTGCCTAAGCTTTAGAAAGCATTGTATGATAATGATACGATGAGTTCCCAAAATACAACTATGTTTGATAAAACTGTCCTTTATATATAGTGATACTGTAAGATGTCACTAGAGGAGATTTTCTTAATAATACTTTATTATTGTTATGAAGGTGTCAGTCAATATTCTAATGAACTTTCTTCTAAACATTAATTATCTCCACATAGATTAATGTCTCGATCATCTCGAGTAATTAAGTTAAATATTTTATTCTTGAATTCTTAAATTAAAATCTTAAAAATCATTAAAATTTATTACTTTAATATTTGGTATTTTTGAAAAATAATTCGGAGAACATAATTAATCGCATGGACTTCATCTTATGAGGAACCCAATTCTCATAATAAAATAAATCCTATCTAATTTTTTATAATATTTGGAAAATCCTATAAAGTATATACGTATATGCACACATTCTATTTAGGGGTGTCAATATTTGACACGACCCGAAAACCCGATCCGAAAATTTCGGGTTCAGCATTTCAACCCGTTTCAAAAATCGGGTCGGGTTCGGGTTAACCCTTTGACCCGATTTTGACCCGGCAACCCGATTTTGACCCGAAAAGAGGACATTGACCCGTTTTTTACGCAAAAATTAGCCATTTTTTTGTTGGAAACGGGTCATTCGGGTCGTGTTGGTTGACTCGGACCCGAAGCAGGTCAGGAAAACTGACCCGTTTTTAAAAACGGGTCGGATTCGGATTGACCCGAATAGTGTCGGGTCAGTTTCGGGTTCGACCCGAACCCGACCCGTGACCCGAAATTGACCCAAAATCAAACTTATGAGAGATTTGTTTTCATATCTATTGGTGATATATCTTCTTTTCTTAAAAGCACTTTTGAAGCGCACAAAACAGTGAATCTTTGTTTTTATTGCATGCCATCACTTGAGTCATTACAGAATAGCTCCTAATTAAAAGAGAAATTGCTTCATGACTTCAGATATTAGGTATTGATTTTGAAGAGCATCTTATTTGTCTCCCAAAGAACTATAAGTCTATAATATTTACACAGTATTATCAAACAAAATCTCAGATAATGTTTCGTTTGTGACAAATTTCTTATTCCTTTCTAAAATAATTTCTTATTATTTTTTGTAAAAAAAACTCGTACTAAAATCTGTTTTAAGAAGCAGCAAGAAAGTCGTTCCAAACGAAGTTTAAATTTATGTCAAGCCTAAAGGTTTGTTTAAGACAATTTTCTGGCTGCCTTTCTTTTGAGGGAGTAACTACAATTTTTGTTTGGTTATTATTTTTTTATTGTTTTCTCACCGTTTTTGAAAAGCTATTTTTTGCAATCATAACAATAAAAATCATTTTCTCATAATAACTTGGCAACCACCTTTATAAAATATTGCCATCCCAAATAGACCCTAAACTTCAATAAAAATAATAATAATAATAAATTATTTTCAGTAAACTCTCACTATCATTTTATTAGAATAGTTAAGCATATAGTTATAATTTAATTAGTTAGTATAATTCTCTTTTGCTTAGAATTTCGGAAAAAAAAATTATTTTCATTTATATAAAAGAACAGTCATTAAAATTTAGTTTTATTGTACTTAGGATTGTTATTCCATTAATCATCTAACTTTGAAAAATTGAAAAAATTAAAGATTTTGTGCTTTGAAAAGGTAAAAATCATTTAGTTCTTCTGCTTTGATTTGGTTCTTAAAATGGGTGCTATGCCATAAAACTCTTGTCGCTTTAATAATTTAAGCTCCATCTAATAAGGTTGCTAAATCTGAAGCATTCCTCTATTCATGAATTTTTCCTTTTCAAGCAATTGTGAAATAACAACCTTTCTCAAAGCCCATCTTCTTTGCCTTCATTAATAAGAAATCCAAGATTATTGGGAAATTATCACAAATTTTTATAGATTTAGGTTTTGTCTGGGACGGCTTTCTTACTAATTCTTAAAGCAGTTCTCTAGTACAAAAATTTTGTACTAAAAAACTGCTTTAAAAACAGTAAGAAAGCTTTCCCAAACGAAATCATATTTAACAACAATTAGTCAAAATTTTAAACAGACTTTATGGAGTTCAAGCATTCCAATTTATCCTTATTTTGTTATCTATTCAGGTATTCAATGCAAATTGTTTGGTCCAATGTTATTTGTGCAAAGATACTAAAATTTTTTCAGAGAAATGAATCATGTAAAAGATGCTAGAGAAAAAAAAAATGTAGGTCTAGTAAGAATTTCATTAGGAATTGTACGTCAGTACATGCAAATGTGGGTAACTCCCAAGTTCGAAATCGGTTTCTCTTCAAGAAGCTCGGCTAAGAGGAGCGCTCGCCCAAAACGAGTGTCAGCTTAAGGGGTGTTCACTATCTAATTGGCCTATCTAACTTATCAATGTTCAACCAATGACAAGTGTCATTAATGTTGATTAATTACATTAACTATACAAACCAAACAAAAAGTCAATGTTGATTAGACATAGATAGTTCATCATGTTGCTCCATATTGAAGGAAGCATTAATGTGCAAAGTATACTACTTGTGTTGTTAGTTGAGAAGATGACCTCTTCAAGAATTAGAAGCCGCAAGAACAACTCTCTTATAGACCTTCAAATGTAAAACTTCATCTTAGATGGATTTGCCAATCTTTAGGTAACATGCTTGAGATTTTAATAAAACTCTCCAAATAATGTGAATTTGATCTCTCACTTCTCCATGACAAGATAAGTTAAGTTGTCTGACATAAAAGTGGTCAACAGAGTTTAGAAAATGATATGATTTCAGGTAGTAGATGTGTCAACTATGATGAAGTTGGCCATTGTAGTATACAATAAGTAATTTTGCCTCAGTAATTATTAGCTTGATTGAGCCTTCAATCTCCCTATGCTAGCAAGGAAAAATTTAAAAAGATCAATTATTGGTGGCCATTAACTTAGAATACTAAAAATTTCTTTAATTAAAATATATTTAAAGATAATACTTACGAAACTCCATGTGGTGATAAAAATGTTGTTAATATACTAGTTAATGATAATGACAATAATGATAATAGCATCATTATAGGGATTCTCGGGCTGTGATTAGTTTGTATTAATGAAGGCAATGGGAATCACAAAAGATGATGAGTATGAGATGAACCTCTCCCTCACATTCTTTTTAGGCTCATCTATATTGATGCCTCATCCCTAGCTCTTCTAAGAAATGTTGGGATTATTCATATTTGCTTTAGCGTCCAAATTAATATTTTTAGCAGCCAATTTTATTGGTCGCTAATTACCTATTTTTTTGTAGTGATAAGTAAACTAAATTATCAATGATTTATATTTAATTTTATAGATATTTTAATCATGTCAATGCTCTACAATTATTTACATAATTTGAAGGCCCTATGTTCTAATACCCAAGCCCAAGCTCAAGCCCAAACCATAAAACAAATAAATAAAGAATTGATGTTTTCATCCATTCAAATCAGCACAACTTCAACATTATTTTCTGAATTTTGTATCAATTGAAGTTGTAATTTCACCTAAATTTCATACAAAAACAGATACTACAAAAGGATTTATCTCAAATCTTCTATTTGTGTTGACATCGTCTAAGATTAACATGTATAAAAATTGCTATAAAATACTAAACAACAAACACAATAATCAAAGCAAGAAGATAGCACCGTTAATAAGTTTATAGAAGCAAGTTATTATTTTATAACCCAAAACGCGATCAAACTTGCAACACCAAAACCCACTAAAATCTACTAAAACATATAATAGAAACTACTAGTTAGCCATTTTAAAAAGCCAACACAGCAAGCACAATCAAATATAAAAAAAAAAATGATATCATGATTCTCCTCCAAAACAGAGAGAAAAAATAAAAGCCTTTACTAAATTAACAACAACGGTGTACAACTATCCAACTATACAAAAAACAAATATAAGTACATAATGGAATGCAAAATCCTTCCAACTACAAGAACTATCAAAAAATTTTTCAATATGCAGATAAGGAAAAAAAGAGAAGCAAGAAATACATCAAGTGGAGCAGTAGGAAGGTGCCAAAATAGATAAAAATTATCTTCAATAATGCTGAATGCGGAAGGGGGCTATGAATCGGGAAGATAATATTTATGAAGGTGACATGAAACAGGGAGATTCGCAAAGAGGCAACTGGAAACAGGGAGAATCACGAAGAGGTGGCTGGAAATAGGGAGATTTGCGAAGATGAAGGCTGGGGGGCGCGGGCTGCGGCTACAAACGAGAGGGCAGCGACGACTTTTTCACCAAGGCGAAGGCGACCTCTTGCAAACGAGAGGGTTGCGACTGCAAATGGGGGTTGCGACTGCGAATGCAAAGGCGGCTGCGAACGAGCAGTTATTACGTCCTCCGACCGGATGCAAGGAACATCCGGTCGTAGGCAAAAAAACGCCTGTACCGAGGTGTACCGAGTTTTTCAAAAAAAACTCGGTACACCTCGGTACAGGCATTTTTTTTTGCCTACGACCGGATGTTTCTTGCATCCGATCAACCGAACCAAATAAAAGCGCGCTGCGAACAGGCCAAAGGCTGGATGGGAAAAACTGGCATACGAATGAGAAATTGAGGGTAAATTTAGTTTTTATTTTTTTATTTTTGGAAAGGGGGGGATTCCGAAAATGCCCCCTATATTGAATTAAATTTATTTTTTCAGGGTTTGCCCTCCCTCACATGGCAGGGGATCCACCCATGACTTCGGCAATCGAAGCTGATTTTGCCTATTTATATACAATTGATCTCCTTCAGGCTATGGAGATCCCTCTGACTACTCTGAGTCTAGCTTCTGTTTCTCTTTGTGTCAATCTCTTTTTGTAGAACTTTTATTACGTCCGGTGTAAGGACGTAGAGGAACGTCCGGTCGGAGGCAATTTCCCGTCAAAAAATTAGGTATTTGCTCGGTACAACTAGGTATTATTTGATAATAATGAGGAATACCGTTCTCTGAAGACCAATACCGAGTTATACCGAGATGTACCGAGAAATACCGAGTTGTACCGAGTTTTTCTCAGGAAAAACTCGGTACAACTTTGGTATAACTCGGTATTTGCTCGGTAAAGCTCGGTATAACTCGGTATTGGGTCTTCAAATGATTGTATTCTTCGTTATTGTTTGGTATTGCTCGGTATTTGCTCGGTACAACTCATTTTTTGGCGGGAATTTGCCTCCGACCGGACGTTCCCCTACGTCCGGTCGGAGGACGTAATAATTGTTCCTTTTTGTAAGAGCATTGCAATTTTGTTGCAACTCGCATATGCAAGTGTTATTGTAATTTTGCGACCATTTTTTGTTATTGTTGTAACTTTGTAATTTTTTAATAGTTAAATTTTAAGATTTTAAAAAAATTAAGATAAAAAGAAAAAAAAAACTTTACATTTTAATCGGCCCTTCAAGCTCAATGATGAAAAGTAGCTTTTTGTAACTTAGGCTTCGTTTGGGACGGCTTTTTTATTGCTTTCTTAAACAACTTTTTAAATAATTTTTTTAACTATATACTTTTGTACTAGAAAGCTGTTTAAAAAAATAAAAAAATTGAATATTCTTTATATTATTTGATGAAATTAAATCTTTCTTATGAATAATTTTACTCCATATTTCTAACTATTTATTTGATATTTACATTATATACCTCAAATTATATGCAAAATGAAATAAGAGTATAAATAAATAATCAAATACATAATTAATTTTTAGAATATGATTTATTTAAATATATGGTAATTCATCCCATGAATTGATAATTTAGTTTCTTTTAAATAATCAAAACTTATTGCCACATTTGATTATTAATCAATTTAGAAAATGAAAGTGATATATTAATTTTATGAAAGTGATATATTAATTTTTTTAAATAAAATATATCTTTATTATGTTTGTAAACATGATAAATTAGAAAAAAAAATTGCCTATGAAAAAATTTATTCTTGCCTTCATTTTTTTAAGCAAAAACTTTTTATAGCACCATGTAATAAGGATAAAGTAATTTATCTAATGTATTCCATCTAAATAATTCTATAAATGGAAAAGTCTCTAATTATTTAGATTAGTATCAGTCTCATTATAAAATTCTATTTTCAAATATATCATATTTTGCCACACCCTCATTTCATTAAGTTTTAACTTATACGTAAATATTGATTAGGTTAGACGATGAAGTCCTTGAATAATTACTATTAAGAAAATGTAATAGTATGATCTTACTAACCAATAAGAATAAGAGCTAGATAATTGATAATATAAATTAAAATCATTTGTATAAAGATCAAACATATCATTTCATAACTTAACTACAACTTCTTGATAAATAAGATCGAAGTGCTTCAATTCTATAACATCAGAAGACTGATAAATCACATCCAATTCATTATTAGTGGAGGCCTTTGTGTGGAGAAATTATTGTCTGCGGAATCCGAATGCATTCGGATTCAATCACCATGCGCCACGTCATTGGATGCACTGGGCCCCGGAGTGCATCCGCTGATATGGCAAGCAGTGATTGGAACATTCGGATTCTGCACACAATAATTTCTCCTTTGGGTGACAGGCCTGCTTGTAACCCACAAATTTCAAGCAATAAAGACCTTAAACCAACTACAATTTATCAAAAGAATCATATCTTTTATTCTTAAAGTTAAAAGTTATATCTTTTACTACAAAAGAGACTGATGACACTGTTGGTTTGCCCATCATGATCTCTTAGTTGGGAGCTTTGACTAAAATAAAAAAAATTAGAATTTGAATCTTGCATATGTAATATGTGTGTGAGTTTATCTTAATCACCCTAAATGTATCAAAAAATAAATTTATATATTTAAAATTGACTCACTTTTATAATGACTGACTTGGTCTATTATTTGGAAGTTTTGGCTATCAACTAAGAAGTTTTATGCATGAATTTATCTTTAATTAGACTAACGTTTCTGAATCAAACCCAGAACTATTAGATCCATAAACTAATTCTTTAACGGCCCCCTACTAGCCCATAGAAGCCCACAGTCCATTAAATGGAAGAAATAATGGCCCACAAATCACATAATTTTTTAAGAAGTCATTTCTATTATTACTAAAGGAAGGGGTGATACTGCTAGAGATTAAACCCAAAACTTTTAGGATCCGTAAGCTATGCTTTAACTGTTTTGCAGCAGAGCAATTTCATATATATATTTGAACCTTTTTTACTTTGACTATAATTAAATGTGATAAAACCCAGAATTAATTCCCTTTTAATGATCTCAGGAGATGTCGGTCTTCTGGCTTAGCCAATTCATGATTATGGGTTTCAATACATTTTTTTACAATCCAATTTCCAGATTCATCAACTGCAAAACCTGATCAAAGATGGACAACCCGTTCTAGTCTCAGATCTTCTACATTTCTTTTGGGAATTGAGATCAAATCTCTTCTTGAAACTAGTTTTTGAACAAACAAAGTCATTGGATTTAATCTTTCTAGAATTTGTCCAATAAATATGATGGTCCTTGCACACACTAAAACTGCTATTATGGGCATAATTGCAGTAAGCAGCATAAGATTCTTTTTCATTTTTAAATTCAACCTGAACAAAAGAAGAAAGCGCAGTAAAAGCGTAATAAAAGCATAGTAAAAGTACAGTTAAAGCACAGTAAAAGCGCAATAAAAGGCATTAAGCAATGTTAGTATAACACATTACAAAGAAAAGCAAGCAATGTTTAAAAAGCAAAGAAAGCAATGTTAGTATAACACAGTACAAAGCAAAGCAAAGGATATCTTTAAAACTTGAAAGTTCAACAAGATCACCAACAAATTCTATACATCATTTGAAACCTTTCCAAAAGCTTAGGATAAGACAGAAATTTATCGAGAAGTTAAAACCATCAGCTGATCCAACCAAACTACCTTCTGATTCAAGAAACTTTCCAAACCTGTGCTCAACATTCTTGTCATGTGAGCATTCCTTCTCAGTGAAAATAGCAAGTTCTTCTTATTTTTCCTTCTGAACAGCTAGCTGGGGTCTTAAATATTTCGATTTAGGACCTTTTGCGGGCTCTTTGATGCGCCAATCCTAAATCCAGGGTTTTAAAACACAAATTTATCAGGTATGTTAGGTCGGGAGAGTTGACAAGACATAAAATAAAGATTTTTTTTTTTTTAAATTACACGTGTATGATTCTTTTTGGAGACCGAGCATAAGGCTACGTCCGGTCTCCACACCGAATAATTTGTTGTTTATTGCTCACGAATTGAGATGAAGAAATGTATTATTTTATGGAAGAATATTTTGGGTTTTCTTATAGATTATATATATATATATATATATATATATATATATATATATATATATATATATATATATATGGTGATTTTTTTTTCAAGTGTGAAAATATCATCATCATTTTTTAAATTTTAAAAATATTTATAGAATAGAACTCTCATACTAAATTCTGATTATACCTATTAAATTGCTGAATCAAGGAAAATCATCATTTTGCTAGTAATTTCTAATTACATATAAAATAATTTATTACCTCATAAACCACAATCTTCAATACCTAATAACTATAATACATACCTAAGGTTTTTTATACTGATTAGGGTAAATTTTAACCAAAAATATCAAAATTTAAATTTGTTTATACAAATAGCTAGGCACTGCAAAAAAAAAATCAGTTCAATTATATCGTATTTGTTGAAGTTATAATCGCTGCAAATCTGAAACATTGCATCGGTTATAACCACTGCTAAAATTAGCACTTCCTTAGATCTACCCCATTGGTCCTGAAATAGATGTGGAATGTCATTGCAGCGCATTGCAATTAGTTGAACTCATCGAGCCACAAGTTTGACTTAAGCTCGAGCTCGTATGTTAAGCACGCCAAGTTTAAATATAACCAAACTGATCCGCTTGCGAACTCGTTTGGCAGGTGTTGTGGAATGCTGGTTAATGGGAATTTTCTTATTAGTAGGACGACAAATTTTCTTATTAGGACGACAAATTTTCTTTTCTTTGGGCAGTCATTAAAATGCACATATATCATTTTTAATAGGGTTTTAGTCAATTATAGGTAAGAAGTTGTCAAAAAATACGTCAATTGCATCTTCTTCTACTCTAGGATAGATTCATGTTGATGGCTTCTTCTTCTTCTTTGGCAAAGGTTCCCCTCGATTTTTTGGTCTTCTTTGGCGAATGATAACTTCGACACCTCATTCTTCTTCTCCAATGAAGGATAATGTCAAGCCTTAAACTTCTCTGGTGGAGGATCAAGTTGATGCCTTCTTCACAGAGCCGCTACTTTTTACCTCATTATTACCACAAGTCGAGCTCAAAATTTGGCGGACGTGCTAGGTTGACCTTGAGTTTGGCATGACCCGCGAGCTCGACTTTGATGAGACTTGAGCTCGGCTAAGTCGTTTAATTATACCCCTAGATACATATTCTAATGTTGTTAAGCTTATCAGTGTTAATTAAATTTCAAAGTTCTTTTTTATTTTTTTTTTTATTTACGTGCAACCAAATAATGAAATCAAATATTTATATATTTTTTATAGACTTTCTCAAGAGGAGAAGGTGAAAAAAAAATACTAACCACCAAATTACATAAATGGGAATTTTCTTATGTAATTCACACATAGTGATCATATTCTAAACAGGTAAAACATTCTTAAGTAAACCTTTTCATGTTTTAGAAAGAATTTCTTCAAAGCAAACCATATTATTTTTATTTAATTTTTAAATTTGAGATCTGCACTTCCTAATCTATACAGCAGTGATACATCACCAAAAATTATAAGTGCTGAATTTTTGTACAATATTAAGGCGTAAAACACTTTCTACTAACTGAAATTTTCTAATACACAAAAATAAATTTTAATAATTTTACATAAAAATAAAGTAGAAAAAATCAAAATAAATCAAATTTATTAGGTATTGACTCAATATTTGTTAGGTGTTGACTCAATATTTTTTTTTTTTTAAAAAATACATTAATAAAGGTAGGGTACAAAAGAAGACCCCACATTGGGCCACATCATAAGCTTACAATAGGAACAACAAAATTAAAGACAAGACCAATACGATTAAGGGTCGAAAGACGCGGACTCAGACCAGCATCATGTTGGCAAGGCGGAGCCATCCAATGGTAAATTCAAAGTCGAAGGAGAAGGGCCAAACAGGTGTTGACTCAATATTTATGTAAGAATCATATGATAAGATAAGGAATTAAATTTCTCGTTCGAAAGCTTAGTGATAAGTTCGTTGATTATGCGTAAGTTAGATAGCCTTACACTGGTTGATAATTATATAAGTTGATATATGTAGGTTTAATTGCGGAAAATTATTAGTCAATCTTGAAGTTTAAGGCTTCGTTTGGGACGGCTTTCTTACTATTTCTTAAAACAATTTTTAAATATAAAATTATTTTTTATACTTAAATACTATTTTAAGAAGCGGTAAGAAAGTTGTCTAAAAGAACTCAAGTCAATGAGTTGAGAGTAAATTGAGAAGAGAAAGCAGGGAAGGAAAAGAACAAATAAAGAAAAAAGAAATATCAAGAAGTTTGTTTTTCAAGAACATAATAAACCCTAATCATGAGTCATAATGGCGGGATTCTCAGTGAGTTTACCATGGAGTATGATTAACCCGAACGAGAAAATGATTTCCCTATCCGATGATAATATGACTTAGTTCGAGTCATTTAGGGCTGCATGTCAAGTAACTTAGACCTATATAGGCCTCGGTTTGACTGATTTGACATTCTTAAATTCTATTGTCCTAAGTTCATCTTGAGGCCAATCGAACCGAGATAATTTTATTTATACATAGATTCAATCAAATTTTGATATATCGAATGCTTATTTATTTGCTTATTTATTTATTTATATATATATTTATTTGCTTATTTATTGAGATTCAAAGTTCAAATTAAAATATGAACTATTAATTTAATAAATAAAATTATGAGCCACATAGAGTTTGATCAACATTCCCTATTAGTTGAGTTTTTCTCTTCTTTGAAGCTTTACTTAAATATGTTCTATGTTATTTTTAATTAAAATAAATTATAGCTTATTTATTTATTAACATAGCAGTTTAACGTCAAATTTTCCTTCATGAATTAGTAAATGATTGGTTTTGGATTTTGTCACAAAAGCTTCTTTTTCTTTTAAATATATATTTAGGACACCTGTTGATTAAGACCTTACCATTAGGGGGGAAATTAGCTAAGTAAAAAAACTTGTGTGCGTCAGAAGAAAACCGCTAGCCGTTAAAAATTTGTGCATATTTGGTCAAAGTATTAAGAAAATATGCATAATACGTTAATTAAAAAAAATTGTATATTTAGTCAAAGTATCAGAAAATATTAAAAAAAATTATCTTTCAGATGCAGTTCTTCGAGATTCCTATAACAAAGTTGTCGAGAAGGGTAGAATAAAAATTATTTTATTTTTAATTTGACCAAAATCAGCATTGAATACTTCTAAAAATGGGGGCCTTTGGGGTGGGGAATGCTGAATAAACTGTTTAAATATTTCAAAATTCATTTTTTTTAATATCTTCATACAATGAAAAAATGGTTATGTGCATAGTCCGGATGCAGTTCGGTTTCCAATCATATGAAGATTATTGATTTTTTTTTCTTTTGTACACAGTGTGTACAATATGAGAAATTATTGGGTCCGGACACCGGACGCCGTCCAATGCCCAATGAAGATGCGCACATCACCCCCTACTTAGTATTGAGCAGTACCGAGCTCGGTAATGTGAAGTACCGAACTCAGTACTTCACAATACATAGCTCAGTATTACTCGGTACTATGAAGTACCGAACAGTAAGCTGTGCCCGAAACCAATAATTTCCCGTACAACAAGCATCTTCATGTGATTGGAGTCTGGACGAAAAGCTGATTCAATACTTCAAAATTCATATTTTTTAATATCTTCATATAGTGCATAAATTATTACATGCAGAGTCCAGACACATAAAGATATGTGAATTTTCTCTATCTTGTATACACTCTATATACAAAAGAAAAAAAAATCATGTATCTTCATGTAATTGAAATCCGGACGAAAAGTTATATCCAGACTCCGCACATAATAATTTCTCCATACAATGAGCATAAGATAAAGCGAACAATAGCAAATGATAAAGCAAACGATACTTCTATATTTTGGCTGTTGAATCAATTCAACATCTATGATGAACTTTTCATTAATTTCATTAAAATTCAACGCTGGTCTCAATGCTTCCTATAAAATCTCCAACAACATTAATCTTGAGACTTGTAATCTCTATTTATTTGTCCATATGGTTCAGATCATGATGGTTATATGGCTTACTAATCATCCTTGGATCTTATAAAGGACCAAAATACCTCTAACTCAAAGGTATTTAGCCTAACATGTATCTCAAAGTTGACACGGAGAAACCATCCACAACTTGGCATTCAACTTACTTGGGTAAAATCTTCTTTCAGATTAATTATTCTGTGCGGGCACAGGGCGGGGTCCGCAGAAGAATGAGAGTGCGCCACACCATTTTTTTGTTGTGTATCGGTATTGTGTACCGTCGTGTACTGGGTGACGTAGTGCGTTCTTATTCATCTCTGAACGGTCTGGTGATTGCACAGAATAAGTTCTCCTTCTTCTGAGAATTGAAATGGAATGAATAATGGTCATTTAACTCGTCATACCTCTAAGGTTATTTTGGAGACTTCAACTATCTCAACCTCACATGTTGATTAATTGAACATTAGAATATATTCACTTGTGACATTTCATCATGATGGACTTACTATTTTTATCATAAATAAATTAAATATCATAATTTTATCCCCTTTTATTTAACTTCTCAAAAACTCATTCTCTTTTATAGGTGCTTAATTATAGGAAAATTATTTTATGCGGTCCACTGATCGTCCGGAGGCGAATCAGAATGCGGCACGTCACACAGTACATATAAAAAAGTGATGTGGTACTTCCTGATTCACCTCCAAATGACATTCAGTGACCGCATAGAATAATTTATCGTCATTATGAGGATGCTTAATTATGAAATTGGTAAGAGAGACAAACCTTTTTCACTATAAAGAAAATGAGGCCAACTAGGGGTGTCAATATTTGACAAGACATGAAAACCCGACTCGAACCCGGCCCAGAAATTTCGGGTTTGACTCGACCTGATTTCAAAACGGGCCAGATTTGGGTTCCAGAATTCAACCCGTTTGAAAAACAGGTCGAGTTCAGGATGACCAGTCGGGTTGTCGGGTCAACCCGATGACCCGTCAAGTTGACGGGTCAACCCGCTAACCCATTTAAATCAGCTGCCCGCGAACCTTCTCTGGATGCGTGCGCAAACACGCACCCGCACGACCGTGTCTGCCAACCCTCTTCCCATGTGCCTGCCGAGGCCGACTGCGCCTGCCAGCCCGCCTGCTCGCGCCCGCGCACCTGCATCCGCGAGCCCGCGCCTGCCCATGGGCACCCGCTAGTGCTCGAGCGCACCCACACACACCTGCTTGCGTCAGCGCGTTCTGTGTCGGATCGGGTCAACCCGGCATCTCGAGTGGTCGTGTCCAGGTCCTCATTTCGGACCTGTTTACATACCCGGTTGGGTTGACCCTTTTGAACCCGAGTTAGTACCAAATTCGACCCAAACCGACCCGTGACCCAAAATTAACACCCCTAAGGCCAACAATAGGAATACAAGCTGTTAAATTCCTCCCATTATAATATTCTAAGCTATTCATAATTAGTGAACATGTTATGATAGTGCAACGGCTAATTTATCAATATATTCGTCCCTTCTTTTTTTAAAATTTAATGATGATGTCAAAGAACGAGCTTAAGAATATAGTGAGTCTCACCTATAACAAATGTCAAATATTAATTTATGGAGGAGTCATCAATGGAACTAACAACACCGGGTCTACGTAGAAAGGACAAAGAGGATCATCTCGGTGTTTCCAGACTTTGAGAGAGAATGTTCAAGATAGCTAGCTGTACGGAAGAGCTTTATTTTGCAAGAGGGCTTTACTGCAGAAAGCTAAAAAATGTCTTTGAAGGGTTACTGAAAAATGTTAGACGACGTCGGTTCAAATAGTTGAATAAGATCATCGTCATTTATGGTGATTTAAAAACCATGTAGAGCAGATGTTACACTGTTATCATAATTAATTATCATCTTTTTTTGCTTTTTTATTTTAGAGGGCGAGAAAATTAGGATTATAAAATATATAATTATATATATATAATAGAAAAGAAAAATTTTTCTTAGAATTTGAGTTACTGTATTTATTGAAAGTAGGTAAAATAGTTAATATTAGTATTTTTTAAGCAAAAATAAATAAATTTCACAATACTCACTATCGAAAACCTAAGTTTTTGATAGCAATTAATGACAGCGGTATACTTCATCATGGAATTATCTTGATTGGGCACGAATCTCGAGGCAAAATCAGTTCGGAAACTTCAAAAATTAAATTCGAGAGCACATGAACTCCGATTTCAGTGAGCTTATAGTCAAACTAGTGTCTCGGAAATACGAATCCAGTGACACCAAATTCGACCCAATCCGAGCCCAAATGAGTCCGACTTAAGGGCTCAAAACACTGTTGGAAGTTTCAAACCGCAATTTGAGTTACTAAACGGTCTCCAATTTTGACGAGCTTATACTCGAATCGAACGGCTCGACGAGACGAATCCAACGAGCCCAAGATTGCTGAATTCCGACATCATCAAGGCCTTTAAATGCCCAACGAACGGTGCATGATCAAAGGATTCAATATCGGCCGTCCATTCAAAACACTCCCAATTCGCCCCTGATCTCACACATATTTACGGGCTACGTCACTCCATAAAAACTATAAATAGAGCCCTCATTCTACACCAAGGGAACTCAAGTGAAGAGAGAGAAGAAGAAGAGAAGAAGGAAGAAGCTTCTCCTCGACCACCGCCGGAGTTCTTCCTGCCATGCCGGGAATTTGCAGAACTTTGTAAACTTCCTGGAAGAAACAAATTGTATTCTGATTGTCCCGACTTGTGGGACGAATCGGCCATTTGTAACACTACAGGAAAATCACCCATTTTCGGCGGCCTTTTCCGGCGGTAATTGAACATTTTCCGGCGGTTTTGTAGTTTTCCAGCGGTTTTCCGGCAGTTAAATTACCGCCGGTAAAAACGGCGTAGGAAAATGAATTCCGACGGTTTTTTCCGGCGGCAATTTTGTCCGGCGGCTTACCGACGGCCTTTAACCGCCGGTCAAAAAAAAAAAAAAACTGCTCAGTGAAGCCACAGCCCCGCCGCTCCCGCGGCATCCGCGTTCCGGCCAAGTCCCCCCATCCCGCGCTCCCGCTTGACCTCCCCTCGCGACCTCCGCGCTCCCGTGCGTGCAGTGGGATTCAAACGCTGGCCAGACCTCCGGCGCGCCCGCGTGTAGTAGGATTCGAACGCCGTTTTGCTGAAGAAGTAAATAGGTCTAATTTGTAAATATTTATTATTTAAACTATATCACCACAGAAAAAAAAAACTTTATTTATAAAAAAATTAAAACTAATTAATTTAAAATAAAAAATAATATTTAATAAAAAATAAAAAATAACTAACTAATTAATTTTAAGATGAAAATTAAGTTAATAGTTATTTTAACTTTTAATAATTTTTTGTTAAATCATTTAAATGTTTAAAATTTTATTCATTTTTTTATTAAATTTTTAAAAGCCGCCGTAAACGTTAAAAAGCCGTCGGAAATGTGACTGCCGGAAAGCCGTCGGAAAAAAGTCCAAAAGCCGCCGGTAATCCGTCGGAAAGCCGCCGGAAAAGTCCGCGGGAAAATTTTGCGGGAAATTAGCCGTCGCAAAATTTTGCGGGGAAATTAGCCGTCGGAAAGCCGCCAGAAAATTTTGTAGGAAATAAGCCGTCAAAAACAGCCGGAAATCCGCCGGAAAACTGACCGCCGGAAAATTCCGCCGGTAATAAGTGATTTTCCTGTAGTGTAATCTACAAAAATACTAGTGGAACTTTACAACTGGGCGAGGCCCCGTGGTTTTTTCCCTTTTTGGGTTTTTCACGTAAAAACCCTGGTGTTCATTTCTCTTTTCTGCTTGTGTGTTGAATACTCGTACAACGCTAGGACGCGAATTTACAAACTCTACCGCCGCGTATATTCTAGCACGCAACAAGCGGTTGGCAAACTGCCACGTTAAATATATTTAGGGACCGATTATAAGCGATGCTACTACCTATCTACTCTATTTAATTCGCTCAAACAGGACGAAGAGGTTATTCTTGCCCTAGCTCTGCACAATCTCTCCTTCGATTCCCCACATTCTCTCCTTTGATTTGTTACTTAGTCCGCTTGAGCTCGAACCATTCCACGAGCATCCATGAATGACCCACTAATCCGACGCCAAATTAATTTGTCGCAGCCATAATGTCCGAGGTCGTAGAGGTTGCCAGTTGCCCTAGCTCCACGCATTCTCTCCTTCAATTTGCTGCTTCTTCTGCCCAAGCTCCATTTGGAGAGCAACCAGGAGCTCCATTCTCTCCTGCGAGCTGGATGGTTTTTAGTGCCTTCTTTAAATTGATAATTTTTAATGTTACAACATTTAATTGATAATTTTTATATATTCACATGTATTACGATATATAATTTTAAATAAGTTATATTTATTCCTTTATTCCATTTCAATTAAATTTCTCATCAAATTCCTTCTCTATAAATGGTCAAAATGATTTAAAATTAATCATTAAAAAAATGGTTGACATTTGAACTTCTAATTTCTCCACCAATAGATGGCAAACACCTCCCTTGGTAGCCAAAAACTTTGTGTGAAATCCCCAATGTCCAAACTCCCATTTGGGCTAAAAAATTTGGAGGAGAATAAGGAGAAAAAAAAACCTTCATATTTCTTAAGGCTTTAAAGAAAGAGAGAAGTGAAATCCAGCATCTCCGACGCTATCTCCTTCCCAACCGCACGAAGGTATTACCCCTCCTCTTCAAACTCTCCATCTTCTTAGAGCTCCCCAAGTCTTGCTATAGAGGTTTAAAGGTGTTATTGGCTTGATCATAGAGACGGCCACTAAACTAAGAGAAATTATTTTGTGCGGACACCGGATAGTCCGAAGACCAATCAGAATGCGCCACGCCACCCGGTACATAGCGATACCAAGCAAAAAAGTGACGTGGCACGTTCTGATTGATCTCCGGATGTCGTCCAGAGTTTGCACATAATATTTTTTTCTAAACTAATAAGTCACTCAATTATATTATGTTATTTGTTATCTCAAAAAATAATTATGAAACATATTTATTTTTTTTCTGGAATTAATATAAAATGGAGTGCTTATTATATATTCATTTAATGGCTAATAAATCATATAAACTTTATATGTTGTAACATTATAAATTATGTTTCATAGCTTTGAATTGTCGGAATAGATGCTCAGATTTCCTTTCATGACTTTTATTGAATATTAGATATTTATTTAATATATACTAGATTTTTATGAATACAAATCGGATTTAAATAATTGGTTTAATTATAAAAATAAATTATTATATATATATATATATATATATATATATATATATATATATATATATATATATATATATATATATATATATATATATATATATATATTGTTACGTCTTGGAAAATTCGCGGCGGTAGAGAAATATAAAGATTAATGCCTTAGCTTTGTACAAAGATCCAGCACACAGACAGATGAAAGAGATTGTGTAAAGTTCATAAGAGTCACCAGAGTTTTTACGTGGAAACCCCTAGAAAGGGGGAAAAACCACGGGGCCTGACCCAGTTTGAATGAATCCACTAGTGCTTGCAATTGATTACAAATGATGCACTTTCTTAAGAGGAGGGCCTTGGCTCGAAGTAGCAAGTATACATCATGTAGAGTGTAGTGTATAGTAAGAGTTGGAAGAATCAGTGTTGATATGTTTGTGTCGGCAGCAAGACCATAGTCGGCGAGCGAAATAGATCGGAAGAACCATACTCGGTGGGTGACGGGGGTTGGAAGAATCGTAGTCAACGGGCGTCGAAGGTCGAGGGGATCGTTGTCGATAGGGATTGTAGTCGGCGGGCGATGCGGGTCGCAAAGATCATTATCAGCGGGCGATGATGGTCGGGAGGATCGTAATAGGCTGATAACAGAGGTCCAAAAGATTGTAGTTGGCATGCGACGGAGGTCAGGAAGATTGTAGTCGACATGCGACGGAGGTCAGGATGACCATAGTCGGATGACAGTTATTGGGAGGATTGGCTGAAGTCCTGCGATGGTTGGCGAACGGGCGAAATTCCAGCGATGGTAGGCGGATTGACAGAAGTCCTGCAGGGGTAGGCGAACTGGAGAAAGTCCGACGGCGGTCGGCGAACTGGTGGAAGTCCGTCGGTGGTCGGCAGACTGGAAGAAGTCCAGCGGTGGTAGGCGAACTTGAGGAAGTCCGGCGGCGGTCGGCGAACTGTTGGAAGTCTGTCGGTGGTCGGCAAGAACTCCGACGGTGGTCGGCATGAACCCCGGCGGTGGTTGGAAGGAACTCCGACGGTGGTCGGCAGAAACCCCGGCGGTGGTCTGCAGGAACTCCGGCGGTGGTCGGCAGGAGATTCGGCGGTGGTCGGCAGGAGGTCCGACGGTGGTCGGCAGGAACTCCGACGGTCGACAGGAACTCCGGCGGTGGTCGGTAGGAACAGAGCTCCCGAACTCCTCCCTTACTTCTACTCCTCCCCCCCTTCATGTGAAGAATGAGGGCCTATTTATAGTTTTTGAGAGTGGCATGACTTATAAATATGTGGAGGATCAAGGTCCAAATGGGAGTGTTTGAATGGACGGCCGATATTGATCCTCTTGATCATGGACTGTTTAATGGTCATTTGAAAGCCTTAATGATATCAGAATTCAGTGATCTTGGGCTCGTTGGATTCGTCTCGTTGAGCCGCTCGATTCGATTATAGGCATGTCACGTTTGGAAACTGTTTGGTAATCCAAATTATGGTTTGAAACCTCCAACAATGCTTCGGACTCTTGATTTGGACCCATTTGGGCTTGGATTGAGTCGAATTTGGTGTCGATGGGTTCGTCTTTCTGAGATGTTCAGTTTGACTATAAGTTTGCTGAAATTAAAGTTTGGATGGTCTTTGATTTAATTTCAGAAGCTTTAAACTCAATTTTGCTTTGAGATTCGTGCCTCATCAAGACAATTTTTGGTGACATATCATATATATATATATATATATATATATATATATATATATATATATATATATATATATATATATATATATATATATATATATATATATATATATATATATATATATATATATATCTCTCTCTCTTGAAATCCGAATGAAGTGAAATAAATTATATTTTTTTTTCTAAAATTATCCTCTATTTATTGAAATAATTTCATGATTTTATAGGGATTTAATTATATATTATAATTTTATAAGCCGTGATTTGATTATAAAAAAGGTGATATAAATTAACTTATATGATATTTTTGTATTGGTTAGAATTTTTAGAAGAAATATTTTGATTATAATTATTCATATCTTAATTTTAGATTATTAAATTAGTATGAATAAAGAAAATAAAAAATCTCTTCTTTTTTTTTGTGTGTGTGTGTGTGTAAGTTGAAATTGAAACTTTAAAAATGCTTAACTTACTGATGTCATAGGTAAGGGATCATACACATGCATAGATCATCCCTTTGCATTTTATGTAAACTAAGGCTTCGTTTGTAACATCTATATATTTCTGCTTCTTCAAGTAGCTTAATAGTACAAAAATCTTAATTTTTGTACTAAGAAGCTGCTTTAAGAAACAATAAGAAAGCCGTCTCAAACTAAGCCTAAGTATCTATATATCTACTCATATAAATATCTAAAAATAATAATAAGTTTTAACTAAGTGTCATATATTCTAAATTAATTATAATTAATAAATTCTTATTTGATTTGGATTTCGAATGATAAGTTATCTCTACAAAAATCTTTTTAAAAATATTTAATGTAATTTAAATGTAATTTATTATACTAGTATTATACACTAGATCATATCATCATTGAGTCGAGGTGATTATACATATCATTTCAATCTAATTAAGCTCATCATAGCATTCATTTTGTAATTATATGTTAGATATTGTGACTAATATAAATTGTGTACTTATCCAATGGATAACTTAGTAGAAATAGGTCATTCAATATTTTGTTGCCTTCATGGCTACACCCATGTTAACTTCAGAAAAATCTTGGTATACCAGTTGGAATTTTCAGTAGAAATATATCCGCCAGAACTCAATATACGATGGAAATGAATCGTATTTTTGATGAAAAATTCCGGCGGAAGTTCCAACGGATAAATTGTCGGATGTTTCAGACAGCTTATTTGTCAGTAAGTGTGCCTCGTAAATGACAAATATTGCCTCACAATTCTACGGAAATTCCTTTGGTAAATTCACCAAAAAATTTTCAGGCGGAAAAATTCCGCTAGAACAAGGTTTTCAATGGGCGTTTTACCGTTGAATGCATTTTCGCCGAAAATGCATATTTTCCGATGGAATTTTGCGATGTCTGACGGATTTTGGCTGCTAGTAATAAGATATTTTCTACAGTGGTTGAACCTTAAAGTTTGATTATTAGGATATTATAAACATGTTAGTGTCTAGAAATCATAGCATATTATACAAAACTAATGTCGTGCTCGGGATCATATCATATATATCCGTCGGTGTATTATAATATCATGCATATATTTATACATCTTTTAAGTTGTTGAACGCATATCAATCACTCAGAGTCCTTTAATATTAAAGTGAACATAATTCACTTATAGTATTAAGGCATATAATATCCTCAATACTAGTAATTGAGCAAGTTATAAGAGTTATATTTGTCTAGGTAACACAATCATATCATAAACATATAAATTTAAGTTAGGAATGTCACCTCATCATTTGAGATTATTATTCTTAGATTTAACCAATAGTTATGATAGATTGATTATCATTATTCATCTGTATAGTGATAATTAATTTTTCATAATTAATTAGATATCATATGAATGTTTTAAAGATACAAATAGTCTAGAATATGTCATATTGAATATTTAGGCCATACCTAAAGTCAAATTTTCTCCTCCAAAACACTATTTTCATCTTATAAGAAAATCTATCTATAGTTATTAATATTTTTTAAATCATAAAAATATTTTAAAGTCAATATTATAGAACAATTCTATCACACTAGCCCCACACATACTAAATACTATGATAGGTACAACATTTAGATGTATTTTTTTATTATATTTTTATAAAGTGTGATGTATCTACATGATGTATACATTAAGATTAATAGAGATATATGCGATCTCTTATAACGGAGTCATGTCCATAAAATAGGGGAGTGTAAGTAAATAAGGAATGTATAGCATAATTTTTTCGTTAACTGTTATGTTAAGATTACTCCTCCTATCATGGAGTATCCAATTACACATTGTGAATACTAATGTCAATTTTATAGGTTTAAGTCCTTTTTTTCCATCATATATTTTTTTGAGTCTATAAAGAGTATGTATGAAACTAAATATGAGCTAGCATGAGTCTTGTGGTAGAAAGGATAAAGATTAGAGTGCTCATATCATATATATACTTAGGCTTAAGATATATTTTGTATAAATTTAGGATGAATTTACATATATGAGTCATAGCTACTATTATTATTCTTTTTATGTGATGTATTTCATATCTAGTTGTAATTGGCTTGTCTATTTATTTTTTTTAATTGTGCATTTATTTGGATCATCAATGATGTTGATTATTTACTTTATGATATGTTGTTTGTTTGAGACTCGCCATTTAATGCTCGTTATTTATGGTAAAACATGTTTTTATAAATTTAAAATTAATCATAGGAAAATCTGTTCTTTATAAGAAAATTATTTATTTGTTGCATGATCTGTGACCATTTTTCAAATAAAGCAAAGATAAATTTCTATTATAAATGTGGATTCGTATGTCACATATTTTGGCTTCTTTGCCTTAGAATTTTTTAACCAAGATTGATCCAAGATTGGTGCAAAATTATAATATAACATAAACCTAAAAGAACACCAATAGGGACTTCACATTAAGGACAGATAACACTATCATTTCATATCCTATGCATCCACACCTGATTATACACATGCATGTTATTCACTTGGTGGTTTAAAGCAGTATGGAATATTTAGTAGCTTTTTCGACTCATATAGGAATGCAAGGCTAATAGAGATAGGTTAACCCTTATGGTTAAACTATCATGGACTAGCTCATTCCTTAGATATCCGCTTATAGTCTACTCATTTTTGAACCTAAATAGTGTCACACGATAATGAGTCAATCTCTTTCTTATATTTTAAGTCTATTGAGTTTTCTTGGATGAAGTAATTCATAATTGTTGGTAAGAAATTCTTGGTCAAGTTGTTTGAATAGTTGCTATTTGAATGAGTTATATTTATGCAACTTATGTAGTTTTGATGATGGCAAAACAATTATTATTAGTATGGTTTCAAGTTAAAACACATCTTTTATCTCCTAAACTCCCCCTGAATTTATGAGTACATTAACATAAGGAGGCATTAAAGAACAATATTTAACGAACAAAATTTTTATTTTTTCAAAAATTTTAACACAAACTTGCAACACAAACTTGCAAACAAAACATACCACAAAACACAAACATACACAAACTAATAATTTCTCCCCCTTTTTGACAGCAACAAAAAGTGAAGAAGAAATAGACAAGAAATGTAAGTAATTGTATGAAAATTCATTTGAATATTTAATCTAAATGGTGATTGATATAAGGTATGCAATTTTCAACTAAAAACATTAGGTCAATCATAGAAATTCAGGAGATTTAAAAAACTGATATAACATTGTAAGTAAGAAGAATTTAGCAAATACATGATTCAATTTAGACATTTCAATATAGAAAATCATTACAAGAGAGATGAAGAAAAAATTCTATATTTCAAAATTCAAAAGAATATAAATGAACATAAGATCAATTTGAATTAAGAGATTGAAAGAATTTGGAAAGAAGAGAATTACCACATGTGGCGCTTTGCGCATCTTTTTCAAGCTTTTGAGCACATTTTTGTGCATCTATTGATATTGAGTTGTTTTTGTGCCTCTTTTTCATATTTGCGAACCATTGCGCATTTCTTTTGATTTTTGTACTTTTTGTACAATTTTCAAGAGTAATTTAGACCAATTCTTTCCAAAATCAATAATCTAAAATTTCAAATATTTCTAAGTACATAAATATTATTTGAACAAGGAAATACAAAATAAGTAAACATCTAAATTGCAATAATAATTTTAACTTTTATGTAGTCTAAATGAATAGACATGAATTTAAAAATTCTAATTACAACAAGTTATAAACAACTTTTAAACTTAGAAAGACTAGATTTTCTAATGTAGATAATCTCAAATTACGATCTAATTTAAGCACGATGAAGATTAAATAATACTAATGAAATTCATAAAAATTAACCACATTTCAATAACAAATCAATACTGAAACAAGTGCGAAATGCATTGATTTATATGAAAGGATTACATTTCACAAAAATTAAACACAACATAAAGTACAAGACACAACATTAAACAAAAAACACTAACAAAAACATTAACAAAACAAGATATAAAAAAAAATGTGAAACAAAACACACACAACACAACAAAAATATAACACAAGAACAACAAAAAACACATAAAATCATCTCTACTGTTCTGGAGGAGGAGGAGGAGGAATGCCACCGAAAAGGTTAAAGTAGGAGGCCATCAACATTACATTGGTATTGATATCATGTACTTCATTTCTAATAACACCAATGTCATGTTGTTGCTGCACAAGTTGAGCATCAAATTGATCAAATCTTTGATTAATATGAGTCTCTAATCGATCAAATCTCTCAATCAGATTCTGATAATCTGACTGAGGTGCAGAGGTATGCTCTCCTTCTTCTTCTTCTTCTTCTTCTTTCTGAAGCACTGTCATGTGCTCTCCCTTTATCTTTTCCTTCCTTGAAGAGCAGTCTAAATGATGCATTGTTATAGTAAACTGGCTCTTCATATTCCTCATCAGGATGCACTATATTGTATTTCTTCTCCAAAATGTAAGTAATCAAGTGCCCTAATGAAATGTTCTTCTTCTTCTTCTGATCAGCATGTCCTATTTCTGAAAGCCCATAGATATGATCTATGATGAGTTGGGCTTCATCAATTGGATGTCTTGACATGATTAAAAAGGTTAGACAAGAAAGGAGATGAGTGATGTTAATCCTATCACCAGCTTTAGGAATAATTGAGGATCTAAGGATATGCTGGATGATTCGGGCATCTTGAGTCATACCTGAGACTCTAGCAACATGATTGTCAATTGCATTTCCTCTAATTATGTTATTGATTTGAAACCATTTGAAAGAGTTTTCTGACATTAGGGTGTGGGCTCTATATCCCTCAGTTCTTAAGTTTAAAAATGCACCAAGATCGTGCTTGGTGATCTCAACCTTCTTCTTAAAAACAAAAGAACTAATGATAGAGTGGTCAGAATTGAAATTCATGTTGGCAAGGAAGTAATGGTAGGTTTGTTTGTTGTAGAAGTGGACGAGAGAAAGAATGAACTGAAATTGGGTTGAGGCGAAAAGGTGCATTACCCGATATTTCAACTCTGCTGGGATAAGAATGCGAGACGGAGTGATTTTTGCAGAGGCAAAACGAGGAAAAGATTCCTCATTTTTGCAGAAAGAAACTCGTCTTGGGACGAAAATGATTTCGTCTGGACGATTAGGACTTAGAAAATATTTCCAGAGAGCTGATCGTCCTGTACGATATTTATTTTCGTCTGTACGAAATTTTTCCAGTGAACCCATCGCCTGGGACGATGATTTGTTTTCGTTCGGACGAAAAAATTTCCAGAGAGCTGATCGTCCTGTACGATATTTATTTTCGTCTGTACGAACTTTTTCCAGTGAACCCATCGCCTCGTACGATGGTCAAAATTCGTCTGGACGAAAATTATCCAGAGAACCCATCGCCTGGGACGATGATAAATTTCGTCCTGGACGAATAGGACTTAGAAAATTTTTTTCAAAGCAAGTTCCTATTCGTTCCAAGTGCTCTATAGGAGATAACTGACAGATCGTCCAGTACGATAAATATCGTCCTGTACGATCAGTATAGAATTTCAAGATCTCCTTATTTGTGTGTGTGTGTGTGTGAGATTTTATTCACTCAATTACAATCACTCCCTTTCAAAATTAATTAAAAAAAATCAATTAAACAAAATATCTCATGTTGAATTTGAATTGAAGTTTTCGTAGTCTGGAGTCTGATTTTCCTGAAATGTTAGTACACACAAGAGCAAGTGCAAATCTTCTGAAATTGTTAGGAGATAACTATACATTTGAACAATAATGTTTGGAATCATCAAAACTACATAAGTTGCATAAATATAACTCATTCAAATAGCAACTATTCAAACAATCTCCCCCTTTTTGATGATGGCAAAACAATTATTATTAGTATGGTTTCAAGTTAAAACACATCTTTTATCTCCTAAAAATTTCGTCCAGACGAAGTACAGTTCGTCCAGGACGATGGGAACCGACTATGGCAGTTTCTGGCAGTTTTCGGAACCGACTTTTGATATAACTGTTCGTCCAGACGAAATATTTTCGTCCCGGGACGAACCAATTTCGTCCAGGACGAAATTGGTTCGTACAGATGAACAAAATTTCGTACGGGACGATCCAGTGAGCAGAAAAACTTGTTTTGGGCAGTTTTTTGGACGGTTTTTCTTCTCCTTTCAATATAAGGAGTCCTAGAAACTATTACAAATGCCTTTGGAGTTGTTTTCTCTTGAGAGGGATCATTGAGAGGGAGAAGATCCTTGGAGGGGATTTCAAGGGAGTGTGGAGGGGATATTCACACGGTTGCTCCGGCGAAGGCTCTCAAGTGAAGTTCAACAACATCGGTCCGGTTCTCTGCCGACACTTGGAGATGTGTAAAAGGACGACAAAGTGTATCTTTGACAGTCATTGTGTCTTCGTTCTTGTGGAGAAAACTTGAAGAGAGAACTTGAAAGGGAGAGAGGAAAGGGTGGAGTTTGAGAGGGAGAAGATCCTTGAAGGGGATTTCAAGGGAGTGTGAAGGGGATATTCACACAGTTGCTCCGGCGAACTTGCACCTCATTACCATCGGATTCAAGGGTCGTCTTGAGGGAAGTTTTTGGCAAGAAAGAAGATCTCTTTGGTGTTAAAGAACCCGGCTACTCCGCCGCACCGGGGAAGGTGAAAGTGATTTTGTACAGGCTTCTCCGCCTTGCTGTGGGTGCAAAAGGAGAGTCACTATTGGTATTAGTGCAATACTCAGAGGGTGCCTCTGGGGAGTGGATGTTGGTCTGGTTATAGACCGAACCACTATAAATCTGGTGTGTTCTTTCTTATTTTTATTCCGCATTTAATTTCATTGCAAGTTGTTACTCTGGTTGAAAAGTTTATTTTAAACTTTAATTTTAACTTGCATCAATAATTCAAAAGGTTTTCTAAAATTCCAAGAGTTGAAGTTACATTTTTTAAATTGCCAATTCACCCCCCCTCTTGGTTAGCCTTGGGACATTCACTTAGGCTTAACATCCTAATTACTAGACCCATCACAAGTTTGGTCAACTACCTTTATGGTTAAATGGATCTGAGGTGTGACAACTTAACTCTGGATGAACGATCCATGAAATCTTGCTTGTTTTTTGTCCATCAATTACATAAATTTCTTACATATCCCATGACCCTCATTTGAGCCATTCATTCATTCATATATCATTTTGGTGTCATTTTGTATATCCTCTTTTGTTAAAAAGTGTCACCCATTAGGATATAGCTAGTGATTTACATATGCCCTGTGGCCTGGTTTAGCCTTGAAGCAAGAGGTTTCCTTTATTGAACATTATTCTCATTTTGGAATGCAAAGAAGCTTTCCCTAATCAAAAGTTTTCTTCGATAACCCCCCGGATGCAATAACAATTAGAATAATGTTCTTTTGGGATTGATCATATGCCCAAAAAAAAAAAAAACTCGGGTTATATATGAATTATTTTTATGAATCTTTTTTCATATGTTCAAGTCAACTTAGCATTTTTCTCCAAGACCTCTTTTCTTGATTTGTCATATAAAAAATTATCTCATGGGAATCCTTCATGCCATCTTTTATTCATTTCTTCTTATTTCTCCCTCTCTTATTCTTTTTTTATTTGTATCCTCATATTTATTATATTCTACTTCCTATTTGTATCCCCCATAAATGATGATAAGGAGTGTGCAAAATTTTAGAAGAATGTGATGTAATGATTTTTTGAAAAGTGGTTGACTGAAGGGTGATATAAAAGGAAAATAATTAAGGCGTACTTGAATTTAAGATGCTATCCCTTATTAAGGATAATTGTATTCGGAATGAACTTTCAAAAATATTTTTACAAGAAAATAAGCAATAGAGTCCCTCATTAAAGATAATTGTATTAGGAAGGAACTTTCAAAAATATTTTTACAAGAAAATAAGCAATAGAGTCCCTCATTAAAGATAATTGTATTCGAAAAGAACTTTCAAAAATATTTTTTACAAGAAAATAAGCAATAGAGATATTTGATCAATTATATGCATTATGTGGCATATATATTCTAATTTTTTGTAGCCAAAAATAGATTTTTTTTTTAAATTTTTCTTATTTTAAAATACAAAAAATAAAAAATTAATATTTTTGACCTAGGCAGTTTGGGATCTCTCTCAAAATTTTTATTTTGTTTAATTATAATTTGTCATGAAATTAAAAAATATATTTGATATCTAAAGCAGAAACTCTCTTTATTTTGTTAAATATCACTTAAATAAATTTATGTTGTCCTAGTGTTGTCGGTCGCAACAAGGCTACACAAATGATGATGACGATAGTAGCAATGTAGTAGAGAGACGGCTGCCGGCAATGTTAAGAAATTAAAAATAGTTACAAACTTTTAATCAAATATATTTTAAAAACAAAAATTAAAATAATTGATATTAAAAATACTTTAAAGCTGAATTACCAATAATATTTCATTTCTTAAAAAAAAAAGTAAATATTTTTTTTTTCTTCTAAGAAACCCTATGACGATAACAACTCCTTGGAACCGTTCTTCGGATTAAATGGCTTTGCATCAGCCTGTCATTATCGCCGTTAACGCATGCCCTTTACAATCAGCAATCCGACAAAGCCTTATTCTTTTATATAAACGATGAAACCGTGCAAAATCTTCTCGTATAAAAACCTTTTAAGATTTATGTCGGATATTAATTTTATTTAGACCCGAGCCATCAATATTACTAGCAACACCCGGTCTACCTGAAAACGACAGAGAGGCTAACCGTACGTGAAGCTGTTTACTTCCCAATAAACACAGAGACGAAAAATGAGTTCAATTAATTTTCAGTACGCCAATTTAATTACCCATTCAAATAAATCATATATTAACTAAGGCGATATTATATTTTATAACAAAGCCGGCATAAGTGGCTAAAAGGAGTATGGCTTTGAACAATTCAGAAATGGTCAATATTATTCCAAACAATTGACGAGGTACTAAGTCCTTAATTAAACCAATTAATTAAAAATGATGATGATGATAATAATAATAATAATAATAACAGAATTGAGGGCTTGAGAGAGAACGACATTTGCTACCTCAAATCTACATATGATTAATGATGATGCTTCTTTATTATTAATTATTTTTTTTAATTATACTTAACATTATCAATATTTTTTTTATCAATTGATATATATAGAATAATAAATTTAGTGTACATGTATTTGAATGAGTGTAAATTAAATAAATACAAGTCATTATTTTTTTATTTGATTTAAATTAAAATGAATATATTGTAAAATCTAACAATGATGGTAAGCTGCAATGGAGGGATATGATAACCTTAAATACAGGAAATTCACTAAATACCGGCGGTTATAGAAAATATCTACGGCAAAAAAAGATCGTCGGTTTCAATTTTCTAAGCGTTTTTTTCATATGTGGCAATTCCGCCAAGATCTCTTCGCTTGGCAATGAAATTTTGAGTCATGGATACTTTCGGTTGGGTGTTAACTGCCGGAAATTTTAAAAAATACCGGTATTTGGCCGGTTCAGCCGGAAATTTCCGTCTGTATTGAACAATTTTCTTGTAATGCTTTTGGTAGCATGAGATTTGTTGCCAAGGCAGGTGGGTGGTGGATGGTGGTGTCTTTAGCAGCGGGCAGCTGATGGCCAGTGGTGATAGTGTGGTGGCCGGAGGCGATAGCATGGTAGTGGTCGGTGTCAATAGTGGCAACTAGCAGAATGCAGCCTATGATAATCAGCGATGGGCGACGGCTGGTGGGTTGAAGGCTACTGTCATGGGGGACGGCGATGATATAATGATTGAATTTATAGTGAATTTTGTAATCCATCAGTTCTAACGATTTACAAATAAATTGAAATTGATCTAAATATAAATGATGAATTCTAAATACTTTAAAATTTGATGAAACCTTAATATTTTAAAAAACAACAGCATTTGTAATACTTTACTCCTTTTGATTTCAAATCAAACAGCCCCTTAGCAATTGCATTAATTGCACTTGTATTCCATTAATTTTCATAAGTTATTAATATTATCATGATGGCTGATGTGTTATTTGGAAGCTGGCTGAAGCCTTCTCACCATGTGATGAAAATTAAATGATCAAATTAATTTTAAATGAATTTAATGATTTCTAAGTTGATATAATTTATATTACAATATTCTCTAATAAACTTTTTTATATAAATGCATAAAAGTGATGATTAATTAGATATGCCTTTTAAAAATTTATATTAATTTTTTTTAGAAAATTTCTTATCTGGACATTGTATCTAAAGGAAAACCCTAATCACTAGCTTTGTTCATCTTTCACAATAAAAATAAAATAAAAAACACACACAATATTAGTGTTGAATTTAAGGAAATAAAGAAGTATTTTCATATAAAAAATTCAAATAACATGTAATATATATCCATGATGTACTGCTACTCCTTTGAAAATTGAGAACTATAACTGGAAAATGGATTACAGTTTTTTTTTTTATATATATATATTTTATAAGGATTACAGTTGCTACTACAGATTCTCGTATTCTAATTGCTTTCTTCTGTTCTTCAAGGGGAGAAGAGTGATGGAGTTTGATTGTTACTGTTAATTACTGCAACTGATAATCCTATCCCAAAATTGTGGAACTTCTTTAATTTACGATATAATATGGTTAAATAATTATTTAGTAGTGTTGCGTTCAGGAGTATTCGCGGCGGTAGAGAAATATAAAGTTTATCGTATTAGCGTTGTTCGAAAATCCGGCACGCAATCAGATAAGAGAAAGGGTCTAGCATTTATGAGACACCAAGATTTTTACGTGGAAAACCCCTAAAAAAAATGAGGGAAAACCACGGGGCCTAGCCCAGTTTGAATGAATCCACTAGTATTGCAGTCGATTACAAATGAGACCCTTCCTTGGTGGAAGGTCTTAGCTTGATGTACATCTTATGGAGTACATTACATGATGTAAATACAAAGAGATACTATCGACGTATTCGCTTTGTTAGAAGGACTACAGTCGGCGTGCGACGTAGGTCAGGAGGACCGTAGTCAACTGGTGACGGAGGACTGTAGTCGGCGGGCGACGTAAGTCAGGAGGACCGTAGTCGGCTGGCGACGGAGGTCAGAAAGACTATAGTCGGCAGGCGACATAAGTCAAGAGGACCGTATTCAACGGGCGACGGATGTCGGAAAGACAGTAGTCGGCGGGCGGCGTAAGTCAGGAGGACCGTAGTCGGGTGGCGACGGAGGTCGGAAGGACTGTTGTCTGACGACGAAGATCAGTAGGACAGCATCAGGTAGAAGTCCATCAATGGAAAGAAATGCATCTTCGCATAGACATCCAGCGAAGTCCGTTAACCGGTAGAAGTCCGGCATCGGGTAGAAATTTGGCGAGGAGTGAAGGTCCGACGTCGGGTAGAAGTCCGACATCTTTGGTGGCAGAGGAGAACTCTGGCTTCACTTGGGCAAAGTTTCGGCGTCAGGAGGGAACTCTCTTATAAATTGGGAAGAATTTCAGCATCCCATGGAAGTTGGGCGGAATTCTGGCATTCTCCCGAAAATCTGGCAGAGTTCCGGCATCTTCAGGCGCCAGGAAGAGCTCCGGCGGTGGTCGAGGAGGTGAGGAATCTCCTTTTTCCCTTTCTCCTCTTCTTCTTCTCTCTCTTCACTTGAGTCCCATTTGGTGCAGAATGAGGGATCTATTTATAGTTTTTATGGAGTGGCATAGCTCGTAAATAGGCGTGAGATCAAGGGCGAATTGGGAGTGTTTTGAATGGACGGCCGATATCGAATCCTTTGATCATGCACCATTCCTTGGGCATTTGAAGGCCTTAATGATGTTGGAATTCGGCGATCTTGGGCTCGTTGGATTCGTCTCGTCGAGCCGCTCAATTCAAGTATAAGCTCATCAAAATCGAAGATTGTTTGGTAACTCAAATTGAGGTTTGAACCTTCCAACAACGCTTTGAACCCTTGATTCGGACTTGTTTGGGCTCGGATTGGGTTGATCTTGGTGTCGTTGGGTTTATATTTCCGAGACGCTCAGTTTGAATATAAGTTCGTTGAAATCGGAGTTCAGGTGCTCCCAAAAATTAAATTTTGAAGTTTCCAACTAGCTTTTGCCTCGAGATTCGTGCCCGATCAAGATAATTTTGTGATGTCGTATCAAGTAGAATTGTACATCTCAAATCAGTGGGCAAGTTCAAGTTAACTGATTAAAGCTTCGTTTGAAACAAATTTTTTTCTTATTTTATAAAGTATTTTTTAATTCAAATATTTCTTTTTCAAAAAATATTTATTCTAGAAAACAGTTTTAAAAAACAATAAAGATGATGTCAAAAAAAAAAAAATCGTAAGAGTAGTAGACTAATGAGTTTATTATACTGAACTCATCAAAAAAGATATATATATATATATATATATATATATATATATATATATAAAAAAAAATATCTTGATCGGGCACGAGTCTTGAGGTAAAATCAAGTCGGAAGCTTTTGAAATTAATTTTGAGACTATCCGAACTTTGATTTCAGCTAAGTTATACTCGAATTGAACGCCTCGAAAAAACATACCCAACGACACCGAATTCTACTCAATTCGAGCCCAAATGGGACCAAATCGAAGAGCTGAAGCACATTTGGAAGGTTCAAACTATAAATTGGATGAACAAACAGTTCTAAATGTGACATGCTTACAGTCGAATCAAGCAGCTCGACAAGACGAATCCAACGAGCCTAAGATAGCCCGAATTTTGACATCACTAAAGCATTCAAATGTCTGATAAACGGTCCACGATTAAGGGAATCAACATCGGTCGTCCATTCAAACCAATCCCAACCTATCCTTGATCTCCCTTATATTACTGGTCATGCCACCTCAGAAAACTATAAAAATACTACTCATTCCTCATGGAAAGGGGGCCAAACAAAGAGGGAAGCAAGAGCAAGAGAAATCCTTGTCGTCAAGCTCCTCCTCGACCACGTCCCTTCCATTGATCGTCATCGAACTGATGTCGGACTTTAGCCCGTCCACCATATAACGCTGAACTTCCATTGCCACACATCGATCCTTCTAACCTTCGTCGTCATACAACAATCTTTCTGACCTCGTCACCAGACAACAATTTTTCTAACTACTGCCGCCTACCAACTACGGTTCTTCCGACCTCCATAGCTTGACAACGGCCTTTTCGACCTCCGTCGCCTACCAACTCGCTTTTTATCTGATTGCATGATGGATCTTCATACAAAACTAAGACGTTAAATTTTATATTTCTCTACCATCGTGATTATTCCAGGATGCAATATATTGCGTCCTGGAAAAATTCGTGGCTATACTCTTCAATTTATTCATTCTTTTAATGTGATAATTTCAGTACAACTATGTTTATGCCCCTGCCAAGAAAATTTGATTAATTATTCTGTGCGGACATCAAACCACCTCTTCGATGTGTACCGCGGTTTGGTACCGCCGACATGACTGCACCTGATTAGCCTCTGGATGTAGAGCTGCGTCCAGCTTCCGCATAGAATAATTTTTCAAAAAATTGGGAGTAAAAAAGGCAGCTCAAGATACGTACAATACAACTCATTGTTTATAGTTCTCTATATTCTTTCTGGCAAAGAGAAAACACAAAATTTCTCTCCTAACTCTCATATTTTTTCTCTCTATCTCCCGAATTTTTAAAATCAATATTATAGTAATTAAGGTCTAACCATCGTCTATGAATAAATTCGAATTAGGACAAAATGATAATGTGTGGATAAATTAGACATATTTGTTTTTATTATTATCTTAATCTTCTGTTTAAGAAAATTTCATCTTCTCTAATTATAATTCTCAATAATATAATAAAATTTATATGAATCTTATTATAAAATATTATTCTTAACATCAAGGACAACTGGGCATCGGTTGGCAAGAGAATGATAATTTCATTCTATTTGCAAATTTGTTAAACGTTTGATATTACCGAATTATAATAAATCTAATTTTGACATAGTTTTGTTTGTATCTAAAAAAATTCAGCTCCGCCATGGCCGTCCCCCTGTTGCATCTCACCCAGTCTACTTCACTCTCTCTCTCTCTAAAATTTTCAACCCTTTCGGACGCTCTATTTGACCCATTCCTGTTCCCAAACTTCTATATCATCGCAATAAATAAGTTGACACTCCGGCAATCTTCTCCTCTCATGCTTATTCATATTTCTTTTCGCTTCTCTTTCTTCTAAGCATCTCTCTCTCTCTCCTCTCTCTCTCTCTCTCTGAGCTAACAAGCTGAAGACAGCAATAATTACATAAAGAAAGATCAATGGCCACTGCTGTCCCAGGGCTTAAGCTCTTCGGAGTCAACGTCACCGACAAACTCGCCACAGAGACGACAGACTCCACCAACTTTACAGACGCCGCCGCCGCCGCCGCCGCCGATCCCCGAAAGTACGAATGCCAGTACTGCTTACGTGAGTTTATCAACTCCCAAGCTCTGGGAGGCCACCAGAACGCCCACAAGAAAGAACGCCAACAGCTTAAACGGGCACATGCTGCGGCAGCTGCTGCCGCCGCCGCCGAAGCTGCCGCCGCTGCCAGCCATAACTTCTTCTTCACGGCTTTCTCCCCGCCTCAGGTCTCCTCAACTGCCTGTAGCAACTGGGTATTTTTCTCCCAGCCCTCCCGGACTCACTTCCACTCTTCTCGAGACTCGGCCGCGCAGTTTGCCGGAGTCGGTCACCGCAGCTTATCGATGGTTGGGCCGAAGCGGTCCGGCGGCGGCGAAGATGTGTGTGGGCTCGACCTGCACCTCAGCCTTGCTCCAGCCGGTTCGCTGGCTTGAACCGGAAGGCCGGTTTGCCGGTTTTTTCCCTACTTTTTTTTTTTTTTGAAGTGAATTTTCCACTGATGTGATTATGGCTGTTGAAAAAAAATACCCGAGGAATCAATGCGTAGCCTTTTCGGAATAAATTAGACCGGTTTTTGTCAATTGCCGTTGAAATTCTATTTTTAAATTACAGAAATTGATATGATGGGACGATTCTGGATTTTGTTCTTGGCGTAATTTAGATTTATCTGAATCCAAACGAATTAATCATGAAATTTGTAATTAAAAGAAAATGAATATTTTAATTCATAACAATATTTCTGATATCTTATAAAAAAATTAATTTAATATATAATGAATTTTGATACAAATTTTTTAGATTATAGTAAGAAATATTTAAATTAGAACCTTCAAAATTAATTTTTTAGATCATATCAACAATATTTATAGTAAATTTATAATTAATTTTTTAAGAGGATCTTAATGATTTCTAGAATATCTTAATCATAATAAAAAAATTATTTATCAAAATTATAATTAAAAACTTCAACCATTAGAATGATTAGTGGTATCAAAATTGGTCAACGTGTTGGGTTTGTGTCCAACCTGAATTGATCTGAATCCAAATGGATTGACCCTAATTTGAACGGATTTTACAAACGAGCCAAGAATCCTTACATGAAATCAACCCGCACGGTTACCGGGTTGACCCGACTCGCAAACAGCACCAGAGGAAGAGACGGGGATCCTTGAAGTGATGACTTTTGTTCAAGTCGCCGTGAACGGTGGCGGCGGAGGTTACAAGAAAAAAAAAAGATTTGATTGTGTTCGCAAAGGAGTCAGAATGTAAGGAGGGAGGAATTGGAGTTGGCTATGTTACTGAAACTGAAAGCAGATGAAGCAACGGGGTCTCGGGTTATGGCAATGGCTTCTTACTAGAGATTTCTTCGGCCCAGAAGGGGTGCCAAGCGGGGAGTTCTGCGAGTCCGTCAATGGCAGCTTTGATGTTCTTGATGAGCCTATCACAACTTTGTTGGGGAGGTCGTTCTCGATGCGGTCTTGGACGTCGTAGAACTGAATGGCAGTGTGCATGGAAAGGAGTACTTGGCGGTCTCTATGACCTTTGGCCGTGCAAACCTTGTCGTGGCAGCCTTTACAGCCAATGGAGCGGTCACGCGAGGCCAAGGGGCGAAGTCGAACCGAGTGCGCCAACGGATACTAGGTAATTGGTGGGTCAACATAGATTGATTTCGAATTTTAGGGTCAATTCGAATCTGATCAGACTTTATAAACAGGTCGAAATCTCAAATCCAAATTTGAATTGTATGATAACGGGTTGACCAGAAACCCATGGTTTCCTTGTCGGGTCCTGGTCGGTTTTAAGGTCGAGTCAAATTTTAATAAAATTTTAATATTTTTGTTATGAAATATTAATTAAGAAGATTAACATTAATAATCACCTTTCATTAAAATAAAAAATACATTTACTTTAATTAAAAAAAAAATATTGCCCACGTTGACATACAGCAAATCCTGTTTTACTAATATAAATTATATAATTTAAATGTTAAAAACTCTAAGAATTTATAATAAGCTTAATTCAATACAATTTTTCATTAATATATTTACATAATCGTACACATAGAGACTCAAATGGTAATTAATTTGCATTCTAACCTACGAGCATTGGCCCGTTTTTTTATAATAATTAGTCCTATTGATAAATATTATATTATTTTATGAAGTTTAATTTATATTAAATTATAATGAGTAATCATATGAATAATCATATTTCTTTATTTAGCTTAAAGACTTTACAGGAAATTATCAACACTAAAATGATGTAATTTTTATTTTTAAAATTAATTTAAAAATATTTGTTTATTTATTATTATTATTTTCACAAAAAGACTGAAGAAAAGTGAAAAAAAGCTAAAAATAAAAAATAAAAAATAAATAAATAAGGAAAGTGAAAAAAGTTGGAATGAGATAGAGGTGTAAATGAGTCTAGTTGAGCTAAAGTCATCTTTAATTTGAGCTTGAGCTTAATTTTACAAGCCCGAGCTGGCTCACGAACGAGCTCTTATATAATAAAAAAGATAAAGTGATTATGATTCAATTAATAATTCATAATAAATTTATTACAATAACGAGTAATTAGAAGATGTGTGCGTGTGCGCGCGCGTTTGTGTGAGATAGCTCGTGTGTGAGATATAATTTTAAAATATTTTGAATAGTTTTATAAATGAACTCATAAATTTTAATATATTTTTATATATGTTTTAATTTAATATTTTTAAACAAGCTCGCTCGAGTCGAGACCGACTTAAACTTGACTCATTAGATCGTGTTATGCTCACGAGCTATTTATCAAGTCAAACTCGAGTCGGCTCACGAATTAGCTTAAGTCGCAAATATTCTTAATATGAGAGATTGTCAGGAGAGTATAGCTAAACAAGTTGATGCGTGAGATTTTCATTTTTATTGTTTATTATTATCTAATGATGCATAAAAAATGTAAATGTTTTTATTTTTATAATTTATTATTATGGATTGACATTGAAGTTTCAATTATTTTAAATATATTAAATTCAATTTAATTTTAATAATAAATTAAATTAATTTTTTTAAAAATTAATGGTTGGTGGCACGGACACATCTTATGAGAGGATAAAAATTGGATTTTATTGACTTTATCCTTCTTTGAAGCTACACCTCATATTTGGCGCTCAGTTTGCCATAGTTTTTTTTTTTAATTGCCGACAACAAAAGACAAAATATTTATAATTATTATTATTTATTGGATAGCGAAAAGTTTTGATTGTCAAGCTGATGATATTTTACCACTACCGAAATATTGCGAAATAAACGGTCAGTTTGTTTACCATTATTATTATTATTATTATTATTTTTTGAAAAATCGGGGGCAAAAGCTCATATATTGAATCAAGAAAGATTACAAATCAGTAATAAAATAGCAAAAACAAAATATAGGTAAAACCTCTATACCCCCATGTGCAAAAGGAAGTATCAAAAAAGGTTGGACTCACGAAAATATGGTCTACACCAATAACATCATAGCTGAAATCAGGGAGAAAGAAAGCAATCACCCAGCACTGGCAAAGATCACCCAGCAGCAAGATAGAACACTGGTTGTCTCAAGCCATAAAAGGATGGCAGAGGACCATCTCAGCGTCCTAAACAAATCCAAAAAACCAAAATAGCAAAAGTACTCCCTGATTGCCAAAAAAAAAACAGACCATCCAAGGGAATGGATGGTGTAGACCTTGGCTCATCATTGTCTGTAACCTCAAAAAATAGCCAAAAAACTAGCAGCAAAACCCAATCAATTTCCACCAGAATAGAGCAACTAGTAAAAATGAATCCAGTAACCAACAGCATAAAACCATAGAACGGCTAACACAACCAATCTTGCATACGCAGAAAATGGGGCTGAGCAAACCCGACATCAAGACATAACCATCCAAGAAAAAATTCTCAGAATAATACAGGTCACCAGGCCAGATAGAGATGGGAAAAAGAATATTAACCCAAAATTTCTCTAAACCGAACCTCCAGTTTATCCTTATACTTTCAGTTTCTAGCTTTGGCTCGAATAGCATTAATAATAACATCTTTAACAATAGAACGAGTGTCCCAAGTATTAGTAAACCTCCACTTATTCTGTTCCCTCCATATAAAGTAAACGGTCGCAGATCTCCAAAGCGTTGTAATGGGGATTGTTACTGAAGAAATCATATGTTTGAGACAGATTTGGTCTAAGGTAGAAGCAGCTTAACACAGGGAGCATAAAAGTGATAACAGTAAAAGTAAAATCACAATAAAAAAAATAAATATTTAATATTTATTTACTTAGAAGTAAACGTTCCTGTTAACATATAAAATATTTATTCATAAATAAAAGATTTTGTTCACAAGAAAATTGATACATCATTAAAATTATCTTGATCAGGCACATATCTCGAGGCAAAATCAAGTTGGAAACTTCTAAAATTAAAATTGGGACCATCCAAACTCAAATTTCAGCAAACTTATAGTCAAACTGAACGTCTCAGAAATACGAACCCAACGACACCAAATTCAACTCAATCCGAGCCCAAGCCCAAATGGGTCCGATTCGAGGACCCGAAGTATTGTTTGCTTTAACCCACAATTTGGATTACCAAACGGTTTCCAAACATGGCATGCTTATAGTAATCGAGCGGCTCGATGAGAAGAATCCAACAACCCCAAGATTACGGAATTCCGCATGTCTATCGAATGGTCCAAGATCAAGAGATTCAACATCGGTCATCCATCCAAACCACTCCCCATTTACCCTTGATCTTCCTCCTATTTACATGCCATGATAATATAGGAAATCTATAGATAGACCCCTCCTTCCTCTTGAAAGGGGACCCCTAAGCCTAAGGAGAAAAGAAAGAGATCGAAGATCGCTGTTGCTTTCTTGCCTCCTCGACCACCTAATGCCTGAAATTTAGTCAGACCAACACTTGATGCCCGGAGTTCCGCAGGACCACCACCTGAGGCCCTGAGCTCCGTCGGACCACCATCTGAGGCCCAAACTTCCGCCAGACCACCACTTAAAGCCCAAACTTCCGCCGGACCACCACTTGAGTTTGGTCCTCTAACCACCATTGCTCGACTTTGGTCCTCTAACCCTTGTCACCTTACTATAGTCTTTTGACCATTGTCACTCGATTACAACCATCTGACCACTATCATTTAACTGTAGACCTCTTATCATTGTCATTCGATTATGGCCATCTAATCATCATTGTCTGACCATGACTATCTAGTCATCATCACATAACTATAATTCTCTAACCATCATAACCTGACTACACAATTTCTTAATCATTATCATCTCACTACATGCTCCTAACCATTGTTTACTCGACTACATCAATGCCCACCAACTTTTTTGCCATTCGTCCTTTATATCATCTACGTATGTCATCACTAATAAGATTAATGCATATTATCAATGCTCTCTAACTCCTGACACTAGCCCCATCCTTTATGTTGGACTTTTTGATTTCAAATCTCCATTTCTCAAAAGAGAATGATCAAACAAACAACAAATAATCTTTTGAAAATAACTCCCATGCCTCAAGGCTTTTTCAAATTCCATCATAAAATATATTCTATATAGTTTTCGTTCACTATAATATATCAACATCTTATTCAATCACGAGGAAAGATGTCATTTAGAACTAATGACAAACACTTGTTGAATCCTTTCAACGACGTCAAAACCCATGATTTTGTCCCTTCCAAAATTTTCTTCGTAAAATTTATGGCGACTCATACATTCTCTAATTCATTTCTATGTGTTCGATCTTCGTATAAACCTAAGACATTAGCTGCTACCACTACCCCGCCGACGACCGCCATAACTATCGCATAAATCAACTTATTTGATATTCAATAATAAAATAAAATGATTTTTTTAAGATACCAAATACATTTCATTTTATGTCAAAGCATACATAAAATAAAATAAACAATAACCTATTAAAAATAAAATTTATCTCAAATGGATCCTAAGCAATTAAGCCATCATTAAATAAATATTTTATAACGAGAAATAAATTTATTAAATAATAAATTGCACATTTTTCATTTGCATGACGAGCTTTTAAAACAATTTATAAATTTAAAGGGTGGATATGAAATATTATAAACCTTTGGGAAGAATAAAAAACAAGAAAGTTAAAGACAAGAGAATAATTTAACTGCAGTAAATTAAGGTTTACTCAAAAGAAATAGCTTAGCATAGAATATATCACTATATATATTGAATTCAATTATTTTTTTTATATTGAATTTAATTATAGGCAAAAACAACATTGGTCTCTAATTTTGTCTTCATGTTGTCACCTTCATTTGGATCATTATTAAGTGGCAATTTTGTAATAAAATCATTGGATGAATAAAAAAACAAAAAACTCCAAAGAAAAAAAATAATATAATTGTTTTTTTCTCTGCGACTGGGCCTCTACTTAATAATCATGCTAAAGTTTGATTAAAGAACCTATTGAGGACAATAAAAATAAAGATATTATAGTTCAGCAAGTAGCATGTTTAGCTTAGTCTTTGATTTGACTTAGCTGTGTGAAAAAACAAATACTCTGAACTGGAGATGGGGAGGAATACTATGAGACAAACAATAAATTTAGGGATTTCTTGTTGAAGTATCAATCCAAATAATATATTGATTCCATTAGTTTACTAAATAATAATAATAATAATAATTATTATTATTATTATAAAGCTTGAATGATAATTCCTTGCTTAGTCCTTGGCGGCATCGAGCTGAGCTTAGGTCTAACCCAATCGAGATATGCCATTGCCTCCATCATGTATGTACCCTTGTGCAGTATGCTCACGTTAGGAACCTCTACGTACACTAGCTCAAAATCTTGTCACTCAGATCGTTTGGATGATTGGCATGGGAAAAGGAGATTGGTTTCTAAAGAGATGTCGATCAATTGAAGGTCAAGTGTCAAATGTTATATTGTAATATATGCTATATTCCATAGGTTATAGACACCATATTAGTAAAAAAAAACTCTAGTTGACATATGATCATAATGCATAAAGGCCCTCATGTGAAGATATTTTTCTTTATATTTCCTATTAGATGAGATTGTAGGATTTATTCATACTTATTAATTAGTTAACTATCTTATATTGTGTCTCTTAACAGGACAATGGAGAAAAATGATTAATGTAGTAAACCCCACGTAATGTGATAAAGGCTTGATGTTGTTGTTGTATGCACATTTTTTATAATATCTTTATATCCCTACTACATGCATTAGATTTGCTAGGGAATGCATTTTCTAATTTAGGCATATACTTGTTTGAAGTATTATAAGGCTAATCTAAGGTTTCTCTTTCAATTTTTGAGAAAATAGAAGTTCAATTCCTATAATCACATCAAAATGGTTAATGTAAACTTACCCCTCATTTATTGGACAAGCCTCTTATGAATTGCAAGAACTATAGGACTCATGTCTTTGTAATTATCCTTTGGAATATATAAGTCCATTGCTTTCTCTCATTTAGATATTGCTTCTCAAGATAATAAAACCTTGATACACCCTCAAACTTTTGTTTATCCATGACCTATTTTACCCACTTTCGCTTGAATTCTTCGATGGGGGAAAAAAATAAAATTTTATATAACTCGATTTGCACTATTATTATTTCAATTTTGCTTAATGGAATGAAGCATTTGAGACAAAGGCTTTGTTTGGGACGGCTTTCTTACTGCTTCTTAAAGTAGCTTTTTAGTCCAAAATTATTAATTTTTCAACTAAAAATCTACTTTAAGAAGTAGTAAGAAAGCCGTCCCAAACAAATCCTAAGATTTCATTTGGAATGGCTTTCTTATTGCTTCTCAAAACAACTTTCTAGTATAAAAATTACCCTTTTGAACCTACCTTCTTCACTCCAATACTTTGTGAAGGATATGAATTCTCTTTGAAGAGAATACTCTCCCAATGGCTCACATATGATCCAATAGACACTTTGTTTTTTTTTTTTTTTTTGGTAATCCAATAGACACTGATCCCTCACTCCTTCCTAAAAGAATCTAACATAAAAACATAAAGGGTAATTTTTTTAATTTTCAATCTACTTTTTCTTTTAATATCCATATAGAAATTTAACTTCATAAAAATTTTATATCCTAAAATAAAATTTTCCATATATGCTTCCATAATCATAAAAAATATTTATGTACAAAAGAATAAATTAAAAATAAAATGGTCCAAAATCCTGAAAAATGAATAAGAATAGAAATAAAAGGTGTAATTATATATAATTATGATTTGGTCAGTGTTGATTAGCAGCAATCTGACAGCTTCTACTGATTGCTTAAATTAATCAATCACTACAGTGAAAGATAAAGCATTTCTCAATATATTTTGATTCAGCAAAGCATCATTAGACATTGATAGAGTCAAATTACTTAAGCAGATAAACTGAAGGAAGGGCTTCTTCTTTTTGCTGTTAAAACTGGCTATAGTTCATGAAGAAATGGTCTAAGAACACTCTTATCAAGTAGAAACTTGGAGAGGAATTTGGCCTAAAGCTAATAGAGTTGACAAAACATTGAAGGATATAAAATAAAGGCTGATCAGAGTCTTTCCAATGGGCAAAATGAATGGGGTTGAAAAAATCATCAAAGGCTTTCATTTCTGCCAATGGTGCTTCCCAAATTAATAACCTTTGGTTTACCAAAGACAGCTTTTTCTTTCTTGAAGTTAGCTCCAATCCGAGTATGCTCTTTGGCTTTGTCTGGGACGGCTTTCTTACTGCTTCTTAAATAGTTTTTTTTTTATAAAAATTTTAATTTTTGTACTAAAAAATTGCTTTAAGAAGCAGTAAGAAAGGTGTCCTTCAAATAGCTTTCTTTTTATTTTTTAAAGCAGCATTTTAGTACAAAAAAAATTTAAACTAAAAATTTTTATACTAAAACTAAAATGCTACTTTAGAAAGCAATAAAAAATTTATCGCAAGCAAAACCTTAATATTATATAATTCTCCTTTTTGAAGTGGTCATAGGTTATGCAAAATTATTTTGAGGCTTGCTATTTGGTTCAATGGTCTTAGAAGAAAGTTGTTTTTGAGGCTTTTTAGCTATGTCATTTGATTCTGCCTCTTGGCAATTTTAAAGGCTTCTTATTGTCAAAAGATTTTTGGTTGAAACAGTATATTATTTTATTTTTATATCTTAAAAAATAAACAGCATCTTATTTGACTTCGATGCTTCTGATCAAATATTTGGGGTTTTCTCTTTATTTTGGAAGACCTTTTATCATTAATAAGATCAAGATAAAATGACTATTGGAAATCCAAATTTTTTCAAAAACTAGAGATTGACTATTACAAATTATATCCTCACTTCAACTGCTATATGCTTCCTCTTTGTTTCTTGTCCTACAACAATATGTGACAGACCTCATTATGGGTAAAAATTAGGTGAAATTATTATGTGCGATCACCAAGACACCATCTAGAGTCGGATCAAGACGCACCGCATAACTTTTTAATTGTATGTCAACGTTATATACCTTTGTGTATTGAATAACATGACGCATTCTAATTCGCCTTCGAACCTTTATATCCGGTGTCCGTATTCGTCCGGACACCAATCCAGACGCGCCGCGTCACCAAAATCACCGAGACCCAGTATATTCAGGTGACGTGGCACATCTGGATTTGGTGTCCGGACGTCCAGTGACCGAACGTAATAATTCGCCGGATGATAAAGAGCTCTTCTTGTTAAATGATAAATGTTGATTCCCCTACATCTAAGGGTAGGCTGAGTATTATCAACCTTGCAAGCATTACTTTATGCTAAATTTTGAAATTAAATTTAATATCTTTGATGAGATTGCAAGTTAAAAAAAAATAAAAAATTCAAGTACCCTTATCCTCTAAAAGGCACAAATCAAATTTAGTATGATGTCAAGTTCATAAGTAGAAATGTATAACTCCATTCAAAAATCCCCTTACAAATATTCCTTACAATAGTTAATAATTATAATATTACCGTGCTAAATTAATTCAATAAATAGCAATTGAATCTTAATTTTCACATGAAATAGGTATGGGTGATTTTAGCGTGTTAAGCAAAGTCTATTTAATCAATACAAAAATCATATTTTGAACTATGAGAATAAAATGCCAAAAGGTAAGAGGATTGTACTCAACTTCAAATGAAATAATGAATTAATAAATAGATCAAATGGGAAGAGAGACAAGAATTGCATGGCCCAATGATGACCTATGCCATAGGATAGAGGAATTGGTCTTGATATATTTAAAAATTTTATTTAGGCCGAATTTGGGACCATTTTCTTATTTCTTTTTAAAGTAGCTTTTTAACATAATTTATTTGAGATAAAAATTTATGTACTAAAAAATTGCTTTATAAAGCAGTAAGATTGTCTCCAAATGAAGCCTTAGGCTTCGTTTGGGACAACTTTCTTATTATTTCTTAAAGCAGCTTTTTAGTACAAAAATTAAAAATTTTATACTGAATAGCTGCTTTAAGTAGAAAGAAAGTCGTCCCAAACGAAGCCTTAACATGGGAACACAAAGCCACGTCCCATCAAGAGGCCTAAAGCTTATATTGTTAACAATATGTATAATACTTCCAATAGCTCCTAACCAAAACAAAAATAGACAATGGGTGGCTTTCCATTGCTACAATGGTTGAGAATTTCACTCTTTCGGAAGATTGTAAATTCAAAGTCATATATCTGTGAAACTTTTCGTTCAATATTCTGAAAAAAAAAAAACAATAGACATAATTCCAGTTCTTAAGATAAGTAACCTTGCATTCAATAAAGGCCGCATAAAATGCCAAAAAGAATGAGAACAGCCCTTCACAAAAATAAACATGAAATCTATTGCTTTGACAAACTTCATAAATGCAGCACAAAATGTCAAAAATGGGAAGCAAAAATGAATACAACCTTTCACATTTAAGAAGTTCCCAAGACATGGTTGTACAGGTTCAATTCGACATAATATATATATATATATATATATATATATATATATATATATATATATATATATATATATATATATATATATATATAACATAAAATCTTATATATTTTAAAACAGATAGGAAAACAAAAGCTATTGCAGTCTCTGTTATGTACAAAAATCCGTTTCAAATCCTTATAATTGGCTTTACTTATGAAACAAGAATAATGAGGATTATCAACAGTGACAAATGTCTTTACAGCCCTAGAAACAAATTGGCAAACATAATTGACCTGCCACCAAGCAGAAAGGCAAAGAGAAGTAGATAGATCTAAAGATCTGGTAACAAAACTTACAGCAACCTTTAAGAGGCTCGTATGAACGAATGAGAACAAACATAGCAGTGAAAAGTTGTTACCTGAACACCAAGCAATTACCGAAAAGAATATGTGGCCCTTGCTATTCCATTTTTGTCTCAGATGATCTGTATAGGTAGGAGGGTTTACAATTTTTTATCAGACCGGCCAAGATTAAGATTGAACCATTTCTTCTTGTTTGATTTGTCCTTGCCATCCAAACTTCCATCCTCTGACTGGCTATCTATACTGATGTCATCAGTGCGAGTTCTACTGCTACTGCTACTGCCACCATTGATGGTTGCAGTTGAGTTGGCGACTGTGCGCATTGTCGTGAATGAGGAATGTATTTGGTCCCTCTGGTTAAGTAAATCATCGACCTATATTTTACGGAAAAATTTTAATATAGTATATTAGAAAGTTATAGATTTGTATAAATTAATGACTCGACATGAAATTCCTAAGAGAAGAGTGGAAAATTATTCAATTTCCCAGCATACATCACATGATAAAAATGACAACATATATATGAGTGGAAGCTAAAGCATTCATTTAATACTCAAAAACATCAAAAGCTAAGATCAAAAGTAATCTAAAATTTTATTCCCTCATTATCGCATCTCATTAAATTAGTTAAATTTTGTTATGATTATCTTTTAAAGACAATCTATTGTTATTTTCATATAATACATGCTTCATGATTGTAAAATTGACATGTGATAGTGACCTGAAAATTTGCAAAGGGCAATCCAAGAAACATATGAAAATTATAATAATAACTAAAAAAAATTCATTTATAAATATATCCTATTAAAAAATCCAAAATAATCAAATTGCATCCAGTCTGGTATCCCGAATGTCCCTTCTCCAACTGTTCACTCGATCGCACTTTCAATCAACTGCGGTTCTTATTTTTCGCTCTTGATCACGCTCTCACAAAGCCCATCATGTGATTCACTTCTCCTGCGAGCCCTCTCTCCCATTCAAGCAACAAACATCAACATGCTCCACTCTCCTCAATACTTCACAAGCCAACTATTCCCATTCTTGAATTCTCTCGTGCACTTTCTCCAAGGAAGCACGAACATGTTCAAGCACCTTTCATGTATATGTTGGACACGACACATCTCCAACATGTCTCTACCACGCCCTAACACATGTCTAACATGCTCAAAATTATGTCAAAAGCATTTTGAGACAAAATTAGATTCTTATATGGGTTAAACATGACCTGACACAAGCCAAATATGCACAAACACTTAAGCATAAGGGACGACTCGCCTGTAAGATATAAATACAAGTGTGAAATTTGTGATAATTAATGAAAATTCAAGAATACTAATATTTTAGTGTTGCTATCAAATGGCAATCATCACATGTTATAAAGAATTTCATTTATTATTATAAGTATTTATTTTTCATTTATTACTATTATTATCAAGTAATAGAAAGTGCTTGCAAAAATTTAGGTAAAGCCTTAGCTGAAATTTGATTTCTATAATTTCTGAAAATCAAAGATAAGAAAATCAGGAATAAAACACACGAACATTTTTTTTATTGAAAGTTTTCCAAAAGAAAAGACAAGATATAAGTGAATCTTCAATTGGAGAAGAAGATCCGGCTCTCCCAAATCTCTAGCTGTTGGCTAGAGCCCAAACACCCTAAGAACAATCTAAATTTTGCAAAACAACACCTCGCCCTAACACTATGAAAATCGCCTATTTAAAACAAACAATAAACAACAAATACCCAAACATCCCTTCCCCAAATTCCCTCCTATTTCCTTAATTATTTTCCTCCCAAATCAGCCCTCAAATCAGACCATAAATCTGCCCTCTTCAAATAGGAAATATTTTCTAATTAATCCCCTCAAAATCAGCCCCTAAATATGTCCTCTTCAATTAAGAAACATTTCCTAATTAATCCTCTCCAAATGATCCCCCAAATCAGCCCCCAAATTTGCCCACTTCAATTAGCAAATATTTCCTAATTAATCCGCTCTAAATCAAACCAAATATGCTCTATTCAATTACGAAACATCTCCTAATTAATTCCTTTTTATTAAAAACCCACCTAAACAACTCCCTCTTTATTAGGAAATTTCATAATTCCCTCCCGATCAAATCGACCGGTCTATCAATACTCCCCTCCTAAAGTGCATCTTGTCCTCAAGGTGGAATGAAGGAAATTGCTGCTAAAGCACTTGATTAATAGTACTTGACTGAAAAATTGACTAACATTGGGTCGAATGATCCTTGACTCCAGCATCTCCTTAATCAATCTCTTGATCTCATCCTTCATCCTTGGGGATAAAAATACGGATGACACTGATAGGTGAGACTACTTCCTTCAAGATAATAGCATGCTCCTGCTCCCGAAGGTGTGGCAATCCCTGAGGCGGCTAAAAAATCTCACTGAACTGTTGAATAAATAGCTGCACTGAAAGAGAAATGTCTCCACCCTCTTCCAATCTAATCCCCTCCAGCCTATGAAGTTCCACTAGATAACATTCCCCATCTCCTGTATAATCATCACCATAATTTTAAGTGATACCATGACTTTTGTGAGCCATGCATCTCCCCTGATCACTACCCTTCTCCCTTCCACAACCAGCTTCATCGTCAATGCTCCCCAGTTGACCTTGGTCTCCCCCAAAGCCTGCAGCCACTTCATCCCTAGGATGACATCATTGCTCCCTAACTCCAATGGGAGAAAATCTTCCCTCACCTGAACCCCCGATATGGTTAACACAACTCCCCTACTTATCCCCTGAACCGTCTCCACCTTTATTGTACCCATCATCACTCCATATGACCCTGTATCCATCAATGTCACCCCCAATTGGCCCATGACCTAGTTAGAGATGACATTGTGAGTAGTCTCACTATCAATCATCATCACTACTTCCATGTCTGCTATTTTCCCCTTCACCTTCATGACATGATTCAGAGTGAATACTACCATTGAGCTCAGGGAGACCTCTGCCACATTCACATGCAGCTTGACCTCCACCTCTCTCTACCTCACTCTTAACTCTCTCAGTTTCCTTGTCATCACAAACGATGAGAACCTGAAGAGTTCAATCTCTACACCTGTGCCCTGAAGTATACTTCTCATCACATCGAAAGCATAGTCCCTTCGCCCTCTTCTCCTGCATATCCCTCTCAGTTAGTCTTTTGAAGTTCCCCCCACTTCCTCCTACTGACTTCTTCTCCCTGGGAGTCTCACAAATGTTGCCTGATACAGGCCCCTTGGGTGCTAAAAAAGTAGTCATCCTGTAAGAGCCACCTGAACTGCTGCCTCTAGATTCCCTCTCCTGGTACTTCTGATCCTCCACTAGTTATGTCATCTCCATAGCTTCTCCCAAGTCACGAGGCCTCATTACTCTAACCGTTACCATGATCTCTGGAGTCAGTCCCTTCAAGAAATTCCTCTAGCACTGTCTCAGAAATGTGGTCCAATCAGGTAGCAAGGTACTCGAACCTCTCCTAGTACTCTATCACTGAACTTCCTGTGTCAAAGCGAAGAACTGCTCGTAGAAGTCTCCTCCCCTGCTGGTTAGGAATCGTTCTAACAGTCAAATCCTTGAACTCCCTCCAATTCGGTATGGGTCATCACATATCTCTCCACTAGCACCAAGATAACGCCTTCCCTTCTAAACATAAGCAGGCTACCATCAATTTTCCTCCTCCGTCAACCCATTAACGACGAAATACATTTCTACCTTGTAGATCCACCACTGTGCATCCTCCCCTTCAAAAATAGGCATCTTCAGCTTTTGTATCTTTGGATCTCCTCCATTTCCCCTGAATCCTCCATAATTTCACCTTTCCCAAGTTTTTGATCCACCCCAAGTGTCTCAATCCTCCCTTCCATGCTCATACCCATACCCTCTTCACTTTCACTTCTCCTCCCTTCAAAATCAGCACCCCTCCCACCATAATCCCCATCTTTTATGTCCCAATTAGCACCCCTTGTTTCATACCCCCCCCCACCCATAACCAAACCACTCTTCATACCTCCTACCTCTCTCCTCAATGATCTCCACATCATTTTCTCTCCAACGAATTTCAGAATTTGTATTTCTCCCTACCGGACCCCTTGCCTCTGATGCCGCCGTTTGATTTTCATTTTCCAATATCTTCTTCACCATCTCGTGGAGATCTAAAACTTGTCCTTCCATGGCTGAATTCTATCATCCACCGTTGCTTTCATTTGGCTCATCTCTCCTTCAAGGCGTTCTTCCAACATATCCATTTTCTTGACCGTCATCAATATCCAGATCTCTGTAAACTCAAAAATATGGATCATGACACAAAAAAACAGCAAACAATCCCTCTTCCGACCAAAAAACAGCTACTGGTTTTCATAGAAATAGCTCAAAAACAATCCCAAAATCTGCTCTGATGCCAATTTGATAGGAAGTGCTTGCGAAAATTTAGGAAAAGCCTTAGCTAAAATCTGATTTCAGCAATTTCAGAAAACCAATGCTAAGAAAATCAAGAATAAAACACATGAACACTTTTTTATTGAAAGTTTTATGAAAGAAAAGACAAGATACAAGTGAATCTTCAATTAGAGAGGAAGATCTGGCTTTACCAGATCTCTAACCGTTGGCTAGAGTCCAAACAGCCCAAGAACAATCTAATTTCAGCAAATAACACCTTGCCCTAATCCTAGGAAAATCACCTATTTAAAGAAAACAATAAACAATAAATACCCAAACATCCCTCTCCCAATTCCCTCCTATTTCCTTAATTATTTCGCTCCCATATCAGCCCTCAAATCAGCCCATAAATCTGTCGTCTTCAATTAGGAAACATTTCTTAATTAATCCAATCCAATCAGCTCCTATATATGTCCTCTTCAATTAAGAAATATTTCCTAATTAATCCCCTCCAAATCATCCCCTAAATCAGCCCCAAAATCTGCCCTCTTCAATTAGGAAATATTTCCTAATTAATCCCCTCTAAATCAACCCCCAAATATGCTCTCTTAAATGAGAAAACATCTCCTAATTAATTATTTTTAATTAAGAACCTTTCTAAACAACTCCCTATTATCGGGTGATGTATTTACTAAAAAAAATATTATAATATTAATAATTTAAAAAAAAAACTATAATTGTGTCGATGGTGTATTGTTTTTTACTTATTAAAATTCTGACATATCAGCATGGCCATACATGTTCATCTTCGTTTGTGCTTCATAGACTTTCTCTCACTTGCACCCGCTTTTCCCTCCAAACCATTAATCATACACAATCTCATCTCCTAACACTTCTCACCAAAGACTTCCAAAAACCAACTGCTACCTTAACCGCCCAGCTTGCTCCCAAAGACCTAACCTCACCTCACCGGTCCCGCTAGTCTCCAAGTTTTTGAAACTCTCGACAAGACTAAAGCAAAGTCGATGTGACGAAAAAGTCACTGGCAAGGGCACTAACGAGAGCACCACTGTGTGAAGGGGAATAAGGGATCGTGAGATGTGCAAATTTAAGGTTAAATGGTAAAGAGAAGGCATTTAAAATTATGAAGAATTTAAAGTTGTCATTTTTTTTTGTTTATGAGGATTGAAATCAAATTCTGCTTAAGGACTATACAAGTTATGCTACCAAAAAGCCACCCAACCTCCAACCTATGCCAGCAAAAATTGTCATTCGACCACCTCTAGACCACCCCCTATCTCTGTCACTCCCTCTTCTTTATATTTTTGTCTATCCCTTTCTCTCAATCACCCTCTCTACCACTCTTTCTTTCTCTCTCTCAATTCTAATCCTAATTCTTCGCCTCATCGCCAATACTCGCCTTACAACACAGTATAACGTCAAAAGCATCCTCGCCGATCTGTATAACTACCTGCAAGCATCATTTTGATGCACAGAAACCATGTTACGATGTAATGTTCCTTTGCATATAAAAAAAACATATGCACACTTTTTAAGCATGATGAGTTAAAGACCTATGATATTATCTCAACTCAATGAGAATACTCCATCACGCGTCATACTTATTTTCATGGAGGTATATTAAGTCTAATGCACACTTTTTAAGCGTGGTGGGTTTAAAGTCCTTAGCCATGAGGCCTTAAGACATCGATTATATATGCTTTTAGGCTGGACCAATATTCACCCAAATGCCCCCTGCAAGAGCAAAGCCAAGAGAGTGCAAAATTATTTAGTGAAAATACTAAAAAAAATAAAATGAAAAGAACCTTGACTACAAATGTGATAAAAAAGTATAAAAATAAAAAATAAAAATGAATGAAAACTTAAAATGAGAAGCATGTCTCATTGGAAAGATAAAAAAGAACACAAACTCATGCGTATATGCTCTGATAAACAAACCAGCTCTTAAACCTAAAATTAAAAAATATCGCACACACTAAAAATAGTACAACTTCAAATCCAACTTGCCCTATGAAGCGTACATATGTCTCAAAAGATGTGCAATTATCTTGTAAAGCTCACAATCCTCTTTCAAATTCAAAATCCTTATCATGTAAAGCTTGCAAACCTCTTTCAAATTCAAAATCCTTATCATGCTGAGCTCGCATTCTCAAGTAGGTTGTCTTGATTGCATAGTAGAGTTAAAAGTCCCAAATTTCAAGTTCAATCCTCCACATCCCAAATACTATAATCGTTAAGACTTGAGTCCCATGACAAACACCCATGCAAAAGTTTATAATAATTGCAATCAAATGATGATTTTAAATCTCCTCTAACAATCTAATCAAGAAACTATACATCACCATAGATTGGAACTAAATACCCAATTGTGAATCTCACAATTTTTTTTTTTTTTTTCATTTTCTATTGCCTTCAAAGACTCTTATTAAGAAAATTCATTTTCAGAATGTAACCTCTCGAGGTCATCACATCTATGTAGCAAGTCATAAGTTTGGCTCTAAGACAGACCTATTCAATAATTATATGAAATAGTCCAAAGCATTATTAAGAAGCCAATTGATAATTTTTATGTTGGAGTTAAGTCCAATACTTATCAACAGTTATGATAGACCGATGGACTAAATAATGATCATATAACTTAAAAATATGTCAAAATCTAGACAATCTTTATACGACATTTCTAAAACTATAACAAATAAAAATAAGAATAGAAATATTTGAGTAAATTGTATTTTGATCTTAATATTTGAGTGGCATAATGCACTGAATAATTGGATTCTTACCAATTATATTTTCATTCATTATAGATACCCATGATTATTACTTATAATTGTGCTCTCTACTTATTCAGTTATCCAAGCATGCATTTTTTAGGGCTTATTGTACTAAAGCTAATTATGTATGATTATGAATACTTATGTTATTTTAAAATATCAACATAACATGTTATATTACTGCCCACATATTATAAACTCTGTATTTAACTTGTTTATCAGAATGAGCTTTCTATCCCACCAAATATTATTGTTTCAGGTAAGAAAAAAAAAAGCTGATTGCATCGTGATCAGACTTATCCTTCATCTTTGTATTTTGATGTACCAAAGACGAACACGTATCATGCATATTAAAGAAATCTAATATGTGATAATTCCTCCATAATGTTGACTAAAAGTTTTATAGTTTCTTTCAATGAATTTAATTATGTGTTTCCATATGAATGATTGAGTTGGATTTTTAGATGATCATGAAAAGATTTTAATTTTTTGAGAAAATCTAGGCAAACAAGTTTTTTAGTCCCTTAATTATAAATAGTAAAATCAAAATAGGTGTGGATTGAACTTGTGTCTAATTGGATTGCCAACCTCTATCATGTTTCCTATTTGAAGGGTCAAAATGGGGATAATCATTCGGATCACAAGGAATCACAATTTCACAAGTCACAAGTTGTAATAACAATCCCAAAAGCGTAAGGGAGCCAAATTCCTCACACCAAATGCGACAACATAGGTATTGGAAATTGCGAGTCACACCCATCAACCAAACCAGCAAAGAATTAAACAATAATTAACCAGGCCAACAGTAGCAATAAACTATGAACCTTAAGGAACCCAAAAAGAAATAGAGAATAAATGCAATAAAAGTAGTGAACCAACCTAATAGCAACAATGAACCAAACTACATAATGAATTCAATTGAACCTGAAGATGGGAGAATAGTTAGCAAGAAAAACCCATTCTCCTCAACATCATCATAGGCATACAACAACAACAACAAGAATTTATCCCACTAAGTGGGGTCGGCAACATGAATCCTTTTTTCTCCATTATGTCATGTTAAGAGTTAAATTCTCATTTAAATCTAATAAGAAAGGTCATTTCTAATATTTTCTAACCAAGTATTTTTAGGTCTACCTCAACCTTTCTTAAATAAGTCAAATCTAGGACATCTACTTTCCTCACCAAGTCAACGGAAGGCCACCGTTTTATGTGACCAAACCATCTAAGGCCACTCTCTTTAATCTTATCTTCCACTGGAGCTACTTAAACTTTTTCACTTATATGCTCATTTTATATCCTGTCTCTAAGAGTAAAGCCACTCAACCACCTAAGCATACTCATCTATGCAACACTTAACTTAATATTATGCTTCTCTTTTAATGCCTGACATCATAGGCATAGCGAAACTAAAATTAATACTAGAAATTTATTAAAAAAAAACCATTAAAATAAATTGAATAGAAATCAAACTCAAAATTTCAATTTGATTGTTTAATACACACACCTTGCTTTTCAAAAAGATATAAAGTTGAGACATCAAATATGCATGCTTTGTATCAAGAATATGTCTCTTTATGTTCGCTTAGGAAAAGATGGCGCTTACGACACGAATCCGGCTTCATGGGCTTAAGGTTCCATTTTTCCCTAAGGTAGATTGGATGTTAATGAACCAGATTTCCCAGGATAATTACATCGAGATTTATTTAGTTATGGGTTCCTACTTATGAGGGCAAGCCTCCATAGTTAATTACCCCTCCTATCATATAGAAGAGAACCCACGATTAAGGAAGAATTAATTTTTAGATGTGCAAGTGTTTTAATCTTATGAGGGCAAGACCCGATCAAAATCCTATGGTTTCGTCATCCCGGGAATACCGTAGATCTCAGTCTACCAACACTAACAATCATTGATCGTAGTGGCCAAGAAATCTGATTAGCAATCATGGATTACCTCCTCTCAAGGATCCCGAGAAAACTGAAGTTATTAATGTGGGTTTTAGTGTTATGGCGGTTTGGTTTGGATTGGGGCTTACGGCTCTGCTTGGGAGTTACCCATAGATTTAGGTTTAGGTCGAGGCTTACGACTCCGCTTAAGAGTTGCCCGTAGGTTTTAAGTTTAGGTCGGGTACAACTTCGTTTTGAAGTTGCCCGTAAGTTTTAGGTTTAGCTTAGGGCTGGTTTACTTCACTTGGAAGTTTCCCTAGCATGTTAATTGTAGGACTTACTTCTTTCATTGAAAGTAGCATGTATATTATCAAGGACATGAAATGTCCTAGAAAGTTTCCCCAATACCCTGATTGGCTGATTAAAGCAGGACTTACGGCCTCTATTAGAGGTTGTCTATCAAACTTAGCTTAGTGGAGATTTAGCAGTAGCACTTAGTTTTATACTTTTCATTGTTTCGACACCAATACTAACGTTTTATTTACAACTGTAGCAACTTTACATTAGCACTTTGCTTCTAATATTGTGCATTGTAGTTTTGCCCTAGTAGTAATGTTTGACTATAATACTAGCTCTTTTTACTTGTTTTGTTTGTCCTAGTTTTGCCTACAGTACTAGTTTCTCTTTTTTAATACTAGTTTCTCTTTTTCAGTATTAATTTTGTTTACTTGTTTGCAGGTGTTCAGGGCTTGCATGAAAGTTTGAGCTTGCTAGGAGTTGGAGTTTGCAGCTACAGTTTGCCAGGAGCTGAGAGTTTGGTGTTTAGAGTTTTTGTTCAGCAATTGCAGTTTGTTTGTTTAGACTTTTGGTGTTTTAATTTTAGTAGTTTAGGCTTTAGTTGGTGTGACTTTGTACTAAGGCTTGTTTAGTGCAAACACTTATAATCTTTCTTTTATTGTAATTTTGAATTAATTGCATTAATTAATTAGATTAATTAACAGAATGAAATTTAATTTTAATTACGTTAATTAATTAACATGACGTTTAAATTTTATTTTTTACATTAATCACTCAGCTCATTAATGAAATTTTAAATTTTAAACTAATTAATCAATGGGGGAGATCCGAAGGTATGGAAGCTGAAGATGCCTATTTTTTTAAGAGGATGATGCACATGGGTGGATCTATAAGGTGGAAAGATGTTTCGCCATCAATAGGTTGACGGAGGAGGAAAAATTGACGACAATTGGCTTATGTTTGGAAGGGAAGACGTTTTGGTACAAATGGAGAGACACGAAGAGGCCAATACAGAGTTGGAGGAAGTTCAAGGAATCCTTATTGGAACGTTTCCAAACCATCAGGGGAGGGGAATTCAATGAGCAGTTCTTTACACTAGTGCACGAAGGTTCAGTGGCAGATTATCGAGAGAAATTTAAATACCTGGCAAGTCAATTGGATCAACTATCAGAGACTGTTCTTGAGGGGAATTTTATGAAGGGACTCAAATCAGAGATTCGGACAGCTGTGAGGGTCATGAGACCTCGTGACTTGAGAGAGGCTATTGAGCTGACACAACTAGTAGAGGATCAAAAGCACCATGAGAGGGGAGTCATAGACAGCAGTTCATGTGGCTCTTGCAGGATGACTACCACCCTTCTAGCAACTAAGGGGCCTGCATCAATCAACATTCATGAGACTCCCAATAAGAAGCTAGTAAGAGGAAGTGGGGGGTGGGGACTTTAAAAGACTAACTAAGAGAGAGCTGCAGGAGAAGAGGGCGAATGGACTATGCTTCAGATATGATCAGAAGTATACTCTAGGGCACAGGTGTAGGGACCAAACTCTTCAGGTTCTCATCGTCTATGATGACGAGGAAACTGAGGGAGGTGAGATTGAGGTAGAGAGAAAGGTGAAGGACAAGCTCCATCTGAATGTGATAGAGGTTTTCCTTAACTCGGTGGTAGGATTCATTCCGAGCCATACCATGAAGGTGAATGATGCAAGTTTTTCCAACAAAACCCATAGGCTTTCTATTCCAAAAATCACTCACCTATCATCTCTTTAAAACATACAAAACACCTTTTATTTATAGGAGAAAATAGGGCAGTCAAACAGCCCATAATAACCCTAATTAAAACCAATTAAAAGAGATAAAATGGAAGGTCAAGAGGCTGTCCAAAAACAGCACCTAAACAACCAACATTCACTTCAAAACAGCGGCTAAAAAGACTCACAAAAATAGAGAAAAGCAGCCACGGGAAAAGAGCGGGCAACACAAAACAATTTCCAAAAATCAGCAAAGGAAACGGGTAGGAGAATTCACGGGAAAGCAGCCAGGGAGGGGACCCAAAGAGCCAACACAGAAGCCTGGAAGGAGAAGCCACAAGAACACAGCCAGGGAGCAAACCAAATAGGCACAAAGGGGAATTCACGGTTCAGGAATCCAAAAAGCCATCTCCAATTAACTACAACACACTAAATACCAAGCACCAAACAAAATAGGCCAAGCCCATTTAATTAATTTCAGCCCAGCTTTTAATTGCCCAAATATGGATATGGCTTGCCTGCATCAGTGAAGAGGGGAATAACATACATGGAGGTGATAGTGCTGATTGACAGTGAGGCTACCCATAATTTCATCTCCAACCAAGTCGTGGATCAATTGGGGGTGACATTAGTGAATACAGGATCTTATGGAGTGATGATGGGTATAGGGAAGGTGTAGACGGGGCAGGAGATATGTAGAGGAGTGGTGTTGACCATACATAGGATTCAGGTGAAGGAGGATTTTCTCCCATTGAAATTAGGGAGCACTAGGGGTGTAAGTGAGCCGAGCCGGCTCGCGAGCCGGCTCGAGCTCGACTCGTTTATGAGCTCGCGAGCCTAGCTTATCGAGCTCACGAGTCGAGCTCGAGCTCGAGCCGGCTTGGCTCGTGAGCTCGCGAGCCGGCTTGATTAAATATTAATATTTTTAAAAATAATTTTATTTTATTTATTAAATTTAAATATTAAAAAAATATAATAATAATCACCTAAATTTTATTTAAAAGTGAAATATTTCATATTTTTATAAAAATTTTGTTTAAGTTTTAAAAATCCCGCTTAAAATTTAAAAATCCCGCCCAATTTTAAATTTTTTGAAAAATCCCGCCTAAATTTAAAAATTCCCACCCATGGCTGGCGAGCCGGCTCGCGAGCCGGCTCGAGCTCGTTAATAGTGACACGAGCTCGAGTTCGAGCTCGACTGTCGAGCTCGACTCGAGCTCGAGCTAGAGTTCGAGCTCGCTATCTATCTAACGAGCCGAGCTCGATAAGGACCAAAACTCGACTCGACTCGACTCGTTTACACCCCTAGGGAGCACTAATATCCTCCTGGGGATGAAGTGGCTATAGACCTTTGGGGGGCACAAAGGTTAAATGGGGGACATTGACGATGGAGTTGGTAGTGGAAGGGAGAAGGGGTAGTGATCAGGGGAGATGCAAGGCTCTCCAAAGTCATGGTATCACTTAAAACCATGGTGCGAAGCATACAGGTGGTGGGGGAAGGTTATATGGTAGAGCTACATAGGCTGGAGGGGATTAGATTGGAGAATGGTGGAGATATTCCTCTCTCAGTGCAACCATTGATCAACAGTTCAGTGAGGTTTTTCAACTACCTCAAGGATTGCCACCACCGAGGGAGCGGAGCATGAGCACACTATCACCTTGAGAGAAGGCGTGTCATCCATCAGTGTCAAGCCCTACCGCTATCCTCAATTTCAGAATGATGAAATTGAGAAGCTTATTAGAGAGATATTGAAAGCAGGGATTATCAGGCCCAATGGGAGTCTTTTTCCAGCACAGTGTTACTAATTAAGAAAAAGGATTGAAGTTGGAGATTCTCCGTGGACAATGGGGCGTTGACAAGTAAAATGTGTCAGACAAGTTTTCCATTCCAGTGATAGATGAGCTATTGGATGAGCAGAGTGGGCAGTTATTTTCACCAAAAATAGATTTGAAGTTAGGGTACCGTCACATCAGAATGAAAAGGGAGGATGTGCCAAAAACTACTTTCAAAACTTATGAATGACATTATGAATTCATAGTGATGCTTTTGGCCTCACTAATGCTCCAACCACTTTTCAGTCTCTAATGAACAAGGTCTTCCGGCCCTATCTCAGGTTATTTGTGTTGGGTTTTTTTGATAATATCCTGGTTTACATAAGGCAAGCGGAGGAGCATTGGGAGCACCTGAGGAAGGTTTTAGAGGTGCTACAGGAGCACCAACTGAGGGACAAACTGATGAAATGTTGTTTTGCACAGGCTAGTGTGGAGTACTTGGAACATGTAGTCTCTACAGAGAGTGTAGCAGCGGATTAGGCCAAAATAGAAGCTATGTTGAGATGATGGCCATTGCCCAAGAATCTCAGGGAGCTGAGAGAGGATTCCTAGGGATGACGGGTTACTACAAGAGGTTCGTGAAGGGGTATAACACCATTGCATGGCCACCAACAGAATAGCTGAATAATGATGGATTCTTTGGGGGGAGGCAGCCACAACAACTTTTGAGATCCTAAAGAAGGCCATGACCACTATGTCGGTCTTGGCCTTGCCAGATTTCACTCAGGTCTTCATAGTGGAGACAGATTCCTTGGGGTATGAATTGGGAGTAGTACTCATGCAGAGCCATCGACCCATCACCTACTTCAGCTAGGTGTTGACAGCTAGGACCAGAATGAAATCAGTCTATGAGAGGAAATTGATGACCATTGTGCTAGCCATCCATAAGTGGCGACCCTACTTGTTAGGCCGACACTTCATTGTCATGACGGATCAGTGGGTACTTGTTGGAGTAGAGGATGGTGACAGAGGAGCACTAGAGATGGATGTCAAAGTTATTAAGATATGATTTTGAAATCCATTATAGGCCAGGGATAGAGAACAAGGTCGCAGATGCCTTGTCCAGGTGTATGGGAAAATTGCATATGACAGCAATTTCAGTACCACTGATGCTGGATTGGGAAGCCATTAAGGAGGAGAGTGCACAATATGAGGAGTTGGGAAGGATTAGGGCTGATTTACTGAAGGAGAAGAGTAGCCACCGTTATTCTTTAGAAGATGAGAGGCTCTTATACTAGGGGAGATTTTTGATACCTAAGACATAAGTTCACATTTCACATCTGCTCCAGTAATTTCATGGGAGTGTTGTTGGGGGTCATTCAGAAGTGCAGAAGACTTACAAGAGACTTGCCTTATAATTGTATTGGAAGGGGATATGCAATGATGTGGAGTAGTAGATAGCCATATGTGAGATATGTCAGAGAAATAAGTACAGGGCCATGTCTTAAGAAGGATTACTATAGCCCTTAGCTCTACCAAGTTCGGTGTGGGATGAGGTATCCATGGATTTCATAGATGGATTACCCCGATCATAAGGGTTCACAGTGATTTTAATGGTAGTGGACAGGCTGAGCAAGTAATGCTAATTTCATCCCGCTACGATACCCCTACACGGCATTAACAGTGGCATCAGCTTTCATTAAGGAGGTGGTCAAACTGTATGGGATACCCTGGTCTATAATATCCGATAGGGATAAGGTGTTTCTCAGTCACTTTAGGAGGGAGCTATTCAGGCTACACGGGACAGTACTGAAGAGGAGCATTGCCTACCACCTGCAGATAGAAGGGCAGATGAAGGTAGTCAATAAGAGCTTGGAGACATACCTACGATGTTTTGTGTCGGAGACACCCTGGCTGTGGGCAAAGTGGTTAGCATGGGCGGAGTACTAGTACAACACTTCATATCATTCTACTTCTCAGATGACCCCATTCAAAGTGTTGTACTAACGGGATCGACCTCACCTTGTGCATTTTGGGCATAGTAGCACCCAATTTTTTTCGTAGAGTATTTGGAGAAAAGAGATATGGTGTTGAAAGAATTGAAGAGGCATTTGTTGAGGGCGCAGCTGATTATGAGGAAACTGGCGGATGGGCACAGGAAAGATATTCAATTTGAAGCAGGGGATAGGGTGTTCCTGAAGCTTCTCCTGAAGCTTCAACCTTACAGATAGAGGACTATCACAAACAGGAGGAAATAGAAACTAGCACCAAGATATTTTAGCCGTTATGAGATATTAGAGAAAATTAGAGCAGAGGCGTATCATTTGAGGTTGCCCCCCACCGCCACCATACATCCAATATTTCATGTATCATAGTTGAGGAGAGCTGTAGGGGACCACACAACGAGTTTAGAGCTTCCAGCAACATTGACTCAATATTTGGAGGTGGTATTGGAACCCCATGAGTTATAAGGGATGTGTCAGGAAGGAGGGGTAAAGGAGGTGTTAATCAAGTGGAGGGACATTCTAGATTATGATGTGACATATGAGCCATATGAGAGGGTGCAACATCAATTCTCGTCTTTCTACCTTGAGGACAAGGTGGTTCTTTGGTATTGGGGTACTGATATGCTTAGACCGGTCCAGAACGGACTGGTCCAGCCAAACTAGCACTTGGGTCGGCTCAAAACATACAGCAAGCAGAAGCCTGCTAATTCGCAAGCTCAAATTGTCGCCCCTTTGGGGATGGGGTCCATGGCTTAGGGAAGAAAGAGAGTTTAGGCATTTTTATTATTTTTATGTTTGCTTTAATTAGGAGTTGGCATTAGGGTTAGGGCATCTTCTAGGTGGCTAATGTTCCAAGTGCTTTGGTGTTCTTGAGCTATCATGGCATGTAAAGAGTTTTGGAGAGATTGATCCTCCTTTTGAATAGAAGATCGTTTGTATCTTGCTGTTTTTCTTTCTTTATCAAGTAATAAAGAGTGATTTCTCATGTTTTCATCCAAAAAACCCTAATTTCTGTGAGATCTAATCGCTAAAATTCTGATTTCAGCGATTAAATTCCTATTTTTCCCATTGATTCCTATCACCAACCTGCAAATAACATAATGTAAAAAATGCTAGATCACATTTTTACTCGGATTAAATTTTTTAAGATATTAAAGTACGCCTTTATTAATAAAAATATACTTTTTAACTCTTCTAACAAAAATTTTAATACCAACTAACCTGCATTAGTAGGTAGCCCTGTACGGAAATTGGTGTGAAACATAGGTCTAGTTGTACATGGACCTTCTTTTAGGCTATTTGTGTGGAATCTATTCCTCATTGAAAATGGACCTTCATATAAGAAGGAAATTAGATTAAGCACTTATCATTTTTAGTTAATTCTTTTTCTTCTTCCTAGAGGTAAGCGCAATGCGAGACACTATAGTTATTTTCTGCTTCATTACAAAAAATGTAAAGCAAAATGGTGCTTTTACTAAGCAAAGCGTCCATGAGTTGAATATCTTATATATACATACAATGCTTATTTAATTAACCAAATTTAAATCAAATCAAAAAAATATTTTTTAGCAAATGTAATGATACATCAAATAATAGTATTTTTTAGCTATTCAAAATCCTACTCAAAGGAGGGTGACATGAAAAAAGAATGAAGTATTATTAATGTGTGGCCTATTTTATCAATATATTAGACGATAGTGCAACTAGCATGCAATATATGTAAAGTTTCATTGTCAACCTACAAACAACATAATGTAAAAAATTTGCTAGATCACATTTTTACTAGGATTAATTTTTTTAAGACATTAAAGAACGCCTTTATTAATTTTAAAAAAAATATTTCAACTCCTTTAACAAAAAAATTTAATTCCATCTACATCGCAATTGAACATATAAACATCCAATCACTTTATAACTTCCTTTCCTCCAGCCCGTTCTTCCTCCCAAACACTCCCTTCCTCCCGTCTCTTATACCCTCAACATCACAGCCCATCTCTCTCCCACAACTCTTGGCTTCTCCCCTCATTGTTTGTACCTAAAAAATTCATATGAACTGGCAAATAGTACTGTGCAATTGCACAGAAAAATTTATAGTAGAGAAATGACATAAAAAAAACACACAACAGCGTATAGAACCGCCAATTTATTAAATAGCATAATTGCGATTGAATAACAGCCAGGTACAATTGGTTTTACTATTTTTCAACAAACTTTTTTTCTGAACACAACGTCTTCTAGGTATAATAAGCAACATTAATTACAATTATTAGCTTTCAAAACCTTTATAAATAAATTTATTATACGTGTAAATATATCTACTCTAGGCCCACCCTCTAAGTGATACACATTCCAATCTCTATGCACCACAAAAAGTGTTCATAAGTGAAGAAGTGATTGAGAAGCCTTAAGTTTTATATAAAGAGGTGGATAATTTACTCTAAATGAGCTACGCCAAAAACTTTCGAAGAGTATATAAATAATTGAATTAAGTGTCCAAGTAAACTTGCTTACCCGCACGTCCTTACAAATTTGATATTTATTTAAGATATATACATATCCATCTTTCATCTGCCACATGAAAACTCATTCGTCTATCAATAGTTTGTTACACAACACAATTTATTTTTCAGCCAAACTTAAATTCACGTCTTGTAGAATAGATCCTCACCTGATCTTTTAGCCACAAATTATTCTTTTTTCATTTGAGGGATCAAACCACAGCCAAATAGGCAATGGTCGAATTATTCTATCAAAAACACTTAATATTTTAAAACAAATATATTAGTAAGAAAAAAAAAGAAGAAAACTTACAGCTTGCTTTTCTAGGCTGTATCTATTTGTCACTTCCTGAAACCGTGCCAATGCCTGCAAAGAAATTCGTGAGAAATAAAAGTGCAGATAAACTCAATTCAAACCAACGTAAAATTCATACTTTTCTGTATTCTGTTTCAAACTGGCGCAGGTAATTTCTTTTTGCCAAAATTTGTGCTTCAATCTCCATAAGCTCCTTAGAAGTATCTTCATAAGAATTTGCACACATTGCCTCAATTGCATAACTGGCAGGCTTAAAAAAATTGTCACCTGAAAATGAAAATCAAAATGATAGGCCAACGAAATTAGACAGACTAGCTGTTTATTTAATGGAAAAGAATCTGACAAGCAAAAAAAAAAAAACATCATTAGTGCTGACCCCAAATAGTAGGGATAAGGCTAATGAGGATGATTATTAGTGCTGACCATAAACAGCAAAAATATGAGTGCCAGGTTTTAGTTCGGAAACTTCGCAGGGCTGGAGACCTTCCAACCTTTTGAAGAAGGCAGCATCGGGGTCTTTTGCCATAGCTAACTGCATATCAGAATGCTAAAGTCAAAAATAACCTCTACTCCATAAACAAAATCCACAATTCAATAAATGATACAGAATCACATACCGCATTCACTGCTGAGTCCATACGGTACACCTGGAAATGTAGGAAGTACATCCCTGCGGAAGTAACCTTGCCAGTCTTTTCACTGTCTTCCTGTAATCATCACAAATACCAAGTCATTTAATATCTTCCACAGCCAATCACCAGTAAAGTAAAGCAGGAGGCCACTTTAAATGCAGCTAATGACTAGAGTTTTAAAATTAAATGATTGTTCTACTCATCACATTGCCAGCAAGACACAGGAATGCGGATCAAATTTCACTAGAACACCCCTAAAAAGTCACCTATATGATATATATGAGAAAGTCAAAAGAAATAAAGAGAATTGTTTAGCTTTCACCTTGTATACCTCATTTACGCAGCAAAATGTAAAAGATGAGTAGAATATAAATGCAACAAATAAATCCTAATACAAAATCTTCTTACACAGCCACCAAAAGATCTAAAATAAGGGAAACAGAAGTACATGAATCCACAATAGTCACCTGTAGTGCTAAGCCATAACCGCCATTTGTCTCTTGTTCGAAGTAAAGAAGCTTTACCGATATCAAAACATGTTAGTAAATCTAATACTAGAAAGCAGAAGTGAGTAATGTATCAGAAAGAACAATTAAAGGAAACACAATAGAAAGAGCAAGTGATTGTTAAAAAAATGGTGAATAGAGAAAATTAATCCAGGAACTATCATACTTTAAATTTACTTTGTGCAGAAGATGAAACTCTGATTACTATCCCTGACTGTGCTTGCTGTTCATCAATAGTAACACCAAAAAACTGGGCAGATTGTTTGTCAACCTGTAAGAAGGTAGGTGGTCTAAGAGAAGGAAAAAGAAAGAGGCGTTCAATACAAATGAAAACAGACTGTTCAAAACACCTTTCCACTAAATGATGTCCCAAGAGGAAGTGGTCTAATTGTGACAGTTCCATTTAGAGCATCTTCAAGAACAGTAGCTGAGACTGATGTCTTTATAGGAACTCCTAGCTTACTATATTTTTTAAGAGTAAGATATAAGCTTCCAAATCCAAAAACTTGTAAATATTCAGAAAAAAAAACACCAAGAACTTGTAATGAGCAAAACAGAGAATATAGCACAGCTATGCCAATACCTTTATAAAACAAAAGCAGATCAAACAATTCCAAGTCCTGAAATAACATTAACATCTTAAGACTCACCTGAATAATGCTGCAAACATTGTATTGACAGTACCAAGATTTGATAGATCAATCTCCATATCCATAGCATCATGTTCTAAAGCCTATGAAAGTGGCTTTTAAAAATTCAGTTACATATAGAAACCAAGCTTTGTAGTGAAAACAAAAGTTGAATCATCAAATATTGACTAGCTTGGCATGGAGATATAACAGCATGCATCAATTTGCGGTGTCTCAACTGGACAGATTTAGAAGTTTAAAGAACATGTAAAAATGTAGTGCTCTGTATATACTAATCTAAAGGACTCCAATTATTTGTCCTTTGTGAAGGACAACAATTTCATACCTTTGTGAATATGGATGATAACTTATCATATTTTTACAAATAAGGAAAACTAATCTTGGAATAAATTCGAGGTTTCTTCAACCCTTGCTAAGCATAAATGGGTTTTTTAAGACTTTTTTTTTTTTTACTTTGATATTACTGATGCAGTTTTTTTTATGAAACATTGGTATTAAGACAAAACTAACACCTAATTTGTATGCTATGGTTTTATAACAAACTCTAATAATAATATCATGGTCTTTTTTTTTTAATAATAATATCATGGTCTTATGGCAAACTATAATACTAATATTAGGGTTTTAACAAACCCTCAGATACCAAAATTACATAACAAACTCTAGTAATAATACAAGGGTTTCAACAATCCATGCATATCTGCCAAGGTTTAATGTAGGGAAAGCAATAATGCTTCTCACCAGATCAATTTTAAAGGACCATTATCATAATAATTAATTATACTTCATTTATATTTATTTTATTTTCGTTAAGTAATAGGGGGGCTTGATAAAGAGGGCACAATCAACTACTATAAAAACCAAATTTATAGAGAAGTCACAACAAAGATTCTATAACTAATGTTTATGATATCCACAAGCCCACTAGTGCAATGAATCCACACCACTCATAATTCAAAGTCAACTATGATCGAAAGCAAGTGCAAGACTCAATCATTCATCATAGATGATAAAAGATATAAAAGTCACTATCATTCCTCATAATAGCTCTATGTCATTAAATTTGATTCAATGCGGATTTGGAAATCAAAGGATCTTGATTCTCCATGCAAATAGCAAAGATTGGAGATGACAAAGGAAAGAGAAGATATGAGAGAAAGAATAAGAGAGAGGTTGGTTGTGGGAGAGAAAAAAAGAAGCAAGAAGGAAAAGAAGGAAACGAGAGACAGGAGATGGGTTGAAAGAGGGCATAGGGAAAAAAAGAGAGGGAATCATAAATGATGAGAGATCCAAGAAAAAGTGACACTAGAAATCGTTGATCGAGAAAGGGTGTGATGACCGGTTTAGGCTGGGCCGGTCCAAACCGGCCAGCCTTCTATTAATAGCCACGACCCAACAGAGGGTTGTTACGGGACTATTCGCGTGAAACAGAGAGAGGGCGGACGGCGACTGCGTGCAGGAGAGCGAGGTAAACTTCCTTTTTCTAATTTTAGCAAACGATTGTCGTCAAGGATAAGAAATAACGATTCATTTTCATTCTTATAGTTAACGGAGTTTTAATTTGGGAGAGATTTCAAGAACAAGAGAAAATACCGTGGAAAAAGAAGGAAAAATGTTTGTTGGATTTTCTTTCAGATTTTCTTATAAATTTTCTTCTTTTACTTCGTTTAAAGCGAACGATATATTTCTTGAAGAGTTGAAGGTAAAGGAAGAGATTTGAAGCAGAGAGAGATTTTGAGAGAGCAAGAAGAATATAGGGATTTTGAGAAAATTCCTATTTTGTAAGTAAATTCTTCATGTTATGGTTTTAATTAAATTTTGTTAATTAATCATATTTCTTTCATGAAAATTATATTGTGCAATTTTAGAAATTTTGGAGAGAGAGATCAAGATTATAGGAGTTGATCAATCAAGGATTCAACAAGAAAAGGGAATTTGGGATTCGAGGTTGCACCCTACGTCAAAGACTTGAGAGAATCAAAGTGGGAAAATTATGTTATTTTATGATTTTATTCATGTTTGCAATCTTCTAAGAAATTTATTAATTTTTGTATTATAAAATGAGGTATAAATATCTTATGATTTTATAGTCTTAAGAACAAATTCATCCGCTATAAAGGTTTGAAAGTTTATGAAAATGAAAGATAATATTTATAGAGATCCATGTAAGATATGCTATATGCAATGGTAACAATAAGGATGAAAATGAAAATTTAAAAGGGAAAATAGAAAAGAAAAGGGAAGCAAAAAAGTTATATATGCATGGAAATAATACATATGTAATATAACAAGGAAAAGGTATTGAAAACTTACAAGAGTTCACCCCCTTTTGGTACTGGCTGAGAACGTCGTACTCGTGCACGTAAAAAAAAGGAAAATATAATGGAAATGGAAAAAGAAAAATGGAAAAGGTTGTACTTTTAGGTACATTGAGATGGTGCTCCTGTATGATTTAAATGGAAAAAGGAAATATCAAAATTGTTTAAAATGTTTTAAAGCAAAATGATCGGATATGTATAAATTATCGAAATAAATGAAATAAAGTTAAGAAATGATTTGATACATATTAAAGATTATAAGAGTATTATAAATAAGAATATTCATATTAATTGTTCTAATAGTTACCCATTGAGTTTGCTTCGTAAACTCATTCCATTAACTAATATTTTCATGTAAGATTTCAAGTTCTTGGAATGACTGATAGGGAAGAACATGTTTATAGAAGACGACGTGCAAATGGAAACAGGTAAAACGATTGAAGAAAATGATTAGTTTTAATATTGATTGATTTATAGTTTTGTGATTAGTGGCTCTTCAGTTTATTCAAAAGTTTATGTTAATATGATTTTTTTTTAATTGGGATGAGATTGTAATACCGTCTGATTTTCAGTATCCGCCTCGTTAAATCGAGTATTCGGGCCGGGTCGTGACAAGGGCCTCCAATTGAGAGAAAAATGTAAAGAGAGAGAGGGATGAGGAAGCACCACTAAGAAAAGAAAATACAAGAAACTAAGAAATTTGAAGGAAATTTTTATTCAATATTTTTCAATAATTAGAGCTACAAACAAACCGAGTGTTCGATGAGTTGCTCGTGGCTCGGCTTAATAAGAGCGCGTTTATGTTCATTTGATAAGCTAAACGAACAAGCTTGAACACTTTTGAAAAATACTCGATCGCTAAATAAATGAGCTTGAACAACTTGTCGTTTGGTACGTTTATATTCATGAACAACATCGTTTAAAACTCATGAATATGCTCGTTAAGAAGCTCGTATTTGGCTTCATTTAAATCTCTATTAGAGCTCGATTATGCCTTATTTAATTAAGAATAAGATTATGCCTCATAAGGTGATTAAATCTCACCTTATTTAAATAAATTTAAACAAAAACATTATAAAAAAAAATTTAAATTTCCCATTGGACCCACCTGCCTCTCTCTCTCCTTTGTTTCCATTTTTAACTCTCATGTCTGCCTGCTCCAAAAAAACAATGGGACATTTAGTCACACAATGCCTGGATTAGTTTGAGTTTGCTCTATAAAAGAAAATACATGTTGAATAGCGGTTGTTGTACAGTAGGTAGCAGGCGCGGATGAATTGGATGTTGGTATTTGTAATTTTAAGTATTTATTTTATGCTAAACGAGCCAAACAACCAACTTGTTAAATGAGGCTCTAGACTGGTTAACAAGCGGCTCAATAAGCCTAAATAATAGAGCTCAAACTAAAACACGAGACAAGCTTGAGTAGGGGCTTTTAAAAAGAGCCCGAGCTCGAACAGAGGCTAAAAAAGATCGATTCTTATCAAGTCGAGCTCGAACAAGTAACTGGAAAACGAGCTTGAGCTCGGCTCGGCTCGGCTCGGTTCATTTGCAGCCCTACCTTTAATAAACTCTAAGATACTCTATAAAAATTTAAAATTTATCCATAAATAAATAACTTAAAATAATAATAATATGTTTTAATATAAATTAATTAACAAATTATTTAAAAAAATAATAATTTTGGCATCAATGTCAAACATATATCCTAATCAAACGATCTTCATCAATTCCCTCACGATATAAAGAACTCTCAAGAGGAGAGTCATGCTAAAGATACTCGTCAAACAAACCAGGGAAGGAACATTGTAGTTCACTATATATCACCTATGTTGCACCGATACACCTATTTATGAAGGCGTGTTGTATCTGATATACCAATACACGGATACGCCTCTGATACGTGTCAGATACGGCTTTGTCGTATCCAATTAAAATACTATTTAATTTCAAAAAAACGTGCGTATTGGATACTCGTGTCCATTTAAAAACAAAAAAAAACCGAAAAAAAGACCCGTCGTATTTACTTCCACGGCTACGAGCGAGGTTCTCTCATTTCCGAGATGGATTCGAGTCTCTTGATAATATGAGAATATTAGAAATTGCTAATATTTCACTTGATGAGACTGAATTAGAAGCTATGATATTTCTTGAAGATGATATAGAAGTTCAAAGACAAACCACTAAAGAAGCTAATCATATCATTCCTTCTATTGAATAGTTAAAACTTCATGTGCTAGACAATTTATGTTTATGCTTTTGTTGTTGTACTAGACATTTAATGCTTACTTTTATTTTGAAATTATAAGCTACAAGGCTACAAATTATGTTCCTTTCAATTTTTTTTGCAATTTCAAATATTATGCTTTGATTGCTTTCTTAATTTTTATGTATGATTTATAAATTATAATACTGTGTCCGAGCCGTACCCGTATCCAGTATTTTTAAGAATTGATGTGTCTCGTATCCGTATCATGTTGTATCTGTGTCGCCGTATCCATATCGGTGCAACATAGTATATCACACATTAATCATCTAATGATAGCCACAAATGAAATAATAATGCTAGCCTGAGAAAGCAAATGTAGCCTACTTAGACAAATAAAAAGTAATAAACATTTAGAGCTAGTTCTATAACTAGTGAAAAAAAATGAAATTAGTGATGTTGGTGGGGAAGTAGAAACTCCACTCACAAAGACACTTGCAGGAAACTTTTAGAGCTTTGCATACACCTCTATATGTAGCAAATCTTCAATAATGATTGTCCTAATGTTCATATTAGAAGGAAAATTATTAACAAAGAAATTTAGTCCAAATTTTTTAAATAATTTATATGAGTTTGAGGCATAAAATTCCTTGAGTTTATTATATAAAAAACATCATAACAAAGATAAACTAACATGTAATCAGCTTCATTATAATCTCAAAATTTCTTGCAAACATTTGTCATAGATTTTGAATTTTCATTTTAGAAAGTAATTTCTATTGTTAAATCAAAAATGTATTTTATGCACACACTTAGTAAATAATGCACCTTAATCAAAATATGGACACACAAGTAAAGGTATGAGATCTTTAAGAATTTGAGGTTATGACTCGTACTTCAAAGAGAGGATTTTCATTATATATGTTGGCAAAAGTGCTATAAACATATTCAATCGTAAGTAAAATGAATCCTAATTTTCCATGTTATACTAATAAGACACCATAATATATTTCCCTTTTTTTTTTTTGAAAACATCATAACAAGATAAACTAACATGTAATCAGCTTCATTATAATCTCAAAATTTCTTGCAAACATTTGTCATAGATTTTGAATTTTCATTTTAGAAAGTAATTTCTATTTTTAAATCAAAAATGTATTTTATGCACACACTTAATAAATAATGCACCTTAATCAAAATATGGACACACAAGTAAAGGTATGAGATCTTTAAGAATTTGAGGTTGTGACTCGTAATTCAAAGAGAGGATTTTCATTATATATGTTGGCAAAAGTGCTATAAACATATTCAATCATAAGTAAAATGAATCCTAATTTTCCATGTTATACTAATAAGACGCCATAATATATTTCCCAATTTTTTTAAAAAAAACTTAGTTAGCCTAACCATACATGAATAAAGAATAAAAGGAAAATGAAGATTTCATCTGAATCCTAAAAAATTTTCATAAGATTCTTTTCGAAAATAAGTGAGAACTCTTATGCCCCCGATTAGACAGTTAAGATAAGAAGATCATGAGGGTGAACAATCTGTTTTAAAAAAATAAGTTTACCATAAGGCATCAACATTCTTAGAGCAAAGAATAAAATTTGCCATCTTGAAAACCTATAAGCACTCATTAATATAGAATCATGATCTCATATAGTTCTTGATCATCCTAACATAAAATCCATACTAATATATTGGCACGACACATTTGGTTTACACAACGAAATGTATAGATAATTATTTTGCATAATAGTTATCCCGACTGACAAGTTCAACACTGACTTTTGATTCACAGCATTTTTGAAGTAGAAGCCATTAAAACAGCTTGTCTACTAAACAAACAATCTTGTCATGACCTATGTGACCAGCTGTTACCCCAAAATGTAACCCCTAGAAAAGGAAATTTTTTCAATGTGAAAATGCATGACTTGGATCCTTTCAGAAGAAATACATCATGAATCCTATAATCAAAAGATAATCAATAAATCACTGTGATTCTAAGCAAAATAAATAAAATGAGAGTCAGGGAAGAATATATGGTCACCTTTTTTTCTCTCAGATGAAGCTACTTCAATAGTCACGATAATAATTAAAATATAAGCTTTACTTAAAATACCAGAAACATTAATCATAAAACTACGATTACGTTTGGAAATAAAAATATTCAAGCATAAGGGCACATTGAAGAAATAAAAAAAGCCTAAGACAATGTAATAGTAAGGACAAAAAAAAAACACAAGAAACTCAAAGGGGAGCTTGATCCAAAAGGATCCCGGTACCATCAATTTTTTGGACAACACTCCAGAGTAGGGAATCAACTCTACTTGCGACTGCTCTTGTTTGATGTGTTGTCATGCAGTAAATCACCTCATTTTTCACAAAATTTAAGAAAATCATACATAAAAATATAAAGCAAAATGCAAGTAAAAGCCAATGGAACTGTCAGCAAAAGAAGAAAAGGGAAGAAGATTTCCAAGAAGCCTAATAGCCTCATTACACTGTTCTGGTAATATCATTTTCAATTTGCTCATTAAATTAATATATTCTTTGTGTCTGCTAATCTCCATTTGCATGGATACCTAATCACTCATATTGGACCTCTCCAGTTTAATAGTAGACCCACTTAGTAGGATAACCTAGAAATATTGGAAGCTTTGTGTGATCACATTATATTGCTTTGGATGCTTTTTAGTTGAGAGGTACACCTCCGTTAACTCGTAGTGTAAGTAGGTGACACTCTAATAGACAATACACCCAAATACTCCCTCAAATTCACTTAACGTTTTGGACATCAATCCTATCCAAGATAGTTTTGGATCATTGCTACACTATATATTACATATTAAGAAAAGAGTTTAAATGGAAAAATTTATTGATCATCGTTTTAATTTATTGAAAAGAGATTTTAAAATGTACATGTGTTAAAACTCTCTAATTTTAATAATGTTCAAAGTTAGTGTTTCATGGTTTCTTGTGATGCAATTTCTTGTGATGCATCAAGTGTAGTTAATGGAGGAGTTTTGAGCTAAAAAGAAAATTCAATTGTCAGGAGTGTCAAACAATGAGCAAAACCCTCCAATCCAAACAAAAAAAATTTGGGTTCAAGTTGACCCGTTTAATAAATATGTCAAGTTTGGGTTCGAAATTTCGATCCATTTATTAAACAGGCTGGGTTGGAGTTAACCCATGAACTAAATTTTGACCCGAAAGTAACACGCCTAATTTTTTTCTTTAAATTTTTTTGCTCATTGATATAATCATGGGAAAATGACCAAAATAGTCTCTTAACTTTTTATGAATGATCAAAATGGTCCCCAACTATATTAAAAGACTATTTTTGTCCCTCAAATATAGTACTATTTTGGTTCCTCCATAAAGAGTTGAGGGCAAAATGATCATTTAATATAATTCGTGACCATTTTGGTCTTTCATAAAGAGTCAAGGACCCATTTTGATTTTTTTTTTCATATGATCTTATTTTTTAGCAATTAACATAAACTCTATAATTGATAAGTTACAAGAAAAAATATTTAATCAAAATAGGTTATCGGATCATGTTTGGATTGACTAAATTCCAGTCGAGTCAATATCGGGCAAACTGTTTTAACACCCCTGTCAATTGCTTTAAAATAACTTGAATGATAAAAAGTAACAAAATATTTAAAATATAAAAAGGAGTTCTATGTAATTATAAAAACACTTCTATATTATAGACATCATTTGTTTCCTAAAGAGTTTGTCCAATATTATTGATAAATAATCAAAAAAAAATTATGATCGGACACGAATCTCGAGGCAAAATCAAGTTGGAAACTTCCTAAATTAAATTTGGGACCATCCAAATTCTGATTTCAATAAACTTATAGTCAAACTGAACGTCTCGAGAACACGAACCCAACGACACCAAATTCGACTCAATCTGTGAACCCAAATGAGTCCAAATAAAGGACCCAAAGCATCGTTGAAAGGTTCAAACCACAATTCGGATTACCGAACGCGACATACTTATAGTCGAATCGAGCAGCTCGACGAAGCGAATCCAACGAGCCCAAGATCACGGAATCCCGACATCATTAAGAACTTCAAATTACTAACGAACTGTCCACGATCAAGTGATTCAACATCGGTCGTCCATCCAAATCACTCCCCATTTACCCTTGATCTTCCTACTATTTGTGGGTCATGTCACTCTAGGAAATCTATAAATAAACCCCTCCTTCCTCTTGAAAGGAGACCCCTAAGCCTAAGGAAAATAAAGATAGATCGGAGATTGATTTGCCTCCTTGTCACTCTAGGAAATCTATAAATAGACCCCTCCTTCCTCTTGAAAGGAGACCCCTAAGCCTAAGGAAAATAAAGATAGATCGGAGATCGCTTTGCCTCCTTGCCTACTCGACCATCGCCTGGAGTTCCACCGGACCACCACCTGACGCTCGGAGTTCTACCAGACCACCATCTGATGCCCTGAGCTCCGTCGGACCACCACGTGATGCCCTGAGTTCCGTCGTACCACCACCTGACGTCGGAGTTCCGTCGCACCACCACCTGACAACCGGAGTTCCACCTGACCACCACATAATGTCGGAGTTTCGCCGGACCACCACCTTACGCCAGAGTTCCGCCGGAGCACCACCTGACACACAAAGTTTCCCTAACTTCCGTCGGACCATCAACTGACATCGGAGTTCTGCCAAACCATCAACGGACGCTTAAGTTCTATCAGCTAACACCCGAACTTCCAAGTGACAACAGAATTTCGACGGACCACCAAGTAACCGCGGAGTTCCGCCAGGCCACCAAGTGACATCGGGCTTTCATCTACCCTTAACTTCAACCACACGGTTGGCATTTGTAATCTGATCGCCCTCGAGGGCGAGTCAGCCCACTGTAATTTAGTCGAATTCTAGTGGAATCATTTTCAACTGTGTCAGGCCTCATGGTTTTTCCCCTTTCCAGGATTTTCCACGTAAAAAATCTTATGTTCTTTGTGTGTGAGCTGGATATCCGTGCGACGCTAAGACATACAATTATAACTCTACCACCGCATATATTCTAGCCCACAACAATTATCATTATCAATCTTTAAGCATTTACGAAAGAAATTAGAACACTAACATGCTAATGGATTGAATTCTCGAAATAATATGTTATTTTACTTAAACATATAGTTGAAATTGGAGAAAGCTTATTGCTGCATTCAGTAGAGTTGCTATCATTTTGCATCCTTTAAAATAATATGACTATTTTTGCCATATTAGAGAAGTTGGCAAATTATATAAACTTTAATTGAATATATGAAGACATAAATAATGACTCAACTACATGGGAAATTATAAACAATGGTTACTGAGGCATGTTAGAACATAATAATTGCTAAATGGAACTCTTCATTTTCTCTCAAACTTAAGTGTTCCAACAACAACAACAACATCAAGCCTTCATCCGCTATGTGGGGCCGGCTACATGAATACTTTTTTGTCATTCTGTTTTGTTAAGAGTCAAATTCACATTTAAATCTAATTAAAAAGAAGATCATTTCTAATATGTTCTAACCAAGTTCTTTTAGGTCTACCTCTACCTTTCTTAATATAGGTCAAATATAATTCATCTACTCTCCTAACTAGGTCATCAAAAGGCCAATGTTTTATGTGACCAAACCTTCCAAGGAGACTCTCTCTAATCTTATCTACAATTGGAGCTACTCTGCCCTTTTCATGTATATACTCGTTTCTCATTCTGTCCATAAGAGTGAAGCCACTCATCCACCTTAGCATCCTCATCACTGCAACACGTAACTTAATTTTATGCTTCTGTTATAATGGCCAACTTTCCATGCCATAAAGCATTGCAGATCTCACCACCAACTTATAGAATATTCCCTTAAGTTTGTTGGGTACTTTTTGATCACACAAAAGGCCTGATGCATTCCTCCACTTTGACCATCCAACTTGAATTCTACTAACCATATCCCCATCTATTTCACCGTTACGTTGAATAATAGACCCGATATATCTAAAACGTGTACTCTTATTAAAACCTTGATCACTCAAAGTCACAATTCCCCGCTATATTTATTACTACTAAAATTACATTCCATGTATTCAGTTTTTAGATCTACTCAAAGGAAAACCTTTATACTCTAAAGTTGACATCCATAATTCAAGTTTAACTTCTTCTCTAGTCTTATCAACAAGAAGAATATTATCAGCAAAAAGCATACACCAGGGTACAACCTCTTGTAAATGTCTAGTAAGAACATCCATGACTAAAGGAAAAATAGATGACCTAAAAGTTGATCGTTGATGTAATCCAACTAAAATAAGAAAACACTTGATCAAACCACCTAGTTTTCGAACACAAGAAATAGCTCCGGCATACAGATCCTTAATGACTTGAATATAAGCATTATTAACCCCATTCTTTTCTAGAACTCTCCATAGCACTTCTCTTGGAACTTGTGTGCTAGTTGGATGTAAATTTTTTTACGTGAGTCTAAAGAAGTCTACTTATATCGATGTAAGACTTGGACCTATTTGTATGATAAATTATTTCATTTTTACTTTTTCTTCTACACAGTTTAAGATTGGCTTTGCAAGTGTGATTATTTTTAGTTAAATTTGTTATAAATCTATATCTTTCATTATAGTGTGAATCCTGATTAAAGTGTAGGGTTTTATGATCTGAATTTTCTTGCAAAATTTCTTATTAAATGATCATTAAATTATAATTTGGAACGAATTATTCTAGCTTATTTTCTTAAATAAAAAAAATAAGTAATTGTCTTAAATGAATTTTTGTTTTGCTTGTCCTAAATCAGTGAACCCATATGAAAGCACATCCCCAACTCAAATAACTAAGTGTAATCTAGTCACAAACAAACATTAATGGTATCATACAAAATGCTTGTGATAGGTACATAGATGTAACAATGTGTATTGGTGGGTATTTAAGAGAATGAGTAGTCTATTTTTGTTTAGAGGGAGGGTGTATCCCTATTTTTGGACAAAGTTTAGGTAGAAATCTCTAAAAACAAAAAGACAAAAAAAAAGGGTCCCTTCTTTGAGTTATTCGATGTTTAGAGGAAAAAATTAAATCATAGAAGCAAGTTAACAATAATGTGCATATGTTTATCATAATTTTGATCCAAGTTGCCAAAGAAAAAATAGCTAAAAGAAACCCAGTGCAAATTTAGCTACATAATGCTAGTAAATCAATCTTAAACAAAAATTGCAATGGTTCATGGAAAGTAAATCAAAGATCCTTTTGTCCTAAAAGAAAGCTTTCAATTTTAATTAGTTCACAAACATGGCTTAATCACTAAACTTTATTTTGATTAAATATACGAAACTGCCACGCCAAAGAATATAAAAGATCAAATATGCTCAAAAAAATATGATTACTTCATACATGAAAGAAACCTGAGTAACATTCGATGATAGTACAAGAGCTACTATGAAGATTAGCATTTTTGAGCTATGTAGATTATCCTTTGAATGAAAAATCACAATAAATATTGGGGAAGAAAGTTCACAGCATTCCGACTATTTTAAGCAAACATCACAAATTGCACAAACTTGCTATTTTCTGGTCTAATACTATGAGCCAAAAAAATAAAAAGAATGAAAAAGCATTCACCTCAAATCCAGCGGCATCATATTGTCTTCTTTTCTCTGGATCAGATAAAATGCTATATGAAAAAGCAACTTCTTTGAAAAGTTCTGAAGCTTCAGGATTACTGGCATTTTTATCAGGGTGATACCTATTTTTTTCCAGCAAATTAGCAGTAACTGTGATTTTCAAATCCAAAAATCTTATGTGATCATATCATGCATATTAAGTGCAATATTAAAAACTATCAATAAAATAAATAAATAAAAATATATATCTAGAGATGATGCATACTTGCATAGGTACCAAATTGTTAAATATCAAAATTTTGATCAAGTGATTACCGTGGAAACATAAGTCATCTGACGTGCTTGTATGGAAAGAAAAGGTTAAAAGAATGTGATAATGGAGAAAAACAAACCAAATATAAACATGTGAGATTAGGATATGTTTCCTGTTCATTATTTATGAAAAACCATATTTGGATGATCTACTTATTTTTTGGTGCACAAATAAATAAAAAAATCATTTTTGGCAATCAAAATTGGAAAACACAATTAATTAAAATTACAATCAAAATCATTAATTAATAGTATCTTATTAGGTCAATTAATATTTAAATTAAGCATATATATTTAATTAATCAAAGTCAGGTTTGATTAATATTTAAATGATAAAAACTTTAAAATATTATCATAATTAAAATCCTAATTAATCATCAGTGATTATTGATTTTTCAGTAGATAAGTGACTAATTAAGTATCACATGAATAATTACCACAAATAAAAAAAAAGAACTTTATTGATCTTAATAAATTCCTAACTAGTCACTAATTAACCAAAGTATATTTTTATTCTTTTTTTTTTGTTAATTAAATTTTTTTAATTTTTTTAAGCTTAAAAATAATAATTACTATTAATAAACACTATTTAACAAAATTAAAATCTTAATTATTTTTTATTTAGCATAAATGACTAATTATTATTATTACTAATCAAATAATTAATAGTAACCACAAAAAGCTACAAAATGAACAAACAGCAAGATACGTCAGGTTAAGCATATATGCATTGACAAATTAAACTATCCTATCAATCATTACACATTTTTTTAGAGTTATTATACCATTATTACTTCATGTAGTCGCACAATCCTCTTAAAGAGTATTAACCTTAAGTCATATAGTCCTTGTTTGAAGTCACATAATCCTCTAATCTCACATTTCAATAGCTCTGCAGGAAGCATTCTCATTCATTCATTCACATATTCATATCATTATGCCAGTTCATGAGGTATATTCAAGAAAAACAAGACTAGTCCTACCATGGAACTACTCATCTCATCATTGGCATAAACAAAAGGAAAAAAGAGCTAAAAGGTTTACAAATATCATGCAAGGAACATACTAACAAGAATAGGTTATGATTTTCCACCAAAATAGTCATGAAGAACAGATGTCGATGCCTTCCTTAAGTTCTCGACTACTCGAATGACTGAAGGTCCCCTTGTTTAACTTCAATAAGGCAATAGTTCATATCCCCCAACTTTCATGGCTACTCAAAGAAACAATAACCCTTAGGCACTAGAACAGTCGGTTTATATAGGAGAAGGGGTAGGAGATCAATGGGCAATTAGTCATACACTTGGCACCATACAACATATTAAATCATGGTGGAAGCCTTCTAAATACCAAAACAAATGTATAATCACAATAAGTGGTTACTTTTCTAATGGCAAAAGATAATTTCTGGATCGAACAGCTAGCAAGAGGACCATCGTAGATTCCTTACAATTGCCAAAAGTTTCTTACAAAAGCAAAAGTTAAAACACATGATTACTTCGTTACATGTCAAACAAAATACAACCAGTTTGAATAGCATTACTCATCGCTCAGATGGGTTCCAACTTCCAATTCATTAAACTATTTCTACGCAAACAACCTTCAAGGTCTTGATCATCCTATGCTCTATCTATTCAACTTTCTTAATTGGTCGGCCCAATCAAGTCAAAAACAAGAAATTCCAAGTATTGAAACTTTTGGGTTCTCAAAGAGTTTTACCTTGTCCATCATTGATGGTTTCTCCTACATGTCTAATAGAACTTTCACCACTCTAGTTGTGATCTTCTCATGTAATATGTTTAAGGAAACACTCTTTATTATTGTCGAGCAGACAACTCCGATCACCGATATGTTTAGATATTTGAGTTATCTAGGCACTTGGTCATTAGATTTTTTCAAGAAAGATAGATATAGCTTTTCCTATAATATGTAAGCTTTAATCAACATCGTCTAATATCTGAAAATATTCCAATCAAAATTTTCAATCTTCAAACTTGCATAGTAGCCAATCAATGTTCCAACTTTTCCCCTTTAATGCTTAGGGCTAATATCAATTATTGAGGGAAAGTGAATATGCAATAGCAATATTTCAAAACTAGGGACAGGGGCGGAGGGAGGGGGGGGCAAGGGGGGGCACGTGCCCCCCCTAATTTTTTTTTTTTTCATGGATGGCTGCATGCGAGTATGTGACAAGAGCTTAAAGCATTTTTTTTTTTTTTGAGAAAAGAAATAGATTTAGGTATAATTATTTAGTCACCATTTTTATTACATATAGTATATTCATAAGAAAAAAAATATTTATCAAATTTATTGATCAAAATTTTTTTGGTCAAAATGAATCTTAAAAGTATTTTATTTATTTTAAGATATGTGTAATATACATTTAATTGAATTTTTTATGTTTTGCACTCATTTTAAAGCAAATTTAAATGTGGTGGATTAATTTACATAAAAAATCAGCATTATTTTTATAAATAATAAGACCTAACAATTCCATAATTTAACATGCAAGAATATGCCTTAGGCTTTGTTCGGAATAATTTTCTTACGAATTTTCACAATAATTATTTTATAAAAATTTTCACTATCAAAAGTATCATATCACAGGCCCAAACAGAGACTGCTTCTAAATGGCTTGCGTTCCCTCGACACAAACTGCTTGCTTCGTTTTCCCCTATGCTCATCTCTCGCAACTCACAATCTCGAGCACAGTTTTCCTTTTCGTTTTCGCTCCTCTCTCACCATATTATTTGCATTCTTAATTTTGATCTTACAACTCCTCTTAGCTCCAGTAATTAATAAGATGGAAAACGGAACTATTTTAATGTATTTTGACATTCAAGATGAGATGACAAACCGCCATAAAATTGACCGCCGGAAAATAAACTGTCAGAAAATCGCTGGAAAATTATGTCGGTAATGGGTTCTTTTCCAGTAGTATTTAATTTAGGCCCCCCCTGGATAAAGTTTCTGGCTCCGCCACTATCTAGGGATGAAAGCAAAGCATATGAAAACAACATAAAATAAGGGACACAAGATTTGCATGGTTCGACAAAGCTTCTCCTACGTCCAATACCACAAAAAGAGATAACTACACTAGTTTTAGTTACGAGAACAATCACAATAGCTCTCACAAGTTTTCTCACTCTTGAATCCCTGCTCTCACTCTCTTAGCTCTTCTCTCTTTCCTCACTCTCGTCATTCCACTTCTATTTTATAACAAAATAAAATAATTAAAACAATAATAATAAACCAAGGTTTTATTGCAGCATTTTTCAAATTCAAAACTTAAATTTACAAAAGGAATATAGGCACCAAATTTTAAAAGGAGATATGCACATAACCCCAGTATTTTAATTCCAAAAGAAAAGGGCGTGTCGGGTGCCTATAGAGAAGACTGCTAAATGCCTTCTTAAGACATGTTGTAAATCGTTCGAGGCATGCTTAAATTCTTTAAAGAAACACTGAAATAAATCCGTTGACGTCCAAGAAAGAAACCAATGACTTCCAAATGCTTATATGACAAGCTAATCACCACTTATCTCAGCTTTCAGCTGTCTTAGCCTCTCTAAACCAAATACTTCAGCCAACAAAAATTATGGTGAGACAAGAACAACTGACAGGGACAAATATGTCATGAAATTGGCAGTAACGAATAAACAAGGAATTAATACAAATGAAAACATTTTTCGACCAACTTCACCAATGGAAAGGGATAAAACACCGTGCTTATCACCGGACATGAAGATTTATGACAGCTTCCTAACCTAAGAGCTACCGCTCCCTACGCCATAATCTTGAGAAAAAATGCATCTCGATTGAATCCATTCTCTTTACTGAGCTAGTTCCTAACAAACGGATGATAGATTCCAGGAAAAAAAAAAAAGCCCTGACAAAAACGGGAACATTTCAAATACATAGAAGGATTCCATGATGCCCAATTGCAAATACGATATCGATATCCATTTTAAAAGGCAAATAATCTCGACAGCTTAATCCAAGAAAGGGCTTACTTGAGAGCGAGCTTTCTGTACGCGGACTTAATCTCCTGATCCGACGAATCCCTCGACACGCTAAGAACCTCATACGGATCTCGCCGGATGGCCGGCGCCGAAGGCCCATCCATTTTTCCCGACCCCATCGCCTTTCACGCACCGTCCAAAGATCCACTGTCCCAAGTCGACCCCACTCCTCTCTTCCAAATCCTATCTTCCAGCCATCGACTAAAAAACCTGCAAAACCAAATCTTCCAGAACTTTTAAATTGGGAAATTACAGTAATCCCACACCATCTAATACCAAAAAGACGCATAAAACCCCGGAAAACCTACCTTGGATTCCATTGCAGGATAGAAAACCCTCCGTGCGAAACCCAACAAATGAGCGAGCAAGAAAACAGAACTTCCCAAAAAATATCTTTACCCCCCGCGAATATATATTTACGAGTGAGATCAAAGGGAAAGAGGATAGTCAGAGTTGGCGATCGAGCTCCTTCGGGAACTGCCCTATTTTTCAGCTCCCTGGAATCCAAAATGAAGACCAGGGGAAGACGAGACGGCAGATTTGTGTGTACCTCGGAAGAGGTGGACCACGAGCTCGGCAACTTCTTTATGTGCCTAAAAACTACTACGATCTAAAGAATGCCTGAAAAGGCCTCAGTTGCCGGTCAAAATTAGCAAATTTATAGATTCATATTAAAATTTTAATATTATATTAATTTTAAGCATATTTAATATAATTATATCAAATTTATTTTCATATAATTTTCATAATGAACTATTTTAAATTGACCATTAAATATTATTTTGTAGGCGATCAAAATTAAGTACTATTGATTAATGAACCGATAAAAAATAAGTGGATCCAACTTTTTAATTGTTTTAATATCTTGTGTTTATTTAATGTTTAAGTGATTATCTTAATCATATTCTATTAATGGATAATTATATCATATGATCTTTGATTAGCATATTTACTTCAGATTTAATAATGATTATTATTTATATTTAGTAATTAATTAGTTAATCTTTGATTAATTAATATGCATGACTAATTAAAATAATTTAGATGAATTTTTCAATGAACCACAAGATTTTAATGTAGTTATATATCTTATACATAAATTTGCATATTTACTTATATAACATTAAATGCTTAAATATCATAAGAAAATATTCCTAATAGTAACTTATTTAATATTTTTTATGTATATATTTTGATAGAGTTTAAATATCAAAGCATTATTTAAATAAATATAAATATTCAAATATTAAATACGTTAATATTTAAAATTTTTGTGGCTCGTATGTAAACCCTCTATAATTTATTATTATTATCATTCTATATTTTTCAAACTACTTAAATATAGGTGAAAAATAAAATACTAAAAACAGGATGGAAAAAAAAAATTGCCTTCATGCATGTGATCTATGACAATCAAATAATAAAAGTTATCGTAATTCTAATCATTTTTAAATTTTCACTGATTTCTAATATTTTTTTGTTAAAATAGAATATGTTTAGCTCTCTTCAAGGGCGAATTATTACGGACGTCCGGCGTCCGGACATCCAATCCAAACGCGGCACGTCACCCAAATACACTGAGGCCCGATGTATTTGGGTGACGTGACGTGTCTGGATTGGTGTTTGGACGAATACGAACACCGGACGTAATAATTTGCCCTCTTCAAGGGCGTGATCTTAAAAATATGATCAAACTAATAGGTCTGACTGGTTCAACCATGAACAAGTCCTCTAGCTAGTTCAATCTAGTTCAAATTTTTGAATCCGCAATCGAGCCAGAGAATTGGTGAACTAATTCGTTTTTTGATGAATTGGTGGATTCAAATATAGAACAATTTCTAACAGTTTTATTTTAATTAGATGACTATAATAAAAGATTCAAAAGTTCAAAGAAGTTCAAATCCTCTCCAATTTATATTTTTTGAATCAGTAAGTTGAATATTAATATTATTTTAAATTGAACATCTTAAAAATAATCAAAATATTATATCTCAGCATTTTGATTTAAAATGATATTCAATATTAAAGTGCCCTAATTTAAAATATTATATATTGAAAAATATAATTATTGCATCATTATTACATCATCATAACTATATTACCACTTTATTTTATGCTATATACATATCCGATATCTACAAATCTACAACCGATATATAACTTTAATATTAAATATATCACTCATATAATTCATTTTTACCATTCATACTATCCTATAAACTTTAATATTTCTTTCCATCATCCAAATTTATTCTATGAGTGGTATGCATGTAATATTAATGTTTTAGATATTAAATATGTAAATAGCATGAAATAAAGTTATATGTATGTAAATCCTCCTAATATAAAATAACTCATAACCGTACACATCCGACCAAGTGCAGCCACCTTCAAGCACATGCATCGATAAAGAGAGTCCCCATATTTAAGCCGCCTAACAAGTCCTTAGCAATCTTTCCAATGATGTTCCTCGCAGTATTAATCTAGCCAAGTGCAAGCTTGAAGTGATCCTTGTTGTATAGGACATGGAGCAGATCATCATAGAATGGATGAATGTCAACTAATCTATGGAGCAGAGCCCTGCATTGAGTACTCATACACACACTCACTCATGTACCCACCCATACCCATTATGGGTGGGTACTCAACATCGAGGGATAAATCGATTTACATTGCTAATCACTGTATATCTTATATTACTGCAATTCTCACTACATAGTGTGCAGCACTTAACCACGCTACGACTACGGTAAATTCTGATATGTGCTTTGAAAGTTTGCAATCATAGCAAAGGACAACAAGCCTCAAAGCCATCAATCTGTGACAGACAGCGTTTAAATGGCACTGAAAGTGGGTGGGTTTAGGTGAGTATGGAATCCCGAAAGTCACCATGGGTGGGCGTGGGTGGGCGAAGCTCGTCTGAGTAAAGCATGAGTATCAATGGGTACCCAACCAGGATCCCATGTAGGGCTTTGCTAGGAAACTCCTCAATAATGGTGGACAGCTTCTCATGAAAGTTCTGTTGGGTGAATCTCACTTTCAACTGTGATCTTTTTGAAGTTGTACTGAACCATCGTGTCAATATATATCTAGAACCAGATCGATGACCTTATAACTGCAAATGAAATAATAAGAATTTATCAGAAAGAAGGTAAGAAAAAGTAATGAGCTAAATTTCAGGATAATAGTAATGCTGCAATTTGCTTCAAGAAGTGGATGTATTATTACTAGTTAATATAAGAAACTTTAGTTTGATTATCACATGCATCTCATCATAACATGGAAGTAATGGGCCTGCTTCAACAAACTGAAGCTCTAACTCTATATGCTAATAAGAAGAACTAAGCTAAATAGCAGAACAACTACCAGCATAAATTAATAGAAAGACAAGCCAGCTAGAAGAATACTAAAAAACATGGCATGTTTTAATAAAAGAACCCTAAAAAGTGACTAAGAGATCAACCTTTATACACTGGATGTCACAAAAACTCTAACAATGGCATTGAGTATGCAAACCTTAAAAGACTTCAAATACGAAAACAAAGTTCAAAAGAAGAAAATCACATGTTAAATAGCATCGGCTTACGAAACTATCCATTAACAAAAGATACTATCTGCTATCACCAGAGAAAAGCTTCAACATTGCATTAAATAATACATATTCAAAATACTAAATTCTATATGTTTGTATTCAGCTATAACTTACATTTTAAAAGTAAAAAAATAAATAAAATTTTTAATTAAAATAAAATAATAAATTTTATTTTGAAATGATGAGTTATAAATTAAAAAATATCCCTGCTCAAAATTATGATCTTGAAGAAATAAGCATCCCCTTTGAGCCATAGATCTTTAAAAACAAAATACTCGTAACTTCATACCAAAATAACAACAATTTTTTAAATCATATGAACATCGCAAAGGCTTCATTTGGGACAACTTCATTAATGCTTTTAAAGATGCTGTAAAAAGCATAATCTTAGCACAATTTTTTTTTTAAACAACGGAAAAATAGAGGCTAAACAAAAATTATGGTCGCCGTTCTAAAAAATAGAGTAAGAAAATGTCTCAAAATGAAGCCAAAGTTGTTTGTCTTTCATTAATATAAAATCTATATATTTCGTTACAATTAAACTTATCTCAAACGTTCACCATGAATATATTCAAACGTCTATGGTGATTGTTGCTTTGTGATTGGTGACTAATTCTTCATCAAAATTTTCATTTCTTTTCATTTGCAGCTAGGGCTGCAAGCGAACCAAACGTTCGACGAACTACTCGTTGTTCGGTTCGATTAAAGCTCGTTCGTGATCGTTTAATTAACTAACAAACAAACTTGAACAATATTTTAAATACTCGATTCTTAAATAAACAAGCTTGAACACTAATGCGTTCAGCTCGTTTATGTTCGCGAACAACATCAGTTGATGTTCATGAACAAGCTCGATAAAAAGCTCGATTCGAGTTCGATTAAATATAAAAACTTTAATTATACCATAATATAATATAATTATTTTTTATTAATAAATTTTAAAGTAATAAAATATTATAACATATGTTCATAGAAATTAATCATATTTTCATTTTAAATATACAACTGCTTTTATTTTAGAAATTTCATTTCATGAACAAGAAATATTTCATATTTGTCCATGTTTGTTAGATTGTTTGTTTAGAATGTTCATGAACAAATTTAATATTTGCTTGTTCAATATATTGTTTGCGAGATATGTTCATGAACATAGCTCGTTTAAAGCTCGATAAACACTAAACAAACGAACATGAACCAAACATGAACCAAACACGAACACCCTTAAATTAAACGAACCAAACATGAACACAAATAATAAAGCTCGAATCAAACACGAACCAAACATGAACAAGCTAATGTTAAACAAACACAAACATGAACACTCACATACTCGGCTCGGCTCGGTTCGTTTGCAGCCCTATTTGCAGCCCTCCCGCTCCCCCTACCAAACTCCCCTTTTATGGGCTCACTTATCGCATCCTCCACATTTGTTTGTGTTGACATGCTAAATAAATAAAATTGGACAAATTTATTTTAGTTGAAGTAATGCCTAAGAAATTAAAATAACATAAATTTATAAAAACAAAACAAAGAAGCACAGATCCCTTAAAATGCAAATGAGTGCTAATAAATTAAATGAAAAATCTGTAAACCAGTGCCCGCAACAACTCACTAGATCAAGTAAATTAATACATAGATATTATGCAACGAGTTATTCTCAGATTTCCTGCAGAATATCTGAATAACATTATTGGGCAATTTATCTTCAGAATAAGATAATGAGGAGGAAGTCCATTTGATGTAAATGAATTTAGAAATTCAACTTGATAAAGATTACAATTATCATCAGTAACATTGTAAAAGTTGAAATAAGTGACCTCATTCCCTGGAAAAATATTAATAAGCTTTTGATTAAGCTTATCAACATACTCATTTTTAGTTGCTAGAATTGATCTTTCCATAATATATTCTGACGATGCAAAATTTTTATGTAAAGAATGAAAAATAGTATTTATTAATGAATCTTGTGAAGTTTCATTATTTGAATACTCTATTATCATTTCATCTGAAATATGCACCAATCCATCTTCGATTTTCTTATCATCTTTATTTTCAATTCTAAAAATGAAATCACAGAATAAATGATCTGTTCTTTCCCGCCTATTTTATTTTAACTTGAAAACTTTCATATCTGATCGTAAGTATGACTTAACCATGTTGTAGCTGATAGTTCCTAATCTTAATGCACGTCTAACAACTGTTAATACTTGTCAGAAGTCACCTCCAAATACAATCACTTTACCACCAAAATAAATGGAGTTATTCATAATATCTTTCATAATTATATCTAAAGATTCAATAGTTGTTCGTTTTACCATAGGAGTTTCATCCCAAAGTTAATGATTGGTGTGTTGGACAAGTAAATGTGCATTCCTCATTTAAAGTGGACATTAAATGTGTCAACATGCCATTTTTTAGATTAGTGCAATACTAAAATCATGGTAAGAGTTCATGTTAGGGCAGGGAAATGGATAGTTTTAATAGGCTCTGGCATGATTTGTGTTACTAAACCCAAGTGGTTCTAATTGACCCTGAAGAAAAGACATCATTATACAAAGCAAATGCATATATATTGTAAGAATATTTCTTATCATTATAAACAATCATAATAAGAATCATTAAAAAAAATGTTAATCATATTTTTCAAGAAATTGTAGAAAAACATCAAACTTATCTAATTTCATAAACATCTTATAATTCTATAAAGCTCATATGAAATCAATATGCATGAAAATAAATTATCAGAAGTTATTTTAAAAATTCATTTTCGATAGGAAAATTAAATACGATCAAACCAATGCAAAATACTTCATACCAAAATTAAGGTTGGCTTGATTTGATGTACATATATCAATGAAGAAATCTTAAAATTTTATAATATTAGAATTCTTTGTCATTCTTAAATAATAAAAATACCAGTTTGCATGTGCCCCTATAGAGCATAAACAACTGTTACCATTCATTAGAGGGTGTTTAGTGTGAAGGTTGGTGAACTCTGGAAGATCAAAATCCATACAAAATAGCATAATTAGCCGAAAAAAAGCCAAAAAATATTTCAACGAGAGGGAGAAGAAATCCAACAGAAAACTTAGTGTAGAAAACCCATGCTAAATGCTAATTTAATATAACAAAAGTTGACAAATGCTAATTCACATTAGAGAAGTAATTAATTTCGGATCACTGGAGAGAAGTTTATACCTTTTGTGTAAATCAATCCACACTTAATGCATAATGAACATAGTATCAATGCTTGAGAGATTAAGCAATAAAAATTCTTGATAGAAGATTAGAGCTTAATGAGCAAAATTAATAGAAGCAATGCAGCATAACTTACACATCATATGCAAGCAAAGAAAAAAATTATTTGTCATTTGCTAATCCCTCATCCAAACATAGTTTGGCTAATACAAAGACTTAATCCAACTTAATGAAATGATAACTTGAGGATAATTCAAAAAAGACCTCACGAAGAAGCAACTTGATAGAAAATTAGAGCTTGATAAGCAAAATTAATAGCAGAATTAGCACACTGCATTAGACACCAATATATGTTTCCTCTTGAACAGCTTTGTAGCAAAAATCGAGAAACTACATAGCATGATAACAGTCTAATGAATTTAGATATGAATACATGAAATTAGTTGTTTGTAAAATTTAGAAAAAAAAAGCCCAAAAGCAAATCAGCAAGAGGGATAAGAAAACAATATAATTAAAAATTAATGTAGAAATAAGGAAATGATAAATTGTTTGGCCTAATAAGTTTACCTTTTCAACGGCAAACAAGTTTAAGAAAACGAAGGCGAAGGTCGAGAAGCAACGTACTCATAAAGCAACGAAGAAACGGAAAAGAGGAAAAGAAAAACTTTTCGAAGTGAGCGATACAATGATTCGTTCGTTCTATGTAGTCTTTTTTAATTCATCTTAGTGCAACCATTCCCATGCAACCTCTCTTGGGTAGTGAAATGTGATCATACCCAACTAATTATATAGATATTACCTTCTATCGATGTTGAAATTTAAGTGTAAGATCATTTAACTCCATAAACCTTAAAAATTTTAAAATGAATGATTGCTGTGTTGAAAATGCATCATTTGTGATGTAAGTTTTAGCTTTTGTCTAAAGTGAATTAATAATGTTTAACAAATCAATAGGAACTAATTATATGATTAGGGAAATGATAAATTGTTTATCCTAATAAATTTACCTTGATTGATACGTTAGGCAAGAGGAATTTCGACAAACAGCTGGAATCAACAAGCAGGACCAAGTCGGGCGTTGGAGGCGATGGACAAGGTCTGCTGCACCAGGGGATGTTAGCTAGCCAAAGTGCAAAAGAGAAATATCAATACATTAATAAAAATAACACAGTGAAATAACAAAGATACATATTTTATAAGTACGGATAAACAGAAAATATTCTCTCAATTGTCTCAGTGTTTTTCTTCTACATTTACTTTCTTCTTATTCTTCACTCAATTGAAAACAATAATAAATAATAAAAATAACACAGTGAAATAACAAAGATACATATTTTATAAGTATACCTTAAAAAAATTATTATGTCAATTGTCTCGATTTTTTTCTTCAACATTTCATTTCTTCTTTTTCTTCAGTCAATTGCAAACAGGAAAGATGCGTATAAGAAATGAAGTACAAAATTCAATATCAGTTCATAAGCTAGCTGATCAGTCTATCCAAATATACTGTTGGACGAGCGGATGGTGCCCAAGGTGTCCGATTTTGGAGCGAGATTGATGATGGTGAGTTGTTTTACGTTTCCGAGGATTAAGAAAGACAGGGATGGTTAGTTGGATCCGGAGTTTAATTTAATAAATTTTCGTGGAAGATGGTGGAGAAGGGAGATGTGTATAGCTTTGGCGTGGTAATAGCTGACCTGTTGACGGGGGAATTGCCTGTGTCATGTTTGGGGACGGGGTGGCGGCGGGGAGGTTGCTTGAGATGAGGGAGGGAAGGGTAAGGGAAAAAGCTGCTGGGAAGGGGAAAGTGGTGGAGTTGGTGGCGGAGGTGGCGAGGAGGTGTCTGATGGTGAGTGGGGAGGAGAGGCCGACGCAGAGGGAGGTGGCGGAAGAGCTGCGAAATTTTGCCACTTAACTTGCATTTTATCAACCAAACGTTTTGAGGCGGACTTTGGAGCGTTGGGATAGGGCGAAGAACAGAACAGATTCAGGAAGAAGTTGAAGAAGGCAAATGAGAAGGACGAGCAAAGCAGAAGTCGAAAAAAACCGAAGAAATTGAAAATAGGCGTTAAATAAGTTCACCTTTTTCAAACGGGATGTTTGCTGGGTTCGGCGTGGACAGTCGCGGGCACCGGCGAGAGGAAGAAGATAACAGCGGGACATTTGCTCGCGAGTAGATGAAATTGTATATAAGAACGTAAGAACGGAATGCGCCATTTCGTGTAGGGATGCGTTTATACGAAGAAGACCTAACGAGAAGAAGAAGAATACCGAATGGATCGCTCAAAGCCTCTCCCGTCTGCCTCTCTCGCACGAAGAACTCCTCCCTCTCCCGGTTTGGGTCGCACGAACAAGCAAGAGCCGAATGAATCAGCCCTAATGCCGCCCAAACCTTCTTATACCCTTCTATTGAGAAGCAAAAGACGATCCTACCCTCTCTTGATTTTTAAATCAAAGCCTTGGATTAAATCATGATTTAGAAAAGGATCCAACAGCTGAGATTTTAGGGGAATTTGGAGAGATGATTTCGGATACAAAGTATTGAATAAAATTTATTAAAATGGATTTGGATTCAATTGGTCGAGTAAATTTGAGCTAAATGATATCAATTTGATTTAAATTAAGTCGAATCTCGTTTAATTGAATCGATTGAAGCTGAATAGATTTAAATCAAGTTCAATTTGTTTGCTTGATTTGAATTTATTTAATTAATAACCTTTTTTTTTTTACAAATTTAGGCATGAGGCGGTAAAAATGATTAGACTAGGCTCAAATAAATTTATTTGATTATTAATCAAAATTATTTTAATTAAATCGGGCTCGATTGGCTCAATTTTAACGACTGAAGATAACGTTGGAATCAAACCATGCTTGAATCGAGTCATCCAATTAAATTTATACAATCTAAACGATTTTAATTAGCCCAAGATAATTTTTCAACTCTCCGAGTGCTTTATGATCTGAATTTTTATGTCAATATTCCTGCTTATTTTGATGAGATGTTTAATAACCTATAAAACAGTATCAAGAAAATAATGGTTACATTTCCCTGTTGGATAATTTGATATAATAAGACAAATTATTTTACAAAATTTAGGACGAGCTATTTTGGCATATTTTATGTAATAACATGAAATGAAACTTTGTTCAAGGAAAAATAGTTTTATACAGCAAAAATTTGTAACGTGTAGAGACGGCGGCTCGATGATTGGGAACTCGAAAGCTATCTACTTGCTAGCTTTCGTGTAATTAATTAAATTCATTCAACGCCTTAAAACAAACCTAGGCATCGCGTAGGACAGCCTTTTTGGAGCAAAATTTCTAATAAAAAAATTTATATTAAAGAATTATTTTTAAAAATAATAGAAAATTTATCTCGAACAAAACATTAAAGCCTTTGAGATCTGACTTAGAAAATTATTACTGAATTATTTCCATAATTTCAAGCATCAACCTTTTCTGATCTCAATAGCTTTTGATAACAATGTGAAGGGACAAAATCTTTGTCTAAAGACTAAGATTTTTTTTTGGACTATTTTTTTTGTTTTTTTAAATCGAATTTCAGTAAAAAAAGTTTTATATTTTATTAAAATTATAATTTAAAAAATAAAAAAAAGTCATCTCAAATAAAACTTTAAAACAGCTTATTTTTTATTTTATTAAATTCTTACACAAAATATTTTATTTGCTTACTAAAAATCTGTGTGGACGATCATAACTCTTTATAAAAATGATTCTAAAATTATTGAGAAGAAAATAAATTTTTTTTAAATAATTAAATAAAATAATTTTCTAGCACATACTTTTTTTTAAAGCATCAAAAAACAGCAATTAAATAGAATTGTGACTATAACCTATAATTAATGTACAACAATACAAAAAACGTCCCAAACAAGCCTAAATATCAACTCAAATATGCTTAAGATTCATTTTAATTAATAGATTAATAAAACTAATAAATAAAATAGTTATAATAACACATCTTAAAATCTCAAAATAGGAGTTGGACGAGTCGGCGAAGAACTCAATAAAATAATAAATCATAAAATATATTAATTGAATTCATATAATATTAAATATAAAATAAATATTATTTTGCCAATTCCATTTTCCATACAAAAGCTCAACAACTACGGTCAATCTCATTCCATGTTGAAGGATGGAAAAAGGGTGCGGAGCAGCGCGATGTAGTCACCGTCAGTGAGATTAAACTCGCCGGTAAAATCCTATTCGGCGACTTTGTACAGCTCCGGCGTGATCTCCGACAGTGAGAACCCTGGGAAGAGCGCCTGCGGGAAATAAAAGGAAAATAATAAAGCCAATGAAAGAAGGGGGAGGGGAATAAAGAAGAGAGGAATCATGGAAGGAGATCTGAGCCCTACATCAAGCTGCCACTGGACGTTCCTCGGCCGTTTCTTCGGCCGGCGACGGGGCCGGGATCCCGTGAAAGCGAAGATGTCCTCTTCGATCTCCTCCCGGGAGAGCGAGATCGAGAATCTCTGCTTCTTCTTTTTCTTCTCCGAATGCTCCGATCTCAGACGCATCGTTCTCTCCGAAGCCTTCGCAGGTAAAGCTAGTGGCGCTGCCGACGTTCTTTTAGCTTTCGTCCTCGACCTCAGATTCCAACGCTTATCATTCTGACTGTCGGCGGCAGAACGCCGTGGCTCCAGCTTGGGTTTACCGGCTCTCTCTGACGCCGGAGCGGCAGGACTGATGGGGGACATTTCGAGTTTCATCTTGTTAGCAGCCTCACGGAGATGGCCTAGCAGCTTCTCCCGGAGCTCCTTGAGGCTATCTCCATCGTCGCCGATCACCCGATTCCCGATCAGCGGGAGCGGAATCCGGCTATCTTGCGCCGGACACCGTGGCGCCGATCTTTTTTGTCCGACGTCCACCTCGCACTGAAGGAGTCTCTGTTTCGGCCATCTCTTTGGGGTAGGCGAAGAGAAATCACGGGGAGGAAGGTGAGACTGGGGCTTCCCTCGTTGCGTCATTATCGCTGCCATATCACCGCTTCCTGAACGGCGATTTCGCCTTTCTCCAGCCACTGGATATGCCCGGATCGGAGGTGTGAGCAGTTTTAAAAGGAACCGAAACCGCTTGGGGTTGAGCGGTCGGCGGCGACGGCGAGGTTAAGAGAGAGAGAGAGAGAGAGAGAGAGAGAGAGAGAGAGAGCTAGAAGAGGGGAATAAAGCTTATTAATAATAAAATGTTTATATATACATTATGTGGATGGGACAGCGGTCTGGGGCATTTTCGTAATAAGGAGCAGATGGGTTATGCGATGGCGAAGTGGTTTAGGGGCCCGATGGGAATTTGCTTAATAGCCGCACCCGGCTCCTCTGAGATTTCGATAGACGAACAAACCATCGGCTTCTTCGGAAAATTTTGTATGAGAGTAGTATTATGATTAAAAAATGATGATTTTTAAGGATTTAGAGTTAATATATATATATATATATATATATATATATAATCTTTAAAGTATATTTAAAATTTTAAATTTTAGTTTTAATTAAAATTTTAATAAGGATACTTTGATAGTTTTTTTTTTATTGCTATATCTCTAAGCATTATAGCAATAGAATGAGAGAGTTTAATGTCTGAATATTATACAAAGATTCAACATTATATAGCTAAAATAAGTTGTAAGAGAGAAATTTTTTATGTAGAAATCTTTTTTTTGGGACATTTAGGCCAATTAAGGCAAACTCACACACACCACGCATACACAAAGACTCGAACCCAAGACCTCTTAGTTGAAGCATAAGCTCTCAACCAACAAGGCAAGGTGAGCTGTGTTATGTAGAAACCTTAAAAAAAAAAAAAAAAAAAAAAAAAAAAAACTATGTGGCTTGACCTGTTCTAAATGATTTAATAATGTTTCTGGGTGGGGGGGGGGGGGGGGGGGGGGGGGGGGGGGGGGTGGGTGGGGGGGGGGATTAAAATTTTTCGTATTAAAATGCTATTTTAGAAAGCAATAAGAAAGCTGTCACAAACAAAATCTAAGACTTCATTTGTAATGAATTTCTTACTTATTCTTAAAATATTTTTTAATTACAAAAATTAAAATTTTTATACTAGAAATATACTTTAAGAAATAGTAAGAAAGTCATCCCAGACTAAGCCTAAGCCTAAATCTCTCCCCTAGCTACAATGTGGATAGTAGCAACATAATTGAATTGAGTAAACCTCTTATTTATGGATGCATTGTTTTCTTTTTTTCCTTCTTCTACAGACATGAACCTCCTTCCTACATCAATCCTAAACACTTCTAGGAACCAAAGTCCTCTCCATGTCATTTTTTTTCATTTTCTTTGCATTAGCATGGAAGTATATATCTGATCAAATGCTCGCCCTTTTATCGAACTACATCTTTTATATACTGTCGATCGCATAATGCATCCTTAGTAGGGGGGACTAGTTTTTGTCATTCACAATAAGATAACTAAAATTTATGTTGGTAAAGGCATGAAATATGTTTAGTATGTTGTTTTATAATTTCAACTATGGAGGAGATAAAAGATGGCTAAAAGACCAAAGAATCCCATAAATGAATGGAAAGTACTTTTCCTAAAAGATGGTAAATGAAACCATTTCATCCCATCCTACTAAAAAAAACTTGTTATAGGACGAAAAAAAAAAGAAAATAAAGAGTTGGTTGTGAAGGTAGAAAAATAGAAGATGTTATTCTTTTCAAAATATAGTCATTTCATCCCACCCTCAGCTAGCTATAGAATAGACACTGACAACAAGGTGCTCAAATAATGCTAAGCAATTGTTATATGATCAATAGAATCAATATTGAATATTCGATGGAGTATTCTAGATTTCCTTCATGTTTACACAATATGACACTCGGAGAAAATATATAAATAGACTATACTCTCATATGAGAGAGGACCATGAATTGATATTCAAAAGAACTTAGAGGCTCTAGGAATCCTTGAGCTCCACCCAAGCACCACTGGCGGTATATTGTTTGTTAGTTGTAATCAGACCATCTCTTGACTACCAACATCGAGCCTTGCTCGATTACAATAGTCAGACCACTACCATATCGTCATTGTTGAGACATCGCTTGACTAGTACTGTTGTAACACCACTTGTTGGACCCTTAAACCATCACCTAAACCACCAATTGATCATCAATGTAGAACAACTGATCGATCACCATCATCAGACTACCATCAGGCCACCCTTGTTAGGACACTGCTTGATCACAGCTGTTGGGACACTATCCAACGCCCAGTGGTTGAAGCAACACATGAACGATACCATCAAACCATAGCTAAACTACCACCCTCAAACCATTATCCATTATCTATGATCCTCCAACCACCATAGCCTAGCTATGATTCTCCAACTATCGTCATCAAACTATGATCTTCTAAGCACGTTTCCTAATTATGATAAATTAACCACTGTCAGCTGATTGTAGTTCTCTAACTATTGTCCCCAACCTTTGGTCTTCGAACCACTCTAGTCTAATTATGATTCTTCATCCACCTTCACCCCAACTGTGTCACACCCTAGTATCTAACTTGAGATAATTTATATTTTTTCTCTTTGCATTCCTTTTGTTCATTATTCCCGCCCAAGCAACACTGAATGGAGGGAGGGAGATAGATGTTAGGAGATTTAAGAACAAATATTTAAAAATGTTGTTATAGGCCTAGCCTAGATTGCTTAGACCTAACGTCGCAGTGCTACATATCGAATCTAGAATTACTATATTACAAAGTTTAAAACATTATAGAGGTATTTTCTGGCGCCGCTGTGCTCTCAATCCTAGTGACACAATGATCATAAGCACAACGTTGAAGCGCTCTAATTAAAACAAAAAAAAATTAATTTTTTAACACACTTTGTATTTTTGGGTTATCACAAACTGTAGTCCTATAATCACGATCTCATAACTATGGATCTCCTAACCAATGTTATCTGATTATGGTATTCTAATCATCGTCACCTAACTATGGTCCTTTAACTACTATTGCCTAACTAAAGTCCTCTAATATATATATATTATCAGACCACAATCCTCTCAACCATCATTGCTTGACTTTAGTCCACCAACCAACTTCGTTTGGCTACTATCCTTCGACTATCATTGTCATACAATGGACACTTGATCAATTGCATGTCATTATGGTTTTTTTACCACTACCACACGATTACGATCCTCAAAATTGCATCAGCAAACTATAATCCTCCGACTACCTTTAACCTAGAATTTTTCAACCATCATCATTCGACTACGACCCTTCAACCTCTGTCACCTGAATATACATTCCAATTACCATCGTTTGATTATGGCCTTGTGACCTATATAGCCTAATGGATCTTTCAACCACTACTGCCTAGCTCTAGTCCTCTAACCATCAATTCATGTCGTTAACATCAATTTTGACTCTCAATCTCAAAACTAAGATTTTTCTTGGATTTGTTGATCTCTGATCTATATGATAAAAAATATCTTGAAGACTACTCTTACGCCATAGGATTTTTCTAACTTTTACTATGAAATTCAATAGATATATAGTAGGCATATTATATTATATCAACAATTTTCTCGCTCATGAGGAAGTGCACTATTTATAATTAAGAAGTAAGACTCATCCATTAAAATAATATATAAGGTGAATTTCAAGAAAAAGAGTTTGAGTTTCAATTTTGATGCGAACAATTTTCCAATATCTATAAAAATTAATATAGAATTATTATATAAAATTATTATTATTTTAATATTATTATGAGGATTATAATTTGTTTTCTTTTTAAATTTATAATTACCTCCTCATTCTTAAAAATTATATTTTATCATAAACATTTTTTTAAAAAATAACATAAAAATTATTCAAAAAAATTATAACTATCCTATGAAAAATAAAACTGCTAAAAAATTAACTCTAGTGACCCACACACTTCATATGAATTTAAATATATAATTTATTTTGGGAAGAAAAAACTTTAACAACCGCTCATATTTCAATCGTATCGTTGATAAATATCATTATAGATTTTAATCTTGAAAAAAAAAAAACTCTTCCGTGCCGATTCAAAGGAAGTACAAGTCCGATTGTGCAAAATATCCGTACAATCATTCATCTCTTATATTTGCACATACGGCTAAGATTAAAGTTGAAAGCCACGACACCTATGGTTAGTTTTATCAGAGCACCCGCAAAGTGTTTCTATGCGAGCAACGGATCTCCGTTACGATGGATTCGAGTCTCCGACGGCTGATCTGGCTCATCGAGAAATGAACGGCCGATCTAATTATAAAAAAAAATTAAAAACTTCGCGGTCGTTTCGTGAGAATTTTATATCTTTGCAGAGGCGGACCGGAGAGGCAAATCCTCCTCTTTCTTCCCATTCTGCATTCCCTCCTGCTCTGTCTCTCTATCCTCCCTTTCTCTCTCTAGAAACTCGTCGCCGAAGATGGTGATCTCGGCAGAGAAGGAAGAGGGGCGGCGGCAGAACATGAATGGCTTGGTGGAGAAGCGCTCGACTTTTTCACCGTCGAGGAGATCGAAGCCGCAATCACGCCTCCACAACTTTTCCTTCCCGACCCTAAGTTGGGGAAACCAGAAACTTCTCCGGTGCGTCAACCCATCGGGCAGATCGATTGATGAGGAGCTGCAGACAGGGAGGCGTTGCTCCTCCCCTTCTTCACTTAATGAGCTCCCAGCGCCTCCGCCGCCATCTCCGCAGCCTCGTTTGACTGGGAAGAAGCAGGGTCTGGAGGAGGGGGCGAAGGAGTCTAACCCTTTGGGGCTATCTGCTTCAACACGGTGGAATCTGAGGAGCAAGAGAGCAGCCAGAAATGCTCCGACTGAGATCTTCTGGAATCGGAACACGTCGCCTTCGTCCTCGCAGTCTCAATCATTCTCTTATTCTCCTCTTCAGAAGGAAAAAACTAGTAGTCCGGTGTTTCTTGTAACGAGATTGGAAGGATTCGATATGGCAGAGAAGGGGGAGAGGCCGAAATTCTCGATCGCGCTCTCTAGGGAGGAGATCGAGGAGGATTTCCTCGCGGCAAAGGGAACAAAGCCCCCTCGTCGGCCAAAAAAGAGGGCCAAGTACTTGCAGAGGCAACTTGATGTAAGGAATGAGGGGAAAAAAAACGCCCTTTCCTGCGTCTAATCTCTCTTTCCTAAATTTGGTGGTTTATCAAACTAATTCGTTTTTCCTCTTATTTCTGTGAATTTGTTTTCAGGCACTTTTTCCTGGGGCATTTTTATCGGAAGTGACATCAGATTTGTACAAAATTGGTGAGCAAATCGCTAATTTCTTCTTTAGTTCTTCGTTTCTATAAATTTTACCCTCTTTATGTTATCCTGACATTAGGAGTGAGATCTGATGAAATTCAATTTTTGCAGAGGAGATTGCAAGTTGATCGTGGTGGCGTTGTTCGGTTGAAGAACGACCGAAGATTCTTACATGCCAACTATCCGTATGAATTACGTTGAATTTGTTAGCTTGTTGTAAGACGCCAATGGATGTAATTGCTGTCATTTAATGAAAAAAAAAAAAATTAAAAGATTAGTTTTCTTCTTCAGCCGGCTGCATTGAGGAGCAGATTGATTCCCATGGCATCCATGAATTGTGCCGCTAGAAGAAATTCTGTCAGGTTAAGTATGTTTCTAAGGCTTTTTTTTTTTTTTTTTTCATATTTTTTAGCTCTGTATTGTGCGGTTATTCATTGGTTCTACTAGAATGATGAGCAAGCTAACTCATTTAATTTTTTTTTTTATTTATCATTTGTCATATGGACGTGAACTCTGATGTCTTAAGAATCAGGATATATTGCCAAAAGATTTAAAAAAAAAACTTTTCATACAAGATGTGGCATTTTATACAATTAGATTGAGAATGGTTCTTCTTTATAATTGAGAATTGGTTGTCTTCTTCTCTAATTGATTGCAGAGGTTTTTGATTGATTGGAGTTTGATTTGGTTATATTTATTTCAAATCATGTATCCATCATAGGATTAGAAGGAGACCGTTAGATTTCAATATTTCTATGCTTTAAAATTCTATGTTTTTATGAACTTGTGAGCTTGTTTGCGTTAGAATATCTACTACGTTGTAAAATTTGTTCACTCTTTTTTCTCTTTAACAAGTAACATCACAGATTGTTGTAATTCATACAAATCTTCGGTTGGATAGTTTTCTTATTTGATTTCTAAAGTAACTTTTTAGTATAAAAAATTTTAGTTAAAAAAATTTTTGTACTAAAAAACTACTTTAGAAAGTAATAAGAAAGCTGTCCTAAATGAAGCCCAAGGCTTTAGGGTTTATTTGAGACAGCTTTTTTACTGCTTCTTAAAGCAATTTTTTAGTACAAAAATTAAAATTTTTGTACTAAAAAACTATTTTAAGAAGCAGAAAAAACCCGTCCCATACGAAGCGTAAGTATTGATTGAAGATTTTAGATAGTATGTTCATTCTTCAGCAAATGTTGTGCTGTCTTTTTTAGTAGCACTTTTCACCTTGTGACTGCTAGCAGTCTTCTCTTATTTTCTCAAGTGAGGTGATTTCTCTTCTGCAAGCGAGCACATCAAGATTCACACTTTCTCTGCTTATTAAGTTTATTTTCATTAGTGAAATCTATTGTATGGCCAAATTTGACATTTGGATGCCAAAAAAATTTATAAAAAATACCAGCTAAAGTTAGCAATTTGTCGATATATAAATGTGTTTGTTAATTACAGCTGAATTTGTGTTAAGCAGCTTTGTTTTGTTAAAAAAGATGCCCAATGATCTATTTTTCTTACTCTTCTCGTTGTTCTTTTAGCAAGCAAATGCCTCAAGTATTACCATATTTTACTTTTGAGGACCCTTTGAAAATGGTGGCATTCCTCCATTTTTAGATAAATAAACTCAACTCTTCAAGAGGAATACATCTCCATAAAGATAAAAAAAAATGGCTATGTGGTGATTGTACAAGCCCAAGAAGTCAAAATTTTTGAAATGATTTGTACAATAACGAGTGTGCACAAGAGCAATTTGAGGTCTTTTGATGTTAACTCTCAGTGAGGGCTTTCTAATTATTGGCTTCCTCATTAAATGTGACTTTGTTTGGGATGATTTTTTTTCTGCTTTTTAAAATAATTTTTTAGTATAAAAAATAAAAGATTTTCTACTAAAAAATTGCTTTAAGATGTGTTAAATTCATTCGAGACCATTTGAACATCAAAATAAAAAAAAAACAGGTGGGAAAATGATGATGATCAACAGGTGGGCAAATGAGATAAAACAATATGTCAATTGGCTAAGCTAAGGTTTGCGGTGGGTAGGCTAGCTCAATGCTCATGTACATACATCCATAGACACATGACACAAAGTACATTACATAGCACATAACACAAGGATCAAATCTCAAATACAAATATATATATATATATATATATATATAATGACCTAACAACATAATGCTCAAAATATAACTAACTCAAGAGTCACAATAGCATAAGGGTCAACTAAATGAGTTTTAACACAACAAAGTAAAAAAATTATCATTAATGTGTCATTGAAAATTACTTGATCGAGCACGAATCTCAAGGCATTTTAAAGTCGGAAATTTTCAAAATTAAATTCGGGATCATATGAATTCCAATTTCAGCAAACTTATAGTTGAAATGAGCATATAAAAGAGAGGAACCTAATAACACCAATATCGGTCCAACCCAAGCCAAAATGGGTCCAAATCGAGGGTCCGTATCACATTTGGAAGAGTCAAAGCATTATTTGGATGACAAAATAATATTCAAATATGGCATGCTTGTAGTAAAATCGAGCGGCTTGGCGAGACGAATCCAACGAGCCCAAAATCTTTGAATTTCAGCAATGTTAAGGCACTGAAACAGTTGAAAAACTCTCTATAATCGGGGGAATTAATACGAGCCATCCGATGGAGCACTCTGAACCTGCCTCATATCTTATCTATATTTACGGGGTGTGTCACTCATTAAAATCTATAAATAGACCACACTCTCTATAAGGCTTCAAGAGCTCCAGCAACACCGTCAGCAAAACCCCATCGACTGCCGTCAGATCACAGCTCGGTCGTCGATCACCGTCGAACTTCCTCCTGGCCGTAGCTGGAATTCAGCTCGACCGTCGCCGTACTTTAGCCTAACCTTCGTCGGACCATCGCCATGTCGCCTACCATCACTGGACTTCCATCCAGCTGCCGAGTGTCGCCAGACATCAGCCCGCCTTCCTACCGCCGACGGACATCTGCCCGTCCGCCGACCGCCGCCAGACATCAGCCCGGCAGGCAACCGCCGACCCGCCACCAGACTTCCGCCCAGCCGCCGACCGTCACCCGACTTCAGCCCGACCATCGTCGAATCACCGTCAGCCACCCGACCTCCCCCCGACCGCTAACCGCCGTCAGACTTTCACCCGGCTACCAACCGCCATCGGATTTCAACATGGTCGCCGACCGTCGACGAACTTCAGCCTGGCCGCCGACCGTCGACAGACTTTCGCCTGGCCGCCGACCATAGACGAACTTCAGCCCCACAATCATTGGACCACTACACTACCGTCGGACCTCCGCCTCACCGACGACCACTGCCGGACTTTAGACTGACTTTTGTCAGACCACCGGTCGGCTGCTGACAGCTGTCGGACTTCCACCCGGCTACTGACCACTGCTAGGCTTCAGCCAAGCCGCCGACAGACTTCAGCCCAACCTCCGACCGTCGTCGGACTTCAGCCCGACCGCTGACAGCTATCGAGCTTCAGCCCTACCTCCGACCGTCGCCAGACTTCAGCCCGACAAACATTGAATCACCGCCAGGTTGCCGACAGGCCCCAGACTTCAGCCCGGCCGACGACCGCCGTAGGACTTCAGCACGACCGCCGATCACCGCCGAATTTCAGCCCGGTCGCCGTCGGACTTCTGCATGGTCGCCGATCATCGTTGGACTTCAGTCTGATCATCGTTGGACCCCCACCCGGCCTCTGACCACCGCCAGACCTCCGCTCGGTCGACAATCGCTGTTGGACTTTTGCCCGATCTTTGTTAGACCACAGCACGACCGCCAACCGCCATCGGACTTCCACCTGACTACTGACCACCGCCAGACATCAGCCCGACTGTCGACCGCCGACCGCCGCCGAACTTTAGTTCGACTTTCGTCGAACCATCGCCCAGGCACCGATTGCCTCTGGACTTCCACCCAACTGCCAACCGCCGCCGGACTTCCACCCGGCCACCGATAGCCACTGGAATTCAGCCCAACCATTGTCGGACCACCGCCAGTCGCCGACCACAGCCGGACTTCCATCCGGCTGCTGACCGTTGTCGGATTCTACTCGACACCAGACTTCTGCCCGTCGCCAGACTTCCGTTAGTCGCCGGACTTTCGCCCGTCACCGGACTTCCGACTGTCACCAGACTACGGTCCTTCCAACCTTCGTCGTCCGTCTATTACGGTCTGTTCGTCCTCCTCCGCCGACTACGGTCCCTCCGACCACCATCACCAGACTACGGTCCTTCCAATGTTCGTCGCCCGCCAACTATGGCCCTTTCGACCATGGCCCTTTCGACCTCCTCCATCGAGTACGATCCTTCCAACCTCCTCCACATACTACTGTCCTTTCGTTCACCGTCATCAGACTACAATCTTTTTGAACTCCGTTGGACGCCGACTACGGTCATTCCAACCTCCGACTACAATTGTCCCGACCTTCTTTGCCGATTACGATTCTTCTGACCTTTGTTGTCAAACAACTGTCTTTTTAAGCTTCGTCGCAAGACAATGGTCTTTCCAACCTTTGTCGTCCACCGACTATGGTCCTTCCGACCAAATGAACATTTCAATACTAATTCTTCTGATTCCCTCAACCCAAGGCCTTCCCCCAAGGAAGAGCCTCATTTGTAATCGACTGCAAATAATAGAGAATTCATTCAAATTTGGTCAGGCCCAATGATTTTTTCCCCTTTTAAGGGGTTTTCAAGTAAAAACTCTAGTGTCTTTTATAAATGCTACACCCTCTATATTTTATTTGATTGCGTGCTAGATCTTCATACGAAGCTAAGACATTAAACTTTGTACTTATCGCCGCGAATATTCCAGGACGCAATATTCATTATTATTTTTAATTAATTCTTTCAAGTGTTAGATTTATTGATGGTTAACTTTAAAGTTAAAAATTTCTTAGGCGTAACATTCTTTAAAACTAGATCTTTCTGTTTAGATTCAATGTGTCGCATATTTGTATCGTCGCTAGTTCTATATTTATTATCGCTTAATATAAGTTTATGTTGCATAGATAATATGAACTTTCAACTAAAGATTTGAATGTACAGCCTTACATATGATAGATAGCTTGGACTAAGTACCACATTTCTCTGATGTGAAGGGGGAGGCCTAGAGTTAACTTGGGGAGTAAGATAACTCAATTTGAGAAAGAAGATAAGATGCAACTTGATCTTAATATCATACTAAAGTTTCGTTTGGGATGATTTTCTTACTACTTTTCAAATCAACTTTTTAGTGAAAAATTAAATTTTGTACTAAAAGCTGCTTCAAGAAGCAGTAAGAAAGCCGTCACAAACGAATCTATTACTTAACACATTAGCTAGCTAATGGACTTATTTTTTGAACTATCCTTTTTTTAATTGTTATTATGGAGATACTTTCATTAACACATAGTTCTTATTGCTCGATGGAAACATATCAATCAAGAGTTATAAGAGGTGGAACATAAATTGGAAGGGCGTTCTTTGTGTCATCCTTACGCCGACGCTCTTGTGTAAAAGTTCGGGTTATTGTTTTCCGTACATTCTAGTTTCTATCAATTATAACTATAAACTTATACAATGTTTGCTTATGCTCGATGTTAAAGTCTTTGAATTGCTCTTCAAGTCTAGTTAGACACTATAGGAAATTCATTAAATATTGACGGAACTTTCGGCGATCGTTTGACCACCAGTAATGACTGGCGATTAGCCGGCGGTATTTGTGCAGGAATATTCTGGCGACTTACCTGTGGTTTTGGGCTTAGTAATTTCCGACTGTAATGGCCGCCGGAAAATATTACCGCCTGTTTCAATTTCCTACACGGTTTATTCTAACGGTTTTAAAACTGCCTGAATTTTTCAAAATAGCAAGAAAATTGACGTTGGAGGAAATCGCCGTCCATAATGGACTATTTTCTTGTAGTTAGACATTCATAAGTTTGATTATAATTTTAATGGTAATGATAAACATCTCATTTATAGAAATAGTTATCTCTTGAGAAATGTTTAAAATTACTTTAATGATGGTAGCAAGATGTAGGTTGTGGTGAATAGTCATCAAGCTCGATCATGACTCCTTTTAATATTTTGGCGAGGGTTGAAAATTTTGATTTTTTTAGGCTATCATCTAAATTGCCTAATTTTCCCCCCTAAAAAAAAAGAAAAAAGGATTGCCTTCAAAATTCATATAGATGTTAAGACATTTGATAACCAAGACGGGGATGATTAAAGTTATCCCCTAAGCCCTCTTCTTTTTGAATGTTTGAAATATGTTGCATTTCATTTCAGCTAAACATCTTAGGTAGGGATGTCAATTTTTGACACTATCCGAATCCGACCCAGAAAAATCCGGGTTAGGGTAAACCCGGACCCGAAACGGATCGGGTTCGGGTTGACTCAGCAACCCGAAAATGACCTGAAATTGACATGAAAACTCCTATTTGACCTGGAAACCCGAGATTGACCCGATTTTGACTCGAAAATTGAAGATGGACCCGATTTTTGACCTGAAATCTAGTAAGTTTAGGTCAAATTCGGGTCATTCGTGTTGGGTCGGGTTGACCCGGACCCGAATCGGGTCAGGTTCGTGTCTGGAAACCTGACCCGTTTTTAAAAACAGGTCAGGTTCTGATTGACCCGAATAGTGCTGGGTCAGTTCCGGATTCGTCTCGAACCCGACCCGTTGACCCGAATTGAGACCCTAATCTTAGGCCATCTTTTAGCCTTTGTTCAATAAAATAAATGCATTTTCTCTTAGGTTAATGGTGATTGTCAAAGACAAACTTTAGATACCTAACGTCCATATCATGGCATCATCCACCTACACTTAGTACAATAATTATTAAACGCAATCATTGCATTGGTGATCATATTTGAGTGCCATTTGTGGATGCGGATGGTAAGAGTAATATTCCAAGTGAGAGAAATTTACATACATTTCAGATATTTGTATATCTAATATTCCAATTTTATGTGTACTTAGACAAATTTTTAATGATTAAGTTATATAAATTAGGATTATTAATATTTGGGATTTAATTTATAAGTATGATTTTATATAAGTAAATATAAAAATTTAGATGTTAGATATATAAATATATAAGAATTTAAGTTATAGTTAAAATTTATTTAAAATATTATCAAATATTTATTTAATTATTTAATAATGATAATTAGTAACATATGTAGTCACTTTGTGAATCTTTCAGTAGAAGTAGTACCCATTTGGATTTTTAAGTGCTTAAATAGAAAGGTTTTTGTTTAGATGCCAAGCTAATTCTTTAGTGTGATGCATCATTTGAGACAACTTTTTTATTGCATTTTAAAATAGTTTTTAAGTACAAAAAATTTTAATTTAAAAGATATTTGTACTAAAAAATTGCTTTATAAAACAGTAAGAAAAGTGTGACAAATAAACTTGAGAGTATCATAAACATGTTTAGTTAAGCGGATAACATGTTTGAAATAGTTTATATTTAGATCCATTAATTGAAAAGAGATAGGAAGAGAGTGTAAGGTCATGTTCTCGAGAAATTATTCTGTGCGGTCACCGAACGATCCAGAGGAGAATCAGAACACGCCACGATATTCGGTACACAACAGCGATACACTGTAAAAAAATGATGTGATGTGTTCTTATTCACCTTTGGATGCCGTTCGGTGATCACACAGAATAATTTTTCCATCAATCGAACCAAAAATCAGAAGGTCGTCTATATTAAGAATATGACTAAGCGAAATTTAGCTAGAAAAAAAATGAGAGTATAAGCATGAATGAAAATACTTGTATCCATAAAACACGAGATGTAACCAATAATTATAGTAAAGGGAGAATGAGATAAAATATAACATTATCTTAATTCTCTAGTAGAGTCGAAAGAACAGACTCATCTTGTACCTTCAAATATCCAGAAAATTGAGTTCAAGTCTTTGCGAACACGGAAAAATTATTTTGTCAGGACAACGAGCGCGGTACCGAGCACCTAGTAATGTGACGTATTTTTATTGATCTCTGGACACGTTCGGTATTCCGACAGAATAATCTCTCACGAACACAGCCTATGAAGTAGATCCTAACAATTACTCGTATGAGAAACCATTGATTTGCCATTTGGCTATTTGTCCGTCTATGCATGTCAAGCCAACTGACTTCTTATATCTTTGATGAACAACTTTTATTATATTGGCTGAACATTCAAATTTGGCTACGTAATGTATTTTCCTCCTTTTTTTTTTTTAATATAATCATATATGCAGCAAATCTGTAACGCTCAAATCATATTCTAAATCTATAAAAAGAGAGTTAAGATTGATATGTCATCAAAAAAATATCTTGATCGGGTACGAATCTTGAGGCAAAAATCTAAGTTGGAAGCATAACCATCTGAGCTCCGATTTTAGCAAACTTACAGTCGAACTGAACGTCTCGGAAATACGAACCAAACGATACCAAATTCAACTCAATCCGAGCCCAAATCAAAAACCCGAAGCACATTTGGAAGGTTCAATCCATAATTTGGATTACCAAACAGTTTCCAAATATGGCGTGCTTATAGTCTAATTGAGCGGCTCGACAAGACAAATCCAAAGAGCCCAAGATCTTTGAATTCCGATATCATTAGAGCCTTCAAATGTCTGATAAACGGTCCACGATCAAGGGGTTAAGCATTGGTCATCCATTCAAACCACTCACAATTTACTCCTTATCTTCCTCCTATTTACTGGTCATGCCATTCTTATAAAATTATAAATAGACTCCTTATTTCTCTTGAAAGGGGACCCAGGCAAGAAGAGAAGAAGAGAATAGAAGGGAGAAAAATAAGAGAAGGAAGAAACTCCTCCTCGACCACCGCCGAACTTTCACCCCGCAACCAAGCGACACCGGAATTAAGTAAGGAAGCTAGAAGAGAAGAGAAGGAAGAAGAAAATGAATAAAAGGAAGAGAAGGAAGAAGCTCCTCATCAACCACCGCCAGACTTTCACTTGACAACCGAGTGATGCCAAAATTTAGAAAGGAAGCAAGAAGAAAAGAAAGAGAAGGAAGAGACTCCTCCTCGACCACCGCCGGACTTCCACCTGACTGCCAATTGATGCCAAAATTCTGCCCAATTGTCGACTGGTGCCGGAGTTCTGCCCGACAACCGACTGAAGCCGGAATTCTGCTCGACCGTCACCTGATGGCGGATTTTTTATCTCTATTTGTAACTGAACTTCAATCCAAGATTATTGTAATATGATCGTCCTTACTTTCAGGGACGAGTCAGCCACTTGTAACCTAAGCAAACACTAGTGGAATCCTTTCAACTAGGAGTGGCATTGCGGTTTTTTCCTTTTCCAGGGTTTCTCCGTAAAAATTATGGTGTTGCATTTTTCTTCTGTTTGATTGTTGGATATCGTACAATGCTGAGACAAAAATTTCTCAACTTTATTGCCGCGTATATTCTAGCCCGCAACGAAGATCATCTCTAACTGAGCTGCATACCAACGTATGTCGTCCGCCATTTGCTGCATTCGAACTCCAATCTCATGCCAAAATTCGGTAGGTGAACTGTGCGACGCCAATATTGGTGTCGGATTGTTCTCCTACGCCAAAAAATCCTCGCTTGCGAATTTGTAGAAAAGAGGAGAAAAGCGCGCGAAAGAAGAGAGAGATGATTACCTTCGCAGGAAGCACGCGAAAGAGGAGAGAAATAAAGTTCGATTGAAAATGAATTACACCATTTTAAAGTTTTAATGCATCTTAGAGTGTAAAATAAATTTTTGGGTTGGAGATGACTCAATTTCCCTCTCTCTCTCCTTTTTTTTTCTCACCAAACTGCGGCTTACACAAGAACTTTTATTTGGTCCGGTGAACGTACGCAACTCTACGTTCGGCTGGCAGTAGAATCGCATCACGCGTTTTCATTTTTTACCGTGCGCCCCGACAACCCGGAACGGACCCAATATTGCTCGGTATTGCTAGGTATTGGTCGATTTTGCTCGACAATAACCAATACCGAGCAAATACCGAGCAATATCGAGCAAATACCGAGTTGTACCGAGTTTTTTCTAGCAATACCGAACAAATACCTAGCAACACGGAGAAAATCCCTAACAACACTGAGCAAATCCCGATCAAATACCGTGTTTTACCGAGTTGTAGAAAAACTCGGTACAACTCGGTATTTGCATGGTATTGGTCTTCACAAAGCGGTATTTCTCTTTTTTGCAAAGCAATACTTAGCAATACCGAGCAAATACCGAGCAATACCGAGAAAATCGCGAACATAGTATTCCCGGGTTCCGGTCCGGGTCAAGTCGTCGGGCCGCGCGGCAAAGAGTAAGAGCACGTGGCGACATGTTATTGGCGGCCGAACGTAGCTCTATGTCAGGTCAGAGGATGTAATAATTATTCCTTACGCAAACTATGGGCCACGCCGCCACGGTGTTGCAACCCACACTAAATTAAAAGCAATTTATAGGTCCTGTATTTATAATTTTCTGAATCAGTATTTATAAAAAAAAAAAAAAGATATAAAACCTAAATAAAAAATAATTTAAATTTTAAATCTGAAGCTGATGTATAATAATAGATTTTGAAACAAATTTTAATCCAAAAAATAATTCACATAAATTTATATTTATCATTACAGTCGCAAGTTTTCAATTTTTATCCTTATTTTATAGAGAAAAAAGTGAGTTTATCAAAATTAACAAAAACTTATTGTCAAAGATATTTTTATGAATAAAATGTTAATAATAATTAATTTCAATCACCATTTAACAAAATGATTATAAATTCAAAAATAGAAATATGAACAATCACCTTTTTATTGCTTGCTAACGATGACTTCCTACACTATCAGAATGGAACTTTTATTTGGTCCGGTGAATGTACGTAGAGCTACGTTCGGCCGGTACTAAGATCGCAAGTACAAAACGAGAAATACCGAGCAATACCAACAATAACGAGAAATACCATTATGTGAAGACAAAATACCGAGTAATACCGAGCAATACCGAGTAATCCCAAAAAATACCGAATTTTTCTAGAAAAACTCGGTATTTTTTGGGATTACTCGGTATTGATCTTCACAGAGCGGTATTCCTCGTTATTACCAAAAAATACCTAGCAATATCGGCCAAATACTGAGCAAAAACCGAGTAACAATCCTCTGACCGAACGTAGAGCTACGTCCGGTCAGAGGTCGTAATAAAAGTTCATCAGGAACGACACACATGGCGGCGGCATAGACAGTGATGTAGAGGTTATTGACAAGCAATGCTCATTAGGCCAACTAAATAGATGTTAACATAGGTTCAATGTTGATGTTAGTAAATACTTAAAAGATTGAAGATAGGAGAAAAGGCCTATATGTTTTTTTTTTTTTTTTTTTTTTGGAGGCATTTAGGGGATTCGAATGTGAGCATTGTAGGGAGAAAGGGCTTCGCTTAACTAGTGAGCTGCACGTGCGATCTCACACGGCCTACATGTAAGAAAGAGCATCTTAATTTAAAGTGAATGATTAGGGAAGTTTTTTTTTTCTTTTTTGTATTGATTATTATTATTTTTTAAAATTTTAATGTTGAACCATAAATTTGATTTATGCAGGATTCAATCACAAGATTTTAATAATAAGTTACAAAATTTTTACTAATTAGATTTGCCGGCACCCAATATTTAGAATGAAAATGCATATATAATTCGGCAATAACTGGTCGCTATTGTTTTTATTATAATGTGTGTAAATGATAAGTAAAGACTGGTTAACCTGCTGGTTGTAGATTGATTGACATGTACAAGATGGTGGGCTGACGGACTTTTCTTTAAATGATATTGTTTGATGGTATTCTCTACTGATTCACATGATACAATGATACAACGATTGAGAATTACAAAGAGTTATTACACGGTAGACGAGTAAAAAATGACGACTCTATTTACTGAGCCAACGATTACTGACTTTTTGATTATCGACTACTTAAAAACACCTTAATAACCATGACTTCGTACTTGTATAGGTGTGACCAAAGAAATACATGTTATAGATTCATTATTAACATACAACTTTATTTATACTATTTTGATTTACTCTAAATGTACATATTTACTGTTACTACATTGCTTTACTATTACTATTCAAACTTAACATCCTAAATCTTAAAGCTATATATATATATATATATATATATATATATATATATATATATATATATATATATATATATATATATATATATATATATATATATATATATATATATATATATATATATATATATATATATATATATGACCATATCCAAAATTAGAGAGTTTGCCTACTCTAAAAACAAACCCTTATTTCGATATCGATATGACCATTCAAAAAATTCAATGTTGTAATTTCAGATCCAAAAACTCATAAGATTAGAATATCTATTTTATGACAATTTGATGGAACTGTCGATGAACCCGACCTCGTTGTTGGTTGAAAATGCGGCCGATATGGACTGGCTCTAGGACGCATAATTGTCTCTGTATGGACTTATTAAAAATATGTTGTTAATTTTATTTATGTTTTTTTTTTTACAATGCAAAGATGCGCTTACACACAAACTTATATAAGCAAACCAGCACAAAATATATCATTGTTCAAAATGAAGCTTGACATTTTAAAGGAATTTTGTTTTATTTTTGGGAGAAAGTTTGAGTGTAGACCTGTCAATATTGGACCCGACCCGAACCCGACCCGAAAATTTCGGGTTCGGGTCAACCCGAACCCGAACCGGGTCGGGTTCGGGTTAGAGATTTCGACCCGTTTGTAAAACCGGGTCGGGTTCGGGTTGACCCGGAAACCCGAAATCGACCCGGTTTGACCCGTTTTTAATTAATTTTGGAGGATTTTAATGAATTTTTATGAAATAAGTAAATAATATTTCAAAAAATTATAAATATTATTGCCCAAATTAAATTAATCTTGATTTATTTTAAATTAATTGAAGTAAATCTACCCTTAATTTGATTTAAATTTAAATAAAATGAATTAAATAAAAAAATTTTAATTAAATATACCCGAAGCGGGTCGGGTCGGGTAGACCCGGACCCGAAGCGGGTCGGGTTCGGGTTCGGAAAACCGACCCGTTTGCAAAAACGGGTCGGGTCGGGTCGGGTTGAACAATATCGGGTCAATTTCGGGTTGGACCCGAACCCGGCCCGTGACCCGTTTTTAAGAAATGGGAGATATAGTGTGAAATATTTAACATTTAAGTTGACTATATATGACTCAAAATATTGGAGAAATAATTGTATCTGAATAACACATGCAGTCTTGCTTACATATGTTAAGCTTGATCTCCTTAGAGAATATTTAATCAAGTGATCTTTAATCATTGTGCATATATGTCTTCATAACCTTGTTTAAGGGAGTATTTTTTAGCATTATTATTTCATTCAGCCTACAATCCAAAATTAGAAAAAAAAATTAATATTAAACTAAATTGGATGAAAAAGGAAAAGTGAATGTTACAACATTAGAATAATAACTAGAAAAAAGGATTACTAGAAAAAAGTAATATTTAACACAATATACACAGGACGATTTTTCATCAATTATATACAAAAACAACATAATGAAAAAAGAAAATTTTCTAAGAACTATTATCATCTTACTAATCTCTTCGAATAAGCACTGTAAACAAATAACCAAACTCCTACTAATGCCACAAACATTCTCACATTTATAGCCCAACTAAAACCTTTTTTGGTCGCTCCATCTCCACCGTCATTCTCTTGTTGCTCGTCATATTTCAAATCATTTGATCCTCCATCTCCTCCTCATCTTCTTCTATCTAGTATTACTAACAACTTTTGACAAAATCGATTTCTCTTTAGCTTTACTTTTGCTCTTATTAAAATATCTCGATCCGACACTACACTTACCTCCATCCACATATCTAGGCCAATCAACTCACAGTCTAGTCCCCAGCTCATCCCTCGCCGAAAATCCCATTACAGGTTTTTTGTCCATCAATGTTGACCTCAAAGCGTAGGCCATCACATGCTAGCATACACCACCTTTGTTTCACTTGCAGTTTCTGTCGATAGAACACAACACATAACAATAGGGGTTGATTTGTTTGGAGGGATTTTTACTGTATTAAATTTTGGCGGAGTTGCATTGGTTATGCGGGGTGGATCATTGCAAAAGCTTTTGTAAGATTGATGAGGGAATTCTTGGGAATGGCAAGGTGGAGTTTGAAGGAATGAAGTCGTAGAGGAATGTGATCCATCATGCAGAATGAATGTTCCTATTTTGCCTATGATATTTCTGTGAAGCCAATTTTTCTTTTTGTAATTTAGGATCCAATAAGGTTGTAGATGTGTGTGTGTGTGTGTGTGTGTGTGTGTGTGTGTGTGTGTGAGAGAGAGAGAGAGAGAGAGAGAGAGAGAGAGAGAGAGAGAGAGAGAGAGAGAGAGAGAGAGAGAAATAAAAGCGGAACACGAGTTAATTTATCTCTCTGCTATATTGGACACTTTTGGAAGCTTTCAATTTGCTTTTTCAGGTAGATAGTAAACAAAATGCCTAAGTTTTAGGTTTTGTTTGGGACGGCTTTCTTACTGCTTCATAAAGCATCTTTCTAGTAAAAAATTAAAAATTTTATACTAAAAAGCTATTTTAGAAGCAACTATTTTAGAAGCAGAAAGAAAGTCGTCCGAAATGAAGCCTTAGTCAAGACGAAGAATTTCAAAACTTATATGTGAAGAACACGAATCCCACGTTAAATGTTTGTGAGGGTTCTATTTTAGTTTATTTATAATACATAGGTCTAAAACCTTTTTTGAAAAAATATAGACTTGATCGATGACTATTAGAGCCAATGATGATCAAGATCAAAGATGACTGGTCCTAAAAATGTCATTCCTACAAAAAAAGACAACGAAGATGGGTACGTTATGCAAAGCCATAAGAGCAAATAAAACCAAAGCTTTCCCCTCCTAACTAAAGTAAAACCAAGTTCAAATTAAAAAAATAAAAGGTTTAAGATATCTAAATTTGTTAAAAATACTTAAAAGGCTCAAATCACATAAAGTTTAACTTGATTGGGAATAAGCTTGAACCAAATATTGTAGTTCATTCCTTAAATAATATTCTAGTCATATTATGTTGTATATTGAATTTAGAGCCATTTGATATTTAAGAATTAATATCATGATCATCACGAAGATCAGCTTGCTTAAAACTTTAGGTTTTGGCTTCTCAAAGTAAATTTTGTTTTGTTTTGGGGGGAATAGTGAGGGCAAAACCAAAGCAAATTAGATGTTAGTGAAGATGAGAGAGGCTAGCTATTGGATTGATAAAGATGGGTAAATTATGAACCATAAGGAAACTATCCAAAAAAAAAAAAACTGAAATAAGCAACTACTTACACTGTCACACTATCCTATATAATTGTTCTAACAAAAAATAATAGTCTAAAACTCAAATAAAACTCAATATAAAATAATCTTATGTAAAAACTTAAACCTATATCTTCTCACTTACCTCAAAAATTTCACTCCTCAAGCACAAAACTGAGCAAGCCTCGCCGTTTGCAATATTCAGAGCAAAGCATATGTATATAGGCAACTCAAAGGAAAGAAAAAAGCACTAGGCAGCAAAAAAACAAGACTCAAATGCTTTATTACCACACGGAATTTGGTAAAATGCAATATTTTCCTTTTCTCCCCCGTATTTCCCGAATCATTTGGTGCATTCTAAACGCCCCAATTTGATTAGCGCATTGCACTGAATGCGTCATATGGTTATGTTAATTTGCTCCATTTTAAATTTTCATGCAACCGTGCCCCTATTGCTAAAAAACGAATATAGCGAGCTCCTTCGTAAAAATTCTTCATATTGCTTACATAAAACAATCATGCATACAAGCAAAGTAGCAAACTACATGAAAGTAGATGCAATAAAACCATCTAAACTAAAATAACCCATGAAATCATGCTTGGCATATGAAAGTTGAGTCTTGATGCCAGAAAAAATTATATTTCTCTCAAGCTCTCTCCATCTAAACTTTCTCTCTTTCAAGTATTTTCCTCTAGAGTCGTCGCCCTAGTCACCATTCCATTAAGCTGCAGTCACAAACTGTCACACTTTGGGTATCTTTCTTTATGAAATTTAATCAAAAACCATTGTTCAAGTCATCAATCCGTCTAAAAGTGTTTCATAAACAATTCAAGTCATCAATCCATTTGACAATCTCATTTGATGTGTTATAAATTTATTTATTTATTTATTTGTAGATATGAACTTTCTTTTTAGTAATTAATATATGTTATAACTTATTAAAAATTTGTGTAATATTTAACATTTGATTTGAGTATATCTTAACATACACATTTGAATATGTATATATAACATAATTTTATTATTATTAAATTATTTTATTATGGGTTTATTATTTTATTAATAAACTTAATTTTATACTATACTTCTTTTAAAGTAAAAGTAATGACTATAAAATTTTACCATTGAATTTCAATTTCCATTGTAAGATATTTAATGAGAGATTTATAATTTTACTTATTTTAAATTGATTTTAAGTTAGCAAGATGTATTGCATAAAAAATTATTCTTTTTTTTTAATTATTATTGAATTTCGCTTGAAGTGAGATAAAAGTGGGCTACAAAATTGCAATTCATCGATCCATGGATCATTAGAAGGCTTGAAACTAAGCCCATAATATTTTAACTAAAGCCGACAGACTAAGATTTAATAAATGCATCAAATGCTTAGGTTTTTTGAATCTATATTTTTTATTTTAAAATTTTAAGTCACTGTTAAATTGATATTCAATCAGACCTATACATATTTTTATTTTTAAATTTATTTTTAAAATTAGCATACTTTTGTTAATATAATAAAAACAGTTTTTACTGTTTGTGGATGCAAGTTAATACTGGGCTCCAATTTGATTGCCAAAGAGCGCTTAGGAGATACATAGGATCTTTAAAAGCCTTAAAACAAAGCCCTTAGAACAGCATGTTCGTCAAAAGCCCATCACCTTTATGTTCCATATTCTTTACATTTTAGACTTCTTATGCAATTTGATGATAAATATCAATTCATGGAACAATTATTACGTCCTCTGACCGGACGTAGAGCTACGTTCGGCCGCCAATAACATGTCGCCATGTGCTCTTACTCTTTACCGCGCGGCCCGACGACTTGACCCGGACCAGAACCCGGGAATGCTATGTTCGCGTATTGCGAGGTATTACTCGGTTTTTGCTCGGTATTGCTATGTATTGCTCGGCAATAACGAGAAATAACACTATGTGAAGACCAATACCGAGTTGTTCCGAGTTTTTCTAGAAAAACTCGGTACAACTCGGTATTCCTCGATATTACTCGGTATTTGCTCGGTATTGCTAGGTATTGCTTGGCAATAACGAGAAATACCGCTCTGTGAAGACCAATACAGAGCAATACCAAGAAAAACTCTGTACAACTCGGTATTTCTCGGTATTGCTCGGTATTTGCTCGATATTTGCTCAGTATTGGTTATTGCCGAGCAAAATCGACCAATACCTAGCAATACCTAGCAAAATCGAGAAATACCGAGTCATCCTGTGTCCGTTCCAGGTCGGGTTGTCGGGACGCGCGGTAAATAATGAGAACGCATGGCGCGATTCTACTGGCGGCAGAACGTAGAGCTACATCCTGTGACCGAACCAAATAAAAGTTCCAATTCGTGGGCTATAAATACTCATTTTTTCAATGTGAAAACAAAATATGTAGAAAAGATAGATAAAGAACTAAACATACTCAATAACAAATGGTTGTCATTAAAAAATAATTATATTTTAAAATAATTTTGTTAAGAAAAAAAAAAACAATTGTTCTTGGCATTCTCCTTCTACTTTGCAATATTGGGTTTGTAATGATTTTAATCACCTTATTGAAAAGTAAGTAATAATGTTTAATAATCGGCATTTCATATGACTGAAAAGGTAAATAATGAGGAAATTTTCATGAAAATAGAAAGCTTATATATAAAGTTGAATATATGAGTGATTAACAAGGGCTACAATGAAATGTAACTTATGAAATTCAAATTATTGGAAATCATTTTGGGGCTCTTTGGTTGGAATACAAAGTAATGTAAAGTATTTCAAAGGCAGGGGTTTTTGAAATATTGGTGTTTGGTTGGATGATAAAAATAATGCTAAGTAAAGTAAATACAGTGTAAAGCATTTTAATTCATTTTTGAAATAAATCAAACTTGTCCAATTTTGAGTGAGAACTGTTTAAATCACCAACAAGCTCACTTGATCATCGGCCATCACCACTGCCGGTCATCTCTACCACCATGCCGCGGGCCGTTGCTGACCACCACCGATGTTTGCAACCTACCACCACCATTGCCACTCGATTGCTGGTCATCGTTGCCACCCCGCCATCGGCTGGTGTCACCTGCCATCGGCCGCATTCACATGCCGTCGGCCACCACCATTGTCTGTCACTATACCCATTTGCCGTTGACGCCACCACCCCATTGTCAATCGGCAACCGCCCATATACCGCCACCTTCAATGTCGGTCACCATCATTATTGGACTTTACACTACATTCATTACTTAAAAAAAATATATATTCACTTGCATTTACTTTATATTCATCCAAACAACTCCAAAGTATTCATTTTACACTAATATTCTTTTTACAAGGCATTTATTTTTTAGTCAACCAAATAGCCCGTTAGATACAACTTGTTGAAGTTTTCTAGTTGTAGCGCAATGGAAGAATTAATCTTATTGAACAAAAAAACTTAGCCGACTTGTGATCACTTTTTATTTTTATTTTCATTGCAGTACTAGATTTTTATGTTTTAAAAATTACAAAAATACATTTTTTAATATTAAATAATTTATTTATTAAAAAAATAAAAAACCTAATGAAACATTACTCAAACTTTTTTTCAATTCTAAAAATAAATAAATAAAGTGATGCCATGCTTACATTCTCTTTTTAAAAACATGATAACTCTACTCTTAACTTTATTCATTAACATGCATGTTTTTTTAGTTCCTAATAAATGATTTGAAAATCCTAAGAAGTAGTAAATTAAATAAATAAATAACAAGCTATAAGGTTGAACCCAAAATCTTAACACAATTTTTTTTTTGTTAGCATTGCTATGTTTATTCCATGTTTTATTTGAAAATGGACCAAAGAAAATACACTAAAGGTTGGGGATGGGGAAGTAAACGCAACAATGACAAAAACAAACATGAAAGTAAAAGCAGCGGAAAGTAAATGAACATCAGAATTTAGCGTGGTAAATTCAAAAATATGGAAAAAATCAGAGAGTAACACCACACCAAGAAATCCATTACGAAAATTGGGAGAAATAGACATATATCTTTCTCTCTCACTCTCTCATTTCTTCTCTTATCACATGCACCGTTCTCAATGTCTAACCTTTCAAAATAAAATAGAAAGCTATGTAAAATAACCCCAAGAGATGCAACCCTTCAAAAAATGAGAAATAAAACCGTCCAATTCATCTGCACGCCATTTTACGGCGCTCAAGACTCTGTCTGATGATGCTGCAGTGCTTAAACTTGCAATGTTGCGCCTTCGAACTTGTAGCGCTGCTGCACCAAATCTAGAGTGCTATGATGCTCTGTTCTTTGTCTATAAGTGCTGGGGCGCTCAGAAACATAGTGTCAGGGTGATCGGGCACACAACGCACGGGTGTTGTATAAAAAAAAAAATTTGGGTTCCGCACCTGCCCAACAAGCACAAAAAGCTTGAGTTCCGATACAATGAAACAACCCGATTAATCAACATTATTTTTAGGATATCGAAAAGCAATGCTTATTATACCAAGATAAGTGATTGTTAAATACTAATGGCTAATGGAGGAGACCTCTTCTTCTTTGACTTCATTTAGGACAATTTTCTTATTATTTCCTAAAATAACGTTTTAATACAAAAATATATAGCTAAAAAAATTATACTAAGATATTCCTTTAGAGAAGGATAAAAAAAATATCATAAATAAAACCTCAGTCTCTCTCCCGTAACTATGTTACTCTCAAATACCTCCAAAAGCCATGGCAAAAAAGGAGCCTATCTTCAACAATCTGATAAATTCCTTTTACAAAATCGTAGAAGAAAAAGAATTAAAGCTTATCTTTTGCAAAGGAGAAATAACAAGCTAGTGGGGATATTTAATTATTATTAGATACAGTTTATCTTATTAAAAATTATGTAGTCATAGCCATATCTTTGTACTTCTCATAGTGCAATATTAAGATAGTGTCAATAAATTGATTCAATTTTTTTAGGATTGCTATTCATTGAGTGAAATTCATAGCCCTAACATTAGATTTTACCATTTTTATGAAAAAATCTTGACTATCATATTTCGGAAGTGGAATGTTCATTGTTATTGTTATTTATATTGTTAATAATGCGACAAAAAAATAGTCTCTATGAAACATTAACAGGTATTTATAATTATATAATTTAGCTTGATTGGTAATAATGAGACAAAAAAAGAGTCTCTATCACTTCATCAGTAATCACATCAAGACTCTAGAAATTTCAAAGCTCTCAATCCCAATCAACTACAGTATATTGTGATAACATATCTGTTCTGGACAAGCCAATCATCTAGTGTTTCATGTCAGAACCAGTATATAGAAATCGACTATTACTTCATCAGTGATCTCATCAAGACTCAGGAGATTGACGTCAAACACATTAGTTCAATTGATCAACCAACAGATATATTAACTAAACCTCTCACTACTAGTCAATTCTCCACTCTTCGTGACAAATTAACTATCTGCTATCAGGATAATTAATTTGCTGGGAGCTATTAACACATCAATAGACTGCACCACAAGTTCCTCACTAATATCTGGCTCTAGCCAGCTCAGCTGTCCTTACTCCTCCGATCCTCCACTACACTTGTAACAACAGACTGCTAGAAAAGGCCTCAGTCCTCTCTAACCTTCTGTCTCTCTACACTCTTATATTAAGAACACTATTGTTATGTATTGACGATTGAGCTGAAGTAATACAATCTCCTTATGCTATCTTATCCTATAATTTTCTTTGTTCTTCATACTTACTCTACTGCAGGTTTTCTACCATGAAACATTAACAGGTCTTTCTAATTATATAAATTTGGCTTGATTGGTCTTTGAGGATTTCAATTACATCATATTCAGTTAGAAAAATATTTGCGGAATCTCATCCCACATAACAGATTGAGGAATTTTAATTTTTCATTTGGGATTGGACAATAATTTTTAGCTTCTTTTACATACTTTTTATACTTAAAAGACGCATTAGAAAATAGAATGAAAACTGTCACAAATAAAACTTTAAAGGTAATTAGTCATAGACACGTCAAGTAGAATGTTCAAGGAGAGAATAATTTTCTAATTAGCTAATAATTATCAGAGAATGAAAGAGATAGATGGTGATCTTCTTCAGCAACAAAGTCTTTTTATTTTGCTAAAATTTGGAATGTTATAAAAAATCTTTTTGACGGCACCTTCATCAGACCAATATCATGAAGAAAAACATGAAGAAATTTTACAAGAATTAGCATTATTTTTCTTAAAGCCTATTAAAATATATTAGGATCATCCGATCATCAACTAAAAGAATGTGACTGTGGCCTTACTTCAATCCCTTTTGCTACAATAAACAAAAAGTTCTTTAGTAGTCAATTTCACCATGAGGCTCCTTCAACGGCTATAAATGGTAAAGATAAATAATAATAATAATAACAAAATTTTCTTATCATTCTAAAAATCAACCGTTTTTAATTAACCGCTCCTATTGATACATATTTGTGGCTGTTTAAATTGCCACAATACCTTCAAATTCGCAGAGGTCAAACCTGCTACAAATACTTGCAATGCAGTTTCCCTTCACTAGCAGTTCCGAAACGGTTGAGGACAACAACCTCAATGATCGTATAGCAGTTTTAGATTTTGTTTGAGATAACTTTTTAGTTGTCCCAAATTATATATGGAGAGAGAGAGAGAGAGAGAGAGAGAGAGAGAGAGAGAGAGAGAGAGAGGAACTACTATAAACTTTGTTCCTTGTTGTAATTACATATATATATGGATAACATATTTTTATTTTCAAAGCATCAATCAACTGGGAGATTACGCATAGAGCCTAATTACTTAGATTAAGTTAGGATAAGCTATTTTAACTACTTTCATGACAGAGAAGGCTTATGATGTCATCAAGCTCTTCTCATCTCAATTTTTAGTCTATGAAATGATCATTATCGTCAATTTGTAAAGTTTTTATGCTATGTATTTAGTTGACTTTGATTTTAATAATCATTAAATTAAATATAATCTGATATAAAGTAAAATATACTTGACTGTTTGCATCATCCATACCTAATATTAGTGCCTTAATTTAATTAATCCTCCTTCTCTCTGGCTTTGGTGGAAAGATAAGAAGGCCCAAAGTTCTTTATTATTAAATTCCATTAATTAATGGATAAAAGTACATAAGAGGCCCTCTTGAGTTGCCAATTGGGCCTACCGTGGCAGCGAATAAGCCTGTTTGATAGAATAGGCCCAAAGTTCCATGTGCAAGTTAGGTCACTTTTGTTAAAGTATTATTTGAGTTATTAATTTATTTTAAAAATCATTTTGATTGATGCATAAAAAATAAAAGAAATGTAATTGGACTGATTATGGAGAAATTTTTAGGACGGGCTTTGAAAATTTGACATGTGACATAAAATATGTTATTATGTGGCATAAAAATTTTCTAATATGAAAAAAATATCTCAAATAAATTATTTAGTGTCTTAATGATTTACTATTTTCGTGTAGATCTCATAATAAGTATATTCAATAATTTATATTTTATTTGTAAAAGTATAGTATATATTGTGTAAATTTGTATTTTCACTTCTAAAATAATAATTATCTAAATAAGTGTGTGAAAAATTAAAAAAAGTAAAAATTACTATTTTTCTAGTATGAACTATATCAAAATGATCTCCAAAAATATCTAAGAAAATAAGAAAGTGTAAAATCATGTAAGAAATATTCTTTAATTTTATTTTTCAAAAAATTTAGATTAAAGTTATAATTATTAAGATTTTTAACTAGCAAAAATTTAACTTTAAATCTTGACTTGCATCATGTGATTCATCAGGCTTTAAAGTTTTTATTGAAAGTTTATTTTAGTCTATTTAACCTTTCCAAAAATTTTAAGAATTTTAAAAATTTTTAGTGGACTAAATACTTAATATATACTTTAATTATTTTCTTAAAATAGAATATATATGAATTTCTTGAAATTCATATAATCATACATTTTTATTAAATGTCTTTATTATTATTTATTTTATCTATAAATAAAATTCATTTAAATAAAATAGAAATGGCATATGCCAAATTTTAAAATCCATCACCAACTAATATTTTTCCAAATAATTATTCTTCATGCTTACCTTTTATGTCCTTATAACTTATTGATTATGGTTACTTAAATAATCTCAAAACTTGAACTCCCTTAACTTATTTCTCTCCATCAATTTTAATCATGTCCAAGAAAAAGATCTTTTATTTAATCATAATTTTCTCACTAAACAATATTAAGATAAATAATTCATATAAACCTTAGATGAGAAAGCCACCTAAATGGTCAAATTTGACTTTGACTAGATGCTCTTTCTTGAAGAAAGTAAAAGTCCCTTGCTATAAACTTCTTATTGCACAAGTAGTCAACTCTATAAAAGTATCAAATGAGCCTATTAACAATATCATGAGTTGGAATATCATGATATAGCTTTATAGAAAGAGAATAATTGAAAGGAGCAAAGAACCAATTGACTAATTATAATTATGATTGAAGATTAAAAAGTAGGCAAATAATAGTGAAAGTTGAAACATCTAATTTCATCAGAATATTATCATTCTTTCATCAAAATGTCATAAAAGTCATTTGATTCATATTAGCTAGATAAGCTGTATGGTATTTTCTTTTTTCCAAATCATTGACTCAGGTTCCATTTAGAGCGGCTGCAACTTTTTATATGGGTGGTTATAAATCTGCTGTGAAGAAAGTAACTTTCTTGAAAGTTGTTGTAGAAAGCAGATTTCTGATAAACAATTTCTTAAAAGTAGCTAAAAAATAATGACCAAATAAAAATTATGATTACGATCTACAAAATAAAGTAGGGAAAAAAAAAACTATCCCAAACGAAGCCTCATTTGTCAGCTTTAGCTATAAAATCGCACGTTGTAGATTCATATAGGGACCAATAAAGATCTCCATATAATAATAAATTTCAAGCAATTTGCAGTTGGGAGATAAATTCCAAAGAATCTAGCAAGAGGTATATATATATTCAAAGCTCCCTTATGAAAATGCAGGAGAAAAAAAGGTGAAAAAAGTCTTCTTTTTTCATAAAAAAAGTGAAGTGCAGAATCATTCAATAACTCCTATGTTCAGGAAATGATCTTTATTCATTTAATTACTTGCTAAATAAATAATGTAAAACCTTTGATTTTCAAAAGAGGCCCATTCCTTCAAATTTCCTCCACCGCTGGCCCTTCGCAGTCACTAAAATTTAGGACTTTAATAGAGAATTTGTTCTGTCCTCACCAATCTATATGAAATTATTTGTTCTATCTGTAATATGATAGTCTTCGGGTATTCGCATTAATTTTTTTGACTTGTCCAAAAGATGATGAGTGATTGTATTCTTCCAAGCAATGTACTAAAAATGATCTCTCTATTGATCAGAAGCAGTGAAACATAATCCATTTAAAGCTAAATTAGCTAAATTAGGGTGCATACAAAAGCTGAAGAGCAGTATATCAATCTTACTTGGGATTAATTATTATGTGCAGGCGCCGAACGCCTTCTGATAACCAATCAGAATGCGCCACATCACCACTTCGAATCGTTACCGTTTGCGTGACGCATTCTAGTTGGTTACCGGAAGGCCTTCTGCGTCCTACCTCCCCACAAAATAATTTCTCCAATATTATGGTACTTGTTAATTTCAGACATTTTTTTTGCGAGGGAAATGTGAGTGATAAAAAATTGATCTAGATAGAGTTGAAAATCTTTGATTTTTTATTAAAATGATTGTTGTACTATCTCAAAACAATTTCAAAATTTAAGAACTCATTATGTGTCGCTTTTCATAAAATTTTAATGAGAATGACGTGTGCACAACTTAGGCTTTGTTTAGGACGACTTTCTTAATGCTTCTTAAATCAACTTTCTAGTATAAAAATAATTTTTAATTTTATACTTAGAAACTGTTTTAAGAAGCAGTAAAAAAGCCATTCCAAATGAAACCTTAAGCTTCGTTTGGGACGGCTTTTTTGTTGCTTCTTGAAGCAGCTTTCTAGTACAAAAAATTTAATTATTGAACTAGAAAGCTGCTTTAAGAAGCAACAAGAAAGCCGTCCCAAACGAAGTCTTAGTCTTCATTTGGGGCAGCAGTTTTCTAGTACAATTTTTTCGAAAGTATAAAAAAAAATGAATAAACAAAAACTGTAGTTGCAATCTAAAAAAAAGAGCAAAAAAGTTGTTCCAAATAAAGCCTTAGTCATTTAGACTAAGGTTTCGTTTGAGACTGCTTCTTGAAGCAGCTTTTTAGTACAAAAAATTAATTTTTATACTAAAAAGCTGGTTCAAGAAACAGGAAAAAAGCTGTCCCAAACGATGCCTAAGATTAGTATTAAAAAGTTGATACTAATTTTTTCTAAGAGAAAAATTATCAATAATACTTACATTAAATTTTAAAAACATAATAATTTTTTTCCCAATAATTTCATAATTAATTTTATAGGCAGCTACAATTATCCCGAATAAATTGCGAGCATTTGTTCAAAACTTTATAATAATTATGCATGCTTTTCGTTTCCAAGCTTCCATGCTATGTCATAGATTAAAGGCTCAAAGGACTTTTCATCTCCTTCACATAAAAAATACAATCATGAATTAAATGAATCAAAATTATTATTAATCAATTCAGATGCAGCTGAAAAACTTCTTATTTTCAACGTTCAAACATTTTCTTCCTAATTAAGAGAGCTTTCTGAAAAGCACTTTTCATTCTGTGTTAGCTCCAAGTTCTAGAAAGTTCTATCTTCTTAATGAATAACCCATTGTAGTATATACAAAATAGAGAAGCAAGATAAGAGGATGGATGTAAGAATTGAAATAACCAAAGTCAATACACCTCTTGAGGATAAAAATTTTTCTTTCCAGCTGGGAAAGTATTTAATAGCTCCAATTTGCATGCAAGAGAAGAGGCCTTCAATTTTTTAATCTAGCCAATTATATCAAAGAGGATTTATCAAATTTATCCTAAGTCATAGATAATATGAAATGAATTCAATATGGGTTTAAGTGACCAAGTTGAGCTTCTTCAACTTTTTAGAAAATATAAGTATCATCAGCATGATATAAACTAAAAATGTCTTCCTCCATATCTTTAATCTTCTCGATTAGAAATATTTGATGATAATATCTGTCAATTATCAATTTTATCTGACCAATATCATTTGCCTAAGACATACTCATCTCGAATACTCATTCGAGAGCAGTCACTTATAGACAAAAGACATATTCATGTGGGATTACAGAAATATCTAACTAATCAAATGACGACATTCTATCGTACAGGCAATTGGGTAGCTTTGACTTTAATTTGCTCCTCTAAATAAAAGGTCGAGGATCTAAATACGGGATCTTTTTTAGGCGCAAGTTTCTATCTTTTTATAGAGCCTCTTTGTCCCGATCTTCTCTGAATATCTCTATTATAAGCCAAGTTCAACGCAATGTACATGTATTTCCCTTATTTATTTTGAATTATTTCTAATACTTTAAGATCTCATGTATTCTAAAGTATCTCAAGGTTAGATCTCTGAAGACGCTTCTTTGAGTATAAGCTATGCAAAAGGATTGGGTATCTCTTTTAGGTTTATTTGTAATTGTTATAAAAATTGTACACAAAGAAATGAATCGAAGCAAATAAATTTACAAATATCAATAAAAATATTATTATAAGTAAAATATTTTGATGTTTAAGGACCATTTCTTGTCTCATCTCCTCAATATTTTTGCTATTATGTGTTATATGTTGATTATTTTTTTGTGTTATAGTTATGTAACTTGCTCTCTAAATCTATAATATTTAAGAAATTCCAACAATTCAAATTTATCATGAAAAAATTAGTTCAAGACTCCCCAAGTCACTCTAGCAAAGCGTTTAGTAATTTTCTCATCCAAAATAGAATAACGCGCCAATATAATTATCCTTACACATAAATATAACAGAGTCGTTGAGTACAAAAATTTTATGAGGATGCGGCAATGGTTAAAGGAGTGGTGATTAAGAAGGTTGATGGACTAGTTTTTTCAGTCAAGCAGAGAGTTGTCCGTTAAGCACACCTACCGGACGGGAGTCTTAGCAGCATCTACTTTGGTGAGATTGTTCATAAAAGTTTTTTTTTTCCTTTTATTACTATTTATATATAGTTTTTTTGTTACTATAATTCAAAATATTTGATAATCTCTCTTTTTGTAGTTTTATAGATTATACAGTCACTACCAAAAAACGCGCTCTTTCGCAGCGGTTTAGTGCAGCGTTTTTAAAAACCGCCGCAAAAACTGGCGGTTTAAACCGCTGCACAAAAACGCATTATAAAAAAGCTACCCCGCCGGTCTTAAAACCGCTGCGGAAGGCAAAAACGGCGGTTCTGCAGCTGTTTAATGACCGCTGCAAATAATTTAGTGGCGGTTATAACCGCCAGGAAAAGTTAAAATTTATGCTGCGAAAACCCTATTTTTTGGTAGTGTGGTAAGAAAATTAGTAAAAGACCTCAAAATTTATGTACACATCTTTATCCTACTATGGTTGGTGTTCCCCAAACTATGAGAGAGAGTTTATGGGAGTATTTTGAAGTATAAATTATTTAATTACTTATGAATAATTGTATGTATTTGCATAGTAGTCTAAGTCAAAGCAAAGTTTTTTTTCCCTTTGCATTTCATGGATGCTTCTCTTAAGGTCTACAGTGACATTCATAGTGAGGGATATTTAAGAGAGGAGCATTGTGAGGCATCTCACCCAAACCATCAATGTGGCATGCAAAGATGCTCTCAAGAAAGCCAATAATGATTGTATTTGCAATGTTAAAGGATATGGGCCTCGATAGATGAATGATGTTATATAAGATGGCCTAATCCTATATGCAGCAAATGTGAATGGACAAAAGTCCTCAATGGTGACTTCCAGCAATCATCTTACTCTCAAGAAATTGCTAATCACAAAACACTCAGAAGACTGAGTTTCATTTGCAGTATAAGGGAACTATATAGTGTTAGTAGGTTTAAATATTAAATAATTTTAAATGTCAAAATACCATAATGAGCATCTTATTATGTGAATTAATTATTTTGTTGCTAACTAAATGAGAAAGAGCTGAATTGAGCCCCAAAAAAATCTTAGATACTCTAGAGGATCTATAAAAAGAAAGGGACAAGAAAATTCGCAATGCTCGTTCCCGTGCCATTACCATAAGCATTAAATTAATTTTTTTTTACTAATTTGCATGAAGAAAAAATATTAATGAATGTCACATATATTAAATATTATATCAAAGAAAGATAAGGTAATTGTAACATCAAAATATGGGAAAGATGTTAGTTAGCATGAGTTCGACCCCAATGTATTGAAGGAAGCTAAGGGAATTATTAAGGGCGGCATGTATGAGTTTGGAGGCCGTTGTAAGAAAGTAGGTATCTATATAACAGCATCCTGAAATGAAAATTAATTGAACCCATGACTTGCTCCGCGTGCTAGGGCTCCTCTTGATTCCTTCCCGGTGGCTCGTTCGGGTTCCAGGAAGCTCGATCGCGTTTACCTCTTGCATGCTAGGGTATCTCTCGATGGCTTTGGCCTCCGTGTGATCTCAGGTAAGCACCTCCCCTTTTCTCATTTCTTATGTTGCATTGTTATCCGTAGTTTCTATTTATCCTTCTTGATTCGTCCTCCTTCGGCCCTTTGCGGCAAGAATGGCGATGAATCGAGTTTGCGATCCTAAATTTTTAGGTGGAGCTGTGAAATCGAGATCTTTCATTGATGGCCTATCTGGATCTTCCTTTAATGGTGGCTTTCTTGAGTTAAAACCATCTTCATTTCTTGGAATTCCTTCTTTATGGATTTCAAAAGATGAGATTCTTGCGCCCGCGACTCCTTTCCAATTTGAGTTAGTGGGCTTTTTTCCATCACAGTGCCCAAGTTTGGATTTTATTCACAATTTCTTCTTCAACCTTAAGCTAAATGCTAAGTTTTCTGTGACTTTACTTGATTGTAGCAGAGTATTATGTCATAGATCCTATATCGTAAATAATTGTCTCATAAAATTAATGAAATGGTTGCCTTCTTTTGATATCGGTGTTGAGTCCCCTGTGATTCTCATTTGAATTTCTTTTTCCAAAATTAAGACCTCGTCTTTTTCTCCATGGATTCTTCATGATTTGGGTTGTATGTTTAGCCGGCCCTTAAAAGTTGGCAATGGTACCTCTTTGGGCTCTCAACCCTCTATTGCGTGGGTTTTTATTGAGCTTGACATCACCAAAAAATATTCGGACAAAGTATGGCTTGGTCCTGAAAAGTTTGACTACTTTCAGATGGTTGAGATGAAGAATTTTTCATCATTTTATAATTCCTGTAAATGTATTGGGGCATGTTAGGGGTGTATGTTCCTCCCATTCATCTATTCTGAAGACTTCTAATCCTGCTCTGTATGATGGTACTATTAAGAATGCATTTGTTGCTTTGGATATGTTTGTATTAGATGGAAATGTTAAAGCTGTCATTATTCCCCCTATTATTCGCTCTTCTAATTCTATTGTGGGTAATGAGGGTGTTTCACCATCCATTGTGGAGCTTTCTTCTAGGTAGGTCAATAGAAGTGTGGATTTGGTTTTATTCAATGAGGTTATTGATGTTGGTGAGGGTCGCTTAGAAATCTCTTGTGATGCTGACAACGTGGGTATGTCTGAACATGTGGTTGATTCTGTGGTTCCTCCAATGACTATTTCAATTTTTGATGCTGGCTCTCTTATGAGCTAGTGGCTTTAGCCTCTGATGGTATGGATGTTGATGGTAATATTAAGGAGACTTTGGATGTTGTTAATGCAAATATTGATGGTTTGGAGGTAGTTGATCCGGTTGTTACTTTCACTGATCGTACCGTGCAAGCGGCTTATGATTCTCTAGCTATTATTGTGAAGGATCCATTGTATTTAACTCCTATTGTCTCTATTAATATGGAGATGGTTAACATGGTGTGTTGTGTTAACACCGCGGAGCTTAATGATTCTTTTAGTGGAATGTTTGATGATGTTGTTGGACCTACTATGCCCTCTTCTTCCTTGATAATTTTTGAAGGAATGGTTGATATCCCTATTTCTATTATTTCTAATGAGGATTTGAAAACCTAGTTGAATTTGTCTTTGCATGATTCTAGTGTGATCTAATCTGATTGGCTTGAAAAGTAGGGGTGTCAATATTTGACCCGACCCGAAAACCCGACCCGAAAAATCCGGGTTGGACCTGACCCGTTTGATAAACGGGTCGGGTTCGGGTTCGCATATTTGACCCGTTTGAAAAACGGGTCGGGTTCGGGTTGACCCGGCGGGTTGACGGGTCAACCAGGCAACCCGTTTATTTTAAAAAAAATTTGAATTTCCCACCGTTTCCACCCGCCTGACCGCTGCCCGCTGCCCGCCTGCCCGGCGCTGCCCCGCTGCCCGCCTGCCCCGCGTGACCGCACTGCCCCGCGCGATGCCGCGTGCCCTCGCCCCGTCGCCTGCGCCCTTGTAAAACCCTTCAAAAAGCTGATTTTTTTTAGTGCAGTTCGTCTGTACGAACTGGATTTAGTACTGGACGAACTGAAGAAATTTGTGAAGAAATCTGCCATTTTCGTCTGTACGAACCTGGAGCAGTCGGGACGATCCGTCTGTACGAAATCTGTCCAGAGAGCAAGTCGCCCGGGACGAATTTGGATTTCGTCTGTACGAAATTTGTCCAGAGAACCCATCGTACCAGGACGAAATTTGGATCGTCCAGGACGATCAGTGTTAATAAATATCGGATTTTAGATATTTTGGATTCATTTTGGAGAGAGAGAACAGGCAAGAGAGAGAAAGAGAACGAAGAGAAGAAGGAAGCTTGGTTTTGGAGGCCACAGAGCGCTTTTCGTCCGACGACGCTGTTAGAAGATTTGTTTGTCTCGCTGTAAGGACTCCGAACCCTATTTCTGTTTTCGAAGATTTTGTATTTTGACCGAGTTGTGCACTGTTTTGTGTTTTTGTAGTCGAACTTTTGACCTGATTTTGTATTGACACGACTTTCACCGCACAACTTTTAGTATGTTATAGATATAAATATTGTACACGATTTGACTATTTTCTACGATGATTTTATCGGTCGGAATTGATTCTACGCGATTTTAATTGAATAGAAAATTATCAGGACTTGATTTGATTTGGATTCTATAGATTGATAGTCTTGCATTGATGCCGTGGTTATTCTGTTGTAATTTGGAGAAATTCAGAATTTGTCTTTTTGCAGGATTTTTGTGTAAATTCGATAGACTACTGTTACTCTGCCCGATTTTTGTATGATTTCTGATTTGACTGAAATTGATAGATTGAATCGATATGCCTATGATTATTGATATGATTGCTCTAATATTGATTATTGATTGCTTATTGATACTGAAAAACACGTATAACCTGGTTGAACATTGGTTGGAGATGATACCTGTACAGGATGGTGGGCCGACGGGCTTTCCTTTAAATCATAGATCATGGATCATGGATATAACGATGGGAGTCATAAGGAGATTATATGCCGACGGGCGGCCGACGGGCAATAGAGTGACGACTCTTTTCATAGAACCAATGTATTGATATCTACAACAGCAATATGAATTCTACAACAGCAACATGACCATTGATTATACATTGTTCAGTATTATCGTATTGATTGCATGTTTAATGTATTGATTTACGGATTTTACGGATTTGATCGGGTTTACTGTATCGTACGATTTCACTGATTTCATCGATTGACTACTGAACATTGATACTACTGAGTATTGATATGGACATTGATAGATATAGATATTGTATTGATAGCATGAACATGGACATCGTACTACTGCCTACTGTTTCTGTACCGTATTGACTGTCGTATAGATTCATTGTTCCGTATCGCTTTTCTCGACTGATTTCATTGATTTGACCGTATTGATTTGATTGACGGATATTGATTGAGTGAATTGAAATGATTGATTTGCCTGCCGCTGCATTGACTGGTTTTATTGACCATTGACTGATTCAGATTGATAGATTGACATGCATATTGATAGCATCGCCGTGCTTTGATTTCAGTTATAGGTATTAGGTGACCTGCTGGGCTTTGTAAAGCTCATTATATGTGGTTGATAATTTCAGGTCCGAGCAAAGGAGCAGGAATGGAGATTGATCGAGACTGTCGACGAATCCTTTCACTATGGATGCCTGGGGCGTCACAGCCCCCTGCTGCCGCTGCCGCGTGCGGCGTGCCCAGCCTGCCCCGCGCGATGCTGCGTGCCCGCCTGTGGCCAGCCGCCAGCGGCCTGCCCCTCGCGATGTCGCGTGCCCGCCTGCGGCCAGCGCGATGCCGCGTGCCCTGAACCTTCGCGAATCGCGGGTCGTGTCGAACCAGCTCGCGAGTCGCGCTAGAACCTTCGCGAATCGCGGCCTAACCAGCTCGCCTAGTCGCCACTGCCAGGTCGCGGGTCGTGTCGGGTCAACCCGGCAACCCGGCCAGGTCGGGTCCGGGTTGAAATGTCCGACCCGTTTGCAAAAACGGGTTGGGTTCGGGTTGACCCGTTTAGATCCGGGTCGGGTCGGGTTCGACCCGAACCCGACGGGTTGACCCGAATTGACACCCCTATTGAAAAGCACTGGTCCTCAATTGGTGAGGGTGAGGGGGATGAGCTGGTGGGGTCCAAGGAGGAGTTTGATGCTTTCTTTAATTTGAATGTGAATCGCATACTTGAGAAAGCCTTCTCCCATGGAGGTGGAAAACGGCGCTGGCATAAACCCAAAAAGAAGTAATTGTGATTGTTTGGTGGGTTATGGCTCTTGGTAGTGGATTGTCTGGCTACTTTCTACTTTTTTTGCATGGTTGGAATTTCGGGCTAGGATAATGATGAGTTAGGTTTCCAGCACGCCCCTTGGATGACATTGACTTGTTTTTGCAACTTTGGTGGTTACTCTTGTGGTTTCTGTTTTGGGACTTCTGGTTGTTGCTTCTCTCCTCCTTGAATGGTCCAACCCTAGCAAATAGTTGGCATTTTTGAGTCTGACTACCTTTAGGGCTTTAATTTTTCTTTTTATTTTCAGCTGCTTGGCATCCTATCATTTATTACAGTGTTTTGATTGTGTTTTTTCTTGCTTTGGCCTCCTTTTGGCCTTTTTTGTATGATTTCTCTTATCTAATGAATATATATATATATATATATATATATATATATATATATATATATATATTATCAACATCCCAAAGATAAAAAAGGATTCAGTATCAAGGGCATCTCATATGGCATGTTGTTTAGGAGATGATTATGCAATCTATGTTGAACGTGATATATAAATAAGTTGGTCCAGGAGGAGTACAAGATGATGATGACAATGAATATGACAATGATGATGAGTATGATTTTTGTAACTTAGGTTTTGTTTGGTGCAATTTTTGGCGGTTGGTTTTTTTCTACTGTTTAAGAATTTTTATACTAAAAAGCTACTGAAGAAAATAGTAAAAAAATTGTCCCAAACGGAACCTTAAATTGACCTTTTTGTATATAATGCTAGGCAGAAAAAAATGCAGGTGGACTATTGTTACGATTATTTAACTAACCTTAATTTTATCTTCACATTTCCTTGTTTGTAAAATGAAAATCTAACTCCAGTTTTGGATATAAATAAATAAATAAATAAAATATTTATTTTTTTTGGTTGAGCATTATATTCGTTCTAAATCTTGAATTGAATTGTATGATTGAGAATTTGTCTGAAATTATTGTAATTATAAAACTAAACCAGCTATATATGTGATTGTGATATTTAATTGTCTGCCGTTTAGGACTTTGTGACTGGCATCAAGCATTTAAGTCAATTAAAGCAAATTCATATATACATCACAACGTAAGATTCAAATCTAAGACGTTTTAGTTGATAGCCGAAGCTCCAAACTAACAAACCAAAATGAGTTGCACTCTAATTGATCATAACTATGAGTTTTTGTTGAGATTTGTATCAGAAAATATAATTATAACCGTCAATTTTTCTTGTAGCAACTCTCACGAAAAAAAAAAAAAAAAACTTACATCTAATTAAATTTAAGGGAGTAAGCGAGCTAAGCCTTTTGGAGCATATGAGTTGAGATTTTTTTTTTTCATGAGTTGAGCTTATTGAACCACCATTCGAGCTCAAGCTTGAAGTCAACCTGGCTCGGTTCATAAGCTCGTTGAGCCGCTTGATTAACTTAAATATATTCATAAATTAATTTAAATTTAAATTATATAATATATTAACATTTTTAAATTAATTCTACATCAATTAAAAAATCTAAAAAACTGAAAATTTTAATTCAAAATTTAATAAATCGTACTCAATAATCGAGTCAAGGTCGAGGTTTTCAAACGAGCTCGGGAAATCAAGTCGAAATTCAGCCTATAATTTTAAGGGCTATGCTCAAACTCAGTAAATGAGCACGAGCTCAATAAGAACTTAACAAATTTGACTCAATTGGACAAATACTCAACTTTAGTCTACTCAATTTACACCATACGAAATCACATTTCTTTTTAATGATTTTCAAAATATGTAAAACAATCTTTTTTTCGTGAAATTATTCTGTGCGGATACATATGCCGCCCAAAGGCGAGTCAGAGTGAGCCACATCACCCATTTGTTGTTTACAACGGCTATATATATAACCGTTGTGTACCAACGTGGTGCACTCTTATTTGCCTTTGGACTGTCGTCTGCGCAAAATAATTTCTCTTTTTTGAGCCTTCTCTCTCCTCCTCTTTATTCTTCCTACTCAAACAAGCTTCGCTCTTCTCTCTCTCTCCAAATGTCTCTGACCCAAGGCTAGCTCCTAATAAATGTAATGGATTTTTTTTTTCTTAGAAAGAAAGTAATTGCAAAATGCAAACCATTATCAAGCCGGATCTTTTTCTTTTTTTGTCTCCTTCTCGACGGCGGTACGGTGGTAATTTAACTAGCAAAAATTTGAGCTATGCTGGATTTTTTTTTCCAATGCAAATGAACATCAGCCTACTGTCATGCTTTTTTTTTTTCTCAAGTAAAAATAATAATTAAAATATTTCTTTGACCACACTTTTAACTTTAGTTAGTCTTATATTTATATAAATCATAAGTATTTTTATTGTGACTATACTCATAATTTATTTACAAATTGTGACTAAAAAAAATTAGTAGCACTAACGACAATCAGAGTTACTTTAAACGATTTTTTCTTACCAAATGAATTAAAATCAAAATATTATTTCAGATAAATTTTGGCTTTAATTTAAATTATTATAAGAAAAATAACTTGATACATCTTAAGAAAATTTATTTTGACCAGCATGAATTTTTATGCAATATTTAAAAAATTTCAGAATTAAATTTAGAATTATCTAATGAACAATTTCAATAAATTTATTGTCAAAATGAGCATCTTAATGAAACAAATCTACTAATATTAAAGGTGATATGACCTAATTCTAAATCAAGCACTTGAAAAATAGTTAGAAACTTTTGGATACTAATTGAACGATAAAATGACCTTCGAATTTTGCATGCTTGTAGTCCAAATGAGTGGCTCGATGAGACTAATATAAGAAGCTCAAGATCGCTTAATTCTATTGTTATTAAAAGGCTTAAAGGTTGAATAAATAGTTTAAGATATAAGAATTTGATATAAGATGTTCTATGAAATGTAATGGAAGTTTGACTAAATTTATAAAAAATACCCACTATGAAAGTATTATAAATAGGCCAATATTTCACATTAAAGGCATCGATACTTGAATTTGGAGAGAGCTTGGAGATTTAAAAGCTCTAGAACTCTACATTTGGCAACCACGTTAGTCATAGGCGCCATCACCTGGCTTCCGTCATTAGTTCATCATCTCCAAATATTCAATGTCTGATCGTCATAATCCATTCAATATCATCGGACCAATGCCATCGTCTAACTATCATCATTCTACAATTGTCAACCAATCAACATCTCTCTACTAATATCATCCAACTACTATATTTCCAACATTCTCCCACATTTATAGAACTACAAACATGTGTTATGTACTTTTTATTCACATCTTTTCCAATTAAGGTTAACAATAGATTCTTGTAACCTACTTATAAAGTGGGTCACTTCAAATCTACCATGTCTCGTGGTTTTTTTTTTTTTTCAGATCTTTCACGTAAAAATTCCAATGTCTAGTCAAAAAGCTCGACTCATGATCTATTCTTGCACATTTTGATTTCACCATCAACTATTTTTACTGTCAGTCACTTTTTCTTTTGATACTCTAAGCACATCCTTTACAACATTCTTAATATCATTAGCTACTTTTTTCCACATAAAATTAATTTCCTCATTCACAATCAAAATCTTAAAATCCTCGTGAAACTTAAGGCCTTAAAATTCGATCTCTATCACCACAAGTTTTCTAACACGCAACACAATTAATACAAAAATCTAAAAAAAAATACAAAAAAAAGTAAGTAAAAGCTTAATTGGCATTAATATTCATTTAAATTACATGTTGGTGATTAATAATGATTGTGTACGTGCGAGTGCCGAGTTTACATCGTAAATATGAAATCCAAATAAGTCCAAATTGTAATTTATAAGAATTTATGATATAAGCTAATTATGCAAATTGATTATTCTATTAGTTCTACAGGAAGTTATGAACCAAACCTGATATAATAAATTTAAAAGATGACATTGAAAAATAATAAAATTTCAACTTCTCTAAGTACTAACTCGTCAGCATAAAAACATGTCACGAGTGATCTATGAGAGTAGATATATTGATGACGCAAACTCTATTAAATATATCTTAAGCCTGATATAACCATAATATATAAAGCATCTTTCAAGTCAATATATAATTAGTATAATTAGTAGAAGCATAATTTAGTCACAAATCAAATAAGTCATACGGCCTATTGCTTTTATTTTAGTCGGATGATGTCAATGCATAGGTTCTGTGTCTTTAAGGAAAATGTTGCTTTGTTGTTTTTCGGTTCTGTTGAAGTTTATCCATTTGGAGCAATTTTGATTAAGGTTTATTTAAAATTGGTCGAGATTTTTTTTATTTTTGGCCGCTTTGATTAATTTCAATTGTTTTTGTGGGAAATCGGAAATACAAATTACAAGCCTACTCAAACTTAAAAAAAAAAAAAATCGATAGAAAATATTTGCCGTTCGCCATCCGGTAGGGGTGTCAATATAATTGACACGACCCGAAAATTTAGGTCGGGTTCAAGTTAGGGATTTCGACTCGTTTGTAAAATCGGTTCAGGTTCGTGTTGACCTGGAACCCCAAAAATGACATGTGACTTGCTAGAAACAGCAAATGTCTAAATGAGTAAACTATGACCCACAAACCCGTGTCCGCCTATCTGCAGTTGCTACTCGCGGTTCAACGCCGACGTCCCACTGTCCCGTCGCCGGCCTCTCTTCCTCGCCATTTCTCCCTCTCCTAGTCCCTCGCCGCCTAAAGCCGTCGTGGCGTCGCCGGTTGTTTGAAGTCCAAACCCTAGCTGGCTAGCCTTAACCCGACGACCCACCTCTCCCTCTCCCGCGGCCTGAAGCCAACACCTCCACCTCTCCCTCTCCCTGAAGTAGACGCCGCCGACTCTCCCTGCTCCCGACGATGCCACCGTTCCTCGTCACCTCGCGATGACAAATTTACGGGATTTAGCTCATTTGCTGAATAAGCGCGGTGACAGTTACGAGTTCGTTCGGGTTGACCTGAACCCGAAGTGGGTGGGGTTCGTGTCTGAAAAACGTAACAGTTTTCAAAAACATATCGGGTTCAGGTTGACCTAAATAGTGCAGGATCAGTTTCGGATTTGACCCAAACCCGATCTATCAGATTCGAGTTTGACCCAAACCCAACCCATGACCCGATTTTGACTACCATCCGGCCCATTCATAGTCGACGTCAACCCTACACCCCTAGGCCGCACCGGCACCGCCGGCCGTCGTGCCGCCTCGCCTGAGTGCTTGACGTCGCACTCGCCCGTTTTTGAATCAAACGGGTGCGTGGTTCGTGTCGGGTCAATCCAATAACCCATGCGGGTCGGGTCTGGATTGAAATACCTGATCTGTTTGTAAAAACGGGTCCAGTTCAGGTTGACCTGTTTAAACCCGGGTCAACTTGAATTCGACACACCGACCCATTTTGACACCCATACTCAGGTAGTTCATCACAAGGGTTGAGTAAAAAGTAAATTCCAACCACTTTAACATGTTCTTAACAGACGAGAATCTTATTTCATCAAGGCCAAGGATGGATGTCTTTCTTCATGGCGAATTTCTGCATGAGCTCCACTCGAAAGCTCCAGAAGAAATATCACTCATTAATTCTGATCTCTCTTTCCCTTTCCCACTTCTACAAACTCCCATTAATTTCCCTAATTGACGTCCATATTTGAGAACGACTCGGGAGCAATACCACAAATATCGTTGCCAATGGCATCTTCGCATCGGAAAGTCCAACGCCACACACGAACAAAATAAGGAGGCAATATGCTTCCGCCACACGCCCACCACTACACGACAATTTTTTATGAGAACATAGCTTAAATTTTATTTTATTTTCATTATTTGCAATTATAATAGAACAACATTAAAGTGATAAAATTATGTTTTAGAATATTATTTTTATTTAAAATAATAATAAAATTCAATATAAACGCCTATCATAATACAACCAAAAAATTGACATTCATCTTATCAACATTAAAGTGATAAAATTATGTCTTTTATACCGTTTTACAAAATTATTGTAAAGAAATTAATTTTTTAAAGATATTGTTGAAAATAATTTTTTAGTATAAAATACTTTTAAAGGAAGCAAAAAAAATTGTGATAAAATAAAAACTATGATTTCAATTTGAAGAATAAAACATTAAGATAACAGCCTCAAATGAAGCATCAGACTTTATTTAGGACAATTTTCTTACTGCTTCGTAAAGTAATTTTTTAGTACAAAATTTTTTAATAAAAAGCCTCTTTAATAAGCAGTAAAAAAGTAGTCTCGAAAGAAGCCTTAGTATCATCACTTCAAATGCAATTAGGGGTGTAACTAAGGCTTCGTTTGGGACGGCTTTTTTACTGCTATCTACAATAGCTTTCTAATATAAAATTTTGTAATTAAAAAAAAAATTGTGCTAGAAATCTGTTTTAAAAAGCAATAAGAAAGTCGTCCCAAACGAAGCCTAAGCTAAGCATATTCATGAGCTAGCTTGAATTCGACTTCATAAATAGCCCATTAGTTGAACTAGTTCCGACTCAATTCATCAACTTATGAGCCGACTCATTTACAAAATATTAATAAAAAATATGTTTTAAATATATATAAATATTTAAATGAATTTGGCAGATGGTCGCAATCTCAAGCTTCAATGCCACTCCATCTTTATTTAACAAATCAAGCAAACATCGCATAACCGACCAACTTTGCTTTCCGACTCCTACGCTTTTGCTATCCCGCATTCACCGATTTTTCATGGGGTCCCTTTCTTCGCAGAACAATTCTATTAGGGAGGATCTGCCCGTAGGACCCGCAGGCACTTGCAGTGTGATTGAAACAAACGAATCGGAAGACGGCAACTTGCCGCCCTTTTCTCCTTTCGCGGCGAATCATATCGCAAGTACAAAGAGATATTTTTATCGAAGCCGTGGAAATGGTACGTGACGAGTTTTCCTTGATTCCAACAGGTTGGCCATCAAGTGGTGTGGTGTGACCGATTTAGTGGATGTGCAATGAACAGGTTGGTTTCGCAGGTAGCATGTCTTGCGTTCGGGTTAACGTACTTGAGAATTGAAGTGACTGATTAGGGGTTTTTGAAAAAGTTTGTTGGCCATGATTGATTGTGTTGGGTATGCTCGTATATTTAGTAAGACAAAAACAAATAATGCCTTGATATATCATCTAAAATTTATCTTGATTGGGAACGAATACCGAGGCAAAATCAAGTTTGAAACTTCAAAAATTAAATTCGGGACAATCTGAACTCTGATTTAAGCAAACTTATAGTCTAACTGAATGTCTTGGAAATGTGAATCCAACAACACCAAATTTGACTCAATCTGAGCCCAAATGAGTCCAAATCAATGACCTAAAGCTAATTTGGAAGGTTCAATTCATAATTTGGATTATCAAACAGTTTCCAAATGTGAAAGGCTTATAGTCGAATAGAGAGTCTCAACGAGATGAATCCAACGAGCCGAATATCATCAAATTATGATATCATTAAGGCATTCAAATGCCTAGTAAATGGTCCACGATCACGGGATTCAACATCGGCCATCCATTCAAACCACTCATAATTTACCTTTGATCTTCCTCCTATTAATGGGTCATGCCACTATCAGAAATCTATAAATAAACCCTTCACTTCTCATGAAAGGGGGCCCCAAGAGAGGAAGAAAGAGAGAGATCAAAGATCGCTCTTAGCTCCTCCTCGACCACTGCCTAGACTTCTGTCAAACCACTGCCTGACGACCGGACTTGCTATCAGATTTACACCCGGTCACCTACGGTCCTTCTAACTTCCGTCGCCATATTATGATCCTTTCGACCTCCGTCACCTATCGACTATGGTCCTTCCGACCTCCGTCGCCAGATTGTCTCGCCAGATTGTGGTCCTTCCGACCTTCGTCACCTATCAACTATGATTTTTCTAACCTTCGTCGCCCACCGACAACAGTCCTTATGACCTTTTTCTCCTGCCGACTATAATCTTTCCGACCTCCGTTGCCCACCAATAAGTCATTCTGACCTCTGTCTCCATATTATGGTCATTCCGACCTTTGTCGCCAGTTGACTGTGGTCCTTCCGACTTCCTTCACCAAATAACAGTCCTTTCATCTTTTGTCGCCCGCTGACTACAGTCCCATCAACTACAATCATCCGATTACAGTCGTTCTGACCTCTGTTATCTACCGACCAAACAAACATTTCTATGTTGATTATTGCAATTCTCATCATGTAATGCACTCTATATGATGTATATTTGTTACATCATGCCAAGGCCTTCTCTCAAGAAAAGGCCTCATTTGTAATTGATTACAAATATTAGTGGATTCCTTCAAATTGACTAGGCTCCATGGTTTCTCCTATTTTCAATGCTTCCATGTAAAAATTCTGGTGTCTCTTATGAATTCAACACCCTCACTCTTATCTGATTGTGTGTTGGATCTTCGTACCAAACCAATATGCATGTTTAACTTTATATTTCTCTACCGTCATAAATATTTCAAGAGGCAACATGCCTATTTGATCTTACTCACATAATTTGCCAGCCAACCCCTCTAGCACCCACCGCTAGCCATCACCAGCAGAATTTTTTAGCCTTTTATTGCTTTACTAGAGAATATTGCTATTATCATAAAAAAATAATTTATTTAATATTAAAAAATAAACAAACTTTTTCTAAACAATTGAGGTGTGTGGCAATGCTTTAAAAATCGAACCTTACCGGCCGGTCCGACCGGTTCAACCGTGAACCGGTCCAAAGGCTGGTTCGGTTCAACCTGAAAACCAGCTTAGCATCAAACCGGCCGATTTTGTCCAAAACCACTGATTCAACCGTTGAACCGGTCACGGTTCTCTTGAACCGGCCGGTTCAAGTTTTGTATTTTTTAAAATTTAAATTTTAAATATTAAAAAATATTTGTAATTTAATTTCAAATTTAAAATGCTTAATTTTAAATTGAAAATTCCAAATATGCATTTCATGAAATTTCATCTCTTTTGATGATGTTCTACACCTTTCTAGCTCAAAAGCCAATATATGGTAAAAGCTTCACCAAGGGAAAGTCTCCAAAGTGATGTGGGACTAAAAAACTTAAAGCTCATATGTCTTTCTTCTTAACTTTTAAGTTTAAAATATACACTATTCATTTAAAAAATTTATTTTAAATAATATTTTTATGATGAAAATCATGAAATAATATTTATTTTTAATTAATAATATAAAATAAATTATATTCATCATTTATTTTTTTTTGTACCATAAATATTAATTAATTTGTTTATTATTTATAATAAATGATTTAATTTAACCTAAAAAATTTATAAATGTAAAATAATAATATGAATCTAATATATAAATTATATATAAATATATAACATAAATTAAGGATTATTTATATTAAACTTATTAATTCATTTCTAAGTTAATTTTTGTTAAATTTAAATTAAATTTAAATATTGAATATGTTTAAATTTAAAATTATATAAGATATTAGTAATGTGTGAATTAAATTTATTTTTTAATAAAAAAGTTATATTATTATATGATTTTTATATAATCTAAATTGTATTTATTACGTCATCCGGTTCAACCCGGATTCGACCGGTTGAACCGGTCAAACCGTGAACCGCTCTCTCTACCGGTTCGTTGTCCGGTCCGATTTTCACAGCCTTGGTGTGTGGTCATTATATAAACTATTTTGTTAGCCGAAACTAAAAATTATAAAGATAAAAAAAATTTACATAAATTTTTGGAGCTACCAAAGGAAACAAAATAATTCTTAGTCGTTGTCACACATTGAGTTAACGGCAAATTATTGTGTCCGGTGTTCGGATTCATCCGGACACCAATAAAAACTCGCCACGTCACTTAAAAATATTGGGGCCCAGTGCATCCTGGTGAGATGGCGTGTCCGGATTGGATGTCCGCATGTCAGGTGACCGGACGCAATAATTTGCCTAAGTTAACATAGGGTCATTAGTTAATATGACACTGTCAATTATGATGTCAATGAAGTACAAAATGCTAGAGATGAGAACCATGGGGAAAAAGAAAACAAAAAAGGCATTTGATCGGCAATGCCTATTTTGTGCACTGTTTATAGAATAATATTTTGATATAAATTATATTAAAATAAATTAAAATTTGATATAAATTATATTAAAATAAATTAAAAAAAGTATTTTATTCATTTAATTATTTGTGTTAAATTTATATTATATTATTGAGACATAATTTTTATTAATTTTTTTAAGGCATTTTTTTTAACATATTTAAGCCTGGTCAATATGCTCTTGGAATTGTATGTTGGTTGAGAGGTTTTAAGAAATCTAACATATTCTTATGAGGGATTCCATACAACATGACAATAATAATCATTTTTGAAATTGAAATTATAGTAAGTTGATTTCATTTTGCTCTATGAGGGCAAGAAAATCATTTTTTACATACTTTCATGAAGACACCAATTATGAAATATATTTGTTCGGGTAAATCAAATTTCTGCCAAATATAGAGCTGTAAATGAATCGAGATGAGGTAAATGTTATACTGCTCAAACTTGTTTGTTTATTTTTATTTAATTGAGTTGAAGTCAAACTTGATCATTATCCAAGTTTTAAATTTTTGTTCAAACATGTTTATTAGTTTTTTTTTTTTATGAAGCTTGAGTTGAAATTGAACTTTAGGCTTTGTTTGGTACGGTTTTTTTATTGCTTTTTAAAACGAAGCAATAAAATAGCGGTCCCATGCTTCTTAAAGCATCGTTCTTATATAAAATTCAAAATTTTTGTACTAAAAAGTTATTTTAAGAAGCATAAAAAAAATTGTCACAAACGAAGCCTTAGTTATGACTAATTTATTATATGTTTGATGTAAAATTTACAATCTTAATAATAATTGACATAATTCATTTGATGTTATTTAAATTATTTGTAGAAGTTTAAATATTAAGTAAAAAGATTTAAATCGACCCATCTAATGATTTATTTAAAATTTTTATCATATATATGCATCTAATAATATACATAGTGCTTAAAGTGCATAATTCATAGAATTATTAATATAATAATATAAAATGAATCATTAAACACAAAAATGAAGGTATCATTAAATTTTTTTTTTTTTAACGGGGAATTCAACCACTGCCACCCTCGAAAGGGCATTTGGCGGCGAGACTAATTCTTAGCTGAACTAAAAGAGGCACCCACTCCATAAACCTCCTGTCCCGCACTTGATTGGGCCTCACTTAAGAGGCATTGCCGCTTGAGGGAAATCAAGCCCGGATTAGAGGGTTTCCAACCGTACTTACCCACAAACCAAATTAAGTATCGGTGGTTTAAATAAATATTTTATTATATTTTTATCAAGCTAATCATTAAATAACAATGGGTATGTTTATAAATATAAATGATTAAATTATATAATATTATGATTTCTTCAATAAGGTAAATAAATAAATATTATACAAATGCATATTGTGTTATTTATGAAGTGTACTCATTCACCTAGTCAAATATTTAAAACTCCTACATTGCATGAATTTAATTCCCCTCATTCAACTTTTTCCGCCGGAAGTGGCAGAAAAAATTATTCTGTATGATCATCGAACGGTGTCCAGAGACGAATGAAATATAGTTACGTCATTTTTTTGCTGTGCATGCTAGTTCTGAAGCTAGAATAATTTCTTACATCTAGTTGGGGCCTACAACAAAACTGAAAGAGGAATGAGGCAGTTATACACACCACATGTGAGCCCGTCTCCTGCTTCCGAATATGAACCAACAGAAGCGGAGCCACGAGCCCACCTCCCAGCCGGTCAACCCAGTCGGCCCTGGCGCGCACGACCCCTCTGCTTCTTCACCGATCGACAGCGCCTGCGCCGGAAGCTGATCCCAACACTAAGCGTGCCCTTATTATATGCCCGGTGCCCCAGTTTCCCCAACATATACCAACGCATATACTTGCTTCCAGTATTTGTACTGTTTTATATTACTCTACTGGCTCACCCGCTACCACTCACATTTTCTTTTCTTCTTTTTTATTTTAATCAGGGCTAATACCAAAGCCCATTATTTAATGAATCCGCATGGCTAAATGAATCATTAACAAGAGCTGTTAATAAAAAGGGGGAAATGGAGTAGTAGAACGACGCTCTAACGCGGCGTGCAACGGGAAAAAACAAAATTTGTACGAGAAGCGGCGGGCTGCGTTGAATGGGCATTTCGCAAACAGTTGGCGAGCATTTGAGGAGGAGAGTTCGCGGTGATAACTCTATATGACAATTCTATTCTCTCGCGGCAGTGGAACCGCGAGGACTGCGGCGGCGGTAGCCGGCAACCGTTTTCAGAGCGGGAGGAAGCAGAGGGAAAGAGTGGTGGTGATCATGGGCGCGACGGGAACGGGGAAGTCGAAGCTGTCCATTGATATCGCCACCAAGTTTCAGGGGGAGGTGGTGAACGCGGACAAGATTCAGGTCTACCGCGGTCTGGACATCACTACCAACAAGATGCCGATTGAAGAGAGATGTGGAGTCCCGCACCATTTGCTAGGAGAGCTGGACCCTGCAGCAGGCGAGCTTCCGCCGGCGGGGTTCCGCTCGCTGGCGAGGGGGGCGGTGGCAAGGATAGCGGCGCGGGGGAGAATTCCGGTGGTCGCCGGCGGATCCAACTCTTACATACACGCGATGATGGTGGATCGATACGACGAAAGGGAAAACCCGTTTGCCGCAGATTACGCGGCGAGGCATCGGTTACGGTACCGGAGCTGCTTGTTGTGGGTTGACGTGGAGGCGGAGGTGCTTGCTGAGCATCTGGACCGGAGGGTGGACGACATGGTGGGTATGGGGATGGTGGAGGAGCTGGAGAGGTACTTTGCCGGCGAGCAACCGCCGCCGGAAGAGCGGCACCCCGGGCTGGGAAAGGCCATCGGGGTCCCGGAGTTAAGAGAATATTTCCGAATAAGGACGGCAGCGGCTTACGAAGAGGCGGTGGCGGCGATTAAAAAGAACACGCGGCGACTGGCGGTGGAGCAGGTGAGGAAGATAGTGCGGCTTGGGGAGATGGGATGGCCTATGCAAAGGGTGGATGCAACGCCGGTGGTCGACGCGCGGCTCGCCGGCCGTGGACGGGAGGCGGAAGCGGCGGCATGGGAGCGCCACGTGCTGGGACCTAGTCTCCGAGCTGTGGAACAATTCCTGCAAGAGGAGTCGAAGCGTCAGCGGCCACTCTCACCTTTTTAAAAACCGTGGCGCCTCGACCTCGCTCGCATGCTCTCCCTCCTCCTCTCTTTTCTCTCTCTGAATGAAAAGAGTGGGAAAAGGTTACATTATAACGATAAGTTCTATCAAAACTGCATTGTTTCTTATGCAACTAAAACGGTTTCGAATCCTCCATAGTTAGAAGGTTAACCAGGAAATTTTTTGCCGCTTAATTCAGAGTTCAAATCTTCAAATCATTGGATGAATTTATCATTCCTCCACTGATCTTTAGATTTTTCAGCACTCTGGTTCAACTTTATGGTGCAGTTTGCTCACCCAACGGTCAAAATTGAATTCAAATTTTTTTTCTTTTCAAAATCTTCTTACTTTTTTACTGAATTCAATTTCAATCGTTCTAAATGAATCACCACTGAAAGGGGTTAACGGCACCTTATAGAGGCTGGCAACAGAGCCCACTGGACTTCCAATGTTAAGTTCTGGCCTTGTTCTGTAAACAGTGGAGAGGAATATATTATAAAGAAGAGAGTGTGAGAAGTGAAAACGGGAATGCGGGTTTTCTTATTTTCAGTCCTTTTTCTATAGAGAAACATTTCAACAAACATCTGTTCGATAGCATTCAGCAGATGGCATCAGTGGTAATTTTTGACAAATACGAAAACAATTTTGTCAGTTCGGTAATTATATAATTGACATATTTACAAACCATGCATGCTTTTTGTGAAGCCAAATGCATTCAGTTAATAAATACGGGCTCTTTCTTCACCCACCTAACAGCTTGTTGGCTTTCATCCAAAAAGAAAACGAACCTGTAAGAGTTCTTTGGGAAGTACAATTTCTTAGAAAGGGGCCAAAGGGCAAAGGGCAATTAAATATTTAATTCCTGAAAAAAAATAATTTTTTTGAAAGCTATTATGAAAAGCAGCTTTATGGGAGAGATTATTACGTGTCCAGACCGTCCGGAGGCGAATCCATATGCATTGGGCCCTGGCTGACGTGACGCGACCGGATTCACCTCCGGACGCCGCATGTAATAATTTCCTGCTTTATGGTTCTTAAATTCACTTGAAGCAAAGAGAAAATAATAGTCAAACAAGAACTATGATTATGACGGAAAGAGAAAAATAATTTTTGTGTTTCATTTGGGATGTCTTTTTTATTGCTTCTTAGAACAATTTTTTAATACAAAATAAATAAAAGAGCAATAAGAACTTCATCATAAAAGAAACCTTAATAGTTCTGAAATTATTTGAGAGCAAATACAAAATAATAGCCAAACAGAAACTAGGAAGTCTAAAAATAAAAATAAGGCCTTATAATATAAAAAAATTTGCATATAAAAATAGGGTCCAATTTTTTAAAAAAATATAAAAAAAATTTGAATCAGCTTAGCATTACTCTATTTGGCAAAAAATATTTAAGATACCGAGTCACCTAGAAATAGCTTGGCATGGGCTATGCCATTATAGTTTGCTCGTTATGTATTGTCAAAATAAGTTCTTTGTATTGAAGTCCAAGCCCACCAACTGCTCCACATCACTCCCGGCCCGAAAGTAATAAGAGCTCAAGCCTGTCAGCCGCCTCTGGCCCCCCCCCCCCCCCCCTCTCTCTCTCTCTTTCTCTCTCTTAATCTGAGCTACACATGGTAGCTCTCGAGTCTCGCTTTCGTACCTGATGCTGAGGCGATAATAACTGCGTCATTTAAAACGGAATTACTGCCATAGGAGCACAGGCCTTCACACTTCACTCCTTCCTGTGTACTTTCTCGAAAAAAATCCACATTTAAGGAAAGCCATATCATTATTTAATGAGTTGGATTAACTAAAATTAAATATATTTTTTTATCAATTTAGCTAACCTCTAATGTTGATCTCAATTTCTTGTTAGATAATAATACTTCTTTAAGGTTATTTTTTTTTTATCAATATCAAATATAATTTACATTGTAAGAAATCATATTTTTTTCATATATTTTTATCTCTTTATTTTCTCAAGAAGTTATGAAATAAATAATTTTTGTTGCGTCATATTTTTATCTCTTCATTACAAATGAGGCCCTTCCTTGGGAGGAAGGCTTTGACTTGAAGTAACAAATATACATCATATTGACTGCATTACATGGTGGAAATATGAATAATCAATATTGGCGTGTTTGTTTGATCGGAAGAATCATAGTTGGAGGCGCAACGGAGGTCGTAAAAACCGTTGTCTGGTGATAGATGTCAGAAGTATCGTTGAAGGGCGGAAGTCTGGCATCATGTAGAAGTCCAACGAAAGTCCGGAGACGGGCAGAACTCCGACGACGGGTGGAAGTTCAGCGTCGGGTGGAAGTCCGATGAAAGTCCGACGACGGGTGGAATTTTGATGCCGAGTAGAAGTCCGAAGAAAGTTTGTTGACGGGCAGAAGTCCGGTGACGGGAGGAACTTCGATGTTGGGCTGAAGTCCGACGAAATCTTGGCGACGGGCAGAGGTCCAGCGACGAGCGAAAATTCGGCATAGGGTAGAAGTTCGATGAAAGTTCGGCAACGGACAAAAGTTCAACATCAGTAGACTGCAGGGTGGAAGTCCAATGAAGGTCGAGGAGTCTAGTGGCAAGAGAACTAAAGTTTCTTTTCTTCTTTTTCTTCCTTCTCGTCCTTGTTTCTTTGCTTGGGTCTCCTTCCTCCACCCATGAGAAATAAGGGGTATATTTATAATTTTCTAAGAGTTGCATGACCAATAAATAGGAGAAAGATCAAAAGTAAATTGGAGAGTGGTTTGAATGGAAAAGGTTGAATCTCTTGATCATGGATCGTTTATTGGTCATTTGAATGTCATAATGATTTCAAAATTTAGCGATCTTAGCTCGTTGGATTTGTCTCATCGAGCCGCTCGATTTGACTATAAACATGTTATGTTTGGAAACCATTTGGTAATCCAAATTATGATTTAAACATTTCAAATGGGCTTCAGGTTTTCGATTTGGACTCATTTGGGCTTGGATTTAGTCGAATTCGGTGCCGTTGGATTCATATTTTTGAGACGTTCACTTCAACTGTAAGATTGTTGAAATCGGAGTTTAGATGGTCTCCGATTTAATTTTTAAGTTTCCAACTTAATTTTGCCTAGAGATTCGTGCCTGATCCATATAATTTTTTGATGATATATCAATTTTATAAAATTAAATGAAATAAAAAAAATCAAATGTTGCTAAAGACAGCCATAAATATAAATATAAGAAACTATTGATATTAACAAATAAATAAATGATGAGAAGATTATAAAACTGATCTCTTTTTCACGTTTTAAGTCAGTTTGGAATGGCAGCACTATTTTATAAAGTTATTTGTATAGTTGTTATGGAAAAAATAAATTTATTATTCTGATGGTAAAAATTAGTTTTTCATTATAAAAATTTATTAAAAACAGTGAAAAAGTAGTCGCTAAATTAGTGCTTCGTTTGAGACGATTTTCTTACTGTTTCTTAATTTTTACATTAAAAAACTGTTTTTAAGAAAGCAATAAAACGCTGTCTAAAAAACAAAGCAACGAAAAGTTGACCCAAATTAAATGAAACACTTAAAAAAAATGGAAAGATTTTTATTAATTCTTTCATATTTAGAGTGCCAAATATTCTGTAGCATATTTTTAAATTATTCTCGCTTATTTTGAGATGTGAATAATTTATAAAGAGAATAAAAGCAGCTCATTAACAAAATTTCAATTTTTTGAATGTAATACTTTTTCTCTTTTTTTAAATTTTATATCCCTTCCTCATTTCAAGATTTTTGGCGTCTTGGAGTATTCGCGACGGTAGAGAAATATTTTGTTTAACGTCTTAGCATTGTACGAAGATCCAGCACACAAACAGATAAGTGAGAGGGTGTAACATTCATAAGAGACACCAAAGTTTTTACGTGGAAAACCCCTAAAAAGGGGGAAAAACCACGGGGCCTGGCCCAGTTTGAATGAATCCACTAGTATTTGCAGTCGATTACAAATGAGGCCCTTCCTTAGGAGAAGGCCTTGGATTGATGTAGCAAATATACATCATATAGATTGCATTACATGGTATGAGTTGCATATACATGTTTGTTTGGCCTGAAGGACCGTAGTCGGCAGGAGACCGTAGTCAGAAAGACTGTTGTTTGTTAATGGAGGTCAGAAGGACCATATTAGGCGACGAAGGCCTGAAAGACCATAGTCGATAGAAAATTGGGGTCTGAAAGACCATTGTCTAGTTATGTTGGTCGGACGGACCGTAGTAGGCAACATAGGTTAGAAGGACCGTAGGCGGTAGGAGACAAGGAGTCAGGTGTTAGACCCAGTGTCACTTGGAAGATCGCGTGTTGATGGTCTAGCCTTGGGTAGGTCGTCGGGTCTGAACGTCGGGCCTTAAGCAGGACGTCGAGATTGAACATCGGGCCTTAAGCGGGACGTCGAGTCTTCAGCAGGACGTAGGGGCTGAACGTCGGGCCTTAAGCAGGACGTCGGGTCTTCAACAGGACGTAAGGACTGAACGTCGGGCCTTAAGCAGGACGTCGGGTCTTCAACAGGACGTAGGGACTGAACGTCAGACCTTAAGGCAGTGGTGCAATGAAACTCTGGCGAGGCTTTGGTGGTGGTCCGGCGAGGTTCCTGCGGTGGTCCGACGAGGTTCATGCGGTGGTCCGGCGAGGTTCCTGCGGTGGTCCGGCCGGACTTATGCGGTGGTCCGGCGGTGGTCCGGCAGCTGTCGAGGAGGAGCTTCTTCCTTCTCTTCTCTCCTTCTCTCTCTTGCTTGAGTCCTCTCTTGTGAAAAATGAGGGCTCTATTTATAGATTTTCTGGAGTGGCATGACCCGTAAATAGGCGTGAGATCAGGGGAGAATAGGGAGTGGTCGAATGGACGGCCGATATTGAATCCTACGATCGTGCACTGTTTGTTGGACATTTTAAGGCCTTAGTGATGTCGGAATTCTGTGATCTTGGGCTCGTTGGACTCGTCTCATCGATCCGTTCGATTCGAGTATAAGCTCGTTAAAATCGGAGACCATTTGGTAACTCAAATTGCGGTTTGAACCTTCCAATAGTGCTTCGGGTCCATGATTCAGACCCATTTGGACACGGATTGGGTCGAATTTGGTGTCGTTGGATTTGTATTTCCGAGACGCTTAGTTTGACTACAAGCTCGCTGAAAACGGAGTTCAGGTGCTCCTGGATTTAATTTTTGAAGTTTCCAACTTGATTTTTGCCTCGAGATTCGTGCCCGATCAAGTTAATTTTCGCATAACGTATCAAAGATGAAGAATTTTCATGGTCATCCATTTTTGTTCTCTATTCTTCGCTTTCATTGCTTATAAATTGGGTTGAGCACTTGAGCTAAAATGTATTTACATTGAAAATCAAAATCAAAGTAATTAAATTGATTTGATTTAATTATGAATATTTTATCTAAACCTGCTTATTTGATTTGATTTATATTCAAAATTTTATAAACACAAATTATATTAAATTGAATTGACTAAGAATAGAATATGTAATTATAAGTCTTATACCTAACTTTTATTATACAATATCCCTTTTAATTAATTCAATTATAACCATATCTCTTCTTTGATGTATTATAAAATCCTATAAAGGATTAATGAACTTCAATTAGAAACAAGCTTAGTCAAATAAAATGAGAACAATATATTGAAAAAAAATAATAAAAAAACTAAAGCCAACAAAAACAACCCAACTAAAATCTAAAAAAAATCAATTCCTAAAGTTTTGAACTCTTAAACTAAAAATTAAACTATTTAATAAATTTGTATAATACTCCCTTTTCTTTCAAAAATACCACTCTAATTAATTTTTTAGAAGAATGCTTGGAATATCCAATCCACAAAAGCGGCTAAAGCAATGTTTGTAATGCTTCTCCTGGGATAGCTTTTGACCACTATTTTTTCACTACTTTTAAGAAATTTTGAACTAGAAAATAGGTTTAGAAAACAGTGAGAAAAAATTTTTTTTGCTTGTCAAGGAAGGGAAGAAGATAGAAAGGGGAAGGAGGATAGAGGAAAGAAGAATTTGGGTTTTTGACCACCAATTAATTCGTTTCATTGCTTTTATGAAAATTCTTTAGATCACTGTAGGTGATTCTTATCCTTTTTCAATTTTGAAAGATTTTGAGTTATACTGTTTGATTTCTCCTAAAATAATTTTTTTTTGCATTTTTTCTGGATTTAATAAACTTTTATCGTATAACTTTTGGTATATTGTAGTAGTGATTATTCTAATCATTTTGACTAGTTGGGTTTATATTTTCACCTGTTAAGAGTATATGTTAAGTATTGTTTTAGTTTTAGGTTATTTTGTTCATGCATGCTACCACACCATTGTTAACCTTCTATAAATAGAAGCCTTGTATGATATATTGGTTGGGGAAAATTAATGAAGCTTGAGGTATTTTCCTCCTCAATATTGTCTCTCTCTCTCCCTCCCTCTCCCTCTCTATCTCTTGCAAGAATGTCTCTCAAGATCTCCTCCAAGATCCTAACAATTTGGTATCAGAGCTAGGGATGTGGAGGAGAATCGCGCATGGGCTGCTGGTTAGAAATGAAGATCGTGTTGGCTTCTTGATCGAACGAGGTGGAAGTCAAAGCAGAGTTGATGGGCTTCAGGTCTTCAGGCGGAACGGGGCAAAGCTAGGCAAGCCGGGCTGGTACCGTGGCTCAGTTTGCGTGAGAAGAACTGGGAGGGATCGTGTAGAGTTAGACGTGCAGGTTCGATTTCTTGCATGGATTGCATTCACATGATTTTGGATTAGGATGTATTCTTTGGCTTTGCTGTGGTGTGAAGGATATGCCACCAAAAGGAGGTCCTAAGAGCAATAAAATCTTTGGGGGAAGGAATACCCACTATTTTGAGACAAGATGAGTTCAAGAAGCACTTCTCCTCTTACGGCATAGTGGTTGAGCATCAAGTGGTGGATATCTAGGGAACTGTGCAAGAAGATCTTGAATATTTCTTAGTCTGTTCAACGAGGGAGAAGGTAGAGAATCATATTCAGGTGGAGTTTCGATCGAGGTGGAGAATTATAGGAGCATGTTGAAGCATCAAGAACTTCAAGGATGCAAGATTGTCACGAACTTGGGATTGGACTGGTGGATCGTGCGAAGTCGCAGGTAGGAGCACGCACGTGTGTCCAAGGCGATCGGTTGGATTGCAACAAGTTCGGATTCTTGTTACTAGTGGTTCTTTGTTTTTTGTAAAACTAAATCAAGCTGGAGATTGTTAAGTATTGTTTTAGTTTTAGGTTATTTTGTTCATGCATGCTACCACACCATTGTTAACCTTCTATAAATAGAAGCCTTGTATGATATATTGGTTGGGGAAAATTAATGAAGCTTGAGGTATTTTCCTCCTCAATATTGTCTCTCTCTCTCACCCTCCCTCTCCCTCTCTATCTCTTGCAAGAATGTCTCTCAAGATCTCCTCCAAGATCCTAACAGTATACTTATTGCATTTTGTACAATTTAAGAAGAATATTAATTTTTATATTTTAATCTGATTTAATTATTAATGAAAACATTTTGAATGACTATTAGCATGTGTGTGAGTGATAGTTGATAACTATTATTTTTATAATTTTATAGTAATAATGTGTATGAAAATAAGTAAAGGCAGGTTATTCTCGAAAAGCTAGGCGCTTTTTTCTACTTTGCAAATTCTTTCGACAGGCGTTGAAAATGGGTTTAGAAGGTAGATAACTTTCTCTTCAACATGTGTTGACTAGCTGATATGTATAGGATGGTTGGCCGAGAAACTTTCATTTAAATACTATAGTTTGATATTATCCTCTACCAATTCAGGTAATTCACTGATTGAGAATTATAAAAATATAATTACTATGTCGATGAGCAAAGAGTGATGATTATATTTACTGAGCAAATAGTTATTGATTTACTGATTACTTAAAAATTACTGTTTAAGCTAGAACTTCTAACTTGTTTAGTATAATTATATCGATGCCTTTATTGTATTGATTTGTTGTCACTATACTAATTTACGATTATCGTACTGTTTTACTATTACTATTACAGGTTTTACTGATACTAATACTTATACGATACTATTACTATTCCACCGACCACCATTACTATGACTTGTCTAATGCTATTGATTCACTATGAATGTTACTGCTATTGATTTACTGTTTAATGATTTATTACTACTAAGCATTTAATATAAAATACATATTTGATAGTATTATATTGTTATGGATTCCGACAGACTTCATAGATGTTTTAATTTTATTAATTTATGAATTTTTTTATTTACTAGATAACTCCATTATGACATATGATTTAGGAATGATTGCTTGCTATTTTATTGTTTGACGAGCCATATTGGTTTAAAAATTTCACTACTACAACATGTGTTTTATTGTTTATGAATATATTCATGATATATATTGGTTGGTGTTATTATGAACTAAGTGATTACATGTATATTGGTTTCCTTATCATGCTTTGAGTTTAGTTGTAGGATGGTAATGACCTGCTAGATTTTTTAAATCATTATATGTGGTTTAAATGATTTCAAATTAGGAAAGAAGACCGGGAGTGTGAGACTGACCAGTTACAAGATTAATTGGGTTTTATTGTTGTTTTTTTTCGTCTTTTATATTTTTTTGGCACTAAAGAGTGTGGAGATGGATTATTTTATTTATATGACTCTTGAGTATTGTGCATAATTTTTTGATAGTAATTATAGATGTCCATTAATGTTTTGATATATATATATTCATTTATGCTATTATTTTATTATTGAAAAAAATAGATTGCCCTCATTGTTAATTAAAAGATAAAAGAAATATTTTTTTTTCAAATTAGATTATGGGGTATGACACAGTGCTACGATATTGGTCATGGAAGCACCGTGATGCTAGGCACTAAATAATATTTTTTATAATATATTAATAACACTAAGCCTCCCTTTGCCCTCATTTTATTTCTTACCGAGGAAGGAGTTAATGAAGAAGGGGGAAAAGAGAAAGAAGAGGGAGGAAGAAGTTCTCTTGGACTTTTTCATCTACTGTTCTTATTACAAAAGTTTTTCTACTCATTGTAAGTAACATACTCTTATTCCTATTTTTGGTGATTTTGATTTTTAAATATTTTATCTCTCTTGAATCAGTAAAAAATAAACATTCTCTTAATTTATTGAGCTTTCATCATATAAATTTTGTATATGATAGATTTGATCATTATGAGTATTTGGACTCTAATATCATTAAATTTTACTAGGTAATTTGATATTTATAATTTTTTGAAGTAAATAAATAGTGTTCATATTTTACTGGTTTTAATACATGATACTGACTTATATTGCATAGAGAAAGTAATATGATTGATGTAAGATAAGTCTAATATTTGCATATAAATAAAGAAGATTAGCTTTTGACACTATAATTAACACGAGTTATCTCATAAAATATAATAACTTGCACATGAGGGTAAGTCGATGGGCTTTCCTTAAAACAAATGTTTATGGTGTAATCCTTGATGTTATCATGTAATTGATTGATCTAATTACACTAACGGGTAGAGAGTGGTGACTCTTTATTGATTATTGAAAGTTATATGTGAGTTAACTTAAGATAATGAATAATAATGACAAGATAAAGATTGATGACCAACTAGAAGATAATTGAGATTAAATTAATGATTGATGATCAACTAGTTGACATATTGGGTGGAAGATATTAAAAATATCACATTGAAGCTAAATGTCATGCCTTACTATTCATACTCACATTCATGATTTTATTTACATAATATCATATGACTTGATTAAATTGATTGATAGATAGAACTGACGTTGAATAGATAGAACATGCATTAAAACTGATACAACATGACATAACATATGATAGAGATAAAAAAGATAGAGATATTGATAAATATATGGGAGTTTTACATACATACCACTTAATACTATTCTATTTACATATTTAACACCTAAAACTTTAATATTACATAAATACCACCCATAGTTCATTTTCATACAAAATATGAGTGGTAGGAAAGAAATATAAGTGGTATATTTGATATTAAAATAATATAGGGTGGTATGGATGTAATATTAAAATTTTAGGTGTTAGATATGTAAATAGGATGTTATAAAGTGGTATGTATGTAAATTTTTCTAAATATATTGATGTAGTATACTAAAAAGTACACTATCATAGCATACTGACATGACACATTGACTGATAATCTTTTTCACTATTTTTTTTATAGTTTGATAGACTACTTTTAGATTTTATTGATCATATTTATTTTACTATTGATTGATATTAATTTTATAGATTGTTTATTACTCCTAATGATAGACCATTGATCATTTGATATTGACTCGGACTAGAGCAAGTATATTGATTCTTTTACCTTACATTGAATGCAATAATAATTTTTGATTACTTATTGGGCTATGTGCTCATTACATTATTTTTTATATGATTTCAGGTTAAGGTAAGAATCCTGCAAATCAAGGTTAGATAGTGATGATAGTTTAGTTTTAATTGCAACATTTTGGTTTTATTTATATTCTTTTATAGTCTGATATGGCTATGCATATATTATTTTGGACTTCGGATTTTAATAAGGATGTAAATACTAAATGTGGTAATGCAATTATGTTTTTTTTGTTATTTATATTTATTTTTCCTAAATAAAATTTGTTAGCTCTTATTGTCAATGATATTCTTATTAATGAATTGGAAAAAAAAACAAAGAGAAAAGGAAATGAAATTCTTCTATTTTAGGTCTTAGGGTGTCACAATGTGGCTAGTCCACTTTGAGTAATTAGAGGGACATTAATTTTTAATGTGTAATGGGAAATACAAAAAGGAGATGTCAATGGAAACAAAGTTAGTTCTCTCATGAATTTATTGTAAGCATGTACATTATGGTCAATTATACCCTTTTATAACATGAATAATATAATGTATTGAGTAATATTGGTATATATTATGGTACTTGCTATAGGTTTCAATGTTTTGAGGTATTTAGATTGTGGGCGGTGTTGTCAAGATCATCAAATGTGGTGCATTCATCACAACAATCATGGCAATTGGATGATTGTGAATGGGAGATGTGTTGTTTGATCTTTAAGTGGCAGTGGGTAAGCTGGTAATTTGTGTTGGTGGTTGATATGGTCACTATAATCAAACACAATACATCCAATGTAATTATTATAAATTGTAATTCTAGAATGGCCACAAAAGGTTTCTAAAATAGTAAAGTCTTCATTTGTTGCCCATGGCTCCTATTTCACTATTCTTCTGGGTATTGCCTAAAGTTGATCAAATGCTTATAAATATAATAAATCCTCGAACATTTATCCATATTAAAAAATGAGATGAACTTAATCTACACAAAAATCATGCCAAATTATAGTTTAAGATAGAAATAGAGAATGTCAATATGGGAGAGATTTGTAATTATCTTATTTATTTCTAATGGAATACTTCTCCCATCGCATTATAATGAATGCAACTTACCGATTAAGCCAATTAAAATATTATGTGGGTTGTCTCCTCTCTTCCTCTTTATTTTACTCACTTCTAATTTCCCTCCAATGGTCGACAATTTTCTCCATTAGGAAGTAACATGACTTGAACACTCAATCTCTCTGCCACTTGCTCTAAACTAAACTCTCCCACTTTTTGATCCTCTTTACAATTGAGGCCTAAACTCTCTCATTCATTGATTCTCTTTGACCAATTTTGATTGTTCTCATTAATTAAATTATAATAAACTAATTAGAATATCCCACTCTTGACTAAACCAAATCGCTCTAAAACCACTTAAAACTATCTAAGAAACACAAGAAAACCACCCTAATTTACATAATATCACATTTCTATAAAGTGACTAAGATAGAGAGAGTTTGTGAAGGAAAGGAAATGCATAAATTCAGAAGATGAAAAACTACATTGAATGAAGTTTTAGAACAAAGAATTTCATTAAGAACATTAGGAGTAATGTAAAAACTTAGTCTTCTTTCTTGTTTGTATAAAAAACCAATAACCAAACTTTTTTTTTTTGCATTGATAGAGTATCATTCTAGTAGTCCTTGATCCTGTGAATCAAATTTTATTAATGGTGAGCCTTGATGGCTAAAGAACCATTATGGAGGGCTGTAAAAGTCCATAATGTTTTCCTAAAATCCTAATCTTAGTTCTATGAATATGAGAAACAATAATTGATGGATCTAATGCAATTTGATTCAAAGACCATAATCATATATGATGATGGTATTTAATAAAATGGATACGATCATCATTTTTGGATTTCATGCGATGATATCATGATTGTTTAATCTTTCTGAAATGATCCAAAACTCTTTCCAATCTTTTAAATAACATGCGCTAATCATTAGTAGTGATTGGGCCATACCATTCATTTATAGTGATTCACTCGTACTAATCATGAATAATGATTGGCCCCATAACTTTCAAGCTATGATAACCCTCTCTTAATCATTAGTAATGATTAATTGTTGGTCTTAGCCCTTTGATTGATAATAAATAGTTATGTATGATTTTCTTGTAAGTGATTTAATGTTCATATAAACTTGGTAAATTCATTTAAATTTATGGAAATCATATATTTTAAATAATAAATTAGAAAATGAATCAAATTGCAATATTTTTTTAAGAGAAAGTCTCTATCAAGCTCTAAAATAAATTTCTAATTGAAATGATTAAATGTTTTTTTTTTCATATTTTTTAATTCTTAGTATATTGTTAAATTAAGTTTTATAAATTTATAAATTCCTACAAGTAGATAAAGTTTATTGTAATTCATTTTATGATGTATCTAACGGATTTATTTTTTAATAATTTATCTAATTTAGTATTTTTAGGCAATTGAATAGACTTAAGAAAATTAATAATCACACATAGTAATGAGTTATTTAATATTGGCAATGTTGCTTTAGGCGGTTTATATTAGATCTTAGGTGAACAATGCACACCTATCACCCTTAACTGTACACTTCTGATTGTGCATAATACTTTGTAAGATGATATTTAGAAGTAAAATATGTGATTTAACACTTTGCACTTATGACATATATACATATAAATAATATCTTTGTGATGTTTAATGAGTTGCACACACTATACTAGTACATCCATGACACCCATGATGTGCGCATGTTGTATTTACATCCATGAAATGTGATGGTGCACATATGAGCACACACACACAATCATGACACTCTATAATGAACACATAATATATTATTCCAAAATCCACATTCATGATACATTATGATCACATATTTTCACATGTATGCCATCATATGACTTACTCATATATTACTATAATATGTAATTCTTTTGATGGAAGAAATTGATTCAATGGAAATTCAACCTAAAATGATCTAATTTTTAAAATATGTTTTGATCATCGTATGAAACCACACTTTATATCAACTTTAAAATCAATTGAAGCATGTATGTTATATCCTAGAAGAGTAAAAATGGCTTCCGAAGGCTAAAAGTAGAATATGATATACCAATGTAGACTTAGGTTTTATTTGGGACATCTTTCTTGATGCTTCTTAAAGCATATTTCTTATATAAAATTTTTAATATTTGTACTAAAAAGTTACTTTAAGAAATAATAAGAAAGCCGTCCCAAACAAAACCTAAGGCTGCGTTTGAGACAACTTTCTTACTGCTTCTTAAAGCAGTTTTTTAGTAGAAATATTTTAATTTTTGTACTAAAAAGCTAATTTAAGGAGTAAGAAAGTCATCTTAAACGAAGCCAAATTGCTATAAGACTAGATGTTAGAGTTGTTAGGAAAAAGCTTTGCCAATGCACAACATTACATGATATAGAGTCAACATATAGTGATATAGATAACAAAAATAAAATCATTGTATCAATATAGTTATTATCTGATTTGAGTATGACAACTTATAAAAAAGAAAAAAAATATTTACTTTCATATACTTTTTCATTAAAAAATATAATCAATTAATTAAATCATTATTTTTGGAATGGCCCTAAACAAGGCATGACACAACTTGAAATTGGCCATTTTTTTTAACTTAAGCTGCCCTAAATCTTTAAAAAACATTACACTTGTTGACTCAATATAAATTTTTCTACTTGAGCCTGTGTAAATTTTTATGTCAGGTCCAATATTGACCCCTATTAATACGTCATCATAGGATATACACATCTACTAATGAGTTTAAGTCAGTTAGTGTCAACCTGCAGGGAGCGAGCTGCCTGGTGCGATGGTTGATGGAAGTAGGTTCCTCCCACGCCACTAATGCTCGAGTCCCATAACTTGTCCCCAAAAAAGTTAGCGTCAACCTATCCTAAAATGATCATGGTAATTCAATATGAATAAGAAAATAAGGAAAAAAAATAATTTCTTAAGTTTTTCATTAAAAAGTAATCAAATAGTCATGTCATTATTTTTGGTTGAGCTAAATAAGGCCTATCAAAACTCAAACTCAACCCTTTTTTTATTCACTGAAGATGTCCTGAATCCCACAAAAAATTATCTGGGTTGACTTAAACTCAAAATTTTCGTATTGAGTTTGAGTCATATATATATATATATATATTTATCAATTCTAATATTGACACACATGATAATGAGTTTTCATAGGATCTATTATCTCAATAGAGATACCTTTAAAGTATCATAAGACTAATCTATGAATGTCTCTAAGTGTTATATAGCTATAACACCTCAAATCATTTTCTTAGATCTTATATCTCAATGAAATATTTTGGATTCTAATTGATAGTATATGCCAAACTTTGATTATTATATTAGCGTCCATGTTTCTAATTTAAAAAAATAAAAAATTTATGTACATATATGTCCAACATTCATATCTTGAATAATAAAATTTAGCTTTAAAAGTATATTACTTAAATAATTTAAGTTAAATAATTTCTTCTATTTTGTTTTAAAATATATTACTTCACTAATTTAATAGGTAAATAACATTAATTTTATTTTTCACATTTTATATGTTTTAATGTTTTTATTAATATTTATTATTTTTATTAAAAAGGATTTTTTAAAATTTTATATTAAGAATTATAATTTTATTTGACTATTTTTTCTCCATATCGATTTAACATTTTAGATAAATTTAGATATATTTTTATTTCATAAGAAATTAAATAAATTTATTATTATATAAATTATTTAATATTTATTTAATTTATATAAATTATTTTATTTTAAAATATAATATTATAATATCATTCAATGATTATTTATGTTCTATATTTTTTTTTGGAACATTTAGGTCATTTAAGTCAAATTCATACACACAAGAACTCGAACCTTGGACCTCTTAGGTGGAAGCCTAAGCTTTCAACCAATAAGCAAGGGGAGTTGTGTTATGTTCTATATTTTCATTAATGGCATTTTGCATCAGTACGGTGCAGCATAATATTTTACCCATAAAGTGATAAAGGTACTTTTGTCCTCCACTCAGGAGGCTGCCGTGTTCGAGCATGAGCCTTACCCTCCGGCACGGCCTCGTCATTCATAGCCCTAGTTCACGCCAGTCTCCCCGATCTTTGCCTTCCGGCAATGGCGATCTACCTGGGATCACCAAACTACTTTCTCTCTATCCACCGCAGTTCGGACATCATCGCCGGTACTCCGATCTCACAACGCCGTTGCAGGTTTTTGCTACTACGGGGTGTGAGGACGCCGAACGTCGTCAGGATCGCCGCCGAGCGGCGTGCAATCGAAGGCGTGAGTGAAGAGCTCAACGCGGTGGCGTCTCAGAGCCTTGATACTGTCGCCGCCCGGCGACGAGTCCGCGCGGCATTCCTCAACGCGCAGGAGCGGCTTGATCACTTTCTCTTCAAGGTTCCCATTTACTTGTTTGCACAGCTTTGATGATGGGATCGAAATTTGAGTTTTTTTTTCTTAAACTTATTTTTAATGAATGATGTACATATAAGATATAACATTTACTAAATGTTTTTGCAGGCTGCTCCGTCCGGTATACTGATGGAGGAGGTTCGTAGAATCAATTATAATTATATAATATTTTCGTATGTCCACAATATTTTTTGCAGCGTAGGATAAAAATTTGGTATATTCCTAGAGTCGTTTACGTTTTATTGACTTCATTTTGCTTACAGTTTTCCTGCGATGAAAGGTCTTTAAAATTATTTATGCTGCGGGCGTGACATGTTAGTTTTGCTTAAACATCATACAGTCAAACAATAGACATTTTTTATAGCTTTCAAGACTATCTAGTAAGGGGAGATACTACCATCGCTCATTTTTATAAAGCACTATGGGGCTATTTTGCTGCAAGTTGGATTTAAGTTAAGTAGGATTTAGTAAAACCTGCAAATCCGGATTCATCAAATCCTGTGGCTGTTAAATTCTGAAAATTGTTTGGCATGATACTTGTTAAATCCTGATATGTCTTTACAATCTGTTTGGCTGCGCACTTCAGGATTTATGACGGTTAATTTCAGAATTTATACATGAAGCTATGCAAAATGCACGCATGAGAACCGACCGAGTAAAAAAAAAGTGAACAATACATATCAAATATGTTTTTGTATTTTCAAGTAATTGTGATAAATTCTTCAAGACACATTTAATTTTAGTGAATCGACATACAATAGAAATGAAAAAAGAATTATAGAAGTATATTATCCCATAACTTCGTGGAACAAAACACATGCTATGATATTGCTGAATTAAAAAGGCAAACCTCTAGAAACAACAGTTCTCATATCAAAATATAAATAAAAACCCAACAAAAATTACTATAGCAAAACGAGGATAGTTCGTAAGAGTACATAGAAGACAATATGCTTTAAAGTTAATAAAATACCGAAACATATATTGTCGAAATATAAGTATACATGAATATTTCATTTGTGCTTTATAATAAGAGCGATATACTATAACTAGTAGTTGAGAGCTATCTTATCATGTTGAGCGTCATCATCGTCTCAATATATGAAATTAGAAGATGAAAAGATTATTGGATTATTCTTTTAAATTTAATTGAAAATTTCCTAACTAAATCAACATTCCTACTTGGTTTGCCCACAAATATGTCGCGAGTGCTTGCTTGACCGCTCTTCTTTGAGTTCTTTCCCCTTTTGTTATATGTATGTTAGGATCTTTGTTGTTCACTTCTATCTCACCGATTTGAGTATCATGTTGATATATTGAAGTAGATATCATTTCCATGGTATTGATCAATAAAATTGTGCAACACTACATACACAAGCAAATGTGCATACTTATGATCATATTATTAGGTGTTTTGATAGGTAGCAACTAGGTCGTGATGAGGGCACCCCCTCTCAGGAGCATATTCTTCAAGGGACATGCGACCAGTAGAGAAACTCGCACAAAAAGAACAATGGGCATCACTCGTCCTATGCTAGGCAACCAAGAAGTTCCTCATAGATCGCCACTCATTTCAATCAAATGCTCCCCTTTGATCTCACCAGACTCAGCTATAGAAAAGTCCCTACCTCAAAGACCCTACACTCTACTCAGCTACAATGTTAGGCTCCGACCTCACATACACTAAGAACATGTGTATCATCAATTACATCAACTGCATTTTTGCAGTAAGAATGACACTGCCCATTGGAATGTAGGAAAGGATAACAGTTTGCTTCAGTTGGTGGCACATTGTTGAACTCTTTTGGCAATGACAAAATGACACGTAATACTTGACTAAAATATCTACTAATTATTTCCATTGAATGCTAGAATCATTTGTACAGTTGTTTGTAGTTATGAGCATGAGCAACCCCCCAAGAAATATGTTTAGTTGTTTTACTATGATCATATTTTTCATATTATTCAAGCCATCTATGAGATACTAAGCAATCTTTTAAACGCACAACAGCCTCTTCCGGCAGTCTGAAGCATTGATAAGTTCTTGCCGGATGACCTGCCAACACATCTTCGATGGATTTATGATCTGTATTATTTGATCTTTGAATGCACAAATGTTCATTGGAAGAACTACTTTTGTCTATAATGGAGGGAGTTATTTCTGCAATCACGTCATTTATTGATGTCTTTCCACCATGTTACATAGTCATAGGGAACTACCTTTGTAAATCATTCACCATGACTTCATGAAGGGTTACAAAATAGATTTAGTTGGTATGTCATGTTTGATGGCAATACCACTTAGAGACAATAACATGTGTTATACAAAATAGGTAGTCTAAATCACTATTTTAAGCAATTTTGTTTACAAATGCCTCAAGGCGCACGCCTCCAGGCAGGATAACGAAGCGTACACCTCAAATTGCTTGAGGAGCACCTCGCCTCTTTAGCTTTAGATGCATGACTCAAACAAATTATTATTTTTTAAAAATCAATTGCTATTTAAAGTTCTTAATTTCTTATTAAACCAAAATAATAGTCTGTCATATGGCTTCCTCACACGTGACTGAAGTTTCGAACAAAAAGAATGAAACTCCTATGTTCCTCTGCCGCCAGCTCTATTCACCCATCAACGACAAACTCCAGGTCGCCTGACACTACCACCACCTTCTTCTCTCCTTAGTCAGTGCATTAAAGCTACAATTTGGTGATGACACTCTAGAATTACACTATTTTACTGTCAAGGTTTTGACATTAATATGTTTTTCTTATATGAACGCAATTGGAGCACGTATAATCAAGTGCACATAACAACAACATCAAGCCTTTGTCCCACTACATGAATCCTTTTTCGCCATTGTGTCCGGTTAAAAGTCAAATTCTCATTTAAATCTAATAAAGAAATATCATTTCTAATATTTTTTTAACCTAAGTCTTTTTAGGTCAACCTCTACCTTTCTTAACACAAGTCAAATCTAAAACTTCAACTTTCCTAACCGGGTTATCGGAAGGCTTCCGTTTAATGTGACCAAACCATCGAAGGCGACTCTTTCTAATCTTATCTTCCACTGGAGCTAATCTAACCTTTTCACGTATATGCTCATTTCGTATCCTATCTCTAATGGTAAGACCACTCATCCACCTAAGCATCCTCATCTCTGTAACACTTAACTTAGTATTATGCTTCTCTTTTAATGGTCAACATTTGACATCATAAAGCATTGCAGGTTTCACCACCATCTTATAGAATTTTCCCTCAAATTTGAGGGGGACTTTTCTATCGCACAACAAGCCCGATGCATTCCTCCACTTTAACCATCCAACTTGAATTCTGCTGATAATATCCCCATTTGTTTCACCATCACTCTGAACAATAGATCCAAGATATCTAAAATATGTACTCTTATTAATGACTTGATCACCCAAAGTTATAATCCCCTCACTAGTTCTATTGCTACTAAAATTACGCTCCATATATTCAATTTTAGATCTATTCAAGCGACAACCTTTGGACTCTAAGGTTGACCTCCATAATTCAAGTGCGCATGAAGAGGAAAAATCATCTAACAATCCTAAGGACAAATTCTTTAATGTATATCGTGTATAATAAGAGATTAAATGCAAAAACTTGAATTGAAGTGGTTGAAGGCTGATGAGGATCTTTCACTTTGTGAAGATATGACATTAGATGATCAGAAATTAGTAGATGATGAACTAGATATAACACCATCTGAATTATAAGACGAAGATTTGAACAATGATTTTTTTTTTTTTTACGGTGATGAAAGCAAAGCATCTGTATTCACTGTAAGCCATATATAAAAAGAATTAAAAATAAGATATATAAAAACAGAATTTAAATTTTCTTAAGCTTTTTTAATTTGAAGTATTACTCTTATCTTTATGTTAATGGCAAATGTCTGGAAAAGAGGAAGATGACTAAAATTGATGAAGAAGAAGCAAATTGAGAGACAAACTCCACAGGTGATCAGATAGGGGTGAAATATGATGCTCATATGAAGACCCCCTCAATGATGACAATATATATGAATTTTGAATTATTGTCTTACTATTATTGTTTTCCGTAAAAATTAAATGTGGACGAGTGGGGAACTGAGAAAGATGGAACTTGGAGTTGAATTTGATGTTATATGATACTTTTATGTAATTCTTATATTTTATGTTATTTTGTTATTGTGATGTTTACATTTTCAATTTCACGAAATTTATTATTTTCCACTTTAAGTCTTGTGCAATTTTTGGTTTCATATATATGACAATTTGTTGATGTATAGTTCAATAGAATGTTATTATATCATTATTTAATATATTATTCGATTATTATACAAAAAACCACTTCTAATATTTATTTTCACTCTACTCAATTTTTGAATTTTGAGGCTTACGCTTCAAAATGCCTTGGGGCTTACACTTTGCTTCATGAACGAAGAACACCTAAATACCTAATTATGCTATTTTAAATTGTGGTTTAAATGAATTATGCTCAACATCGATTATTAGTTTTGGACTTTAAGATAAAGAGACATAAAATAAAAAATAAAGTAAAACGTTGTTCTATGATTAGATGGGGGTATTTAAAAAATATTAACAAAAATATTTTTGAGAGTAAGATACTAGATCTTAAGATTTTGTTTATTTATGAGGAAGCTAATATTATGTGGGAAAAAGTAGCTAGTGATATTAAGAATATTGCAAAAAGATATGATTGGAGTATCAAAGAGAAAGTCTCATAATAGTAAAAATAGTTGATGGTGGAATCAAAATGTGCAAGAAAAGATAAAAAATAAGAATATTTGTTATAAAAATTAGTTTAGATATAAACATTTTGATAATTGGAAAAGTCATAAAGAAGCCCGTAAGGAGTCTAAGAAAGCAATATATGATGCAAATAATTTAACTTTTAATGATTTATATAATAAATTATATATTAAGGAGGGTGAAAGATATATGTATAAGTTAGCCAAACAAAGAGATAAGAGTAGTAAGGATTTAGTTCAAGTGAAGTGTACTGAGGATGAAGATCAAATAATGCTTTTATTAGAAGATGATGCTCAACAAATGTAAATGAGATATTTTTATAAACTCTTCAATCAAGATTATGAGAATGCGATTGACCTTAGTGACCTTAGCACCCTAAAAATGAAAAAAAAAGATTTTTTTTATCAACGTATTAGTAAAACTGAAGTTAGAGAGGCAGTGTAGAAAAACAATTGGACTTGATGATATTTCAATATAGGTGTGAAAATGTTTAGGAGATGAAATAATTTCTTGGCTTATTAAACTTTTTAATATTATTTTGAAGTCTAAAAAAATACCAGATGATTGGAGAATTAGTGTGTTGATTCTTATTTTTAAGAATAAAGGTGATGCATAAGGTTGTGCGAATTATAGACGAATTAAGTTAATGTGTGTCATACTTTAAAACTATGGAGAAAGTTGTGGAGCATAGGTTATGGCGTGATACTAATGTTTCTCAAAATCAAATTGGATTCATGCCGGTAGGTCTGCTATGGAAGCTATACATTTATTGAGAGGTTTGATGGAGAAGTATAGAGAGAATTAGGAGGATCCACATATGATATTTATTGATTTAGAGAAAGCATATGATAAAGTTCCAAGAGAAGTGCTATGGAGAGTTCTAGAAAAGAAAGGGATTAATAATGCTTATATTCAAATCATTAAGGATATGTATGCAGCAGCTGTTACTTGTGTTCAGACACAAGGTGGTTTGACAAAGTATTTTCCTATTTCAGCTGGATTACATCAAGGATCAGCCTTAAGCCCATATCTTTTTGCTTTAGTCATGGATGTTCTCGCTAAACATTTGTAAGAGGTTGTATCCTAGTTTATGCTTTTTGTTGATAATATTATTCTTGTTGATAAGATTACAGAGATAGTTGAAGGTAAATTTGAATTATGGAGGTCAACCTTTGAATCTAAAAGTTTTCGTTTGAGTAGATCTAAAACTGAATGTATGTAGTGTAATTTTAGTAATAATAGTTTTAGAGGGGGGATTGTTATTTTGGCTAATCAAGTCATTAATGCCAGTACACGTTTTAGATATCTTGGGTCTATTGTTCAGGTTGATGATGAAATAGATGGGGATATTATTAATAGAATTCAAGTTGGATGGTTGAAATGGAGGAATGCATTAGGCTTGTTGTGTGATAGAAAAGCCCCCTCCAACTTAAGGGAAAATTCTATAAGATGGTGGTTAGACTTGCAATATTTATGTTGCAGAATGTTGGCCATAGAAGCATAATATTAAGTTAAGTGTTGCAGAGATGATGATGATTAGGTGGATGAGTGGCTTTACTCTTAGAGACAGGATACGAAATGAGCATATACATGAAAAGGTTGGAGTAGCTCCAGTGGAAGATAAGATTAGAGAGAGTCACCTTAGATGGTTTGGTCACATAAAATGACGGCCTTCCGATGACCCGGTTAGGAAAGTAGATGTATTAAATTTGACCCGTGTTAAGAAAGATAAAGGTAAACCTAAACAGACTTTGTTAGAAAGTATTAGAAATGACATTTCTTTATTAGATTTAAATGAGAATTTAACTTTTAACAGGGCACAATGGATAAAAAGGATTCATGTATAGTCGACCCCACATAGTGGGATAAGGGCTTGATGTTGTTGTTGTCGTCATCTAAATGAATTGTGCCGTATTTCTGGATGATTTCCAACCATGCACACCAAACAGAACATACTTTCATGTATCAATTTATTTCATTAATAACTTCCGTAATAGCACAAAAAGAGCTTACTAATAAATGTTATCAAAATTATTGGAAAGTTGCTATTATCCTTATGTATTGCCAATTTCCCAAAGGATTTCATTTAACTGCACATACAAACACGGTAATATGCCTTGAGTTTACTAGAACTACTTTTATGCAAGAGTTAAACGAAGACAAGAAATAACTTTAAAAAAAAAAAAAAAGAAGAAGAAGAAACCCTCACTGTTTCCCCTGTTTCACTATCCCCCAAAGAGGTCTGCCTTCCAATCTTCATCAAACTCAAACCCAATGTAGAAAGCTATTGGCAGGTTTAGTTAAGTTTTATTTTCAAACTATTAGAGTCACGGGCCCCAAATAGTTGGGATAAAAATGATGACAATGGTTGCTATTTAAATAGATACTTCAAAGCTCAATTGTTTTGCAACATTTGGTTAATACAAAAGAAAACTGAAATTCAACACAGCTGAATTCACGTTGTGATGGTGCTAACTGGTGTCTTGAATTGAAACCCTGGCAATTACAAATACTTACAGACTGAATTTATGGTGTGCATATTTTAAAATTTATGAAAGATTTAACTAATTTTAGTTCTGAAAATGGATGGATGAAAAAGAAACCTTCTAGACATTAAAGGCAAGAGTCCCTGCGATAACTGCAGAGGCTAAACTGAATTGCTCCACCATGCTGCACTATACAGAGATACGAGAGGAACTCCAAGGGCTTGGAGGTCTTTTGGAAGAGCTGGCTTCCAAACCTTGGCATTGCTACCAAGGCTACCCTCTTTTTTTGCCATGGCTACGGTGACACCTGCACTTTCTTCTTTGAAGGTATCTCTCCTCTTATTCCATGTTCTCTGTGGATTGAACTAGGATTCTTTTGTGTTGTAGATCTGTTGATAGATTTATTGGATAATCTAATTTTGTAGCATTGTAAAAAAATAGGGATTGCAAAGAGGATAGCAGCAGCAGGATATGGAGTTTATGCCATGGATTATCCTGGCTTTGGTCTCTCAGAGGGTTTGCACGGCTACATCCCTAGCTTTGATGAGATGGTAGATCATGTCATTGAGCAGTATGCTCGTATTCGAGGTTAGTACTCCTTTTCTTTCTTCTTTAGGAATATGTGCTTTAATGCATTGTTTTCTTGAAGAGAGAAGGGAGGTTGCAGAGCTACAACACTTTCTCCTTGGTCAATCCATGGGTGGCGCAGTGGCTCTTAAGGTTCATCTAAAGCAGCCCAAAGAATGGGATGGCGTGTTGCTTGTTGCTCCCATGTGTAAGGTGTGGCTTTTGTCTCATCCATCTCCTTATCTTTGTAATGGTGGATGTTCCTATAACGACATTTGAATGAAGCTATTAGTTTCTCAATGATGCTTTTGTCTTTGGAATTATGATAATGTCACTTCTTGATTAGGCACCTATTTTTGCATGTGGCTTTTGAACATTTAAAGCTAAAAAATGGTCTTTTCAGAATGCTGATGGTTCATTAGTAGATAATTCGTTCCTCATTTTGCCTCGCTAACTTGTGCAATATGCCTAGGGATCTAAGATTTAATGTAACTATAATGATACAATAAATGTTTAGATCATGTAAAATAAATGGCTAAACTTTAAATACGAGAATTAAATCAAATGATAATGCAATGATTGATTAAGTTTGAGCTGATCAATAGGAGATTTGAACCATAAAAAATCAGTGAGCAATTACAGTTTTAGACCGTAATTAAAATTGTAGTTGTAACAAATTTGATCAAAATCAAGAATTTGCAATACAAATAACTAAAGAGCTAAGAATAAAAGATAAAAAAATGACATCAATGTTTAGGATTATTCAAAGTTTCCAAGAAAATTCAATTTCATCGGGATTGGGGGTGGTCACTGAAACAATGAAGTGAAAGCTATTATACCAACTTTACAAGAGGTCGCTATGCATATCAGCAAGAGAGGTGGAAAACCACAAAACTTGTGGTGTGTAACCGTAGAAATGGTTACCAAAATAGCGTTGTAGGCTTGATTGGAATCTGAAATCATGTGGGTAGCCCTCGGAAGTTGTCACTTGAAGTAGGCAAAGCTTATAGCAACTCACTTATCAAAAAGTTGCAACAAAACTTAATATATCATGTTCTTATAGGCATGTATCACATACCTGGCCAAAAAGATCTGTTGAATTTCTAGCTACCTTATCCAATGAAAGGGGAAAAAACAGATGTATTTTTATGTTCTACCACATTTGGTCTTTCCTTGAATGTATTTAACTATTTTGGCATTTTATTAGCTAAGGAGCTGACAACTATTGATCCCTAGATGGCATGCTAGCGGGCGTTACTCGCATATGCGCATGTGCTGATTACGAGACCTGCCTAGATGGCAAGTCCTGCAGGAAATCAGCTTTGATTGTTTGCGGATTTGGCTTGGAAGGAAGGCAGCTGGCATTCAATTATAGGATGACTGATTTCTAGGAATTCTATCAAGTATATTTAGTACTTTTTCATATTAAAATTGGTTGTAAATTTTAGATTTCCTGTTGTAGAACGGATATTGGGGGGGGGGGGGGGGGTTCATTTGAAATTTGAATTTCAAACTAAATGGAAAAAGGAGGGAAGGGGTAGTTAATTAATCCCTTAAATGGAGTTCCCCTTTTTTTGGAAAGGAATTAATTAAAATAGGAGAGAGATTGGGGGCCTTAATAGAGAAGCATTAATTAAGTAGAGACAGGAGATAGGTGAGAGGGGGCGGGGGGTAGAGAGAGGAGAGGGTTTAGGGAAAGAGAATTAAAGTGGGACTTGATTGGAATCTGAAATTGAGGAAGATTAATTAAAATCAAATTCAATTAGAAATTTAATTGGACCTAATTTAAATAACTTTCCTAAAATAAGAATTATAATTTAAGAAACAAATTCAAATTCAAATTAATTTGAATTTTGAATTCGAATTCGTTACCAAATTAAGATGTATAAAATAGGAAGGTTTTGAATACAAGATGAAATTGTGGGAGCCAATGGGGTAAAGAAGGTGGCCGGCAGCTATGGAGGTATTAGGATTAGGGTTTGTGAGGGTGTTGGTGGTTTGGAGGTGGGGGGAAGATGGCCGGTTAGGCTTAGGAGGGGGATGGGGAATTTCGGTGGGAAAGAAGATAGGGTTGTGGGAAGAGGCTGACGGGTTTGGGTGGAGGGGGGATGAAGCTGGCGGGATTGGAGAGAGTATGGAGATGACGATTAGGAAAGAAATGAGAAACAAAAATAAAGAAAATTGTGAGTCCGAACGCTTCCTGCGGCTGACGGGTGTTGCATTGACCTTCACCAAAGGACTTCAAGCCACGAGCCCAGACCCATCCTGCGGCTGATAGAAAATATGATTACCTCCCATAGGGATCTCACCTAAGTCCTCCTAAGGAACAAAAGTACAGAACAAAATTTTTATTAAAACTCCATCATACATTATACTAGCAAGGGCCTCTATATATATAGGCCTCAGAAATAAAAGAAACTAAAATAAGACGATCATGCTCTTAGAGTTTACATAAGATTAGATCCGTAAGTAAGGGTAAAAATGGAAAATACATAATTAAAATAAAAATTACTAATAAAAAAATAAGATAACGTAGGACGATTATGGCCGTCAATCTTCATCTCCTCGGATAGGCATGGACGGTTGGATGTCCGCATCATTTCCTTTCTTGCTAGGATGTGTTAATTTCTTCTATGTTTTTCTCCTGTGTAAACTATTATTTAAAATGCCAAGTTTTGGCCAACTCGTGTGAGGAAAATTTTCACTGTGTTTCCTATTTTCTCGTCATTTACATCATTTTTAACATGGTATCAAAGCTGATTTCTAGCTAATCAAGATGGTCAACGACAAAAGGAAGTCTGTAATAGGGTCAAGCATACATGGAGATAAGATGGGCTCTTCTTCCTCACTAAAACACACCTTCAATTCAGGGGTTTCCATGGAACATTCAACATTTCAAATCACATCCTACAACTTTATGAGAGGAACTTCTAATAGTATTGAATGGTTCAAATGGTGATTCAAGGAAGAGAGAAGACTGGGTATTTGAGTAATTCTATTCATCAACTTGAAGTGGGAGATCCTTCTTTTCTAACATGGGACGCCAATAATGATTTAGTGATGTTTTGGCTTTTCAATTCAATGGAAGAATACATTGGGTCCTTAAACCTTGTTCACAACATCACACAATCTGAATAAATCAGCATGACTTTTCAAGTCTTGAAAATTTTCATAATTTATGTAAATTATGAGATTGTGCGCACTATCTCTAGCAAGGAAGCATGAGCGGCACTAACCAGTCAATACACCCACAAAAAATTGGCAAGAATTGGAGATTCCTCGAAAGATTCCTTGGGATTCCTCCCTACCCAATATTGAAGAAGAATTCACCAAAATTTGAAGAGAAGAACAAACGAAGGATAACTCTTGGAGGTGCCAAAAACCCACTCCAAGATGAAGGGTCTGCCTTTGCCATCAAAAGTATAGAGAAAAACCTACGAAATGTCTCAAGGTGTGGTTAAAGAGGTAATTTTTTATGTGATGGCTGTAAAAAGAACAATCACACAAAAGAAAATTATTAGAAACTTCATGGCATGTCAGCAAATCAGAATAATGTCTCTCACATTGTAAATCAATACAATGAAGCTTATGCTTATCAAACCAAAGGCAAGGGTTTAAAGATGAAAACTATGTACAACCTTGGTGACATATTGATGGGGACATCGACAAGAGATTCCAACGCGTTTAGCAGAGGAAACATCGGAGATCGATGGTCATGATGGAGAGCCTTTACTTTTGATGCACTTTATGTATTATTTCTTTTTATATTTTAGTTTTTTTTTTATTTTACCCCTATGAGTAGTTAGTTTGCTATTGTAGCCCAAGGGGCATTCTAGTCTATTTTCTTTTGTCATGTTGAGACCTATATATATGGCCCCTTCTTATGTATTTGAATGATGATTGATTCAATAAAATTTTGAGTTTTCTTTGTCTCCCTAAATGTTGAGTGTTTGAGAGAAGAAGGAAGGCCCTAGGTGTGGGCAATCTCAATACCCGTCAATCTTTGGAAGGGTCTGAGGTTCGCGGCTCTATTTTGTTCTTCTCATCTTCTCCGACTTCTCCCCTCTCTCCCCCACACCGTCGACCTGCTCCACTTCCACCGCCCCTTATCTTTTCCCCTACCCGACCACCACCACAAGACCGCCGCCCCTCCCTTGGCCCTCTCCCCTCCACCGCCCGTGCCACCACATTGGCTCCACCACCACTTCTCTACCAACCCCCCATACCGTCGGCCACCCTCTCCATCCACCCCTTAACCTCCCATTAATTGCCTTGAATGCTTTCCTAATTTAGGAAGCTAAAATTTGGAGGGATTTTAAATTCAAATTCAAATAGATTTGAGTTAATTTCTTTCCTAATTTCATATCCTAATTAGGTAACTCTTTTAATCCCTCAAATTTGAAATCAATTTCAGATTTCTTCTTTGATTTACTTAATTGCTTGGGCCCACAATCCCAATTAAATAATTCCCCCAAATTCCCCTCCATAGGGCCGATCGCCCCCTCTCTCTCTAATCACAGTAATTGGAATCCAATTAATTAAATTTCTAGGCCTAATTCCCTCCTAACCTCTTTTAATTTCAAATTTCAAATTTGAAATTCCCCTAACCCTATATTAATTAAAATCTGAATTTATTTTCAGATTTCACAATTAAATTCCTCTCCAATTCCTTCCCTAGCCGCCTCTCTCATACCCAAACCCTAGCCTACCGCCGGCCCTCCCCTCTACTCCCTCTCCTTCCCTTCTTGCTTCACAAACTCGCCAGCCCCAAGGAGTCCAAGAGAGGAGCCTCCCATGCCCATGGATGGCCGACCTTGAGGTCGACAACGGTTTTGCCTACAACGCACAAAGAGAAATCGATATTCTACTTTCTTCTTTCTACGAACCGGATTGGGAATATGACGACTCCGTGGAAAGCTATGTCAACCGCATCCTGTATTGCCTCGCCGAGACGATTGAAGATCAACAACCCAAAACACCATGGCTTCTCATCGGACGATCCACTTCTCCTCCACCACAGACTACCTTCTCTTGGATCAAAGCCATTGGTGTTGCTACCATCTTAGTGGCATCGTTTAGTGTGCTGAAAGCCTCTCTCCGCTAAGCCTCATATTGAGTGTGAGTGAGAACGGTAACTCTTGGTGAAATCTCTAAATATTAAGCTTTGGATTTTATTACGGCATATCTAGTGTTATTGTAATATTTTTGAATTGTCTTAACTTGTTCTAAACTCCTACGTTTTGCGACTGCATGCCAAGACAAAATTGATAATTGAGAATTCTTATAATCATACCTTATGACTCATTAACCTTAAAGTAGCATGCTTCGCAATACTTTTATTAGTTCCTTGCCATTCTTGTTTGGTTTCACATCACATATTTCTAAATAAAGATTTGCTAAATAAATTACCTGCGCCTTAAAAAGTTTCCAGCTCTTCTCTGGTAGCCCCAAAAGCTATGATGCACTAATACTTTTCCTCAAACACTTATTGGACACAACACACGTCTAACACGTCTTTGACACTTGTTGAATACCACGAAGATGTGTTTGACTAAAAAATATAAAAAATAAATTGGACACACATCTTAAATATTTATAATTTTAAAAAATTATAATTTCTTATATTTCAAAATTTATTTATTTTAAAAAATAAAATTTAAAATTTTTATTTCTTCTACAATCCCAAATCAATCGCCGACACCCAATACCTCATTCTCTTAAATTTCCCATTTTCATTTCTCTTTGGCGGGTCACAACTAGGGTTTCATAATAACACCTGATGCCATCTTAACATTACATCCGACGCCATCAGCATAAGCTGGAACACATAGGCGATGCACGTTTTCATGCCTTAGTCAAAGCTCATTTGAATTTTGAGGAACGTGTAGCAACATAATTACATAAGCAAGACCACATGAAACTTGGGTTTTTTGAGGTTTTGATTGAAACAAGGTGAAAGCCATAATGGTTTTAAGATCCAATTTTATTTTGATGTAGGCTAAGTATATGGTTGATTCCAAAAGAACACAGCTGAAGTAATGCTTGAGAGAATTATAGGAGTCATTTTAGAAGGGAAAAAAAATGATATGTTGTATCAGAAATTATCTTAATTCGTTGCTTAAATATCAACCATTGCTATAGATTTGATAATCATGCATAAATATACTTTTTCTTCAGGATTGTAGTAGTAGATTGTATATGAGTAGATTCATGTGCTAATCACATCATTTTTTATTATTCTAAATTTCCTCATACAAACCTTAAATCTTTTGATATGGTTTCTGCATTCCATTTCTTATATATCTTTCTTTTATTCGAGGACTTAATTAAATTGTCGCATATATAACTTTTCTCTTTTGGTTAACTGTGTTATCTGCTACAGTCTTTTGGAATATATCTTTATTTTGTTGAACTTTTAAGATTGCAGAAGATGTGACGCCGCCTGCTGCCATTTTGTATGCATTATCTCTTCTGTCTTACATTTTACCCGAAGCGAAGTTGTTTCCACAGAAAGATCTTGGAGATTTGGCATTCAGAGATCCTGAGAAAAGAAAATTGGTTAGTCTTTGTTGAACCAATGCGAATAGTAAATGTGTGAAGTTGCGAACTAATACCAGTTATTTCTTGACGAAATATTGCATAATACAAGCTGGTCCTTTTAAACTATCTGTACGATAGTAGGCCTAAACTTTTATAATAATAGGACAATTATATAAAATCTTTCATCAAAATGTATTAATTATATTATTCTTGTTTAATGTTGATGAACCATAGCTTTATTTTGGCATAGAATATGTAGTTTCTGCATGTCCTATTCTTATATACTGAAGCTGTCTTATTCCTGAAGATGTTCTATTTTTTAATGCGTGGGATCGTTTGAGATGATAGAAGCATATTTAATTGAGGGAACATTCAAGCTAGCTCTAGTTTTCTGGACTTGTAAATATTTCATCCCACAGCAAGTAAAATTATAAAAATTCTATATTTAGTTGAATTAAATTAAATTAATTGCGTGCAAAAGACTTGACCTCATGAAACAACACTTACATAAATGAATGGAGAATGAAGACTTATACTGACAATAATTGGAGAATAATTAATGTTATTTCATTCCAACATTATTGCAGAATTTATAGCCATTGAAAAGCTTCTAATAGAGAATATACAAAATTTGGGACTGAAAAAGAACTACGTAATTAATCATAATAGGACAACCCTTCGAAATTTTCTTGTACAATCAGGTTGCTCTCATGAATTGGTGAGGTGATAGCAAAGATCCTACAGATATATGATATAGTAGGAAGAGGGAATAGGCTGTTTTGAGTGTAGGAGGCGAAGATGGAGACTGAGAAGGTGTTGTAGGTCTAGGATGGCAGAGAAGGTATTGCCGGTCTTAGAGGGCGGAGAAGCTGCATGCCTTAGTGGGGAGCAGAAGTCTAGGAGCAGAAAATGGGGCCAATTGGTGGTGAAAGCTAGGGCATTTTCACACTCCCTCTTAAGAAAATAAATGAATTATATGTTTTCCAAGTTTTTTTATTCCTTTTTGAAGGGATACTCTTGATAAACTTTTGGTGATAATATTTATAAATTATTTACTTTTTTTAATATAAATTATTTATCTGTGATAACGAACAGAGTACAAATTAGGCTACTGTCAAATTTCCCCTTTTAAAATATCTATCAACTTGAATATGTTGTGTTAATGTTGGATGGAATTATATATGATATTGATGTCTGATTTATCATCATAATAAAGCCTCATAATACTTTTCCTTTCAACCTTTATTCCCAGTGTCATATAGTGTTTTTTTTTTGAAAGGCGGTCCTAAGAATATAGTTAATTTAATTTTTGTGCTAGATTTGTTTACACCATTTTTATTATAATTCTCTAAAGTCATAAGGCGGTCCTAAGAATGTGCAATATTTTAAAATTGACATCTTTTAATCTGCTTCTATTTATGCTTCAAGAGTCATATCGTCTCGTATTTTGGATCGAATTCTCTCTTCTGAGGTTCTCGTTCAAGCATTGTAGGATTTTATATACTACCCTTAGACGTGATTCATTGAGATTGCACATGAATTAGCTCACAACACGGACAATATAGGTAGATAATCTTTCCTGTAAGTCTTTGATAGGAATTTTTTTTTCTATCGATATATCTTGTGGAGCATTTTTAAGTTTATGATTGAATTTTTGGGCTTTTGATAGGCTTGCATCCTGACGTATTTATTTCTTTCAATAGTTGTGTTATGTATTTTTATTCTAATATGAATATTTCATGTCGAGATTGTGTAATCTCAATACCAAGAAAATATTTTAGTTTTCCTAATTTTTTTATTTCAAATTCTTGAACATTTTTTTTTTTTGTGAATTCTTCATTCTTTCCAAGTCATTGCTTGTCATAATAATGCCATCAGTATAAACTAAAAGTATTGAGAATCCCCTTGAAGTTATGTGGTTGATAAATAATGTATAGTCTCATTGACTTTATTTTTATCTCTTGTTGAGCATTATCTTAGCAAACCTTCCGAATCAGGCTTTTTCGGATTACTTCAACCCATACAATCCCTTTTATTGCTTACTTTTTGTTCTATATTTAAACCAATTCCTAGTGGTGGCTCCGTTAGGCTTCCTCCTTTAAGTCACCATTTAAGAAGAAATTTTTAGTATTAAACTATTATATTTTTTAGTCGATATTAGTTGCTATTGATAAAAAGACAAAATTATTAGAATATTTATCTTAGCAACCAAATCAAAGATTTCAGGATAATCAATCCTATATGTTATATTATAGCCTTTGGCAATTAATTTAGTCTTGTACCTTTGCAATGAATCATCTAATTTTATGAGAAAAGTTTTTATAAACAAATGTAAATGACGTTTAGTGTGATTTCTTGTATCTTTCTTTTTTGGAGCCCTTTCAATTTCAAGTTCATTAGTTTCCTCAATGAATTCAGAGACATAATTGACTCATTTGATTGGACTTGGCATAGATTGAGAGTTTAATGCCTTTTCTCTTGAGTAAATCTGTAGTGGCTAAGTAGAAAGCGGTTCAGGAATGGGTTCAGTTTGGGCAGGAGTAACTAATTTTGGGATAGATTTACTTGTTGAGAATGGAAATCTAGGAGGAAGAAATCATTGTCTTTATTATTTTTTAATGATATTTCTCTCAAAAGTAAGTAATAATAAAGTAGTGGTCTTCATTGAATGTGACATTAGCAAAAACATGCATTGTCCTTGTGGGGATAATGGTATTTATATCCTTTTAACTCGGGAGAATAGCCAATGAAGACGCATTTAATTGCCAGCGGGTTAAGTTTTTTTATTTTTTTATTTTGGAAATCTATTAGCACTTTCAAATATTTTGGGAATAACACTTTTTGAGATGTTGAAGTGAGCAAAGAATTTATTTAGGATTTGTATAAGATTCTTGAACTAAACGACTCTTGCAAGCAACCGATTTATGATATGAGCAAACATTAAAATAGGAGAAAATAACCAAAATGGTGCCGTTGACTATCTATAATGAACTGAAATGATCCTATACTATATAAAGAACTGAAATGATCCTATACATCAGTTTAGTTTGTTGGGGTATATGCATATGAGAGGACTCATGTATTATCATTTTTAAGTATGAGAGATAATGATTAAGATCTTTAATATCAACTCCAAGTTGATCTTTTGATCATGTTATAAAAGGTGGGAAAGATGATGGTCACATCACTCTTGGCTTTCAATAAAAATATTCGTGACACCTAGGTATAATCAGCATTAAAAGATGCAAACCACCAAGCCCTAGGGATGTTAGATGTAGAAAATAGTTCTCAAATGTCACCATGAATGAGAGAGAAATGAAGAAATATTCTCGAGTTAATAAAAAAAGCTGGCATGTTCATATTTTATCGTTCATAAATATCACAATAAAAATTTTCATTATTGTTTTCTTTGAATATGAAATAAACATAATTTTGAGAACAGTAAATAATCCGTGACTAAGATGTATGCATTGATGTCATATCATATTTTTGTTAGATTTAAGGGTTTTTGAAAAAAAAGATAAAATTTAAATGTTTCATATAATTTTCTTGATCATTAGATTCCTTAAACTAGTAGATAATATCTCTTTCTTTTTGAAGTCTAATTGTTCTCCTCATGCTCTGTTCCTAAAAGTCACAATGTGAAAGGCAAAACAAACTGTGTACTCAGAAACTTTAGTTAGCTTATAAATGGATAATAAGTTAGGAAATAATTTAGGTACATGGATGATATTTCAAAGTAAGAGGGATTTGTTTATAAGAATATTTCCTTGTTCCGCCACAATTGTCAAGATTTTTGTTGCTAGATCATGTAATATATTAAAATAAATTTGTTAGAGAGGTTAATCATATGGCCTGTAGTTCTTAAATCAATGATTCATATGCTACAAATAAGCATCTCTAAGACTTTGAAAGCGTGAGAAAAGGATGTTGTCTTATAATGCTAGAGTACATGAACCTGTAGGTGTTTTTTTCTTGCAATGCAAACAAAAGTTTCAACTTTTAGCTTCTTGTTTGTGGAATTCAACAAACGATTCTTTAGAGTTACCTTCTTCCATATGCATTATTTATGCATGTACATGTTTTTTCCAGTCCTCTATGCCTTGTTGCTAGTCCTTTTTGTGCTGTCTAATTTAAGTTTATGGTTTGCAATTAAGTTCTAAAAATTTCTTTTTATATGTCAAAGATTTTGTTGAAATATATATACCATTGAGTATCTCTATTGTTTGTAGTCCTCAATGTGGGAGGGCTTTGAGTCAGAGTTCTTGATGTTAGCAGCCTTTGATATTAAGGTTGATCCCTCCACAAGTCTATTGATTATGACTCCCTTTCTTCCTTCTTTAGTTCAAAATTCCTATAATGGCAATAATTTTGTTTAGTAATGGTTGATCCCCTTTTTTTGAGAATTTGTTTATTTATATTCCATCTTTTTCAACCAACTTCTTAAGAAGAGTCATATGTTTGTTTTATTCAATTTGGATGTATTGATAGTGATCAATCTCTTGCCACAAACTTTGCAATAGGTTAGAATATTCTATGATGGGGCTTCCTTGTTGCATTATGGGTGAGATCTTGGTCTTGACGGAATAGATTTTTGTGGCATCTTGGACTTTGGAATATGTTTAATTTACCGTATCCTGTAGTTCCTTTGATAAATAAAGAAATATGCATGCATTACTTATCATTGGAACCATAGGGTTCCCTAACGTGAACATCACCAAAGTGTCCTATTCATTCCAAACCTTAAACATGGGATACCTTGCTCAAGTTTGATGCCCAATGAGTCAATGACTGACTCTAATTTTCTCTTACTTTCAAGATTGTGCGAACAAATTGTGATCATTTTATTTAATTCTTTCCAGTATGTATAGTCATTTTACAACTCTGTTGGATTTGGATTGCATCCCTCAATCCCAAAGACGGCTTGAGACCAAGGGAAATGTTGTTGTCCATGGAGAGAAAAATTGTGGCAACTGTGTGCTTTGGAGGTGCATAAAAATAGCAGAAATTGAAAATGTTTTTATTTCAAAAATAAGGAAGAGAAGAAAGACGTGAAGACACATTGGAAAAAAATTCCTAAAGCTTTGATACTGTGATAAAAATTGAAAAATTATTGACTGAGTTTCATTCTAACATTTGTGCAAACTTTCTACAATCCTATGAAAACTTCTAATAAGAAATATATTAAAATCATAAATTAAAAATAACTAACACATTAATTACATTAGAATAACCTGTAAATGTTTATTTTACAACTTAATAGCTCACATGGCTTGTGGAGGTGGCAACATGGTTTGTGAGGTGGAAAGAAAGAGTCTACTGTGGGCCCAAGAAGGCGGAGATGAAGGTGGTAAACCTATTAGTGGTCCAAGAGGGCGGGGATGGAGGCGAAGAAGTTGTTGCAGTTCTAGGAGGCAGTCGACTTGGAAATTTTCAAGGCCCTTGGCATATTGTAAATGAGGTGCGTAGATATAACGTGTAATAACTAAAAAATGGTAAATAGTAAAGATTTGAAATTTTGGGTTTGAACCCATTTACATTTGTTATGAAGAGTTTTAATGCTTGAAAGTGCTTGGGTGTGTTCTAGAATGAGTCCCAAGTGTTGCATGTGAATTTTGGCAAAATTCGAGAATGCCACTTTTGGAGCGCAGCGGTGCGGGTTGTTTGAGCACAACGGCGCTGCACTCAGTTGAGGCGCCAGAAAGGGACATTGCAGCACTGACTCTCAGTTTGTTGCATATTTTTTAGAGCTATAGTGCCCAGAATTGAGCGCGCAGGGCCATTATGAGAATTTTTATATATTTTAAAATCCATTTTTTCCGATGATTTGAGCGCCGAGCCAACCGAAGAGGAGAGAGAAAGATATGTTTTTAGAGAGAAAGTTTGTTTTGAGTTGCTTCAGAATATTTTTAGCCATCGGACCAGTTGAGAAAGTTGTATGGAGCTAGGTGAGTCACATTTTGCCTATGTATGTTTTCAAATTTGATGTTTTTCCCAAATTTCTCAATTAAATTTATATTTTAGTTAGCAAAAAACGTGTATAACTTTGCACTGATGAAACTTTCACTACGTAGCTTTTTATATGTTATTGAGATCGTGATTATGAACTTTTTGAGCATTTCTGGAAATTTTCTACCGGTATTTTAGAATTTGGATAGACATAATATGATTAATGATTCATGAGTATTGTATATAATTTTTGGAGTAATGAAAATAGTTGTATATTGATGTTTTGAAGTATAGAAATTATTTCTGTTGTTTATGACTTATAGATGATATTAGATGGCTTTGATGTTCTTATTAAAAAAAAGCAAAGAATTCTTCCAATTTAGATTCTGGGTGTGACATAATGTACCCATTACATCGTTAGATTATCAATTTTGTGATTCAAACACCATGTTCTTTTGGATGATAGGAGTTTGAGAGTAACAAAATTAGAAAGATATGAAAATTTTGAAACTAATTGGTTTATGATTTCTAATCAAGCTCAAAATTTAATTGAACTTATTCCCATGTCCTTCACTTTTCATTATGTACACACACTAATGAATTATAAGAGCTAATCAGATGAAAAGAGTTTAATATTATTGGGTGACACTCGACCATACTAGTAGGTGAATGCTAGGGGTACAATCTGAGAGCTTGCGTGAGAATGGAAAGAAAGAGAGGGGAAAACTCTATAGGAAATAATCTATTTGCTCCATGGTTTAAAATTGTGCAATATGAGGCTCGCCTTTGCGCAATTCCAATAAAAAATGCCTCAATGCTTATGCCTCAAGTTTTTTTTGAGGCTTGCGCCTCAATTTGGTTGATGCCCGCCTTGAAACCCGCCTCGCCTCACTGGCATGAGGCTTACGCCTCACACTATATATATTAAAACTTACATAAATCTTGAAGTAAATGCCCGGCATTGGGCTCTATAGGAGAGGAGGAAGGGGAGAGAGCAGTTCATCATAATGATGATTCAAATGAAGAACTCTTTAGTGATGACAGTGATGATGACTTATGAGTTCTTATGTGATATGTCATTGCTATTTATTTTTGGAAATTAGAATTATATGTTAATGAAAAGAATACTGGGATTTGGGAAAGATAGAATTTTGAATTGAACTATATTTTATGTTGTCTTATTATTGGGATATTTTGATTTCACTTCATATCTCATGTTTTTTTTTTATGTTTTATATTATTCACTCATTAGTATATATTATATAAAAAATTTATCATTTTATGTTACACAATATTTTGATTTTGAGGCTTACGCCTCAAAACGCCTTGAGGCTTACGCCTCGCCTCACGAATGAAAAACGCCTCAATACCCGAATACGCAATTTTAAACATTGATTTGCTCAAGTATCTATAGTAAAAATGCCAAAAGATCCAAAAATTTATTCTCCACTTTTTATTTAAAGGGATTTGAGAGCTACGAGAAATGCTACATCAATAAAAAAATAAAAGATGCAATAATTAATATCTTAGTATAGATTGCCTTAGACATATGTCATACTGTGGGTAACTCAATGGGTGATCGCATCTTTCAATCTTGTTTCTCTATTTTGGGGTGAGTTTTGTAGTACTGAGTGTGCAAGGACGATTAGGAGTAGGCAAGTCTGCTAGTGAGTGCTGATCTGAGAGGGCTATGACTGGCGAGCATCTTGAAGTCATTGCGCCCTTTGTTGGAGCTCTATATTGCTTTTGAGTGGGAGGTGGGTATGTTTTAGTTGTGGGGATGGTAGGCTCCACAATTAGTCGACTGTGATGGGATGAGCTGGAACCCTCTTGAAAATATATTTTCCTTTAGTTGAGATGATGAGCATGGTCGATGATGATCCATCATAGATAGCAACGAGTGGCTTTGGTGGCTAGTTCTCATTGGAGGGCAAATGACGAGTATAGTGGTTTTTTAGAACCCTTGAGTGCTCTTGTGAGGGGCAACTCACCTCTTGGTGTTTCATCGAATTAGGTCTCATGGGGTTCATGAGGTACATTCACCCGTTATGATCAGTCGACCCCCTGTTGAATACCTGAAAAGGCATATGGGAGTACAAATATTTCATCTAAACAAGCATAAGTGAGAAGTTTTTTTAAACCATATCACTATTATCCTTTTGAGATACACTTGTTGAAATTCTTCATTCCATGCCTGATTCACTTGTTATTTAAGCCAGGTAATTTTTTTATCTGGCCATACTTTGAGATGATCTTTTGAAAATTAATTCAAGATTGCACAAATGTTGTCCTCTAAATTAACTGTATTTCATATGATAAATACGTGGAAAAAATTTAGGATTACAACATTAACATAATTGAATTTTTTGGTTGATAATCCCTTTTATGTTGTACTACTCTTTTGAAGCTTTATTAGTTATATTTTCAACAAATTTTTTATGTGTAATACCCGTTCTGGTTGGCTGATGTAATGTTCGATTTTTAGTTTAGAGAAAGTATAGATTTTGATTGTAATACAAAGTCATTATCATCATTATCCTTTTCCCAACTATTTGGGTGGCAATGTGATGCAAAACTATGATCAACATATCTCATACGCTATTGTCTTCAGCTATCAATAGATTAACTTTATGTCCTTCAAGCCGTTTCATTTTTTCCTGCCTTGTTTCTTTTGGTATTTTTAGCAAGGTCATTATTGCCACGTAGTTTTAGTATACTGATTCACTGTCTACATTTCCTTTCAGGCTGAGTATAATGTAATATCGTATGCTGATCAAATGCGACTAAAAACAGCTGTTGAGCTTGTAAAAGCAACTCGTGAAATTGAGTCAAAGCTTGAGGAGGTTAGATTTCCTTTTCTGATTGTATAAGCACATTGAGTTAGTAAAACAACTAAATGGTTTTACAAAAAAATAGAGCTCACAAGTATCTCATTATGCAATGTGACAAAAACTTCTAAAGATGTGTTGGTTTGCAATCTCAATTGAAGTGGTTGTTATGTTTCTCAACTCCTTGAATTCATATTTTTTCCATTTCTATAAATCTGAATTCTCCTCCACATTATCTGTGGTATCCGAATTTTAGCACCTTTTGTTTGTGCCAATTTCAAATTCCACTAGCGTCGACAATTTTCTATGACCCAATTATCCTCCTTAAACTAGGACCCGCTTAAAAGGGCTCCACTTCCATTTCTGCACCACCAAAGGCCTCTGGTATTTTTGGGGCTTCCCTGTCCACGCCTCTTTGAGCATCTCTATAGTTTTGGGTATCTTCTACAGGCCAGAATTCATCCAAGTTAGTAGGATAAAAAGCTGCCTTCTTTCAATTATGCTATACCGTATATCATATTCCAAGTGAAGAAACAGCATTTTAGTATTACCAATTCTCAACGTATGAAAGATATGCTCCATGTAAGTGCTAAATAGTCAAGCCCTCAACATATGACACATAGGCTTTGCAAAAGCACTTCAGAGTAAATCTTGCCCCACGATTTATCATCCAATATTTTCTCGTCAGTCTTGATATCTCTATATAATCTGCTATATCTGTCAATCTTCATATCTTTATCAAACCTTGCATTCTCCTTCTAGTACTTTGTAAACATTACAATTGCTAATGCTATACGAGAATCTAAAATGGTTAGCTTTTCTTTTTCAAATGATTTCGTTAAACATAACCGATCTCAATTATTATATCATAATGTATTTTTGGTTGGATCTACATTCCCTGCTATCTTTTATAGTCCACTTTCACCCTTTAAATGTCATTTTCTTTATTTTAACATTCTTCTTTGCTCAAACATTTTGAATGCTAAAATCAATGTGGGATAGATATGTGAGTCCAAAATAAATCCATAAACTTTCTTATTGTTTTGAAACTTGCATTTTTAATGGTGAATGAAGCCCCATCAAGACATCAGCTTGCAACAAAGGCTGAATTATAATTGGATCTTTAAGTTCTGGCTTGGGCCATAGGTCCTTGATTTGAGAAATTTTCACTTTGGCCCTCATATTTTTATAATTCAATTAGTGTTTACTTAAGTTTCTATCAATAAAACCGTAAATTCACCCTACACACCTCTACGATGCCAGAGCATGTCAACTCCTCTTCATTCTTAGCTCTAGTGTGGTCTCGACTCCTTCAGCTGAGCTTTAGGCACCGCAGAGCTTAGGTTGATTGTGCTACATGGAATAATAGACTCCTGTTGGCCCCTCCTTTGCCCTACTGCAGCCTTTGACACTGGCAACTGAGCCTTATGTCCATGCAAAGCCAAAGCTGTTGGTGTTAGCTCTACTCAACGCCCTCTTTGTTGTCTCAATGTTGTCAATCAATGATTCATGGGGATTACCTATTTCAACAAATCTGTAAACAAACCTGTTGACCTCCACCTATGCTTCGAAAATTAATACGAGCAAAAGCGATGACTACTGGCGACTATTGGCGTACAAGACGTTGCTCGGAATAAAAATTGGAGAGCCTCAATCATGCTCAAAACTGCTTAGACTTTTCTAAGTGCAAAACGGATTCTACTGATAGACTCAGGATGTCCAATTTATCAAAGAAAAGTCACTTGTGTGCGATTTGATCGAACTGATGACAAAAATGAATGTTGGTGGGCGCAATGTCGCACAAAATTGCCTGAACAACTTTTGATTGTCAAAAAGGCTGCGTCGATATGTTTGAGACATTGAATTTAACTAGGGGAAACTTCTTGTACGAAATTCGCGCGAAGATGATTGAAGACAATGATATACAAATGTGACGATACGTGACATTAGCCAAATGATGTCCGTTCGTGAAACGGGCTTCGCCGTTGCATCCGGAACATCAAAAATACCTAAAATTGACAGTAATACTGCCAAGCTTCATGGACAAGCGAAAATGCAAAATTTGCTTGTGTGAGTCGACGACATGAATTTAGAGATGACATGATAAACGAGAAATTTTATGGTGGATTCACGTTTCTTTAGTCCTGTTCACTTGATTTCTACACAGCACTTCCCCCTATTCCTCTCTACTCTCATACTTGCCTCGCTTAGCTCGTCTTTCACGTTCTCACAACTCTGTCCACAGAAATCTCCCTCACTCTCGTTCTCTGCTTCAGTCACACGACCCCTCTGCTCCACTAACCACGGCCAATCTCCACCAGCTGATCAGCTCCCTCACTTCTTCACTCCAAACACAGCAGCTCCTCCACCTTTTGCTCGATCCAAACAGCTGCTGCTACGCCATTTCTTTCTCTCCCGATCTCTCCACCTAAGCCCGCTATCGCCTACTCTGTTACTCAGCTTCTTATAGCTAACCGAACCCCATCTCCCTTCGCTAGCCCGTCCAAGCCAAAGAACCAGCTTCTTCCCATGCCGCGCTACCTGTTGCTCTTCTCTCCCATTCACGATATCACCTCACTTCACTTTTCCTCAGCCTCCTAACAAAACCAGAGCCATGAAGCCCTCTCAACCTATAGCTGCTGCATCCCACACCCAAAGAAAAAGAAAAAAACACCTCCCTATTCCACCTACCTTCACGTCTTTAACCCACATAGCCCACTTGATCCCTCTTCCAACAGCCACTTGCTACTTCCTACATATACTCATCATAGCAATAACCCCAGCCCACATTCCACTCTCCACCCATTCCATCCAATAGAGAACTCTAGCAGCAAACAAACCCCTCTCTCTATTATTACTATTATTATAGTAAAAAAAAGACTAAAACAAAATCAGAAAGCACATTAAAAAAAAGGATAGAATATTCAAAAAAAAAAAAGTGAGGAAATTATATTCCTCGCCTTCGTTGTCTCGTTGCCGTCTCATCTAAGTATCTAACGCATAGGTATAATTTTGGAACTCAAAATAAGTACCCGTTCACTTCTGATAAGCGTGAGCGTGGTTGGGAGATTTATTAATTAAGTACATATTCGCTTTTGATAAGCATGGCGGGAAAAACTTGTTAACCTAAGTATCCATCCACTTCGAATAAGTATGACAGGGACGATAAGCATGATAGGGAAACTCGTTTTTGCTTGTGCAGGTGACATGACCCACATGCCTCTAATAAGCATGCTGGAGAAGAAGACCCTTTGTCGCGATGTCATCTAACATCTATCGTCTCGCTTTCGATAAGCGTGGAAGGTAGGCTTTAGCTCTCTCAAAATTTCTCATACGCGAGAGAGATGCTGGGAGGTTGCCAAATTCAGACTGAACACTTACAGGGAACAAAACATAATGATATGTTTAAAATAAAAATGAAATTTATAAAAGTTAAATAAACTTATAGAGAACTTGAATGACTTTGAAAAGCTCGTTTGCGAATGCAAAACTTCCTTGTCAACACTAAAATAATTGTGAACTTCAAGAACTCAATAAGTGAACTAAAATGAATTGAGAAATGAACTGAGCTTTCTCCCTATTTATAAAAAATGATGGATAGCCTTAGGCCGTACATATATAAAATCCATATATAGACAAATATTTTAATTATCAGTAAATAGAGATAAAACCAATGGGTCTTATTTGTGCATATAAAATTTATTTACTAAAGAAATGCACAGTTATTAGAAGATGATGATAGACCTCGCAAGCCTCGCCTCCTTTTAGAATAACTTATATAAGGATAAATTTTAAAAGAATATGAATATGGGATCTACATTGTATTTAATGCCACTAGATTCACAACATCGTAGAAGTGGACAAAAGTCGTCACTTTTATACTCAAAATGAAACATTGCTTATTTTCCAACGATAAATATTTGCACAAATGATCACATTTAAATATTTTAAAATCTCCGCACACATTTCAAAAATATATATACAATTTTTTATACTTAAATGCACCATCTCAAGAAAAAATGTCATTGCCTTAAGAATTATGCAACAACATTGAAAAAAGTACAACTTCGAGAAGAGTGTTTATTGCCTCGACAAGCATGCCACAATATTAAGAAGCGTGCAACGATCCAACAAAGTGCACTCCATTGAAAAGTGTACTAAACTTGTGAACAACATTGTTAGAGAATGATATGCTTGGTTAAAAGCATTATAATCTAAAACCCTCTCTTTAAACTAATCATCTGCATGTGCTCTAATAAATGTGTTAAATGTGGAAATACAAATGTTTGAGAATGCTACGCAGGGTTAAAACTCAATAATTTAAAATCCTATTTTCAAATTAATCACCTGCATTTGCTTTGACAAATGTGTTAAATGTGTAAACACAAATATCTGAGAATGCTACGCAGGGTTAAAAGCTACTTAATTTGGAATCCTAATTTCAAACTAATCACATACATGTGCTCCAACCATCGCATATAATAATTAATCCTAAGGTCCAAGAATTTTTCTTGAGTTAAATTTTAAGTCTGATCCTCCTCCTTGAAAGGACTGGAGTCAACACGACTTAAATTAATAAGTAAATGTTTGATCATAAATCTACCCGGATATTAGTTTTAAAGTTTACATTAGGTCTTTAAATGCTCTTTAATGAAACTCATCATAAAAATATAAGCTCTCATTTTTTAATATTCGTACAATAACTCACAATATCAGTCACCGAACCTAATTCTTTGTTGGCGGGAAAACAGAATCGACACTGTTAAAATAACTCAATATTATAAGTACGTCACCCCTCATGTTGGTTGTGTTGAAGATGAATCTCAATCGGAGGAATCTACATTTTAAATGCCTCCCAATATTGATAAAATACAAATATTTTTAAATGACTTTAGCGTATCCTCGATGATGGCCGTGTTGAAAGAAAAATTTAATTGGAGGGGATTTTATCCTTTAAAATGCCTCGAACAACTAATGGAATATTGATATTTTCAACTAAGTGGACTAGGGACCTTGATGACCCAGGACGATAAAACAAAGAGATATTGGTCATGTTTATCAGCATTCTCCCCATCATTCGCTTTAGTTGTGCGGTGATAAATTTCTAATTTTAAACATCTAAATTTGCTGCTACTATATGTTGGTATAATCATTACCCCACTATCAGCTTTATGTGTGTGATAATTAATTTCTAATTTCAAATATTTAAATATTCTCTACTATATGTTGGATAATAAGTATCTGCTTGATGACTAGTCTCAATCAAAAGTGCTCTCTCATTATCGAGAGGGGTAATTAATTATAGGAGCTTAAGCCTATAAAAATCAGAACTCAGATTTTAAAGTTTTTGTTAAGAGGGTGATAATCTATGGGTAGTATCTTTATCTCTATCTAATCTGCCTTCCGAAAATTTCACCTAAAATATAATCCGGTAAAACACTCTCCAAATATATGTAGATATGTCTAGGCCCCAAAAACTCAATTTTTCATAACCCACAAAAACCTTGAGGAGGTCAACTTGTAAGATTCCTCCATATGCATTTGTGAGGGTCATTTTCGCATTGTAGCTCTTAGTGTGTCTTTGGATTTCTGTAATGAGGGGTAACCACTCATCAATAAGCTATAAGGACCCTTATAGTGTTGGGACCATTATTTTGCTAACACCATTAAATCATTGATCCCCCCCCCCCCCCCCCCCCCCCCCCCCCCCCCCCCCCCAAAGATTAGACATTGTTTGTCACAATTTTCAGCTTCGAGAAACATTTAATACTTGTTGACATTACCATGAAATTAATAAGAGATCTTTAATTACATTACGACCTATATTCCATTTGCTAGTGCAATGAACCTTGTGATAATTGAAGTACTGAAAAAAAAATAACTTATTTATGTGAACACGGATTCAGTACTACAACAACAACAACAATAATATCAAGCCTTATCTACATTGTGTTTTATTAAGAGTCAAATTCTCATTTAAATCTAACAAAGAAATGTTATTTCTAACATTTTCTAACTAAATTTTTTTAAGTCTATCTCTATCTTTCTTAACATAAGTCAAATCTAATACATCTACTCTCCTAACGGGATCATTGGAAGGCTGTTGTTTTATATGATCAAACCATCTAAGGCAACTCTTTCTAATCTTATCTTTTATTGGAGCCACTCCAACCTTTTCATGTATATACTCGTTTCATATCCTATCTCTAAGAGTAAAGCTACTCATCCATCTGAGCATCCTCATCTCTGTAACAATTAACTTAATTTTATGCTTCTCTTTTAATGGCCAACATTCTGCATCATAAAACATTACAGGCCTCACAACCATCTTATAGAATTTTTCCTTAAGTTTGAGGAGCACTTTTCTATCACACAACAAGCCCAATGCATTCCTCCACTTCAACCATCCAACTTGAATTCTACTAATAATATCCCCATCTATTTCACCATCACTCTGAACAATAGACCCAAGATATCTAAAACGTTTACTCATATTAATGACTTGATCACCCAAAGTCACAATGCCTCTACTAGATATATTACTACTAAAATTACACTCCATATATTTAGGTTTAGATCTATTCAAATGAAAACCTTTAAACTCTAAGGTTTATCTCCCCATAATTCTAGTTTACCTTCAACTCCCTCTCTAGCCTTATCAACAATAAGAATATCATCAGCAAAAAGCATACACTAGGGTACAACTACAACCTCTTGCAAATGTCTAGTGAGAACATTCATGACTAAAGCAAAAAAATATACTTAACGCTGATCCTTGATATAATCCAACTGAAATAGAAAAATATTTGGTCAAACCACCTTGTGTTTGAACACAAGTAATAACTTATGCATGCATTTCATTAATGACTTGAATATAAGCATTATTAACCCCTTTCTTTTTTAAAACTCTTCATAGCACTTCCCTTGAAATTTTAACATATGCTTTCTCTAAATAAAAAAAATATCATATGTTATCCTCTTGTAGATAAACTTTAATTTCATATTTATAAAAAAATAAGGCCAACTTATTGTTTCGATTGGCTTGTCTTGTTTATTTGATTTAGGTGACTTCGCCGTTGCTGATTCTTCATGGAGCTGCTGACAAGGTGACAGATCCTAATGTGAGCAAGTTCCTTTATGATAAGGCTTCCACAAAGGATAAAACTCTCCGGTTTTACGAGGAAGGTTACCATGCTATTCTCGAGGGAGAACCTGACGAACGGATTTCTAATGTTATTGATGACATCATTTCCTGGCTAGATTCCCATGTTGCCATTCAGTAGCTTTGAAGATTTTCTGCTGAAAGTTAGTTTTCTTATTATCCTGTAACAGTTTTTTTTTTTTTTTTTTTTTGGATTTTTTTTTGAGGTTCTGATACAAATTATATTATGATGATTTTGAAAGTTTTTTTATTTATTTTGAGATTAGTGTAGTATGAAATTAATCTTAAAATAAATTTAATGACTTTCAAATTCATCTTAATACTAATTATATTAGTATATCCTTACATAATTTTTTTTTTCATTCCATTCATGCATCAACTTAATATGTTTATTGTATCAGTTATCTTATACTAATTATTGTTAACTATTTCTTATGATTCCATGCAGTTGTCTTAGGGAGATTGATTCCAGAAATTCAGAGTAATATGATATTTCCCCGTTGAAGCCAACGCTATCCAACATGAACACATATTTATGAAGAAAATATTTTGGATTTTACTACAGATTTGTGGGGATCTTTTAGTAAGTGTCTGGATTGTACTTACATGCTAGTCTTTGCACAAATATGCTTTTAGCCTTCACTTCTTAATTTTCAAAAAATTTTCAATGATTAAAGCTAATTATTGTTGACATCCTTTTGTTAAATCATCAATTAGAAAGAAGAATTTTCAACAATCAAATGATGTATATTTTTAGTGATTATTTTTTGTATATGCATAAAATTATTTGGTATGCAATATGACACAAATGAAACAATTTTATCTAATCTTTGAATTAAAATTTTAATGATTTTTTTTAACAAACATGCCTATTGCCATTAAGGTGACTTTTTTTTAATAATTATTAAAAAATGTCACGTCCCATAATTTAATTTTAATTTTTTTTCTTTTATCCTTTATTATACAACAATTATGTTTTGATAATATTTGCAACCGTCTAAATTCTTAACTATTAAGATATTGTTCACAATATTCATAAATTCAAATTAAATATGATCGTCCCTCGCATGATGGTGAGAGACATCTTGATGTGACAACTAATGAGAGGGTATTTTCTAAGTATAATCATGCATAGAACAATAAGGTAAACATTTTTTTTTAAAAAAAGTTGTGAAATGGAGTGGTCCTAATCTAGAATTTCTAATTGATGATGCATTAATGCTTGTTCTCCAATGTTATTGTTCTCCAATGTTATTGAGAGTCTATTATCCTTTATTAAAACCTGAACAATAAACTATCTAATAAAAATATTTTATGCATTCCTGTTTAATGATGGGAGTAAAAGGTTCCAAAAGTAAGATGGAGCGTGGTTGTGAGAAAAATGTCTAGACAATGAGCAATTATTATGTCCAATCACTGAACGCATTCATAGACAAATAACCACGCACCTACATCACCTGAAACTCGATATTAAGCACTCGGTATTGCTCGGTATACATTCAGATACGTTCAAATTTGATCGGACGAAATAATTACTCCTAGACAAGGCATTTGAACTCCCTACATATGTATGGCCACTAACTACACTGTTTGCTAATCAATTATGATAAGAATATTTTTTTTATATATGACATTATTGCATGCAAAAATTTTGAACTAAGAGAATGAGGATTGATAAAATTTGAGTTAGGAGAATGAGGATTGGTCTCAATAACTAAAAAAAAAAATCTCATAGTAAAGAATAGATATAAAATTTGTAATAAGAAAAAAAAACCAAAAAAAAAAATTTCTGACGCCTTGCATGATCCACTATATTATAAAATACAAGGTTATTTCACATGAAAGTACTTGGAGGACTTAAATACTAGATGCATATTGACAGCCAAAAAAGAAAATGAAACAGGCTTTAAGATTTGTCTTCCAACGTCTCTTAAAAATGCTATATTAACATATAACATAATACATGCACAGCTCATCTTGATTTATTGATTGGAGGCTTTGGATACTTCAATATTCAAGCCATCTCCAACCGAATACTAAATCCGCATTTGCCATCCGCAAGCTGCTCCACCCGAACGTAAAAATCTGCACCATTCTCGCAACATGAATAGTACGATGCATATATAGATATCACTGTGTTCACAAAGTCTTTATTTTATTTTTTTTTTTTTTTGAGAAAAAAATACCAAGAATATTCTTTTTTAATGTTACGAAATGAAATTCACTTGAAAATGAATTCTTGTATTTTAGAATGAAAAATGAGTTTTTTGATTGAAGATGCCCTCAGAAGGATGTTAAATCCCCTACAATTTTGATACAAAATATGTACAATTTTAAAGAAGCTTATACAGTCAACATTGATATTGTTACAAAGAAGCACATGTTCATCTTGTGCTGTAAGAATCAACAAATACAGAGAGCGAGTACATCAGCAGTATGGGAAGGTTGCAGAATCACTAGCTTCGCCTGCCAATCATCTACAATTTCATTTTGTTGAAGAAACCCATAATGAAATCAAGAAAGCAAGAATATAAATTGTTTGAGTTAGGCTTCGTTTGGGATGACTTTTTTAATGCTTTTTAAAATAACTTTTTAGTATAAAAACTTTTAATTCAAAAAAAAAATTTGTATTGAAAAGCTGCTTTATAAAATAGTAAAAAGTCATCCCAAATGAAACCTTAAGAAACACGAAAATGGTGGCAGATGAGAAGAAAAGAGGGTAGTAAAATGAAAATCTACTACTAAGCAAATGTCAATTATCTGCAGAAACCTCAGAAATTTGTAATTTTGCACTTCACAGTATAACAATTGATGAGATAAATTGGTTATGTGAAATTATGTTATCATATAATGCCAATGGATAAATAACTCGAGTGAACATGAAATGTTAGTTTCTAATGACAACGTCTACTTAGCATCTTTAGCATCAGTTCTATGAAGTAAAATGCTTGATAAAATTCCACTTCTATGTTTTATGACAAAGAATACGCTATTGAGAAAATAATACCTAAGTTCAAATAAATTTGTTGGTATCCACAGGAAAGCACTCAGATTTTGGAAGATTTTTTTTTAATCCTAAAGAAACAACCAACACTAAGGGGCTGTTTGGTAGCACCCAAGATTTGATTTAAGTAGGATTTCGGAAATCCTAAGGGGCCTAAAACCTAAAAAACTGTTTGGTAACATTCATGAAATATCCTATTAAATTCCGTGTGACTGTTTGACTATAGAACGGATTTAACAATCGGACTCTTCCCCTCGAGTCAATAGATTTCGTAAATCCGACAAAAAACAGGATTTTGGAAATCCAGGATTCACCGCGAAAAGGCGGAATTTTCAGTCCACCACGGTTTTCTTTTGCCGTGAGATTTGGTTTATCATTTTAGGCTGTTTGGCTGGATTTTGCTCAAATCCGACCTAAATGCTGCCTACCAAACAGCCCCTAACAGTTGCAATGGTATCAGTGTCCCTAGTTTATAAGGCAAGCTCTCGTGTTCTGTTGGTAAAATCCATTGAGCTAAAATGTTTGGATATGGATTGAGCCAATCATCCTTCTCAACAAAGTTGCACTCTGAAGCAAAAATCTCCGTGCTTGATGATGTAAAATATGTGAAACCCCATTACTCCAATACTTGGAAATAAAGAACATTTACGAGTCACAAGGTGAAAATATCCATGCAATAGCTTTTGGACAATCCTATGTATATAAATTTTAGGTAAAAAGTATGCACTGCAACCTATTTCATGTGATCTGTATGATTATAGGCCAAAACAAATATTTAATTTGGAACTTAGGCTTCGTTTGAGATGACTTTCTTACTGTTTCTTAAAGCAGTTTTTTAGTATAAAAATTAAAAATTTTGAACTATAAAGTTGTTTTAAGAAGCAGTAAGAAAGCCGTCTCGAATGAAACCTTAATTTCACATAAAATTCCTAGGTTTAAACATACATAGCTCAAACGTGCAAGCAGTCAGTGAAGCAAAACATCCTGTCAATATTTTTTGTAGCCTCATTTAAGCGATAGGATCACTTAAGGTAGGCATAGGAATCTGTACAAATAAAAAATACTAACAGTCACCACTGCTTTATTTTTAGAAGTGGGGCAATGGGTTTGGCATAAAAAAAAAAAAAAAAAAAAAAGAATTTCAAGAGAGCAGCCCGAATATAAAGGTCAAGAATAAGCATTAGATGGCCAAAGCTTTGTTTGAGAAGATAAAAAACCTAAGTAGAATCAAACGCCCGACTATAGCTCGAAAGAATCAAAACAGAAACCATAGATAACAGTGACAATGTTGATACCACTCCTGCAAATGAAAACTAAATAATTTACATTTGTTAACCAGCTTGGACTAACATAAAAGCTCGTTCTCTAAGAAAACTAGATGACTTCAGCTTTTACTCCTTAGAAGAAACTAATAAAGGCACCTGATGCGAGAAATTATTCTGTGCAGAGGCCGGACGTAACTCTACGTCCGGAGGAGAATCAGGTGCAGCCACATCAGCGGTACCGAGCGATATCAAGCTACGGTACACAACGAAGAGGTGATGTGGCGCATTCTGGTTGGTCTCCATACGACGTTCGGCGTCTGCACAGAATAATTAATCCGCTGATAGATGGATGAATTGGGCGTGCATTGTCTGCTCTTTAAATTTTCCTTCTAAAATTCAGCAAATCTAAACCCGCCTAATAAGTAAAAGAGAGATATAATGCACAATAGAAGAAGATAAATAATTATATAGTACGCGTAACAGAATATGAATAGATAAATCCAACTAAGCACACCTATGCTAATAAGATAGTAGTATGCGTATAAAGGTGCACAATAAATAAATGATCAAGCTTAATGCATAATGATAAAGATCACACAACATTCTTTGCACAATAAATGTTCACCAAGCAACGCAATACATTTGAGTCCACAAATATATAAGATGGCGATATGAAAGATAATTGTAATGTTATGAGAGAATCAATGAGCTTTTCTTGCGATGAACAATTCAATTTTTTTAAATGATAATTTTTATTAAATATTTTTCTCCCAACTTTTTTCTTTGCAAAATAATTAATATACCAACTCAAAGTCATGAAAAATAAAATAAAATAAAAAATCTATTCCAAATGACTCCAAAATCTAGACAAAGTCAATTTAGTAAATAATTGAAAACTTTAGCTAGCAAAATTTAATGAATTCAAATATGAAATATATGATATTAAATATGAAATTATATGTAAACAAGTCAATGAATCCGATGAAATAAAAATAAAATTCAAATTCTTTCATGAAAATTTTTAATTGCTAAATTAATATAATTAATCAATAATTAAAATATAAAGCCATATCTAAATTTAAGGGATTAAATAGGACATTTAGGATCAAATAAATTTGTTAAAATAAATGAGATATAAAAAAAAATTCAATGATATAAAGATCTAGCATAAATACCTTAATTAAAAAAATAATAATAATAATTAGATAATAGATCAAAGTTAGCATAAAGTAATATAATTAGCAAATTTAATGAAATGATTACACCATCAAGATCACGCAAATTTGCTAAAAATATGAGCAATTAAAATCATAATAATAAATAACTAATAAACATAATAACTGATTATATAATTGATAAAATAAATACATAATAATATATAATTACCAAATATAGCTATAAATAGGAAATCAAACTAATAAATTATAAATATATAAAATTAAAATAAATAGTGTTTATAATAATTCAAATATAACTTTAAATTCTTATAGATAAAACTTCAATCATTTAACCTGAAAAATTCAATAAAATTACAATAAAAAATATCCTAAAATCATGCATTAGACTATACAGCATTGGATCTTCATTTTGCATTTTTCTTGAATTCACCGACAGTGACCAGAGTACTAAGAAAGCCAAATGATAGATCATTATCACCATTATGGCTAATAAATGATTAACAATAAATAAAATCCTAACAACAATTAGATGACTCTGCATAAGAGTAGTCATCATCAAATAACTAATGCACCAATCCTAATAATGCTTGATATACACTAAGGCTCATAGGGTCAAGAGAAACAAAACCATTGGTGAAACCATAGTCATAAATGGCCACTCAGAATACCTTTTGTTTTTCTGCTCACCATGTGATTTATAGCCAGAGCTCATAAGTTTTGATGGTTTACAAGTTTGAGTTACTTTAATATCAGTTGCTTCATCATATAGAATTGGATTCATTGGATTCATTAGCATTGATTTTATCATGGATTTGTTTATGATAGGCATTCAACACTCTCATCTTAACCTTCGGGAATCTCTTTATTCAAGGGTTTCGTATGGTTTTTTTTCTACTGGGTGGTTAATAAAATTCAGGCTTCTTTGCTACTTAAAATTTTTTAGCTCGATGCAAGTGCAACTATATATTTTCCAACAGAAGTCTTCTCCCTATATTACCGTAAGGCATAGATTTCTTTACTTGATTTCTTATCTTATTATATATTATCTTCAAAATTTCTGATTGATTTTGTACGTGTCAATGACTTTTAATCAATACGGTTACAACTAAATTTTTTTATGGTTGTGTGAATATTGATTAAGTTGCAGTTTTTTGCATATTCAATATTTTGTTTTATTTCTATTTCAATGATCGTTAAATTTGAGTAAATTCTACATAATTTTTACTGGCATCAAAAGTGAATGTTAATTTATAATCTTTAAATAGAAGTTCATTGAGTTTCATTTATCGCATTACTAAATTGCATAAATCCTAAACTTAAGACGTACTACATCACCAAGCTTGAAAACCTGAACATGATTTTAATACACGGGTAATGTTCAAAATTGGCATGAGATCAACAAGAAAAAAAAAAACACACTTGAACATAATAAAACTAGAATAGACTCTGACTCATAATAACAAACTTGATCAACTACTTGTCTGCCTCTAACAGTAATGTCATGATCTTATTTCTCTTTCAAAGGATCTTTTTTCTATTCAATAAAGTAGTGAGGAACTTGGTTCCCCAAATATAAAGAACATGCTTGTTACTATGCTATGAGTTACTAGACAAGTATCTGGATAAAGGAACCATCTTTTCAATTTAAAAAAAATAAAATAAAATAAAATAGAAGAGTGGAAGCAGGAGGCTACCTTTTACCATGGAAGATGGCTTGATGCCCATCTAAAAGAATAATCTAACACCAAAATTAAAGTTTTTATTGTACCAATGGAGAACTTGTCTTGCCCATAAGATGTAATTATTTGTAATTATTTCTCATCACTAAAATAAGAACTATCACTGTCATAAACGTCTTCACCATCTTCATCAAGATCCTGAATTTAAGTCGAGCATTATGCTTAGCACAGACACAAATAAGAGCAAGCATTAGTGTGATTAAAGACAATATAACTCACCTTACAGACTGACAAATCAAGACAAGAATCAATATGTTGGACATAGGTTGCAGAAGTTCCGTCAGTGCTGTCACTAATATCACTATCATATTCTTCTTCAAAATCTTCACTTTCCACCTGAAAATTATTTTCTGCAAGGTTATTGCCAATTTAACTCAATTTACAACAAAGTTACTAGAATAAAATACCTCAGTGAGATCCGAATCATGATCGGATTGAATATTTGTTGAACTAATGGATGAGCTCTTGTCAACTTCCAAATAACCCTGTCAAATCATGCACAAATAAGAATTTGATAAGTAATATACTCAGTTATCTCAATGACTGAGTTAGAGTTCTGAACTTCTCTCTAACAAGTGAAGCAACCAAACCTGGATATTTCAGTGCATGAAAAACATATAAAAACAAGGCATAAGTTACAAGTATAATGCATGTGTTACGAGTGGACCGGTCCCCACTGGACCGGTCCGATGCTATGCCAAGCGGAAACAGGGAAAGGGGCGGAACCCCCCTGTGGACCCCACGCTTGCTTAAATTGAATTTGAGAGGGAGATTTTTGAATGAGGGGATGTTTTAGGAAGTCCATTATTGTCCTTTATGATTAATTTGTATAATTAGGAGATTGGGGGGAATTAGCTCCTCATCTTGAATTTGAGTTTTCTCTTTGAGATCTAGGGTTTGTTTTGGGCTCTTGGCGTTGCCGGAGATAGTGGAGAGTTTTTCCTTCCTCTCGAATTGAAGGAAAATTGTATCTTTCTTGTTGTTTGCACCTACTAGTGGAATGCAAGTGTTTGCAATTGTTATCCTACGTTTTCTCTCATGTTTCTCTCATATTTTCCATTGTTTGGGCTGATTTCCTGCTGTGGACAGCAGTTTTCTTTGTTTGATACTTGATTTGGGTTAGGTTTGCTTGTGAATACTAGCATTTCCTATCAGCATGCACACCATTTTATCGTATGGAGAGGAAGCAAAGGTTTTCCTCATTGATTTGCTTAAAAAGAGTTGGTCTTTGAGTTTCCAATATTAACAAAGATTATTAACCTTCATGAGCCCCACTGAAACTAGCTAGGAGTTGAAATAATGAGCAAGTTCAAAAAAAAATCATATAACAATAGCACAAAAAATGGGATAAATCTTTATTCAATTCCCATAAAAGTTTAATAATTTTGATTTTCAAATGACAAATCTTCAATAAGACTATTGGCTTCATTACTTGTATGCTAGTAATTTTTTCGTTCATTGCTTGATGCTAGTAATCTTCACTCCTTTAAAGATATGCATGCAAGATTAAAGATATGTATGCAGGAGCTATTACTTGTGTTCAAATACAAGGTGGTTTGACCAAGTCTTTTCCTATTTCGGTTGGATTACATCAAGTACATGGATCTATCTCTATATAATCTGGTAAAGATGAGCCATCATTAGTTTAAGTCCTATAAAAAACAACATTTTGCAACTAAGATGTGCTTACAAATATTACACACATAACAAAATGCATAAATCAGTTTAAGCTGATTATAAAAGTGTTTATTTAAGCAAAACTTAAAACATACCAGATCTAACTTCATCCGCTTAATGGTTTCCTCCAGCTCAATTATATGTTGGCTCAATGCCTGAAAGTTATTTAAAGTATAATGTATGTTAGCATCCAACGGGAAATAACTAATATCAGTTAGACGAGAGTATGGTGAAGATTAAAGAACCTCATGGCGTTGCATTGCAACTGAACGTTTTAGGGCTTTTGCTTTTGTTAGCAGATTTCTTGGCCTCAAGCAAATAGGCCTCCAGTAGTTCTTTCCTCGATAGTAGACAATTGCAAACCCCTTTGGAACTCTTTCAATGGCCACTAGTATTCCCCCACTTTCATATTCCAAAAGTCGTGCTGTGTCTTCAACAAACGAAAGGGTTTTTTGCTTTGATATTAGCTTCACAAGCTCTCTGTGTTTCCAATGCAAGTGCATGTTCTCAATGACTCCATCAAAAACACCACGGATGCCTAGAAGAAGATAAATTGCAGAAAAACAATCACCTTAGAAGTTGGGATCATGCTTTCTTTAAAACTTAAATAGGAAACATACCAAGTGGTAGATATGCCTTCATCCGTAAACCAATTCTACGAAATACAGATTTTTCTTCATTAGTTATTGTCTCCCGGTCATCTGATGGATTGATAGGAACCATAGATGCTTCGATCTTTGCCAGAAGTTTCTCAGCTCGCAACTTTTTGGCTTGGGCCTGCTCCATTTCAAACAAAAAAATGAACTTGAAGTATGCATTGACTTAAGGATATATAGTAGCCTGAACTTGAAGCAGTTCTTATATTCTGAATGGAACTACAAATCATAAACATCATTAAAAGAAAGAAATTTTTAAACGTAACTTTAAACATAAGTACTTAGGAATATTAAAGGCATAAAATAAACACTCAAATATTTAGATAAAAGGCCAAGAGAAACGACGAGGGAAAGAGGAAAAAGGTTTGTTTTTCATTTTTTTTTATAAATTGTTCTTAATTCTTTCTCCAATTATTAGAAGCATTAAATTGAATACAAAGAAAGAGATTGAAAATAAAGAGAATGAATTTTAGAAGTGAAAGAGGAAGGATTTTGAAATTTTGGAAAAATCCTCGTTGTAAGTGAATTTTCTATCATGATTGTTATTAAATCACAATTTTCTTGAAAGTTTAAATTATATGAATTTAGGGATTTAAAGGTAGAGACCAAGTTGTAGGAGTTCGTTTCAACAGTCTCAACAAAGAAAGAAATGAAAAATTTTGTATGGTAATTTTATTTGGAAGGAAATCAAACATTTATTGAGACATTCAAATTGAGAATTTAATGTTAATTAAATCTCTATGTTATTGTAAACAGTTAAAAGGGTTTTAATAAAAGACGAATATTGAAGGAGGAGAATCAAAGTGTATAATTATAATTGAATATAAATTTTATTATTGTATTTTCATATTCTTTTGAAATGAATATTTATGAAAATAACATGTGATTACTATTATGTATAGATATTTTTATATGTTATTGTTAAATGTTTTGTTTAAATTTTAAAAATGATGTTTATTTATCCTTTGATGTTATTATGTGAAAAGATTCAAATGAATGATATAAATGTACATGTAAATGAAACATATATATGATGCTTACAGACATAAGAAAATAAGCAAAGAATGGTGAAAGAATAAAATGACTTATATGATAAATAAATGTATAAATGAACAGATGATAAAGGGAAAATGATATGCATGCAAAACTTATAGTAGTTCACCCCCGTATGGTACAGGCTGGGGAAGTAACGTACCCGTGCACGTAAAAAGAAAAAGGTTATAAAAAAGAACAATGAAATGAAAATGGTTGTATCTTTGGTACATTTAGATGGTGCTCCTGTACAAAATAAATAGGAAAAGGAATGCATATTGAAGTAAATGTTATAAATAAAAATGTAGTATATATATAAATGAATGAATGTATGAAGGGAAAATGATATGTATAAAGGAATGAATGTTATCAAATGAACTAAAGAAAGGAAATGTATTTCAAATGCTAAATAAATGAACATATATAAAAGGTTATATGTATTGTACGTTATACATGTTAATTGTTTTAATAGTTACTCACTGAGTTTACTTTGTAAACTCATTCCATTAAATAAAATTTTCAAGAAAATTCCAAAGTTTTAGAAATGGCCGAAAGGGAAGAGTTCGTTTATAGAAGACAACGTGCAAATGATAACAGGTAATTTATGATTTAATACAAATGATTAATATACGAAGAAATTTTGAAATAGTGGCCCTTCGGTAAACTTGAGAAAGTTTTACATTGTATATTATTTATGAATTATATTGGTTTGATTCTACCATCCAACTTCAGTTCCCGCCTTGTTAAATCGAGCATCCGGGTCAGGTAGTGACACCGACTGTCGATTCCGTTTATTGGAGCCTCATCTCTTTAAAATTGTAAGAGAAAGGGAGACGAAGAAGGACCAAGAGAGATAGCGAAGGAGATCGAAGCAAGAGATGTTCGAGTGAGTCGACTGAGGAGAAGAAGATAAGCATGCATTCTCATGCGTGAATGGTGCAGTGTGCGTGAATGGTGCAGCGTGTGTGAATGAGAAAAATATTAAATTTTCTATTTTAAGGTTTTAAATCTAGAAAATATACTAAGTTAAAATTTAAAGGTGATTTAAAACAAAGAAGCCTTCTTAAATTGTGATTTTACGGATGTATTTTAGATGAAAATGATAAAGAAAATTATATTACAAAATAAATCTAATTCGATTATAAATTTTTCATCCATTTTAAAATGATGACTAGAATATATATGGAAATATATATATATATATATATATATATATATATATATATATATATATATATATATATATATATATATATATATATATATATATATATATATATATATATATATATATATATAGAGAGAGAGAGAGAGAGAGAGAGAGAGAGAGAGATTAAAAATTCAATAATATATGAGATTTAATTACAAAATTAATTTATAAATTATATTTAAAAAAGAATTTTAATACCAAATAAGAGAAATTGTGAGCTATTTAATCATTAAAAATTTTAATGATGAAAAGGTCTTTATCTAGGTGTCTAAATATTGATTTTGAAGTAAGTAATAAGAGTGAATTATATGTATATATTTAATTCTAGGTGAATGCCTATATTTATATTGTATGGTAATAATGTTATGTCCTCTAAACCAATTTCATTGAATCCATTTATTTATTTGATTAATTGTTGTTGAAAATGTCGTGAATGATTTATCTTTTATATTTCAATGAATGACCATATCAAAATAATTGATAGCAGCATGATATTTCATCACATATATTTAATAAAGTTATTGAATGATATATAATTGAAATGACTAGACATAAATGCATGTACATGTTAACTTGATGAAGTACACCTCCTTATGGTATTGGTTGGGAAAACAATGTACCCGCGCACATCAAACGAAAAATGTTTTGAAAAAAGAAATAGAAATAAAACTATAGAAGTACTTTAATTGGTATTATTTAGACGGCATCTTCTAGAAATTTTGAAGATAAATTTTACATATTGTGATTTGAATGACCATATTATATGGATTTAAGTGTTCAACAATAAATCATGATAATTGAGTTAAGTACGCTAGGATTGAGAATATTTACAATGAACATGCAACAAACTAGAAATGATTATGTAAGAAGAACTATATGAATATTAAGTATTGAGGATAAGGTAAGGAAAAAATAGACCTAGATGATTTGGGCTTGTAAAATGGAGGATAAAAGATGCATCAATATGAAGGCTTAAAAAAACTAAAAAGGAAGGATTGGAAAGGAAAAAGGATTCCTAAAGGTAACAATGATAGAAATTGTACAAAAATATTTAAGCAAAATGCATTTAACACATCTACTAATGCTCACAGGAATGTATGAAAATAAGGATCATAGTCGATCACATATTACCTGATGTTGCTTTTTTGTCCGCCCCAAAGTTCACAGACTTATAAAGCAGGTAAGGATCAAACCCAAGATCTAGATACATCTTCCAAAGAAGCCCTTACCAATCAAACTAACTAGATGACGCCCACAATCTCATGTAAATTGGATAAGCTAATGAAGATAATTGTGCTTTGATAATAACACCCCCCCCCCCCCCCACCACCACCACCACCAACTCCCAACACCACCCAAAGAGGATTTTTTATAAATTTTCAATAAAAATATTGTGTTTTGCTAGGATTTCACTTGTAAATTGATAGTACCAATACACGCATTATTGTTTTCCATAAAACACATAATCAATAATGCAATTGGATGGGTTACACTACTATAAATATGATGGTAGGCAAAACCCTTCATCACTTGTTCATGTACATATTTTCTGATGGGGAAGGTTGGACATCTGATATGCAGGTTTCCAAGTGGAATATTAGGGAGGGTGATTTCTAATTGCCAGTTAAAAAGTACTTTTTGGCCTGTTATGTGAGAACAAATGAATTTTAACACACGCAAACGATTTTTGTTTTTGAGGAAAATTAGGGTCAAGCATGCCCACGTGCAGAGGATTCAATTCCACTTGAGTGAACGCCTAGGAAACAGGCAAGGGAAATACTCTTCCATTGAAAAGATATATAATGACTAGCATACCTGACTCAAAAATTTGATGCAAAGAACTTTTGTCACTGCACGCAAACATATAGCAAGAAAAGAAAATTTTGTCATTTGGAAGAAATTGTGCTAGCCTATATGGCACAATCGTCTAGAACATCATTATGAAGACAATGTACATTTCAATCTATCACATAGATATGGTCCACTATGAGTTGAGGAATGGCACAAAACAGTGAAGATATAAAAAGACAAGTAAACATAGGAGAAACATTTGAAGGGGAGGGATAGTGCAATAACATTGCTTTTCATTGGGCCACAAGTGTATCTAATTGTCATGTGGCATTGACTTGCCTTATATGGATATTAGGACTGATGATGCAGCATGTTGATGCATTCCTAAGTATCCGGGTCATCATCATTTCGGGTGATACAACAAAGAATTTTATTTTATTTTTTTGACATGTATAATTGTATCTTGTTTTGTATTTTGTATTTTTAATGCATAGAGTACCATCATGTTAGAAGTTTCTGATTTTCTTAATTCATGCACTTTTTCTTTATTGGATGCTTGTTACATACCAGCTATAAATGGCATATTTCTCTCGTCTATTCCATGCCAAATTCAAGTTATTCAATAAACCATGATTATAGTCTAAAAAAGTATAATCAAAGTATTATAGTTAAATACTAATTAGCCAAATTAGATCATACAATCCCTAGCTATCTCTGGTTAACATCCTAATTATTAATCAATAACTTGTTACTTAGGTCAAATCTAATAATAATTTAATCTAACTAAAATGTAAACAATCCTTAATTGGCCCAATTGAACCTTAAGTAATACCTAGATAATCTAATTAATATATTCTTATAATTACTGAAAAATCACATTCACATACCATCAACCCATTACTCCCTTGACTGTGAAATACATTTGAAAAATTAACTTGAATAACAGTTAATCACTACCAAGTAGTTTTGCAGTTTAAACATCACAAGAATTTATCAAATCTGGATTTAGAAAATATCACTTGCACCTAAACAAGTAAAATGAAAATTTAGCTTATAGGCAACATAGCATCACCGGTCTAGTTAAAAACCATGAAGTCAAAGCCATCAAAGTCACAAATATCAAAATGAAAATCATACCGAAGTTCATAATGAAGATTAATACGAAGGAATAAGATGATAGAAAAAAAAATTATGGCACCCATTCTTCCAAAATAAGAGTCAGGTAACATCATGGATTAGGACAACTTACAATATAAAGTTTATGTTCAATCTTCTTGAACATTCGAGCTGCTTTAAATCTGGAAGCTTCTTGTTTCATTGCATCACGCTCACCAGCAGTTATAACGTTTCCCCATTGCGCCTGAGCCTCCTGGAATTCAGCTAGAGTGCCAGCAAGGGCATGTCCTTCAAGTCTGTTCTCAACGCAGGATTGCCGTGCTATGCTATTGCGTGAATTCTCTTCTACTTCTTGAATATCTTTTGTTATTTGCTGCCTTTCAGCCAAAGCAATTTCCACTGAAGCAGGGAGAAAATCCTTTCCACGATAGATGACAATGAAATATTTGTTCCGAAGAAGTAACACACCTCCAGTAAGATTCTGACAGAAGAGAAATATTTTTACATTCAACAGAAATCAAGACAATAACACGCTACAACAAAAATCTAACAAGATTTGTCGCCTTTGTATGCTCCACCAAGCAAGTGCTATGTAGTGACTAGAAACCTAATCAACCCTATTTGCACTTAAAATATTTTTCAAAAAGTTTAGTGAACCATTGACCATTTTCAAATGGTAGACATTAAATATCCAAAGAACCAAGGAAAATTAATCAGTTGAAATGCCCAAATTGTGAAAAATTATTGTGCGAACCCTTGGGTTGCCTAAATTTTGAAAAAATACACCCCCGAGTTGGCATATCCTTCATTGCACTAGGTCAGAAAATTCCAGTCCAGCCCACAATTCTTAATCGCACATGAATCAACAAACAACAAAGAATGATTCTATTGGATAAAATTCATCTTGCTCTAGCACAACATTCCTCACTTTTAAAGAAAGCACCATCTTCAAGAAAAAGTACAATCTTTAGGATTTAGCTTCAATTTTCATGTATGGATCTCATCCATTTCAACTCTTTTTTCAAAACTGGTACTGCAAATAAGGCATAGTTTTCTTAAATCATTTTATGCTTACATATAAAAGCCTGATTCTGCCAAATTCCACTCTTGCCATCCTTTATAATTAAAAGAAACAAAAGGCCAAGTAAAATGCATTCACATAACGCCATCATGACCTAATAATATGGAAAAAGTAAGACAATTTTGGAAACGAAATTTATCTACACAAAATACTTAGCTACATGAATTGATAAAGCTTAAAGATATTCTTCAGCTAGATCCCTCTTGAGTCGAAGATGCATTGAGTAAGCTAAGTTCTCATCGAGCTGTATGATACTAGACCTAACAAAATAGCAAGTAAAAAAATTGGTGTTTGAATCAGAGTACCTTTGTACGCCACTACCAGGCCACCAAGAAAGAATGTTTCTAGACCAGTGTCAAGCATCCGAAACTTTATCTTTATGATACGAAGCATACTGATAGACCGGTCCAAATATGATTAGTCAATTATTACCAGAGGCAGAACAAGCAGGTTCTGCCCCCCATGCATACCACCCTTTATTGTGGAGCCTAGGGCTGCAAATGAACCGAGCGTTCGATGAGCTACTCGTGGCTCGGCTCAATAAGAGCTCGTATATGTTCGTTTGATAAGGTAAATGAACAAGCTTGAACAACTTTGACAATACTCAATAGCTAAATAAACAATCTTGAACAACCTAACATTCAGCTCGTTTATGTTCACGAACAACATCATTTAGAATTCATGAATATACTCGTTAAGATGCTCGATTATACCTTATTTAATTAAAAATAAATACTATATCTTATTTAACTAATAAAATAATTAAATCTAACGTTATATATATATATATATATATATATATATATATTACGTTTTCACATATATATTTAACTTATCTCGCCTCTCTCTCCTCGTTTTCATGTTTTTTATCCTCCCGCCCACTGCTTCTCGCTCTCCTTGGTGACCATAGGGAAAAAAAAATGCTGAAGGGCGTTTAGTCCCACACCGCCTGGAAAAAGATAATGTTGCTTTATAAAAAAAAATACATGTGATGGTTGGTTGTTGAACAGTGGGCAGCGGTGAGACTCGGTGGGGCGGTTCGGGTTAAATTGCATTCTAAGCGGGCTCGGCTTGGCTTGTTTTGTTAAATGAGCTGGCTTAATAAGCTTGAAATTGAACGAGCTCAAACTAAACACGAGTCGAGCTCGAACATGCTCGTTTTGAGACGAGCTCGAACTCGAACAGCGGTCCAAGAAGCTCGATAAGCTTTGAGCTGAGCTTGAGCACCGTTTTGACAAACGAGCTTGAACACGAACAGGCTGAAGCTCGGGCTCGGCTCGGTTCGTTTGCAGCCCTGGGTGGAGCCCACTAGATTAATTAGGAGAATATTAAGGAGGTTTTAGGAGGGAAATTCAAAAAAGAAAGGGCTGTTTTGGGATTTAACTAATTGTTGTATGCTTAAGTATGTTTTGGGGGGCAAGGGTTACCTTTTTATGTGTTTTCTTCCTGCTGTTTGCTGTTTTTGTGTTCTTGTGTGGGCTCTAACGGCGTCAAGAAATATGGGAGAGAAGGATCTTCCTCTCCAATAGAAGATCAATTGTATCTTGCTGGCTTTCTTCATCTACTACAATCAAAAGGTCAATTTCTGGTTTTTTCTTCCAAGTTCTTCGCAATTTCTATTTGTCCGCAATTTCTGAAGTTAATTCCAGCAAGGAATTTTCCTGATTTTCTACGAGCGTGTCCTAACACATATCATATGAAATACCATATCTCAGATATCGAAATCCCAATTCTTCATAAATAAAAGTTGGTGCTTTGCTGGATACATCTATGACAATGAATGAAAGTCTTAAACAAAGAAATAATATTCATTCGATTTTATTGGTAACTTCAATGGGCATAATGATTAAGTACAAAAAGAATTGATTTGATTAGCATTCAGCAGATAAGGTGTATACATGATGGAGCAATGACAAGCATTAGAAATAATTTTTTATTGTAACACAAGTTTCTGAAAGAAATTGAGATGCATTAAATGTCAAAAAAAGTGGGTCTTTTCACATTGGTAGGCGATGCTTAAATTATATATTCAAAGTGATATATTTTATTATGTGCTATTTTCAGATGACACAAATTGGACACATGGGTCAATTTTTACTAACCTTTTAAAGTTAGTAAAAAATTAGAAATAGGAAAAATTTTAGGAAATGATTTGGAAATAAATTTAGAAGATTAAAAACTTAGTATTAATAGAATAAATATCATATATATGATATGCAATTATAGCAAATGTAAAGCTGATAACTATTATACAATAATATTAAATGGATAAATGAACAGGAATATACAATAGCACATAACTTCTATAATTAAGGGTTGATGGTTAAAATGAGTGTCTCAAGTATACAGTGCAATAAAAGAATATCATGGAGATCAAATTTTAATTCTATAAAAATGCAATTACACTGTGAATAATTGGAAAATAATGATTAGCAAATAAGTCATTAACAACTAAATTAAGTAGAAGAAATGAAAAGGAGTAGCATCTATTAAGAGAAAATTAAATTATGGTTTGGACATGTCCAACAAAGAGAAAAACATTCAATAATTAGGCAATGAAATAGAATTTGCATCTTAGGAATAGGAAAAAAAAGAGGCCGGAACAAAAGTAATATGACTAGAATTTATGCAAAAAAACTTGTGTTCCAAAGTAATGTAAGAAAAAGAACTCATAATGTTGACCCCAAACCAACAGGATTTCGATGAGTATAATCACAATGCTAATATCATGTGTTTTCAAATAGTATAAACTTTAGGTTTCCACTATCCATTATCACCTTTTTGTTTCTACGCATACTCTACAAACTGTTTACATATGCATGCATGTGATATGCATATACAAGTATGAATAAGTGAATTTGATAAATTTAGTATTTTTCACGTGATTGGCTTTTAGTTTAGTAAATTAATGGGTGTATTAACATACCAAAAACTTTGTAGATATCTATTTATGGGCTCACATGTGCATGCATGGTTTAAAATTACGCAATATGAGGCTCGCCTTGAGGCACGCCTTTGCGCAATTCCAGTAAAAAACGCCTCGATGCTTACACCTCGAGTTTTTTTTATGAGGCTTGCGCCTCAACTTGGTTGAGACCCGCCTTGAGGCCCACCTCGCCTCACGCTATATATATTAAAACTTACATAAATCTTGAAGTAAATGCCGGACATTGGACTCTATAGGAAAGGAGGAAGGGGGGAGAACAATTCACCATAATGATGATTCAAATGAAGAACCCTTTAGTGATAACAGTGTTTATGACTTATGAGTTCTTATGTGATATGCCATTGCTATTTATTTTTGGAAATTGGAATTATATGTTAATGAAAAAAATACTGGGATTTGGGAAAGATAGAATTTTGAGTTGAACTATATTTCATGTTGTCTTATTATTGAGATATTTTGATTTTACTTCATATCTTATGCTTTTTTTTATGTTTTATATTATTCACTCATTAGTATATAAAAATTTATCATTTTATATTTACGCAATCTTTTGATATTGAGGCTTACGCCTAAAAACGACTTGAGACTTAGCCTCGCCTCACAAATGAAAAATGTCTCAATACCCGAATACGCAATTTTAAACATTGTGTGCATGTACATGCATAGGCCTTATTTCATGTATATATGCACTATAAATATACGTGTGAATGTATGAATTTGTTCCTTCTTTTACTTGCATTTGCATGAACAGGGTAATGCCTAGTTTAAATTCATGGGTGCATAGGCATAAGCACAAATTAGATATGGATTTGTTGGTTTGCACGTGAATGTATGCCTGTTTTATTTCATATGCCTCACTACATCCATATAATACTTATAGAAGACTTATCTATTTTGTATGTGAATATTGTGCAGCATCAAAACAAGATTTTATGAAAACATATGAGTATCCATATTTAAAAAAATAACAATATCGGTTCTGACTAAAGATGAATAGTTAACAATAATCAAGAGCAATCTTTTGTTGCTTAGGCATTATGTAGTAGGTTTGGCAAGAAAAAATCATAGAATGAGATGTAAGTAAGCTAAAAAAAATACATTAAATAAATTGGGACAAGGGAGAATCTCAAAGATTATCTACCTTCAGCTCCTCAGCCATCAATTTGTTATTTGTATTTTGAATTCCTTGTTTGATGGCAATTTTGGCAACCAAACTCTTCTCCCAGAGCTTTAGTATGGCATTCGCCAATCCTTGATGATGTCTATTTCTCCCTTCATCAAGATAAATTCAAGAATTCAACAAGTTTGTATGAATAGTATCGTAAAAGTCATAGCATACCCTCTAAACTTTGGAATGAATAATACCTAAGGCAAAATGGCATGGAAGTCCTTTTGCTAGCTTGCGCAAATCTGTCATCTCTGAATTAGTAAGCCTTGAACGCATCCCCACGGGAAGAAGTCTAAAAGGAGGTTTATATCCAGGAATAATTTGAGGCAACAAATCAGCATCTACAGGCAGTATCCCAGTTCCCCACCAATCAACAAATCGAGGACCCAATTCCTCAAGTAAGAGATTGTACTCTGCTTCTTCCTCAGTCATGCTTTCACCAGATTTTCTGAATATTTGAAATGATTCGATATGATTTGAATTTGAAGAAGAATCATGATCTTTTCCTTCAGCAGGTGACATAGTAGCACTTGAAACATCTGGAACAAAATATTTATTACCTTCATCCAATATCTTACTCGAGTTGGCTTCAATTTCAGAAGTTTGGAACTTGGAAGGTCGTTTATAGTTACTCCCTTGATAAACTATCATCACACTACCTGATCTCCATATAACCAATCCACCTGTTCGACTCTGATTAGAATTACATAGTGAGATACAACTGCTTTTCACATATTAAGCGTGATTATGAGCAAAAAATTGTAAATATTAAAAAAGAGTGTTAAAAAGAAAGATAACAAATAGAGAAAGTAAAGAAATCGATATGGAGAATGAGAGATGCTACTATATTTACCCCTGAATGCAATTAAAGATGGTATAGATTATATGGTTATGCCCTATCATTCTCTCATACATAAATATAATTAATTAATGTATTGATCCATTTAGTAGTAATTTATACATAACAACTCATCTCCTTTGCATGTTAACTACATGCAGTATCCCTTGTCATGCACGTCATTCCATCTTCATAATATCCATTAGATAAAATGTCATAAATCAATGTCCATTGAGAATACATAAGAGCGATAAAAAACTTGTTGCTTCAATGTTATAATTTAAAATCTATACATGAAAATATGAAGTTAAAAATTACATCCTATATCCACCAACTAGCTTCCCTGGTATTTTTATGCAAAACCGCATGAAACTTGCCACACAACATTGACAAGATAGACAATAAGCAGCTTAAATTAAAAGACTGCATTGGCACACCTTAAGAGGCTGTTTGGTATCGAATTTGGCATAAAATTTAAGCATAATTTAACATAAATCCAGCCAAACGGTTTTCGGCGCGCCCGTAAATCCAGCGACGACTTAAATCTCGGATTTACAGATTTACGACATAAATCCATGTAAATCCAGGAAACTCCGAATCCCCCATTCTTCGGCGGATTTAACGGGATTTACAGTTGCGCGAGTTCTCACCTGCGGCGCTCGTGTCACGAAGTTCCCGCAAGGTCTTTATGTAGATGGAAGACGCAGTTGCTTCGCCCTCAAACCCAGCCCTAGCCCTCCCATCCTTGCTCAACCGGCATATTCCTCCACCTGTACTCTTTATGCTTCTACTAGTTTCTGTTGTATGATGTCATATTTGATTTATTATGTGTCATAGAATTATCTTAAATTTATAACCAGCGTATTGATGTAATTCAGTATTATTACTTCATATTTAAATCTCTAATTGTTTTAAATCATGGAATATGTTGCCAAACAATTTCTCATGATTTAACAGGATTTAAAAAGTGATTGTGAAAATATGATTGACTTTAGTGACTATAGCACCTTAAATGAAAATAAAGATTTTTATTTTTATCGGCGTATTAGTAAAACCGAAGTTAAAGAAACTTTAAAGAAAATGAAGTGTGGAAAAATTGTTGGACCTGATGATATTCCAATAGAGATGTGGAAATGCTTAGGAGATAAAGAAATTTCTTGCCTTACTAAACTTTTTACTACTATTTTGAAGACTAAAAAGATGTCAGATCAGTAGAAATTGAGTGTGTTAATTCCTATTTTTAAGACTAAAGGTAATGCACAAGAGTGCGAATTATAGAGGAATTAAGTTAATGTGCCATACTTTAAAACTATGAGAGCAAGTTATGGAGCAAAGGTTGCGGCGTGATACTAATGTTTCTCAAAATCAATTTGGATTCATGTCGGGTAGGTCTACTATGGAAGCCAAACATTTATTGAGAGCTTTGATGGAGAAATATAGAGAGAATAAGGAGGATCTACATATGATATTTATTGATTTAGAGAAAGCATATGATAGAGTTCCAAGAGAAGTGCTATGAAGAGTTCTTGAAAAGAAAGGAGTTAATAACGCTTGTATTCAAATCATTAAAGATATGTATGCATGAGCTATTACTTTTGTTCAAACACAACATGGTTTGACCAAGTATTTTCCTATTTCGGTTGGATTACATCAAGGATCGGCCTTAAATCCATATCTTTTTGCTTTAGTCATGGATGTTCTCACTAGACATTTGCAAGAGAATGTACCTTGGTGTATGCTTTTTGTTGATGATATTTTTCTTGTCGATAAGACTAGAGAGGCAATTGAAGGTAAATTTGAATTATGGAGGTCAACCTTAGAGTTTAAAGGTTTTCGCTTGAGTATATCTAAAAATTGAATATATGGAGTGTAATTTTAATAGCAATAGACCTAGTGAGGGGATTGTGACTTTGGACGATCAAGTCATTAATAAGAGTTCACGTTTTAGATATATTGGATATATTGTTCAGAATGATGGTGAAATAGATAGGGTTATTATTAGCAGAATTCAAGTTGGATGGTTGAAGTTGATGAATGCTTCAGGTTGTGCAATAGAAAAGCCCCCCCTCAAACTTAAGGGAAAATTCTATAAGATGGTGGTGAGACCTTCAATGCTTTATGGTGTCGAATGTTGGCCATTAAAAGATAAGCATAATGCTAAGTTAAGTGTTGCAGAGATGAGGATGCCTAGGTGGATGAGTGGCTTTACCCTTAGAGATAGGATTCGAAATGAGCATATACGTGAAAAGGTTGGAGTAGCTCCAATGGAAGATAAGATTAGAGAGAGTCGCCTTAGATGGTTTGGCCACATTAAATGGAGGCCTTCCAATGACCCTGTTAAGAAAGTTGAGGAATTAGATCTAACTTATGTTAAGAAAGGTAGAGGTAGACCTAAAAAGACTTGGTTAAAAAATATTAGAAATGAACTTTCTTTATCAAATTTAAATGAGAATTTGACTTTTAACAGGACACAATGACGAAAAAGGATTCATGTAGCCGACCCCACATAGTGGGACAAAGGCTTGATGTTGTTGTTGTTGTTAACAGGATTTAACATTTGTCATACCAAATAGTTTTCAGGATTTAACAGCCTCGGGATTTACTAAATCTGGATTTACAAGATTTACTAAATCCCACTAAATTAAATCCAATCTAATACCAAACAGCCCTTAAATATTATATGAGCAAATTGAAGATGTCATGTCATTCTAGGGAAATCAGCATCACATTCTTTGTCGCAGGAGGACGGAGTGAAACATCAAATGGGAGTGCTACTGAAGTTACATCAGTGCATTTTCAAAATCATACAATCAAGGACATTAAAAACTGGTTTCTTTCCTAGTTAATCCATTGAAAAATAAAGCTTCACTCCAAAACAAGACTCCAAACAAAGAAAGAAAAAACACATTTTTTTATGAACTTCCATTGGCGTCCATAGAGAACATAAAAACACAAAATAAAAAAAGATTTCCAACCTCAACTATCTTATGCGCCGTTTTCATGTCACGAGCCAGCGCCTCATGAAACTTGAGCCGCACCAGCTCCGACTTTCTCCAGGTGTCATGGATCTTCTCCATTACAGGTTGAGTAAGCCCAGCCTTGGGAACGCTAATCCTCTCTCTCAGCACCATCCCGAGCTGCCTCAGCCTCCTGAGCTCCGAATCCTCAATGGTAAGTTCGGCCAGCCACGGTGCCCTCACCCTCTTCTTCTTCTGGTTCACATTGTCTCCCTCCGTGAACTGATTATACTCTTCCCTCTCCCACGGAAGAACCGGCTGGTTCGCGTATTGGGTATCGGGCCGATTCCAGCTACGGTCAAGCAAATCTCCCAACCTCTCGCTGCCATCCAGCTGAACGCGCAACTCCACCTCATCTTCTTCCACGTCATCGTCATCATCGAGACCCAAACCTAGGCTACGAAGCCTGTGGACGATCCTATCTATGGAACCTCCACCTCCTCCCCCATCTCTGGGGGCTGGGCGCTGCTGGAGGTCGGGGGAACTCCATTGCTGAATCCAGGAGGGAGTGCTGGTTCTCTGGTTCGAATTTTCGTCAAAACGGGCTTCTTCGTCCCATTGTGAGTTGCAGTAGCGGGATGAACGACGGGGATCAGCGCCGGCGCCTCCGCCGGATGTTCTTTCCGCGAAGCGAAGGGACGCTGAGGTCGATAAAAGGAGAAGAAAGCGGCGGCGAAGGAAGCGAGAGAGAGAGGGGTTGGCGCCAAAGGGCATAGAGATCATGGAACTGTGAAAAGAGAGCTCTGATATCTTCACTGTAGAGAGAGCCATGGCAATTTTAGCTTTCGGGATTTCTCTGAAAGAGATTGGAGATGAGAATTCGAGTTCAGCTTGCCGGCATTTTGATCAGAGAGAAGCGAAACGGGCGCATCGAAGAGGTGTCTGCTTCCGGAGTTGGATAAGGCGCGAGCAGAAGTCCGGCGATATTAGGGATTTACAGAAATATTGAATTATATAAAAATATTATCAATATTAATTTATTTATTGGGGGATTTACGAACATAATTTTTTATAGAAATGTATATGATATTATTTAAACACTAAAATATATGTTTGTGGTATTAGAGAAAATTTATTGTCTTTGAATTATATTTAGGTTTCTCATACATCTATATTATCTATACTAATATATAAATATTATTTGTAATTTTTCTCATAAAAATCTGAATCATTTATTTTTAGGGGATTTACATATGTATTACTATATAATATTTATTTTACATATATAACACCTTAAACATTAACATTTCATTTCTACCAACCAAATACAATTTTAACCTCAAATGTACTACTCCGTCTCTCTAGAAGCTCGCGACGACCTCTTCTCTTGCTAAAATCCCTCTTCTCACGCTCCTCTCCTCGCGTGTTTTTCCTGCGTGTTGTGTTCTGGAAAATCTCTCTCATGGTGAAATCCCTCTTGACGTGAACTCTCCTCACATATTCTTCCTAAGTGCTCTGCTCTGGAACCTCTTTCTCGCATCGACTCCCTATGCTCTCAGCGAGATAATTAATAAATTCTTTAATAAATAAATAAATATTATTTTCTCTGTACGTTGAGAGCTTAGGGCCGAGAGAGAGGAAGAGGTACTTGGACTTGCAAGCTAACTGTGTGAGGTTGACAGAGATTGGCTTTAAGAGGAAATTGGCTTGTTGTTTTGTGCGTGTCACTTGGACTTGCAAGCTTGTTCTTTTCAAAAAAATAATTCACATTATCATATCACATTCTTGTTTTGAATCAAACAGATAATTGTTTGTTGTTTGTAAATAATGAAGGAGATTGTTTGAAACAGATTATTGTTTCCTATTAGGCATAATGTAAATCAAGAAACTAATTCAGTTATAATGCCAGCTGTATTGTAAGGATAATAGCTAGTATACAAAGTGTATAAATAGAGGTATATTGTACAGGAAATGCATCTGAAAATGAAATCTGCTTATCACAGTAGAATTTCCATTTGTCTTCTTCCTCTGTTATTTCATTTCTCTGTTCACAACATGGTATCAGAGCGGGATTGATTCGCCGCTTTCTCGTTTTCAATCTCTGATATCGTCTTCGACGAAAGACACAATGGCGGGATCGACATCGTCTGTCGATAGCATATCCTCTATCAGCGCTATCCAGATTCCTCCCCAACTAAAATTCTTGATCGGAAATATCAAGAATCTCGTCTCCATCACACTCACCGCCGACAACTTCCCGTTATGGCAATCACAGGTAGAGAAAGTGTTTGCTGCAAATGGATTCAAAGGTTTCCTTGATGGTTCGTGTTCTTGCCCATCGCAAAGTGATACAGATGCTGAAAACTCAAATCCTAGCGCAAAATCAGCGTATGAAACATGGATGCTACTGGACCAAAATCTTGCGGCGGCGTTAATGTCGGTAATTTCGCCTTCTATCCTACCATATGTACTATCCTTAGCGCATTGTACAGAAATATGGTCTACGCTGAATCATCGCCTTCAAGCTACAACAAGATCTCGAGTAATGCAATTAAAGAATGAGTTGCAGTTTCTCACTAAAGGCGAAAATTCAATGACACAATATCTGCTTCTTGTAAAATCCAAAGTAGATGCCATTGCAGCTGCTGGATGCCAGATAGACTCTGAGGATATCATACTTCATACCTTAAATGGTCTGCCTGCGACATACCAGGCATTCAAAACAGCGATTCGCACCAGTCGACAACCACTGGATCTTGATGAATTGTACACTCTGTTGTGTACATAGGAACAAACTTTGGCACAAGAAGCTGCTCGTGACCTGCAGCTGCTTCAAATTTCAGACAAAACGATGGCATTAACGGCATCAAGAGGACGAGGTCGCGGTCGCTATAACAACTATCGTGGAAGATCAAACAGCAACACCAATTCCCGCATCACTTCCACTACAGCAGAAAAGCAATCGAATAAGTCGATAATATGTCAGATCTGCACCAAAACAGGTCACTCAGCTCTAAGATGTTGGCACAGGCACGATCCCTCATATCAAGAATAAAAAACGGCGCTATATACCTCGACGGACGAAAATCGAACAAATGAATGGTTCCTGGATAGCAGAGCTTCTTCTCATCTCACGGCAGATCCAAATCAGCTCAACACAACTGAGCCTTACACAGGCAATTCACAGGTGACGATCGGAAATGGACATCAGCTGTCCATATCAAATACCGGCAAAGGCATACTTCCTACTCCAACTGGTAATCTCAAACTAAATCACATTCATCTTGTTCCAAATCTGTCATTTAACTTGCTGTCCATTTATCAACTAACTCGAGATAATGGGTGTATTGTCTCATTCTCTTCGTATGGCTACCAAATCAAGGAAGCTCGGACCAATCGCATTTTACTTCAGGGACCTAGTCACAACGGTCTCTACTCCATCAAACCGTCCCAAACGCCATCCTCTCTCGCTTTGTTTTCTGCTCAAGTCGTTCCCGATTTATGGCATAATCGGCTTGGACATCCACATCACAGAAAGCTTCAAATATTAACAAAACTAGACTCCTCTATCTGTACCTCTTTGCACAATAAGACATGTAACACATGTAATCTTGCTAAAAGCAAGAGATTACCCTTCTCATCCTCTGTTTCTACCACAGGGAATACATTTGAGCTTATACACTCGGATGTATGGGGTCCCTCATCATCTGAATCTATACATGGACATCGTTACTATGTTTCTTTTATAGATGATCATTCACGTTTTGTGTGGATCTTTCCTTTGAAACAAAAATCAGAAGTAGTTCAAAAATTCATTGAATTCTATCGTTGGGTAAAATGCCAATTCAATAAACCCATAAAAACCATACGCACCGATGGAGGAGGTGAGTATGTAAATCATTTTTCAAACAAGTTTGCAAATCTTGGGGCATAAATCATCAATATACGTGTCCCTACACTCCGGCTCAAAATGTCGTTGCTGAACGCAAACATCGACACATTATTGAGACAACCCGCAGCCTACTCATACAAGCTCATGCACCTCAAACTCTCTGGATCCAAGCTCTTCTCACCGCCATCCACATCATCAATATCATTCCCAGCTCAAAGTTAAACAACAAAACGCCTTACGAAATTCTATATAGCAAACTGCCCACATACAAACATCTCAAAACATTTGGATGTTTGTGTTACCCTTGGCTTCGGCCTTACACAAAATCAAAACTAACTTCCTTCTCCACACCGTGCATATTCACCGGCTATGCTGGAACCCAAAAAGGATACCACTGTTTTGATCCAATAACTCACAAAATCTACACTTCAAGACACGTCGTATTCAATGAAAATGTTTTTCCCTATCAAAGCCAAAATGAGTCTCCACCGCCATCACAATCCTCCTTAAATATTTGTCCTCTACTCCTCGTTCCCACTAATGCCATTAATACAAAAACCTCTGTCCAGCTCAACAAACATCCCGTTACAACTTCAAAAAAAACACAAATCTCACTGTCTCCATCTCACTCGTCATCTCACTGCAACTCACAGTCTCCAGTAACTACACAGGCAACAAACATTCCAGCCTTCAATCCAGACAACACTACCCAACCCGACCCCATCACCACATTTCCTCAAAAACAATCAATTCATCCAATGAAAACTCGCTATCAAACGGGTCACCTCAAACCGAAACAAATTTTCAATCTTACTCATCAAATAATTCACCAAGATCCTACCTCTTATCACCAAGCCATCAAACAAAAACAGTGGAGGGAAGCCATGTCGGCTGAATTTCAAGCGCTTCAACTACAAGGAACATGGGATCTAGTGCCTTTTTCTCCAGAACAAAATCTGCTCGGTTGTAAGTGGACTTACCGGACCAAGTATAATTCAGATGGAACCATCGCAAGATACAAAGCTCGGCTAGTAGCATTGGGATACAAGCAGGAATACGGACTAGATTATCACGAAACATTTAGTCCAGTGGCGAAAACTCCTACCGTACGAATCCTTATTGTTCTAGCACTACACTACAAATGGTATATACATCAATTGGATGTATCAAATGCTTTCCTACATGGTAAACTCACGGACACCGTTTACATGAAGCAACCGCCGGGATTCTCAGATGCAATGTATCCAAATCATGTCTGTAAGCTCAAGAAAGCGCTTTATGGTTTGAAGCAATCTCCACGCCAATGGTTCGAAACTCTCACAGGAGCTCTTCAAACTATTGGGTTCAAAACGAGTAATTCAGACCCGTCGCTACTGATCTACCATCAAAATAGCATTCGAGCCTACTTCTTGATATACGTAGATGATATCATGCTAATCGGGAATCACCAAAAATTCATACAGACTACAGTGGATTATCTACACAGCAAATTTAAAATGAGAAATCTGGGGTCATTATCTCAGTTTTTAGGAATCACCACAACATACACCTCATCGGGAGTTATCTTGAACCAGCAGCGGTACGTTAACACTATCCTGGAACGAGCGGGAATGCTGAATTGCAAGCCAGTAGCGACTCCGACACAACTCAAAACAACGGCAGCCAGAACTGAAGATAAGCCATGCGCAAATCAGCTGCTATACCGACAACTGGTCGGTGCTCTTCAGTATCTGACACTAACTAGACCCGATATATCTTACGCTGTAAGCAAAGTAAGTCAGGCTATGTATAATCCGCTTGATAGTCATTTCGAAGCCTTAAAACGAATCCTCCGATTTCTTAAAGGAACGGCTGATTATGGCTTACCGATCTCAAGTGACTCTCTAACACTTCACTCTTACGTTGATTCAGACTGGGCAGGAGACCAACTGGACCGCAAATCAACAACAGGATTTTGTAATTTCTTAGGAAATTCACTTATTTCCTGGAGTGCTAAAAAGCAGCAAACAGTCGCAAGATCCTCTACAGAAGCAGAGTATCGTGCTCTAGCATCGGCTGCCACCGAAATTATATGGTTAAGACAACTACTACAAGAACTAGAGTGCAAACAACAAATGCCTACCTCTCTATATTGCGACAATACATCAGCTATAGCACTAGCAAATAATCCAATTTATCATGCTCGTACAAAACATATTGAGGTAGACTGTCATTTCATCAGAAATTGTATTAAAGATCAAACAATACATGTTCATCACATCTCAAGCAAAGATCAAATTGCTGATTTATTCACAAAATCACTTTCCTCTATTCGGTTCAAGCAGCTATCCGACAAGCTAATCTCTTCTACCGACAACATTAGCTTGAGGGAGGGTATTAGGCATAATGTAAATCAAGAAACTAATTCAGTTATAATGCCAGCTGTATTGTAAGGATAATAGCTAGTATACAAAGTGTATAAATAGAGGTATATTGTACAGGAAATGCATCTGAAAATGAAATCTGCTTATCACAGTAGAATTTCCATTTGTCTTCTTCCTCTGTTATTTCATTTCTCTGTTCACAACATTTTCAAGGAGATCGTTCATTGACCCCAACTAGATAATGATGTGTTTCAATACTACCTATATTGTGAGTACTGAAATCTCTATTTAAATGACTTTATATAAATTTTTAAATAATATTTTTATCTTTGTTAATGCAGGTTCATGGTGACAAAGCGGGAAATGATTTATGTGGAGAGCCAAAAGAGCATATTTCTGTTGCATTTAAATTTGGAGGAATTTGGGTTATAACCAAGGACCAATCTAAAAAGAGAAATAATGGTAGCAAATAAAGGATTGTCAAATTTAAGAAAGAACATAACAATATTTTCACGCTTAGAGCAAAGATTGCTAGAATATGACCATGGTTTAAGAGGCATCAATATAATATGCATTATTACATATATGGAACGTCACCCAAGGACTACAAACATATCAATTCTAACATTGATGTAACTGAGTTGGTTAAACTATCCAATAAAATTTATTTGCCAAGATAGATGGAGATTAATCAAATTCAAACCTTATGAAGGTTGTGAGTACTGAACAGATGGTTGACTATTCTATTACCTATAATAATGATATTTATAGTATTACAATTGTATGTGTAATTGTGTTACAGATATAACTCTTGGCACATTTTTCATGATGCAATAAGTTTTAAGCATGCTCTTTAATCAGTTCTCATTAAGAAGAATTTTGGGTTTAGGATAAAATTTAGTGATAAGAAATATGTTTTTGTTACATTATCTTATTAAGATTGTCAATGGAGAATTCGGACATCCCTTTTGTAAGGACACTCAATCTTTTCAAGTTAGGAGAGTCGATGGAGTGCACACATACCTTAGGGTCAATCGTGCTGACAATAGACTTGCCGCATCTACATGGGCTGCTAATGAGATTCAAGAGATGGTTAAAATGCATCTAGACATTCCACCAATGGAGTCATTTAGTTGTGTTATCTAATAATTTAAATTGTTAATTTATATATATATATATATAGTTTAGTTGTATAGTCTAATAACTTAATTATACAAAAGGATAATACATGATGTGAAAAATTATGAAAAAGTATAAGAAAATTAATTTCATCATAATGCAAAACTTATCAAAATAACTTTAAAATTTTTTAATATTCTGGTGAGATGAGTTTTTATGGATACAAAATGTTCTAGAATTTTCTTCAACAATGCTTCCTTCCCTGATACCCTTTCTATGTGCAACTCCGTCAAAAAATCATCCATTCTTGGAAATCCTTCTACTCTCGATTGGGCTAGAGGCCATTCTTTGTCCGGGTTTCCCTTTTCTCTCTTCTCCTACTTCTTCCTATTTTCTTAGTCGACATCCATCTACCATGAATTGCAAAAAATTGCTCCAATCAAACATTCCCTCTACCAACTTTTCCCTAAATTGTATCCCATGCTAGGATGAGAAGGTACGCCTCTTTAATACATGATAGAGGATGGTGCCAAACCATGGGTTTTGGCGCTATACAACTATGCTATTGGCAAGACCCTTCTATGACAATCTTCTTCGAGAGATTCATAATTTGTGGAAATTTAGATATACACTCAATCTTCTCTCTCTAACTAAAGGTTTCTTTTTGTTCAAATTTAAATACAATGAATACTAGAAATGGTTAATATCAGTGGTGCTCATTTATTAATGGAAGGCTTTTTATTTTTTAAAAAATAGACTCTCTAATTTAAGCACGTTAAAGAAGATTTTAAAGGGTTTCCTATTTTGTTGAAATTTTTCTAACCCAACTCTACTACTAGTCTGAATATGAAATCTCAAAATTGTTAATAAATTGGCATTCCTCTCACTATTGATCCCCATATGGGAAAATGGGCAAGATGAACTTCTGCCAGAGTAAACATTTAGATCTCCGCAACCTCTAATTTACTATATTTCATCTCCTTGATTATCAAAAGTAAATATGATATCCAACTAGTTTTCTATGAATGGAAACCTGCCCCTTGCAATTTGTGTGATGCATTTTCCCATGATACCTATGATTGCCCGAAATTCTCTACACACTATGCACTGAATCTCCCTGCTACCTTTAGAAGGGATATAAGCCACAACAAAATAATATCTTTAGAAGAAATACCCTCTCAAAAAATATTTTCTTCTCTTTATCAATTATTGCGCCAATTGATGCCCCATACCTAAAATTTGTTAGTCTCCTCCTTGTTAATAACACTAACTCTACTATGCCTCTCACTTGAGTTGCCTATTTCCAAAGCTTATACTCTTTTTTTAATAACCTCTAACCAACCAAATTGCATTGGGAATGACCTTTATAAATCACATGAAGTGTCTAATGACATGAATAATTAATATTTGGAGGCTACACAAGTAAGAGAATAATGCTTTTAGTCTAATAGGACAAATCTTATTAAGCAATCTAGCTCCAAAAATGGGAAAGGAATATCTAAAGGTGTTGCGTGTCAACAATCTCAATGATTATGTTTCTTATCAATATTGATTGGAATATTAGAGGTTTAAATAATGATGTTAAAATCACTGACTACATGAGCTTAGTTCGTGACTATTTAGCAGACCTTCTTTGTTTAATAGATATGAAAATATCACTTCTGCTTCAATAAAAGACACCTTTCTAGCTAGGCAGTTTAATATTTTTTGTATCAAAAGGAAAGTTGTAATAACTTTCATTCTTACATCAATCGAAGTATATGGATCATATGAGACTCATTTGAAGCTTTCCTTTCTAGCATGGCCATTCAACCTCAACACATTCATAGTCAGTTAAGTAATAACTTTCATTCTTATTACATCTATTTCTTATTACTTATATATATATATATATATATATATGTGTGTGATGTTTTGGAAAGGAAACCCTTTTGGGATTCTAATGTTAATCTGATCAATTGATGTTGCATGTTATTTAGAAGAAAATAATTAAACCAAAAGCCTCTTTATAATTGTTAGGACCAAATACCTAAAGAAGAGATCATGAAAAAACCTAACTATAATAGCCCAATCAAGAGCCTAATAAATAGCCCATAATTTATATTTTTTCAAATTAAAGTTACCTTTGTTTTTTTACTTAAGAACTTATATGAAAATATTTAATATTATTTGGTATGAATGAAATATTAAAAATATGTGATTGAAACTCTTATGCATAAATGATAAGTAACCCCCTTTTCCCTCCTTTTTTTTCCTTCACTTTTTCCACTCAAAGTGGTTACATAAGAGTCATGTAGTACTTGTAAATATGGATTAAAATGCTTTATAATCATCTATTGATGAATGAAATATTTTGGTGGATAAGTGATTTTCATTTAATTGGTGCTTTGTGGCTTCAAGGAAGTTTATTTATCTTTAATGTTTTGGATAGCTATCTTTATATTTAATGAGTTAAATAAAAATATTTATATTTTATTTTAATAATTTGCTAATCTCTTGTACACTTGCTCCAAACTATGAATCCCTTCTCCACTTCATAAACATCCTTTGAGGCCAATAAACTAGCAATTAAAATCTTAAAACTATTTCGAACACATTCACGTAATTGTTGACCAAATTAAGGAACATTATGACATAGTCATATTCCCTACACCTTAAAATCTGCTTAAGCTTAGCCAACCTCTACCATCACTATGAATCATAAGTTATATTATAAGCTAACCCTCCATTATTATTTTTAGTTATTTGTCCCATATAAACCCCACTTTCTAAAGAGAACTTTAAAATTAGCACAAATTTGTCAAAATTGGACATACTTGGCATTCATACTTTTGTATCCCCTTAAACCCCTGCCATTTTTGTGTTAATTACTTTTGATAAAGCTAGTTATTTATTTATCAAATTTTGAATAATTTATATTCTTAAGGCCTTGGACTTACTAATCTAAGCTTTTTTTTTTTACATTCAAAAATTATATCTATAAGAATATATGTGTATAAAATTTGTTTGAAGTTAAAAATAATTTTGTCAAAATGTCTAAACTTTATAACCTAGAAGTTCTTTTAACTTAGAATCTTTTTTTAACATCAATATTTAAAATTTCACTCTTTCACATTTATATCTCTTTCTCTCTTATCTCTCTCCCTCTCTTTATATTTAAAAAAATCATCTCATTGCACCCAATTTAATTTTTCAAAGGCATATTGAGAACTTAAACCAAATGGTTGATTCCTTGGACCTAATGATTTATGGGAAAAAAAAAACTAAGACTACAATTATTTGAGAAAAATTGAATCTAGATATAAGAACTTAAAGATTAAATGCAAGCTCTCTTGAATCATCTACAAAATAATAAAAATAATGTCACACGTTCTACCCAAAATAATAATATACCCTTAGAAGATGATAATTCTTACACATACCCGAGAGAAGACCAATCTAATAGGAGATGACTCAATCCTAAAATAGAGATAAAAGAGATCATACTCATAGGAATGTTGATAATTTTAATAATCTCTCCAAGAGAGTTAAAGTTGAAGCTCTAATCTATGATGACAACCATTACCCCAATATGCTCTTAGACTAGTTAGTTCAAATAGATGACTTTTTTTACTAGTATAAAATTGATAACTTTCACCCAATTAATTCTACCAAAATGAAATTAACATGACATGTAAAATTTTACTATAAATATCTTAGCAAAAGAATAGAGACTATGAAGAACTGCCTTGAATAGAAATGAAAGAAATACTAAGGACTAAATATTGCCCAATACAATACGATAATATATCGCATGGGCAGTTATTGACCTTAAACTATAATAATTTTCTAGTTATTGAATATTTGAACACCTTTGATGACCTAATTTATAAAAATTATTAAGTTGATAATGATTAACAACGAGCTAAAAAAACTATCGTTTAAATAACTGACATCTTGAATGAGGTTGAACTATTTGACACTAAACCTTAAAAGAAGCATTACAAAAATGTTTTCCTCTCTAAAGCTAGGACACTACCAAAAAATCGGGCTTTCGCAACACAAATTTAGACTTTTCCCGACTACTTAACTCGTCACTAATATTTTTGCAGCGGTTTTATAACTGCTGGTTGTCTGTCGTGATTATAATGCACTGCAACGACATTCAGCAGCGGTTTCGGGACTGACGACGAATGTTGAATTTAGCAGAAGCTATAATGAAGCAGAACTGCAGCATTCATAACGCCATGATGATAATAAAAAAAATGATTCAGAAATGAGGCGGTTAAAACCGCCACAACCTCCCAATTTTTTTTTTTAAACGAAATTGACTTCACTATGAGATACAAACTTCATTCACATCTTCATTATACATGTTCCTAGAGCTTATCTATTCATTTTGGAGGCATGCATATCATTCTAAACTCTGAAACCCAAAGCATATTTTATGCATAAAAAAATTTTAAATGTTTACAACTCATACTAGTGAACCAATATTTTTGTTCAAACAACATATTGTAAACTCATCTAAATCATATAAACAAATTCACAATAATGAGGTCATTTCGTTAATCATCTTCTTCAACCTAATGTGCAAGCATTTGAAATTTTTTTAAAAAAAATTAGGTTAGGGTCTATACTGAGCAGGGAGATCAGAGGAACTGGACACAAGCAAATAGTCAGACTTCGGTCATTGATGGCAACGACGACTCCAACCGAAAAAGCCTGCGAGATTGAGAACGATCGAACGACCGAGCGCACAGGGAGAAGGGTTGCCTAAACCCTAAACCCTAATAAATTTCATCTTAACCCACACTTTTACTAGGGCCAATCTTAAGATTGAAGTGCACTCAAAATATTTTCAGATTAGTTGAGTTAATCATATCTCTCTCCCCATCACTACTAGATGCCTAGGTCCTATCGAGATTGATAGCTATGAAGATTAAAATTGTTGTAATGTCCTTCATAGCTATAAGCATTGATCAAATCTTACTGAGAAGACCTTAATTGTTTGATATGAGTGTTTTTTCTTATGATAGATAAAATACTTTTATTTTTAAATATAATAATAAAATCATTAAGCTTCTACCAGTCAAATATATAGAGAGTAAACTTATTATAACGTGCCTCATAAGAAAAATTATGATTTACAAACTAAACCCACACCTGAAGAATTGTGTTAAGTTCAATTAATTGTCATAAGAAATCTTATTATTAAGGATAATATTTTTAATTTTAATTCTAATGATATTTCTTTTTTCAGAATAAGCAGGCCATAGTACAAACAATTTTAGATTGATGGGCTGGATAGCCTTGAAGTGGGTATGGCCTGCTATGAATGATTGTTTGAACACTTGTGATTTTATTTATGATTTTATTTTATCCTTTGTTTAAGATTGTTTTCTTACTATTTTATATAATTGTTGAAAAACATAGTTTTTCAGTAAAAAATAGTTTTTAAAATAGCGAAAAAATAATAACCAAACAAAAATTATGATTTTGATCATAAAAGAAGAATAATAAGACAATTGTTCGAAATGAAGTTTTAGGCTTCATTTGGGACGGCTTTTTTTCCTGCTTCTTAAAGTAGTTTTTTTAATAAAAAAAATTCAAAATTTTTGTATTAGAAAGCTGATTTAAGAAGCAGTTAAAAAGCCATCCCAAATAAAGTCTTGATGTGTTGAGATTTTTTTCTTAGTTTATCTCATAATTATTGAGATGAGAGTTAGGAGTGAGGATAGGATGGGATTTATCAAGTAGATTTCTAAGCTATTTGAACAAAACATGTCTAGAATCTTAGGGTAATATTAATAAAGTTTCCTTTTAGTCTCAAGACTCTTGTCTTTTCTTCAATCATGGACATAAAAAGTAATGCCCCAAGGTGATGGGACTTACATGTTGGCCTTAATTAGGCCTTTTAATAAGACCAAATTTATTAAATTTCATTTATTATTTATGATTTGTTATTATAACTCTTGAATCTTTAAACGGTTTGGATCCTCTGAAGCTCTACCAAAAGGGGTGTAAAAAAACACCATTATTTATATTCAATTTTATACGTAGCTTGATTTTGAATTTTGTTTTATAAGCTCAATTATTTAATGAGTTATATAGGAATACATCATTATTGGAGTAACTTGAATATATTTATATACGTACTACTAAAAATAGGATTTTTTGCATCGATTGTTATGAGCGGATTTGAAACCGCTGTCAAAACCTTCTTTTTGCACCGGTTTTAACCGGTGCAATTTATAGCGGACGTAAATTGCACAGGTTGTGTATTCTCCAATGATCATAGAACCGCCGCTAAATGTCATTGTAGCACATTACAATTACAGCGGGCGTGCAGTAGTTTTAAAACTTCTGCAATGAAATTTGTGGCTTGTAAACCATCATGAAAGGTCTAATTTTATGCTACAATAGTCATATTTTGTTATAGTGTATACCTGCAATAATGTATGTATTCTTATATATATATATATATATATATATATTCATATTATATATGCGCTAACATATGATATTCTATAAGTTATATATAACTTTTACATAGAGTTTTTATTTGTGAATAGCTCTTCATTTGGATAAAATGATGAGCTAAAAATAAATGTAGATTTTTAGCTCGTTTGCTTAGCAATCCAAATCTGATAGTGCTTAAGCTCCCGTAAGCTCAACTCGTTTACACCTCTTTATGGATCCTCTCCAATCCAATTAGTCAGGTTGTGAAAAGAGCTCATTTTTCCTTTTCAACTTGATAGCTTAAGTTTGGGCAGTTTTTATTAGTTTGTTTATCTAAAGAGCCAAATGCGAACAAGTTCTTATTTAGGCTTGGTTTGTGATAACTTTTGGCTACCGCTTTTTCAAAGTTTTTAAGAAATAATTTTACTAAATAACTACTTTAAAAAGCAGTAAAAAAACATTCCAAATGAAACCTTAATAGTGTTTTACTCATTAGTAATTTGAATATGCTTATATAAATAAAAAGTACATATGTGTGTGTACATACATATTTATAGATTATGTATACTCAAATTCACACGTTTATATAATATTCAAATATATTTTTTATTCATGAATAGCTCGGATTTAACTCAATAAGTGAATAAGACAAAAAATAAACACAAAATTTGAATGCTTATTTTGTGAGATACACTTGACCTTATTCTCGCTATTTGATTGATCCAAGTGAAATCTAGTTGGGTGGGCACAATTGGGTGGAATCATCAAGTCGTCTAGAAGTTAAGTATTTTTTCCTCCCACAATAACACCGTAAGGCTCAATAATTAATTTTTTGAGATTAAGATTTCATTTAAGACGGTTTTTTATCTGCTTCTTAAAGCAACTTTTTAGTAAAAAAAAATTATTTTTTACTAAAAAACTGCTTTAAGAAGCAACAAGAAAGCCGTTACAAACAAAGTCTAAAATTTCATTTGGGACTATTTTTTTATTGTTTCTTAAATCAATTTTTTAGTACAAAAATTTAAATTTTTTACTAAAAAGTTATTTTAAGAAATAGTAAAAAATTTGTACTAAAAAACTACTTCATAAAACATTAAGAAAGCCAACCCAAACCTAGCCTAAGGATGTGCCATCATTATTTCTTACCATGCTAGTGAAATGTGTTCACCTCGGCAATTTTTTTAATTGAATTTTCATTTAAAAAATCACATTTCTTTTTTTTTTTTTGGGTAAAAAAAAATCACTTTTCTCACTGTAAACTTTCCTTAATTACTTGAAATAAAAATAAGCAAAATAAATAAATCCACATTTTAATTGCTAGATTTTCCCCATCACACCTTTTAATCTAAACAACATATATTTTATTTAAAATCGACGCTCACAAATATTTAACTAGCAGAGTCCTGCATTGGGTACCCATACCCATACCCATACCCACCCATGTACCCACTCATACCCAATGGGTATGGGTGGGTATGGGTACGCCCATGACCTTGTGGGTGGGTACTAAATATCGAGGAATAAATCGATTTACATTGCTATTCATTGTATATGTGGGTCTCCGAAAGGATTCTGCTCGTGTGGTTCGAATGCAAAGGGTACGATCACACTATCCCGTAGGACAAAATGGTCGTAGGCCTTTACAATCGACACAAGCAGGCCGATGGAAGAGCAGATGGAGTTATAGATACGATTAGCCATGGAGGATAGCGAGTTTTCACCTACCAACCTCGATGGATAATAATATCTACAACCCTAAATTCACGAGATTTCCCTCATTCGATGCATCAGCTCGAATGAGGTTTATTTGATTGTGGGGATCGGTTTCCTATGGGCGCAAGCCCCCGTAGTTAATTACATCTTAGACCTCGATCTAAGAAGACTCTCGATTAAGGACGTTAGATTATCTCCTCTAAAGTGGGTTTAGTGCAAGGGATTTCTAGGCTTTCCTAATCAAAGGGGAATGTCCCAACTTGGCTCGATCAATCACACGTGGTTCAGTCAACATCCAGTCGGCTCGAAGAAGTGAAAATTGGAGAAAAAGGAAGGACAACGCATCTCAGACTTGCACGAGAGAAAGAGGGAGGTGGCGTCATCCGTGTGACGCGGATGGGTAGGATTTATAGCTTTCAGAAGGAAGGAAAGCTTACCCACCAATAAGGTGTATAGTGGTTCACTCGTACCACCCACCTTAGAAACCTAAATCTATAGGAGATGTAATATCGTACATACGATATTAACACATACGACCTAGCTAATGCAATCCTGGACTTATATCCCTGCCTGAAAAGGGAAGCCAGCTAAAATCATAATCACAACCAATCGTCCTATATGTATGCAAGATAGGAGGCTCTATCCTAAGGAATCAAGGATTAATAGTTCAGAAGACTTAAATCAACAACTCTATAATATGCAGACGAATAGACCTATCGTTGTATGATGCATGAAAAGATGCATAAATAAGAGATGTCCTTAGGTCCACTAATGCAATGCATGCATGTAGTGCGTTGTGGAGAAAAGTATGTAAGAACAGATGTATGCATGACATCCAGAGTACAGAAAAAGTAAATAAACACATCCTAAGGATACCCTCCAGGCAAGGTACCCGCACAGAAAATCATCATAGTCATGCCCACTTCGTGTGGGAAAACAGCGATGCCCAGTGGCATAAATAGGTGGCCTACTCTACAGGCCTAAATGACCCTAATGGTCTCTAAGGCTCACAGAAAAAAAGAAAAGGGGAGGGGGGTATCGTGCCCAAAACCGGAAAAGGCCAAAATCCTAGCAGAAAAACAACGATGCCCACTTCGTGTGGGAAAACAACGATGCCAACCGGCATAATAGGTGGCCTACTCTACAGGCCTAAGTGACCCTAATGGTCTCTAGGGCTCACAGAAAGGGGCAAGCTTTGACCTATAGGGCCAAAGCTTCGTTAGTGAACTACCCTATAGCTGGCTACCTACACATGCTAGAATACCTATTAGCAAGTCGTGTGTGGGGTGTAGAAGTTCCGATATATAATTAGAATAAAATTGCTTTACAAGTTGCAGAGATCATACCTGATTGTGGCGCTGCCACTTACAAGCTTATAAGCAAATACTCCCCGATTGTGGCGCGGCCACTCAAAAGCTCCTAAGCAAATGCTCTTCTTTAGTTCTCAACCATCAGGATCCAATGTACCTCGTAAGATAAGATAAAAGAAAAATATACAAATGAGCGTAGATGCCATTCAAAAAATAAATGCATGTAAGTAAGAATGTAACAAACAGGAAATCTAATAATAGCAATTATAAAGCAAGTGCATGTAGTAAATACTGAATAACAAAAGAAAATGTCAGCCTAACCTAGGGCTAGAAGTCGTGTCCTAACCAAATAAGTCTAAGGTGTGTGTAGGCTATGCAGTTTTGGATAGATCCTATGTAGGATGATTTAGTTAAAATTGTTTGTATTTTGATTTGTTAAAAGGCAAAAAAAAAAAAAAAGAAATTTTAATTGAAGTTTAAATCTTAATACTTTAAGATTAATTTTAGAGATTATATTTTAGAATTTGATTGATTATTTCATTGGTTGTAAATTAAAAAAGAAAATGTAGATTAAGTGATTTATTAATAAGAGATATTTGTTGATTGATTTTAAGGATTAATCTAAAGTTTGATATTTAGGAATCTTTTGTCCTAATGAATCTTAGTTTATGTTTAATCTCCTAATTTTAGTCTACAACTTTTAGACTTTAAATTGGTTAGGAGTTAGTTATTAGATTTGTTAAGCTTGATTTAGATTTATGTCTTAGGTTTGAAGTTTAATAATTATAAATATTAATAATAACTTGATTAAGGATTAAATATTTTAATAGATTTTAAGACTTAGGTTAAGATTGGTTAGTTGATTATTAGTGGATTAAAGAAAGAAAATGCTAAACCTAGGAAGACATGTCGCTAAGTTTAGTTTTGATGTCTCTACCCTACAGGGAGCATGCATCCTAAGTCTATGTTTTCTAAGACTTGGTCCTTAGTTTTTGTCCTTAGGTGTCACTAAGGTTGTAGGATTAAAAGGAGGTTTTGTTTTCTAACCTTCTAGGACTCTCGTACATGTGTCACTAGGTTTAGGAATTTATAGCAAAGCAGTAAAAAGAAAAGAATGAAAAATTACAAATAAAAGGGATGTAGGCATTGTTGTTATTGGATACACTTCGTAGAAGTCAAGTGCATCCTATTATATCAACAATGCCCTTTACTGTTCCCACTCCAAATGAGGCACTTGATACGATTAAGACATCTATCTATAACACTCTAAACCAAACCCTACAATGACTAAGGGGAAAAAGACCTCTAAAAAAAAACTAGACTTACAACTAAATTCACCTTGCTTTGAACTCATCCAATACTCTCTTTATCCTTATAAGCTAACATAAAGGGGAGGTAATCCTATCTTGCTTCCAAAAAGACACTAAGCACCTACAAACATAAAGCTCCCTCAAAGCTTCAACTCTCCCAAACTCGCTCTTTTAGAAATAATCACTAAGAGAACTCAATTCAAATAGGAAAAACACTAATCACCCCTAAATGACCTTATAGGGATTCTCTACACAGGCCCAACCATAACCTTATAGAGTTCAAAATGACTTACAAAAGTTTCTAAATGAGCAACTACACAAAACTCCCCAAAAAGCCATCTACCCAAAATCACTTTTCTTTTCATTTTTTTTTTTGTTTGACACAAAACTCTACCTGACAACTCATAATCAAGCACCTCCTTTCATTTGGAGTGGGATAAAACCGTAAAGCTTTCCAACGAGAAAGTTTTATAAAAAAAACCCCTCATTGTAAAGCATTAGTGAAACTCGTGGCATAAAACCTTTGAAAACAAAATCGATCTAAAACCAATGCTAAGCCATCTCAACACAAGCAAAATAGAATCCTTTCCTACAAAAAGCAAGTTCACAAAACTTCTCAATACAAAATAAACTCATAAAACCTCCAAAAGGCTTCTAAAAAAAATCTCCGTTAGCGACCAAATCTATGAAATTTTAATGCAAAGGCCTTTATAAGAACATCAAGAAGAGGGATTCATCACAATATATTTTTTTTTTGAAGCACATTTCCATAGATATATGATATTCAACAATGTAAAGGTAAGCCGGCAAGTTAATGTGAAAGTTGTGCCATGTGTTTTAAAAGAGAAGTAATCTATTTACACATTAAACATAAATCTAAATGAAATTCATTAAAGACTCTAACATAGGAGAAAATGTAAGATATTAGACTATTGCATTTTAAACAAACTTGCCAAAGTGTAGTCAAGGTGTCTTAAACAATCCTCACAAAGCATAACTACTCATGACTCCATGTTGTACTCATAACATTAGAAATAAACTTTCTATTTTGTATGCCATAAGAAATGTTTAGCATCACTATATCTAGCCGGATACAAATTGCACATGAGGTCTAAGATGTGTCATAAGCATTTGCACTATCATAATATTTTCCTATGCATATGTCGATGAATGTCATTTCAAAAGAAAAGTGTTGGCAGATTTTTTTTATATTAGTTAAGAACTATTCATTCAAGATTTAAAATATGATCTACAACATGTTGGGAACTCAATGCTCGCGAATCAAGCAAGTTACCACTTCTTTTTAATGGTATTTCATCAAATAATCAATATGCAATGCTCACATGATTATTTACAAGCAAGCTATCATAAGGGTCCTTGCTTCCAAAGTCACCCATTCTCACCAAGCTATCAAACCATGCTATGAACCTTAAGCTTGAACATGCTTCTAATAGTATGAATTGCTTTGAATGCTAACAAAAGCTTAATAAAAGCTTCAACCCAAATTTAATAAAATCATGAGAATCCTGCACTCATTTCATTGCCAAAGTAATCCAGAAGTTAAAGCCATGAAGAAATTGCACCTATCTCATTTCTACTACAATGTGGAATCTTGAAGTGACAAAAATCTGCACTTATACCATTCCTACAACAATCCGGAAGCTGAAAACTATGAAAAACTGCATGTATACTGTTATCAAAAATAGTTTGGGACATCAAAATAATGAAAATCTGCACATACTATGTTCCCAACACAAATTAGGCGTTCCAAAACAGTAAAAACTGCACCTATTTCTTACCAAAATAGTGAAAGGAGAGTTCTACAAAAATCTGTAGGAATTTCACAACAAAGTCATGACAAATCCACTCAAATGTCATAGGAATTCTTATGCGAAAACAGCAATAATACTTCCAAAATCTGCATTTATCTCTTACAAAACTAGTGGGAAAAGTTACACGAAAGCTGTAGGAAATTTCACAAATAAGCAATAACAGCTCCATCCAAATGCCATAGGACTTCTCATATAAAAACAGCGACATAACCTCAAATTCTGCACTTATTTCTTACAAAAAAAAAAAAACATGAGAAAACTAAAAAAAACTGCAGGAATTTTCACAAAGCAAGCAAGGAAAGATCTTCCCAAAGGCCATAGAAATTCTCATATCTATTACTTTGTATAGAACTTTGCAACTGATAAAGCTATGGAGGTTCAAGGCACTTATAAACATTAGATCTCCTTTTTTTTTTATCATGAAACCCAAGTATCGACAAGGCTCAAACAAACAAGTCTAAAAAGAGTTTCTTAGATTTTTTTTTTGGCAAACCTCTAAGCAACGCATCGATACCATTTTCACATAAAGAAAATAGTCATGAAGCTCTTCAATGCAAGTAAAACAACCATAGCTTCTCACTACTCTCCACAATCTACACAAAGTTTACCAAGGTCTTGGGATGAAAAAGAACGATTATAATCATCTCGAAATTTGACGATTAAAATGACAATGAAGGAAATAAATTAAGTACAACTCAAAATCAATGCAACTATTCATGCTTCTCTTCATACTTCCCAAGAAAGAACAAAAAGAAAATGGCCTCCTTTATATAATGATGATGGATCTGATGCATGTCAACCAAACAACCTCATGTAATTTCTAAGGAAATCCCAATTCATGTTCAAGCCCTTTTCATTTTAACAAGATCTATGATATACACCACAAGAGATAAAACTTCAACAACTACAACTAGCCAAATTTTCATATTTTATAAGGGAATGGTTCCGACGCTTCAAAGCATGTGATTTCCCATACACTACTATATGAAAAAAAAAAAACAAAAAAAAAAAAACCCTTAATACAATGAGAGCAAAAGTGCAAGATGATAAGCACATACATAAAAAAACTCAAATGACATTGTAATCTCTCGAATGTGATAGCTAATGCTCACAAAATATTTTGAATAAATACAAGATTCATGAGTTATGCCCAAGGTGGAACTCTAACTTGAGACAAACATCACAATTCCCTTCCAAGAGCATTTCACCAAACATCTTGTGTGCAATGCTTATGAAATCATACAAAGCAAGTTAGCATGAAAATTTGATTTGCAAACCTACTTGATTATAATCATCTAAGTAGTTTGCACAAGATCCACCATGGTCGAGGTAAGAGAAGATACATATGCATCTATATTGCAAGAAGAGAACTAAAAGAATTTCATTGTTCTCTCTTTTTTTTTAGATTTTGTAAAGAACCTAAGAATAAAACATGTTGATTCAACCATTGCTCATGAAGTACCAAAATCATATCCATATATACGATCAAACAAAACCATTTATCCAAGCTCATGACCCTCTTAGGGACATAAGAATGATGGAATGTAAATATACTCTCTTGATACCTTCATTTGATCAAAGTTTAAATGTGTATACCTCCAATAAGCATTATAACAAACACCTTATGTGCATGCTTTTGACAAAAAAAAAGTAACATGGCTTCTCATATTTCTCTACCATTCACGCCTAGAAATCTAACTCATACAGCATGAATCAAATATGAATTTGACAAATTAGTTGTTCATTTTCAAGAAACATAACCCAACATAGCATATCTGGCAACTACAAAACACAACAAAATCCTCACAAGCAACAAGGATGAAAATATCTCTATGAAATCACATGGCTTGAACAATCAATCATTATAAAGTAAGCTTGGCTCCAAATAAATCTACACACATCATTATCATCTAAGTAAGGCAAGCTCCATTTTGAATCCACCAAATATATTTTTTTTTAGGATAATGAGAAAGAGTGAGGGAAAAAAAAAAAGAAGAAAAGAAGAAGAAGAAGAAGAAGAAGAAGAAGAATAAGTAGAAGGAGGAGAAGAAGAAGAAGTAGACCAAGAGAGGGAAAAGGAAGAAGAGATACTCACCTTGCAAAGAGGAGTTCGCTTGGTCCAGACGGCGTCGGTCGGGGCTCACGAACGGGATGGCGAGCTCGAGTTCGGTCTTGGCGTGCGAAGACGAGAGGGAGGAGACGGGAGCTGAGGGAGTCGGGCTTGGACGTGGAGGCGCGATCGGGGCTCACGAGCGGAAGCGTCGGGCTGGTTCCGAACGGGAGCAAGGAAGGAAGGGAGCCGGGCTGGTTCCGGCTTGGGATCGTGCGAATGGAAGAAGTCCAGAGGGAGAGGGGGTCGGGCGTGAGAGAGGAACCGGAGGCTCGACCTCTGTCTAGGGCTTTTTCGGGCCAGAGAGAACGAGAGCGAGAGAGGGAGCGAATACCCGTGAGAGATTGAGGCAGCCCAAGGCTTCCTCCAAGCCTTCTAACGTGTTCCGACGTTCTGCCCTGCTCCGAAAGCTCAAAATGGCGCTGCGACATTCTGCTCACACGAAAAGTCGCTCGAATCGATCTCTCATTCGAGGGCTCACGCGATTGAAAATTGGCAACGGTCGAATACAGATTTTGGAAGAGATCCGAGCCGTTTGATGCGATTACCGGATTTAGGGATAGATTCAAATTAAGCCAAAAGCAATTAGGATTTATTCAAAATTAATTTGGGCTGATTCAAGTTAGGTTTGGATGCGAATTTGGTTCAAATCGGCTTGATTTAAAATCGGATTAAGTTCGATCGATTTGATCAAACCAAATTGAACTCAAATTGAAATCGATTCGGGTCACATTGAACTCGACGAGGAACAATCGCATCGATCGAATGTGCTCGAGCGAAAAACGAGGTCAACAGTATATCTTACTTATACTATTGCAATTATCACTAAGTATTATTTAGCACTTAACCACACTACGAGTATGATAAATTTTGATATGCAACTTGAAAGTTTGCCTTCATAGCAAATGACAATAACCCTCAAGGCCAATCAGACCGTGGCAGACTGTGTTCAAAAAACATGGAAAGTGGGTGGGTACGAAATCCCGAAAGTCAACATGAGTGGGTGTGGGTGGGCGAAGCCCGTCCGAGTAAAACATGGGTACCCAATGGGTACCCAATTAGGACCTCATGTAGGGCTTTGTTAACTAGGCTCAATTAAAGTTCAATTATAATCCGAATCCAATAAAAATATTCTTAATTAATTTAAACCCTAAATTATAAAATTTTAGTACACATTAAAATTTCATTTAAAAAACATTAATAAATTTGCATAGAACTGTACTGAAGTTGCTCCGCCATTTAATAGCATAGTAATTATATTTTCTCTGTCATGCTATTATCTGCCCCATCAGCAGCTGCTCTGTCCTTCAAATGCAATAAAAACTGGCTTCAGCTTTTAAAGAGGCATTGAAGGCTCAACATTTTAGTTATTACCGTAGTTATCATGCCAGCATCTGAACAGTCCCAAATGCCCCTCCTCTTCACGCAACCAAGCCATTATCATTCATTGATAATTTAGTGTACAGGGACTTAGCAACTTTCAACTAACCCGGGCCACCTTGAAGCTGCAGTACTGCTGTCTGATAGATTGTTCCATTAATCATTATTAGGATCCAACCAGATGACAATGAACCCTGAAATACTTGGAGAATGAAGTCAGGTGGTCAGATAAGTTGTATCAGAATGTGATCTCGTTTAATTTTCATATGTAGCTGGCATGTTGATGTGTAAATCATGCATGGTGGCATGAGAGTTATGATAGAGTTAGGCTGGTATTAGGTAGCGGATTTGATTGAGTTCAACGTAGGGGTGTCAAAACGGGTCAATATGTCGGGTCGGAATCCAACTAAATTTTGTAAATGGGTCAGGTTTCCCAACTCGGGCCTAACTCGTACGAGTTGTTAGTTTAGCCCAACCCAACATGGGAACCCAATTTTGACGGGATGACATTGACGGACGACAGTGGCAGCAAGTGTGTGGCCAACGCGAACGGCGTTGATGGGCGATGGAATAGGATGAGGGCAAGCCAATGGACGACATCACGGACGACGTTAATGAACTATATAACAGGACGAATGGACAACGGAGGCCAGTAGATGACGGCACGTACGACGTCGACAAACGATGTAACGGGGCGACGACAGACTAGTGGATGACAGCACGGACGACGCCGACGGCACGGAGGCAACTGCAGGCTATTGTAGATGGGATGACGACAACGACAAGCCAGTGCGTATAGCACTCGCAATGTTCCCAGGTCAATCCTGGTTGATTTTGGGTTTTCAAATTAACCCGAACCCAATCCAGTTTTACAAACGGGTCGGAATTCCGAACCTGACCCGTTTCTCAAACATGTTGTCCAACCCGAAATTTTCAGGTCGGATTTTCGGGTCGTGTCAAATATTGCACCCCTAGTTCAATGGTTGGTCATGCTATGATTAGTGATTTCGGGTTTCCGGATTCCGATTGGTTTTATGAACGGGTCAGAATCCCAAACCCGGCCAGTTTCTTAAACAGGTTGACCCAACCTGAAATTTTCAATTCGGATTTTCGGTCGTGTCAAATATTGACACCCTTGATTCAACGGTTGGTCAAGTTATGACCGGTGGTTCAAGACCATTTGGTATAACCGTAAAAGGCATAAATTAACATTTCACGATTGATTGTTGATCAAAATGGACATATTTAACATTCAGTTTGTAGAATGAAAAATTTCAAACACTTTATTAATATTACTTGCGTAAGTAGAAAGACGTTACTAATTAGAACTTAGATTCGCCTAAGCACTATGACGCGCATGATTCATTTGTTAATTACGGTCAAATGTTGTTTGTCATTCACAGTGGACTTGCATGTGACATGATATAACACCTATTAAGTTCTCTTGACAGTTCTTTGTCAAATGGCACTCGTTCTCCGCTCCAACATTTTAATAGCAATTTACATTTGGTCTTTGATGTTTACCATACAATTATTAAGTTGAAAATTTTCAAATCCTTCTATCAATTAGGAGATATCATTCTCTGTAGAGACCGGATACAGAATGTCGCCTGGAGACCAAGCAGAATGCAGCACATAAACTGTATTGAGCAGTATTGAGCCACGGTACCGAGCACAGGGTGACATGGCACATTCTTTTTGGTCTCCGAATGGCGTTCGGCATCCACACAGATTAATTAATCATCAATTAGTGGAACAAGTCCACTTAGGCTTACTTTTTTACTGTTTCTTAAAGCAGTTTTTTTGTACAAAATTTTTATTTTTATACTAAAAAATTGCTTTAAGAAGCAATAAAAAAACCGTCACAAACAAAATCTTAATTAATCTAACAACAAAATATAATTAAGACTTTATTACTAATAGTTTAGTCATTCAAATTCGTTGGTGCGTTTACTATAAAACTTTTAACTCATTCATTCATTATATAGTTGAATGCACATTGGTTTTTATTTATTATAGATTTATAGATGGCAGGTGGCTCTTATATTCTATTACTATTTTTGGATTTTTGGTTTAATGGTTTATTAAATTGGATTTACAATATTACTGCTGGTGCCTATCTTTGGGTTAGATTATTTACCACAACTCTTAGCTGGAATTACCTTATTTTGAGGGCGATGATATTATCCAACAATTAATATGTGACTTAACCAAGCTGTCCTCCATTTGTTAGGAGTTTGATTTTTTTTCTTGGTTGATCTGTACTCCATGCCACGAATTTTTATTGCATCCTCCCACCTGACGTAGAGATACGTCCTCCCAGAACTAAAATCGCGCTAAAAAACGAGAAATACCGAGCAAATACCGAGCAATACCAAACAATAACGATGAATATCATCATGTGAAGACCAATACCGAGTTATACCGAGCTATGCCGAGCAATACCGAGCAATACAAAAAAATACCTAGTTTTTCCTAGAAAAAACTCGGTATTTTTTTGTATTGCTCGGTATTGCTCGGTATAACTCTGTATTGGTCTTCACATGATGATATTCCTCGTTATTATCAAATAATACGTAGCAATACCGAGCAAAAACTGAGTTTTTTGGCGGTGGGAGAACGTATCTCTACGTCAGGTGTGAGGACGCAATAAAAATTCCCATGCCACTACTATTAATTTAGGCTTCATTTGGCGTGATTTTTTTTATTATTTTTAAAATATTTTTATACAAAAAAAATTAGGTTTTAAAAAGCAATAAAAAACTTTGGACTTCGTTTGAGACTGATTTCTTATTGCTTATTAAAGAAGCTTTCTGGTAAAAAAAATATTTTTAAGAAACATTAAAAAAGCATCCAAATAAAGGCTTAAGGATTAATTAGAGTTAGTTTGATGTTATAAATTCACTCTATTATTGTTAGTTTAATTGTTATGCTATTTTTTAGGAGAATTTGACTGGTAAACAAATCCATGGGTTAAAGAGTTTAGATGAACTCTAACATGAGAGAAATTATTCTGTGTGGATGTCAAACACAGCTCTACATCCGGAGACCAATCAGAATGAGCCACGTTAGCAATATCAAGTGCGGTACTGAGTAGTACCGAGTAGTACCGGGCAGTACCGAGCCGCGGTATCAACATGATTGATTCTAAATGATCCCCAAATGACATTTGACATTCGCACAGAATAATTTTTCGATGGGAGATTAGATGAGCTCGAACACGAGACCTGATAGTTAAAAAAAAGACTCTCAATCAAAATACTCACAACAGTTCAGCCACATGACACCTATATATTATCATTATGTTGTTCATCAAGTGGCCCACAAGTTGATTAGATCTGATTTTTTTTATTAGCAATCATATTTTGATCTGTCATATTTAGAATATATATATATATATATATATATATATATATATATATATATATATATATATATATATATATATATATATATATATAATTGTATCAGATAATTAGATGGAGTTGCTATTCTCTGTGTATGTATGACACGATTTGTAATAGTGTGATCAATTATGAGTTCACGTGGAAATGTTACCTAAGCAAAGAAATTATTGGCAGTTTGGCACGTGGCTGGCAAGTCCGATGACTTGTCCGACCACCCGTGCCCAAACAAAGGCTGAAGCGCGGTTAAATTAGAGCGTTTTATTTAAATAATTGTAGTAGATATAGCTCATCTTAGATTTTGTTTGGAACAATTTTTTTATTATTATTTTTTAAAAAATTATTATTAAATTTTTAATTTTGTACTTAAAAGTTGCTTTTAGAAGCAATATGAAAGTCGTTTCAAACAAGACCTTACACTTCGTTTGAGACGGCTTTCTTATTGCATCTTAAAATAGTTTTTTTAGTGAAAAATTAAATTTTTTGGTACTAAAAAGCTACCTTAAAAAATAGTGTGAAAGTCATCCCAAACAACTCCTTAGTCTGTTAGCATAATTTTGACTATTATTCAAAAGATTTTGAGTTCGAAATTTATGCATGTGATGTATATGAATTTTATTTTATAATAGTTTTCCTAAAAAAAAATTGTTGTAAAAAATAATGAGAGAGAAAATGAGAAATAATATTTAATAGGTTACAAGATAAAAAAGTATTTATCTGATATATAGAAAATATAAAATTTTATAGCATGTGCCATTACAAGAAGATTAAAGGATAAAATTTTAATTAAGTTTGAATTAGGATATATATATATATATATATATATATATATATATATATATATATATATATATATATATATATATATCACATTGTATATTAAAAATTTTAAAGTTTATTTTGTTTTTTAATATTGTTGCGTCCTGGAATATTCGCAGCGGTAGAGAAATATATAGTTTAACGTCTTAGCGTTGTACGAAGATCCAGCACACAATCAAATAAGTGAGAGGGTGTAGCGTTCAGAAGAGACACCAAAGTTTTTACGTGGAAAACCCCTGAAAAAGGGAGAAAAACCACGGGGCCTGGCCCGGTTTGAATGAATCCACTAGTATTTGTAGTCGATTACAAATGAGGCCCTTCCTTAAGAGAAGGCCTTGGATTGATGTAGCAAATGTACATCATATAGATTGCATTACATGGTAAGAGTTACATATACAGGTTTGTTTGGCCTGAAGGACCGTAGTCGGCCGGAGACCGTAGTCGGCCGGAGACCGTAGTCGGCAGGAGACCGTAGTCGGCCAGAGATCATAGTCGGCAGGAGACCGTAGTCGGCCGGAGACCGTAGTCGGCCGGAGACCGTAGTCGGAAGGAGACCGTAGTCGGCCGGAGACCGTAGTCGGCAGGAGACCGTAGTCGGCCGGAGACCGTAGTCGGCCGGAGACCGTAGTCGGAAGGAGACCGTAGTCGGCCGGAGCCCGTAGTCGGCCGGAGACCGTAGTCGGCAGGAGACCGTTGTCTGGTGATGGAGGTCGGACGGACCGTATTAGGCGACAGTGGTCAGAAGGACCGTAGGCGGTAGGAGATAAGGAGTCAGGTGTTAGTCCTAGTGTCACTTGGAAGATCGGATGTTGATGGTCTGGCCTTGAGTAGGACGTCGGGTCTTAAGCAGAACGTCAGGTCTTTAGCAGGACGTCGGGTCTTCAGCAGGACTTCGGGACTTAACGTCGGGCCTTGAACAAGATGCCGGGTCTTTGGCAGGAAGTAGGGACTGAGTGTCAGGCCTTGAACGAGACATCGGGTCTTTTGGCAGGATGTAGGGACTGAGTGTCGGGCCTTGAACAAGACGTCGGGTCTTTGGCAGGACGTCGGGGATGAACGTCGGGCCTTAAGGTGGTGGTCCGGCGAGGTTTTGTGGTGGTCCGGCGAGGTTCCTGCGGTGGTCTGGCGGTGGTCCGGCGGCTGTTGAGGAGGAACTCTTTCCTTCTCTTCTCTTCTTCTCTCTCTTGCTTGGATCCCCCCTCTTATGAGAAATGAGGGCTCTATTTATAGATTTTCTGGAGTGGCATGGCCCGTAAAAAGGCATGAGATCAGGGGCGAATAGGGAGTGGTCCAATGGACGGCCGATATTGAATCCTACAATCATGCACCGTTCATTGGACATTTGAAGGCCTTAGTGATGTTGGAATTCTGTGATCTTGGGCTCGTTGGATTCGTCTCGTCGAGCCCTTCGATTCGAGTATAAGCTCGTCAAAATCGGAGTCCGCTTGGTAACTCAAATTGCAGTTTGAACCTTCCAACAGCGCTTTGAGCCCTTGATTCGGACTCATTTAAGCTCGGATTGGGTTGATCTTGGTGTCGTTGGGTTGGTATTTCCGAGACGCTCAGTTTGACTGTAAGCTCGCTGAAATCGGAGTTCGGGTGCTCTCTGAATTAATTTTTGAAGTTTTTAACTAGCTTTTGCTTCGAGATTCGTGCCCGATCAAGCTAATTTTTGGAGTACGTATCAAATATATAAATTTTATATATTAAAAACTTTTATATTATATAAAATTACATCAGAAACAATCAAATTTAGAGTGAGGGGAGATTTAGGTTTTGTTTGGTGCTATTTTATAACTGGTTTAATTTTTTACACTACAATCATTGTTTTTCTTTGACTATTATTTTTAAGTTGATTTCAAGAAATTTTTATGTTAGGATGTTGTTTTCTACAACAACATTAAAAATAATTATTTTCTCCAAAGCAGCTTTACAACCACATTTATAAAAAGCTGCAATCATCTCGAACGAACTCTTATGTGACTAAGGTTTCGTTTGGGACAACTTATTTGCTGCTTTTTAAAATGACTTTTTAGTACAAAATTTTTTGAATTAGATTTTTTTTTACTAAAAAATATATTTATAAAGTAACAAAAAAGCTGTCCCAATCGAAACCTAAGACTTCATTTGAGTCAGCTTTCTTTTTGCTTTACTTTTAATTTATTATTTATAATTTCTATTTGGTCATTATTTTTTGATGCTTTAAAAAAATTACTAGAAAATTGATTTATTCAATAATTTTAATAGATTATTTTCTCTATAACAACTTTATAAAACAATAAGAAAGAAAAGTTTAAAAATATTTTTACCTTAAAAGGTTTGACTAAAAAGCTATTTTTGCTTGCAAATTTAATTTTTTTTTCTAATATGTTTTCCTTAAACATTTGTGATATATATATATATATTAAAATTATGATTAAAAATTTTTTTATAATAAATTTAAGAAAATAAAGCTAAAATTTAATCATATTTTAAAGTAATGAGTAATTATAGCTTAAATTTATGATAGTACTATTTAGGTTGTTATGGTTTTTAATGTATGGAACTAAACTCTAGCTACGACATACGGCAGCAGGTCCCGTATTTAAGTGTTTTGATTGTCATTTGTCAGCATCGCTGGTGCAATTCTGGGCAGCCTGAGTATGATTGAATGTGCTCGAGCCAGCTTAATTGAAAATTCCTTTTTGTAACAAATGGGTAGAAATTAATATTCTCATCGGATAAAATAAAAAAATAGAACTAGACATAAAATAAATACATTTCATAAGTTATCGAAAAATTCATCAGTCATATATCAATTTTAATACTGTTGCGGGCTAGTATACTCGGAGCGGTTGAGTGAGAGAATAAGTCCTAGCGATATATGGATATCTAGCACACAAATAGATAGTTGGGGGAGCGAGAAAACACCAAAACTTTTTATGTGGAAAATCCAAATAAGGAAAAAACCACGGGGTCATGTCCACATGAGAAAATTCCACTGTACTTGAATAAGTTATAAAGCTTGACACATCTCTTAACATGAAGATGGTGAGATTTCAATAGTTTGGAGAATTGGTCGAACTTCTTTGGAGCTTGTAATGATCGTTGTCAGATGATGGAGGTTCGAAGCTTGGTAGCAATGACTGAGAGAAGATCAAGCAGGCGTTGGTAGCTGGGCAAAAATCCAACACTAGCCAGACAAAGCTCTGACGGAGGTCAGCATCTAGGTGGAAGTCTGGTGACAGTCGATGGTCGGGCGGAGGTCTGATGGTGGTCAGTGGTAAGGGGATGGTTCTGCAGCGGTCGATTGCCAGGTGGAGGTCTGATGGTGGTGGGCGGTCGGGCGAATGTTCGTCAGTCGGGCAAAGGATCAGCTGTGGTCGCAGCTGGTCAAAGGTTAGAAGGAGTTTTGGTTGTCCAACATAAGTTCGCTTGTAGTGGTGCTTGATGGAGCTCTAAATCCTTGAAGCCTCATAGCTCTCTCCAATTTACAGCCAAAGGGTCCCTTTCATGTAGAGAGTGATGGTCTTTTTATAGATTTTTTTGAGTAACACACTCAGTAAATATGAACAAGATCCAGGTCAGCTCCGCTTCGGAGTGTTCCTTCGGACGACCTATATTGATTTTCTTAATCATGGAGCATTTTTAAAGCATATTTGTGCCTTAATGATGTCGGAATTAAGCGATTTTGGGCTCGTTGAATTTGTTTCATCTAGCCACTTGATTAGCCTATAAGCATTCCATATTTAGAGATCACTTGGTCATCCAATTAATGCTTTGAACTTTCCAAATATGCTTCGACCTCCTATTTGGGTCCATTTGGGCACGTATTGGACTGATTTTAATGTCGTTTGGTTTGTCTCATTGAGATGTTCAATTTGAATATAAGTTTGCTGGAATTGGAGTTTAATTTGAATATAAGTTTGCTGGAATTGGAGTTTGGATTGTCCCAAATTTAATTTCAGAAGTTTCTAATTCTGATATGCCTTGAGATTCATGCCTGATCAAGGCAATTTTTTATGACATATCAAATAAAAAAAAATTAAAATTATTTGAAATTTGATGTCATAAAACTTATAATCAAATTGATGAAATGAACTCATCATCATAAAAAAGATTTTATTGAACTTTGAATTAGCCATATCGAGCTTTTGAAACACAATCGAAAACTTCTATCAATAATTGGAGAAATAAATGATATTTGAATTTTATGTGCTTGCAATCAAAACGAGCATCTCCCTGAGATAAATTCAATGAGTTCAGATCATTTAATTCCAATGTGATTAAGGTATTTAACTAGAGAATGAATGACCTATGATCAAAAGAATCAACATAGACCATTTGATGAAATATTTTAGATTTTTGGTTAGATTTGTTAATAGACTCAATTCTCATCATGAAGGGGATCTTGACTTGAGATTAGAGAGCTTTACAATTTTAAAACTCTAGAACTCTACCCAAATTTTGATGCTTACAATCATTGTTAGCAACTGTTGTCAACCAAATATTGTCGTCTGATCTTTATTGCCCGACCATCATATTCCGTTCACAATCATGTGAACACCATCTGATTGTCGTCGGTCATCTACCATCATCTGATTGTCGTAGTCCAACCAAATTCACCTTGTTACCAATGCCACTATTTTCGTCAAACTGCCTTCATCACCCTTCATTACTTATACAATTACCTGAGCTACCAGAAGAGATCGAGCAAATGGTCTTCTCGATTTTAGGGGAAGAGTGGACCTTTGTGATCTCAATTTATTGAGTGGATTCATTTTCATCAAGGTTAGGCTATTTGATTTTTTTCTCTTTCCTTATTTTTAATATGATTGTATTGTCTCATATGTTCTTCTATTTGATCTGTGTGCAAAAATTTAAAACAAATCTAATATGCAAAATTATTTTATGAATTTCTTAACATGAAACGCTTCTAATGTTCTCATTTTTACCTCAATCATTTCTGATTTAACACTATTTAGATATGCCTTTTCCAATTGGAAAGCATCGTGGGATCACAACTATTTCCAAGCACAACTATGGATGGTTTTGAGTTAATTCAAATAAAGTCTATTTGTGCATCCAAGATCAGCCATGCTAGATTAATCAAGTCAAAATGCAAACTTAAATTTGTCTCGAACTTAAAGTTGCTAAAAGGAGAGTTCAACATTTAAAGGAATTTTGAAAGTCTTCTAAATTAAAGTTGAATTTGCTACACTAGCTGAACTCGACCATCATAATGAATTTGACTCTCATAATAATCTTTGATACATCATCACAAAATTAGCTTGATCAGGCACGAATCTCGAGGCAAAAACTAGTTGGAGACTTCAAAAATTAAATCCGGGAGCATCCGAACTCCGATTTCAACGATCTTACAGTCAAACTGAGCGTCTCGGAAATACGAACCCAACAACACCAAGATCGACCCAATCCGAGCCCAAATAAGTCCGAATCAAGAGTTCAAAGCGCTGTTGGAAGGTTCAAACCGCAATTTGAGTTACCAAACGGTCTCCGATTTTGACGAGCTTATACTCGAATCGAACGGCTCGACGAGACGAATCCAACGAGCCCAAGATCACTAAATTCCGACATCATTAAGGCCTCCAAATGTTCAACGAACGGTGCACGATCGTAGGATTCAATATCGGCCGTCCATTTGACCACTCCCTATTCGCCCTTGATCTCACACCTATTTACGGACCATGCCACTCCAGAAAATCTATAAATAGAGCCCTCATTCTTCACAAGAGGGCATCCAAGCAAGAGAGAGAAGAAGAGAAGAGAAGGAAGGAGTTCCTCCTCGACAGCCGCCGGACCACCGCCGGACCACCGCAGAACCTCGCCGGACCACCGCCGAACCACCGCAGGAATCTCGTCGGACCACCGCCGGACCACCACAGGAACCTCGCCGGACCACCACAAAACCTCGCTGGACCACCACCTTAAGGCCCGACGTTCATCCCCGGCGTCCTGCCAAAGACCCGACGTCTTGTTCAAGGCCCGACACTCAGTCCCTACGTCCTGCCAAAGACCCGACGTCTTGTTCAAGGCCTGACACTCAGTCCCTACTTCCTGCCAAAGACCCGACGCCTTGTTCAAGGCCTGAAGTTAAGTCCCGACGTCCTGCTGAAGACCTGACGTCCTGCTTAAGACCCGACGTCCTACTCAAGGCCAGACCATCAACATCCGATCTTCCAAGTGACACTGGGACTAACACCTGACTCCTTATCTCCTACCGCCTACGGTCCTTCTGACCACTGTCGCCTACTACGGTCCGTCCGACCTCCATCACCAGACAACGGTATTTCCGACTACGGTCGCCGGCCGACTACGGTCTCCTGCCGACTACGGTCTCCGGCCGACTACGGTCTCCGGCCGACCCGACGTCTTGTTCAAGGCCTGACACTCAGTCCCTACTTCCTGCCAAAGACCCGACGCCTTGTTCAAGGCCTGAAGTTAAGTCCCGACGTCCTGCTGAAGACCTGACGTCCTGCTTAAGACCCGACGTCCTACTCAAGGCCAGACCATCAACATCCGATTTTCCAAGCGACACTGGGACTAACACCTGACTCCTTATCTCCTACCGCCTACGGTCTTTCTGACCACTGTCGCCTAATACGGTCCGTCCGACCTCCATAACCAGACAACGGTCTCCGGCCGACTACGGTCTCCTGCCGACTACGGTCTCCTGCGGACTACGGTCTCCGGCCGACTACGGTCTCCTGCCAACTACGGTCTCCTTCCGACTACGGTCTCCGGCCGACTACGGTCTCCTGCCGACTACGGTCTCCGGCCGACTACGGTCTCCTGCCGACTACAGTTCTTCAGGCCTTTGTCGCCTACTATGGTCCTTCCGACCTCCATCAACAGGCAACGGTCTTTCTGACCCCGGTCTCCTGCCGACTCCGGTCTCCTGCCGACCACGGTCCTTCAGGCCAAAAAAACCTGTATATGTAACTCTTACCATGTAATGCAATCTATATGATGTACATTTGCTACATCAATCCAAGGCCTTCTCCTAAGGAAGGGCCTCATTTGTAATCGACTACAAATACTAGTGGATTCATTCAAACCGGGCCAGGCCCCGTGGTTTTTCCCCCTTTTTCAGGGGTTTTCCACGTAAAAACTTTGGTGTCTCTTATGAACGCTACACCCTCTCACTTATCTGATTGTGTGCTGGATCTTCGTACAACGCTAAGACGTTAAACTATATATTTCTCTACCGCCGCGAATATTCCAGGACGCAACAGTTTGGCGCCGTCTGTGGGAAAGTGATTCCCGACTGGGGGGCAAATTTTTGCTCCAACCTCATAAAGAAGTTCATGTCCACTTACTGACATCAGTCATTACTTCACCAATTTCATAGGAATTAGATCCGGACCGGGGGGCAACCTTGACTCCGACTATTGTCAAAAAGACCCTCCAATACTTCCAACATCAAGATGATATTTCAGAAAAATCCAAGCAAATGCAAGGATACTTTCTATCACTTATAAGTTTCATACAGTCCCCTACAGGACTCATACTCCTTGGGCAAGGTCTTGATCTCGATCTCAAAATGGTAGTAACGGTCTAAAGGTAGACTATTCTTCACCTTTGATTCAGGATATACGCGGCGTTCGCCCCTCCTAATCAAAGCAAAATCAATCCCAGGGGGATTCGATTTGGCCTCTTCCACACAGGTTAACGTCGTCGAGCAAAGGCTCCGGCATACAACCTCGGAAAGGTCCTACATCCTTGGTGGATTCTCTCAGCCTCTTCCACACAGGTTAACGTCGTCGAGCAAAGGCTCCGGCATACAACCTCGGAAAGGTCCTACATCCTTGGTGGATTCTCCCGGCCTCTTCCACACAGGTTAACATCGTCAAGCAAAGGCTCCGACATACAACCTCGGAAAGGTCCTACATCCTTGGTGGATTCTCCCGACCTCTTCCACACAGGTTAACGTCGTCGAGCAAAGGCTCCGACATACAACCTCGGAAAGGTCCTACATCCTTGGGGGATTCTCTCGATCTCTTCCACACAGGTTAACGTCGTCTAGCAAAGTCTCCGACATACAACCTCGGAAAGGTCTCACATCCTTAGTGGATTCTCCCGACCTCTTCCACACAGGTTAACGTCGTCGAGCAGGGCTCCGACATACAACCTCGGAAAGGTCTCACATCCTTAGTGGATTCTCCCGACTTCTTCCATACAGGTTAACGTCGTCGAGCAGGGTTCCGACATACAACCTCGAAAAGGTCTCACATCCTTAGTGGATTCTCCCGACCTCTTCCACACAGGTTAACGTCGTCGAGCAGGGCTCCGACATACAACCTCGGAAAGGTCTCACATCCTTAGTGGATTCTCTCGACCTCTTCCATACAGGTTAATGTCGTCGAGCAGAGCTCCGACTTACAACCTCAGAAAAGTCTCACGTCCTTGGTTAACGTCGCTAGAATGTCGTCAATAGACTTCTATCTGACATCTCCATAATGTTAAAATTCTTCCCAATTTCGAATTTCCACCTACGCTAAACTTTTGCCTTGCAGGACTTTCGACGGACTAATACCCGACGCCGAAATTCTTCCCGACATCGGACTTCTCCTTGTCGTCGAACTTCTGCTCTTCAGCGGACTTCTACTAGTCGTCGGACTTCTGCCCGTCGACGAACTTTCATCGGACTTCTGCTCGTCAGCGGACTTCCACTCGACGTCGGACTTCTGCTCGTCAGCAGACTTCTACTCGACGTCGGACTTCTGCTCGTCAGCAGACTTCTACTCAACGTCGAACTTCTGCTCGTTAGCGGACTTCTACCCGACGTCGGACTTCTGCTCGTTAGCGGACTTCTACTCGACGTCGGACTTCTTCTCGTTAGCGGACTTCTACTCAACGTCGGACTTATGCTCGTTAGCAGACTTCTACCCGACGTCGAACTTCTGCTCTTCAGCGGACTTCTACTCGTCGTCGGACTTCTGCCCGCCGATGAACTTTCATCGGACTTCTGCCCGAGGCCGTACTTCTACACGACGACGGACTTCTCCTTGTCATCGAACTTCTGCTCATCAGCGGACTTCTACTCGTCGTCGGACTTCTGTCCGTCGACAAACTTTCATCGGACTTCTGCCCGAGGCCGTACTTCTACACGACGTCGGACTTCTCCTTGTCGTCGAACTTCTGCTCGTCAGCGGACTTCTACTCGTCGTCGGACTTCTGCCCGTCGACAAACTTTCATCGGTCTTCTGCCCGAGGCCGAACTTCTATATTACGTCGGACTTCTCCCTGTCGTCGGACTTTTACTCGTCAGCGGACTTCTACTCATCATCGGACTTCTGCCCGTCGACGAATCTTTGTCGGTCTTCTACCCGACGCTGCACCTCTACCCGACTTCATACTTCTACCGGATGTCGGACTTCTACCAGTTAATAGACTTTCGTCGGTCTTCTACCCGACGCTGTATGACTACCCGATGTTGAATTCATGCCTGTCATCATACTTCTCCCCGATGCTGGAAGTTTGCCCGTCATTCCAACCTCTCTCCTTACAACGGTTTATCCGACCTCCATCGCAAATCACCAAACATCAGAACTCCACAAGATCTCTCGAAGAAAAGAGGGAGAAAGAGAAGAATGGGGAATCTCCGAACTTCCTTGCCAAGAGAGGGGCCTCAGAAAACTGAGGGAAGACCTCAATAGAAAGGACAGAGGGAGATGAAGAAAGAAGAGAATCTCCGAACTTCCTTGCCAAGAGAGGGGCCTCAGAAAACTGAGGGAAGGCCTCAATAGAAAGGACAGAGGGAGATGAGAAGAAAGGAATGAACTTTCTTAAAGATCTAAGGCCCTATTTATAGCTTTTTGGGAGAAAGAGTGGAAGTTTCTAGAATTTTTAATTTCCCAAATTTTTCTAAATTTTTCTGAATTTTTTCGGAATTTTTTGGGATTTTTTCGGATTTTTTATGCATTTTTACGGCCAAAAAAGGCCTAAAAAAGCTTAAAAAATTCATTTTTCTGCACTAGTGGGGCCCACTAGGTCGGTGGGCTGAACAGACCCGTCCATTCATTCAAATGAGGCGGTGGAGGAGCAGCCAGCGGGCTGCCACGCGGGCCCAGGCGGGCCTAGGCGGCCCAGGCGGGCCGCCGCGCGGGCCAGAAGCCGGCCCAGCAGCCCACCGCGCGGGCTACAGCGCGGGCCGCAGGCGCGGCCCGGGCGGCCCAGGCGGGCCGCCGCGCGCGGCTGCAGCGCGGGCCGCAAGGCGCGGCCCAGGCGGCCGGGCGGGCCGCCGCGCAAGCCGCAGCGCGGGCCTGCGAGCGCGGGCCCAGGCGGTCGGGCGGCCCAGGCGGGCCGCCGCGCGCGTTCCAGCGCGGGCCGGCGGTGCCGCCGGCGGCAGCGGCGGCCGGCCGGGCGGGCCGGCCGGTCAGGCCGCCTAGCCCATTTTGGGCCCGATTTTAGTCCCGAAAACTCCGATTTCGACGTATTTGGGGTCCCCGGACATGTTTTTCGACGTTCCGGACTCAATTTCGACACTTTCGGAGCTCAACGAGGCCTCTATGATCAAGTTCGAGCAAGCCATTAATCTTCGGAACGCATTTTTTGGCATTTCGGTCTATGCAAATTGTCGACACTTATATTTTCGGACCCGTGGAGCTTCGGCGTCCGAAAATAGGGGGGCAACTGATACATCATCACAAAATTAGCTTGATCAGGCACGAATCTCGAGGCAAAAACTAGTTGGAGACTTCAAAAATTAAATCCGGGAGCATCCGAACTCCGATTTCAACGATCTTACAGTCAAACTGAGCGTCTCGGAAATACGAACCCAACAACACCAAGATCGACCCAATCCGAGCCCAAATAAGTCCGAATCAAGAGTTCAAAGCGCTGTTGGAAGGTTCAATCCGCAATTTGAGTTACTAAACGGTCTCCGATTTTGACGAGCTTATACTCGAATCGAACGGCTCGACGAGACGAATCCAACGAGCCCAAGATCACTAAATTCCGACATCATTAAGGCCTCCAAATGTTCAACGAACGGTGCACGATCGTAGGATTCAATATCGGCCGTCCATTTGACCACTCCCTATTCGCCCTTGATCTCACACCTATTTACGGACCATGCCACTCCAGAAAATCTATAAATAGAGCCCTCATTCTTCACAAGAGGGCATCCAAGCAAGAGAGAGAAGAAGAGAAGAGAAGGAAGGAGTTCCTCCTCGACAGCCGCCGGACCACCGCCGGACCACCGCAGAACCTCGCCGGACCACCGCCGAACCACCGCAGGAATCTCGTCGGACCACCGCCGGACCACCACAGGAACCTCGCCGGACCACCACAAAACCTCGCCGGACCACCACCTTAAAGGCGACGACGTTCATCCCCGGCGTCCTGCCAAAGACCCGACGTCTTGTTCAAGGCCCGACACTCAGTCCCTACGTCCTGCCAAAGACCCGACGTCTTGTTCAAGGCCTGACACTCAGTCCCTACTTCCTGCCAAAGACCCGACGCCTTGTTCAAGGCCTGAAGTTAAGTCCCGACGTCCTGCTGAAGACCTGACGTCCTGCTTAAGACCCGACGTCCTACTCAAGGCCAGACCATCAACATCCGATCTTCCAAGTGACACTGGGACTAACACCTGACTCCTTATCTCCTACCGCCTACGGTCCTTCTGACCACTGTCGCCTACTACGGTCCGTCCGACCTCCATCACCAGACAACGGTATTTCCGACTACGGTCGCCGGCCGACTACGGTCTCCTGCCGACTACGGTCTCCGGCCGACTACGGTCTCCGGCCGACCCGACGTCTTGTTCAAGGCCTGACACTCAGTCCCTACTTCCTGCCAAAGACCCCGACGCCTTGTTCAAGGCCTGAAGTTAAGTCCCGACGTCCTGCTGAAGACCTGACGTCCTGCTTAAGACCCGACGTCCTACTCAAGGCCAGACCATCAACATCCGATTTTCCAAGCGACACTGGGACTAAACACCTGACTCCTTATCTCCTACCGCCTACGGTCTTTCTGACCACTGTCGCCTAAATACGGTCCGTCCGACCTCCATAACCAGACAACGGTCTCCCGGCCGACTACGGTCTCCTGCCGACTACGGTCTCCTGCGGACTACGGTCTCCGGCCGACTACGGTCTCCTGCCAACTACGGTCTCCTTCCGACTACGATCTCCGGCCGACTACGGTCTCCTGCCGACTACGGTCTCCGGCCGACTACGGTCTCCTGCCGACTACAGTTCTTCAGGCCTTTGTCGCCTACTATGGTCCTTCCGACCTCCATCAACAGGCAACGGTCTTTCTGACCCCGGTCTCCTGCCGACTCCGGTCTCCTGCCGACCACGGTCCTTCAGGCCAAACAAACCTGTATATGTAACTCTTACCATGTAATGCAATCTATATGATGTACATTTGCTACATCAATCCAAGGCCTTCTCCTAAGGAAGGGCCTCATTTGTAATCGACTACAAATACTAGTGGATTCATTCAAACCGGGCCAGGCCCCGTGGTTTTTCCCCCTTTTTCAGGGGTTTTCCACGTAAAAACTTTGGTGTCTCTTATGAACGCTACACCCTCTCACTTATCTGATTGTGTGCTGGATCTTCGTACAACGCTAAGACGTTAAACTATATATTTCTCTACCGCCGCGAATATTCCAGGACGCAACAATCTTATATTTTAAGGTGAACCTGTCCCTCAAAATGGGGACACTTCAGTTCGAATGAGCCTTGTCATCATAATATGTCATAACAATAAACTCATCTCTTAAAATGGGCAAATTATTGGGTCAGGTGACCGAACGCAGAGATAGGTTCGGATATTAATAAAATATTATTTTAAAATTAGCACACGTAAAGCGCATGTAAAGTGCAACTAAAGCGCAAGTCAAAAAGCGCAACTAAAGTGCAAGTTAAAAAGCGCAGGTAAAGCGCAACTAAAGTGCAAGATGACGCGGCAAATTTTTATTGGATGTCCGAACTTATTTTTCGCCTCCAGTCACCTGACCCAATAATTTGCCCTTAAAATGAGATTGACCCTAAGAATGACCTTTGACTTTAGGATGAACTCTTAGTATAGTAAGAGTTCTTTGCAATTCCTCCCCTAAATAATTTTAAACTCTTAGTATAGTAAGAGTTATTTGTAATTTGCCCACCCCTGAATTTTATTTTATGTCTTCAGCCGATCTTTTTTTGCACGCAATTTGGCCCTCCAAAAATCTGAAAGCCTCTTGGCCTACCACTATTTTCATCTAGTTATGTTGAACTTTTTAACACTAACAAACAAGTATGTGAAACACGATTATATGCAAAATAAATTATTTTTGCACCCTTATATATATTTTTTACTTTTTTTAATAAAAATTTCATATCCCAAAATTCACCTATTAATGAAAGGGTTAGAAGATAAGTGATCAATGGAAAGCTTATGAACCCAAACTCTCTACTTTCTAACAATAAAAAATCACAAATTTCACTCCTATATACATAATTATGAATTAAATCAAACTCATTTTGAGTTAGTTATCTTTAGCATAATTAATTAAAATTTAAATAATTATTAAATATTATTTAGTTTTTAAATATGATTACTGAAACAAAAATATTATGATAACAGGTAGGAAGGATTGCATGATTTGTGGGAAGCTGCCCAAATCCGAAAAGAGTAAAATTGATATGAGGAATCATAGGTCTACGTTGATTTTTAGCTATGGAGTACAAATAGAACAAGTTTATGCAAATAAAATAAAATAAAATAAATGAAATAATAAAAAGAATACGGGGGTCCGGCATGGGGGAGAATGAGGCCAAAGGCAAAGGACGGGGCTGCTCAGCTTCTGACGCCTATTTCTCAGACCTTTTGCGAAGGACAAATTATACTTTTCTGTGACCCGTCGGGGCTTATCAGTCTTTTCATTTCGGTTTCCTTCAAAACTAATAATAATAATAATAATAATAATAATAATAATGAGAGCACCATTCCTACACAAATAGATCACAAACAATAAAAATAGAAAAAAAATTTATATTTAGAATATTAAATAAAGTTTTCATCACATGCTAAAGCTTCATTTAAGAATTAATTATTCTGTGCGGACATTAAATTATATTTGATATATAGAGACCAATCAGAATATGTCACATCACCTATGTGTTCGGTACCATGGCTCAGTACTAATGGTACTGCTAATGTGGCACATTCTGATTAGTCTTCGGACGACGTTATGCATCAGATTTCCACAAAGAATAATTTCTCTTAATTAAGGCAGCTCTGAAACAAAGCCTAAATATAAATAAAATAAAATTTGATTAAGAAAAAAATTACAATGAATATAAATAATTATTTATTTACTCATTAATTTCAGACTGAAAATGATCTGATTAAATGTTATTTGATTTTTTTAAAAAATTAAGGGACAATGTTCGGATTCTCACACACAAAACATTCACATGAACTCAAAACCTTTAGTCAAAACACCCAACCACCCACTAGACCATGACGAGCTGCACATATTATTTGATTTGGTTCTTTAACACTTGAGTTAAATAAGATCATTAGTTTATTTTAAATTTTGATAATCTTAATTAAAATTTAATCTATTTTTAACATACAATTTGAAAATGATATCTAATCACGAAAATGATCTGTTGTTTAAATCATAAATATCTCATAATTATTATTTTTAATATATATTTTTATATTATATAGAATGATTATTCTTTTGCAATTATATTTATCTTTCTCGACCTAATAAAAATATTATAAAAAAAAGGTAAGGGTATTTTCTTATATAACCTTATTAAATCAAATAAGTCAAATATCTGTTGCATATTTATGAATGATAAAAATGCCCAACACAATATTGATAATATATATTTTTGCTGAAAATCATTAATTAACAATTATATATATATATATATATATATATATATATATTCATAAACAACTCAATAACTGACAATATTTCATTTTATTTTGTTCATTTTCATGTGATGCAAATTTAACATTATTATTTGCATCGCTCTTCGTTGCCCCTGCCTATGAACTTCACAAAATCGCATCATTATTTGTATTGCCAATGTCTTCTCGCACTCTTTAGTTCTATAAATGTCTTTTATTGTAAGCTCTCATGCAATACAGAGAGAGAATATACGAGAGAGAGAGAGCGCGAGGGTGAAAACTTCGTGATGATCGAAGGGATCGATGACGCAAAGGCAACGAAAATGGTGATATGATAGGGGTAATTTGTATTTTTATAGGGATATTTTCTTATCTTATTTGTATATTTTGAATGTTATGTATAACCCTGAAAATTTAGATGCTATCTATAAATCCCTCCAATATTATTTCTGTAATTTCACATAGAAGCCATACCGTTCGACCCATTTTTATATTTTGTATTAAAAAATTATTTTAACAAGCATTAAAAAAAATCGTCTAAACGAAGCCTACTGAGATAAAAAAAATTAATATTTATTTCTCTTTTATTTCCGTTTACCGATCGAATGGGCCGCCAGGGTTGAGGAAGATGCATCTCCGCCATCCGTTTATATGCGGCGGAGATCCATGCGCTGATAACTGTGATCGGCCGGATCTCTCACGTCACATCGAAGATCGGCCGGCGTAGCACAGTGGGACCCGTAAAATGGGCAATCTCATCCCATCTTCTTTTTTTTTTTGGGAAATCATCCCATCTTCACAGTACTTACTGTAATTTCTGCGGGACCCGCGGAATAGACGGTGATGGGGCACTCGGGCTCGTACAAGGAGGTCTTGTCATTCGGCTATTATATTACAGTTTTGTCTCTCAATACGTGTTGCTTAGCTTTCTCTTAAAGTCTCCAACGAGTATCAAACAAGACTGTTTTTTGTGTTATTAACTTACTATGACTATATAGAAGCTAATCCTTATAATTGAAGGGATGTTTGATTGTTTAAAATAATAATAATAATAAAAGTTAATTAAAATATTTTAAATTTATTTATATGAGTATAAAATAATATGAAAAAAATATTTTTTATTTGAAATAAAAGAAATGTAATATTAAGAAGCTACAACATATGATGGGGACGGCTGACGAAAAAGAGTTACGACAGATAATAAAGTTATAATGTATTTGAAAATCGTTCAAATTTAAGATATTTCAAATACATAAAAAATAAATTATATTATGAATATGAAATATATAATACTTTTACATTACATTTGATTTATTTCAAATCAAATGTCAATATTTTTCAAATATTTGTATTTGAAAATACTTTACACCAAACAGCCCTTATGACAACTTTTGGCTATTGAAGAGATAAAATAATTTTGTGCGGAAGCGGAGCTCATCCAGATACCTATGCCCACGGCTCGATATCCCTTGGTACCGTGATACCGATTGTCGGTACCGAGCTCGGTATTGCTCATATGGCTCATTTTGGTTGGTATCCGGATGTAGAGCTACGTTCGGCGTAAGCGCAGAATAATATCTCATTGAAGAGATATAGAAGAGTTGACTAACATATATTTTACGTCTAATATAGCTGGGATTCAATCATTCATATCTCACTCAAAAGCCAAAACAATAAAAGAACATGAATTGATTATGGCCCATTGCTCTATATGGAACCCATTCTTTGCATTAATCTCTATTTGAAACCTGCGTTCTGACACTTGTATGCACACTGCTTATGGATCATGTTAATCAAATTATTGAGGAAATTCGACTCGGCTTCTAAAATTATTGATTGAGAGTTGGCTTAACAGTGCAGATTATGGAGATCATCAAATTTGAAGTTATTGGAAGTTTTTTGGTTGTCAATATTGGAATATCAATTAAGACACAAATTTTATTAAGGATTTGTTTGGAACAACTTTTTTATTACTTTTAAAAACAGCTTTTAAGATAAATTTTTAGTTTAAAAAATTTTATATTAAAAAGCTATTTTAGAAATCAATGAAATAACTATCCCAAATAAATCCTAAAAATTCAGCTTATTCTGTGTGTCTAACTAAATTGAGTTTAAGTTGTGCATTCTATATAAATTTATTATGTAGTCAATTGTATAATTTTAATAAATGATTTCAATTAATTAAAATAAATTATAAGCAATTCAAAATATTTTCAAATTTTTTAAAAAATATTCTTCAAATTATTCTTGAATTATGAGAAAAGTTTCATGAAACTTTAAATCAATTTAAAAGTTCGAAATCTAAACCCTAACTCATAGGCCACATGGACTCCCAAATTTTCATGAGATCACAATGGGATCATATCTAGCGATGATGACAAATTTAATAAACGTTAATTGGTTTTGATTTAATTAAGAAATAAAAAAAGGTTCATTTAATAATATAATTGTCTAGAAAATTCAAATTAAATCTAAATGTACTCAAACTTTTATGGAAGGATTTTCTTGTAATATTTAAACTTTGATATTTTTTTCATCATTTTTAGAGCTCATATTAATAATAATAAATTTTAATTATTAAATAACTAAAAATAATATAAAATTTATATAATTAAAAATAATTCCAAACTTCAAAGTATTTCATAATTTGTGAACAATATCTAAATCTAAAATACAAATTAACAAGCTCTACATTTAAAATGAGAATAATTAAATAACTTATAAATTTAAAAATAATAATAATTCTAAAAAAATAAATAAGCATCAAAGAACTCATTAACATAGGGAAAATAATAAACTAAATAATTTGTAACACCTATCAAATTTAAAATAATTTTTCCTCATAAAATCTAAATAAAAATCTTTAATAACAGAACTATCATAAAAGTGATAAAGTGATATCCTCACAATTTAACATATAGTAGGTGCTCGATAGGCGAACACTTTTAGGCTTCGTTTGAGACTATTTTTTTATTGTTTCTTAAAACAGAGTTTTACTAAAAAAATTTAATTTTTGAACTAAAATTCTTTTTTAAAAGCAATGAAAAAGTCGTCCCAAACGAAGCCTTCGACTTTCTAAAATAGGTTGCTTCTTTCTTATTTTTATTTTAAATATTTAATTATATATTACTTTTATATTTCATTGTATTAGAATATTTTATTTCAATAATTTCAAAATTTGAATCAAAATAAAACTTAAACTTCATTTGGGATAGCTTTCTTGCTACTTTATGAAATAGCATTTTAGTACAAAAATTTCTTGACTCAAGAAATTTTCTTACTAAAATGCTACTTTATAAAGTAGTAAGAATGTTATTTCAAATGAGCCTTATACTCATCTTAATTATTACAAGATTTAGGCTTCATTTGGGACGGCTTTCTTACTGTTTTTTAAAACAACTTTCGAGTACTAAAAAATTACTTTAAGAAGCAGTAAGAAAGCCGTTCCAAATGAAGTCTTAAATCGACATTAAAATCCTAAACGTAGTAGCAAAAATTTCACAGAAACAAAAAAAATTTAGACTAATATCCAAAATTCATTTTACATGCAAAAAAATCAAAATTTGATTTACAACCAAAACTAAACTTTATGCCAAATTAAAATTGCATGCTTCATTTTAAGAAAGCTTGAGTTTCTTTTGACAATAAAAAATAGAACTTTTTTTACAAAGAAGGAATAAAATAAAATCAATAAGAAATGAAACTTATGAATTCAAACAAAAATAGAAAGCCTTTGGACTAAAAAAAAACTTTGCATTAGCTAACTTTCTTCCTCCTATCCTAGCAATGCATGGGACAAGCTAGAAAAAATGTTGGAGATATTTTGTTGTTGTAATAGTTGAAGAGTTCATAATTAAATATCAATGTTACAGGCTAGAATATACACGACGATAGAGTTAGAATTATTTGTCTAAGCATTGTACATATATACATAACACAAATAGAAGATGAAAGAAAACTAAGATTTTTATGAGAAAAAAACCTAAATAAGGGAAAAACCATGGGGTCAAACCCAGAATTGATTACAAGTGTCTGATTCATCCTTGAAATTAACAATCAGGTTACAATTTTCAATCATCGGGATGAAATCTAGTTACAAATGAAGATTGGAAATACGGTGATGTTTGGTGGTGAGACAAAAATTTTGCTTCAATTGACGGTCGGGCAGAAATCTAGCGTGAGTTTGCTATCAAGTAGAACTTCGGCGTCAGATGATAGTTCGATAGAACTCTGGCGTCAGATGACGATTCAACAGAACTCGGCGTTAGACGGCGATTCGACAGAACTTCGGCATCAGTCGTCGGTCATGTAGAACTATGGCGTCAGTTAGTAGTCGGGCATAACTACGACATCAGATGGATTTCGGACAAAATTCTAAAGTCTATTGGCTGCCGGGTGGAACTCCGGCGTCAGTTAGCAGTCAGGCAGAACTTCGACGTCTGTTAGCTGCCGGGTGGGAGTCCGACGGTAGTCGAGGAGTTGGGTGGCAAAAAAACTCTCTTCCTTCTCTTCTCTTCCCATATTCCTTCGGTCTCCTTTCATGAGAAATGAGAGGTCTATTTATAATTTTTTGAGAGAGACATGACTAGTAATTAAATAGAAGTAAAATCAATGGTAAATTGGGAGTGGTTTGAATGGACGACTGATGTTGAATCCCTTTATTATATATGGACTGTTTATTGGGCATTTGAATGTCTTAATGATAGTGGAATTTGACGATCTTAGGCTCCTTGGATTATCATCGAGCTGCTCGATTTGAGTATAAGCATGTCACGTTTGGAAACCATTTGGTAATCCAAATTATGGATTGAACCATTCAAATGCACTTTGGGTCTTTGATTTGGGCCTGTTTTAGCTCGAATTGGGTTGAATTTGGTGTCGTTGGGTTCATATTTTCAAGACCTTCAGTTTGACTGTAACTTTGTTAAAATCGGAGTTCAAATGATTTCCGATTTAATTTTTGAAGTTTTTAACTTAATTTTGCTTCGAGATTCGTGCCCGATCAAGAAAATTGTTTGATGACATATCAAAGAATGTTAAAATGAAGTGTAGGAAGCAAATACAACATAAAATAATAAGAGATGAGGAGGACAAAGGAGAGGAATAAACTAAGAGTTAGTGGATGTGAGAGACAAGTGAGTGAATAGAGTGAACAAATAAAAAATAAATAATAAAATTAAAATAAAAATGGTTCAATTTATGTTATATTGGCTACTATGACATGCATGCATGATTGCTAATATGAAATTCTATAATTTATAAATTGTGTGGTCTGATGTGAATGATTTGACATCTAAAAAATATGCTACTATTTTTTTTTATGCTACCATATATATATATATATATATATATACTTTTTATTAACTAGATTTTTTTTCTCAGTAATTTCTTGCAAAATATTAACTAAAAATTTATCAATAAAATTAAATAAAAAAATTTCCCCAAAAAAAAAAAAATTAAATAAAAAAATTACCCTTAGAACATCATCCCTAAAAATTTAACAATAAAATCCATTTTTTTATATTATCCTAAAAACCATTATCCCTAAAATATTCCTCTTATTTTCTTTGCTCTTTCTCCTCCTAAATTACTTTTCTCCTCTAATATTTCATCTTAAATTTTAAATGTAAGATTTGAGTGTCAAGATTTATCATTTTTTATAGTATATAAAATTTTAAATCTAAATAAGTAATAAATTCAAAATGTTCAAAGTAAAATTAATTTTATGATGCAACTCATCTTGATATGTTACTTAGAAGCTTTGATTAATCAAGATTGGCCTAAATGTTCCAAAAAAATTAATTTTATGCGATCATAATAAATTTTATTTTTTAAAAAATAAAATCAATTCAATCATTCAATAGAATTAAATGATTATAGTTAGAGAGTTGCATCATCCAATTTTCATAATTAAGCGTATAAGCTCCAAATCCCTTTGGTCATACTTACTAGTTACTTACTGGATATCCTTCGGTGGCAAATCCGTAGTTCTCTTCATATTCCCGTCCAAACCTCTACAGCTCCTATTTCTTAAACAGCCGAATCGACCCGCGGGTACATCTTGCTATCGCTACATCACGTGTGGAACCGATAAAGCCGCTGCTCCTCATCTCTACGTACTAAATCTTCCGCCGGTGGAGGCGGCGGAATCTCCGGCGTTCTTGCGATATAAAACCGGCAATGCCAACTTCAACGAGGCAACAAACTCTCTTCTGCCTCGCCATCCTCTTCATAGCCATCTGCACTCTTCAAGCAGAAGCATGCGGCCTCCGGTGCCGCGCGGCGGCGATCAGAACTTTCCCGGCTGAGGCCGAACCCTTTATCGGCCGCCGCCCGGCGCCGGTTCCGGCGTCGCAGTTCTACGACGACAAGCGTCCGGTGCCCAGCTGCCCCGACCGCCTTCACAACCGGTAAAATTGTTGTTTTCCTAAAACATCCCTCGGCGAGGGCCGGGGCGTAAATCGTAATTTACGTTGTGTGGTTTGTGTAATTGTTGAATGGGGAAAGGGCTTTGTATCGTTAGAATCTCCAGCTGTCAGATTTTTGGGGAGTCCATTATTTTCTAAGTTCGTAGATCTGTCTCAGTTGGGCTGTGCAGGGAGACTGATTGGGCGGGGGTAAAACTGTAATTAAGCGGAGATTCTTGGCATACAGAGCCTTAGCATCCTCGTTTCCAAATCAAGAGGAACTCTTTCAGTGCCAGAAATTTATTTATATATAGAAATATATTTATCTATTTATATAAGGTCTCATTAATTATTTCGAAGTCCTCCCAATTATGACTCAAATGCTTCAGGATCAAAGGCCTTTGTAGATCTAACATAAATGCTTTGCAATGTGTTTGCTTTATGTTTTCATGTGAAGATACAGTTCATTGATATTGATTTTAATTCTATGAATTTTGATTTATTGAATTTTTTTACTCAATTTTCAAACTAAGATTAAAAAAGACATTGTTATCAAGAACTGATCGTTTGTTGAGAATTTCTAAAACTTATTTTAATTTAGTTTTAGAACATATCTTTATTATTCACTGTTTATTTATTTAATCTTTTTTTTTACCTAAAAGTATTAATGCATAAAACTATCATTTCAATCCCCTATTTAGGGTAACTTTTGTGGGAAAAATGTTTTTAAAAAAATTAATATAAAATTTTCCTAGAAACAGTGAAAATAGGAGTTAAATAGAATTATAATTTTAAATCTGAAAAAGCAAATTAATAAGAAGTTGTTCTAAATAAACCCTTTGATTTTATATAGGTTAGCTTTCTTATTATTTTATTTTTAAAATTATAATTATAAATTTTTATCTGGCCATTTCTTTCACTCCTACTAGGAAGTTGGTTTCTTCAATAATTTTTAAAAAAATTATTTTCTTCATAATAATTTTTACAATTATTTTTATGAAAAGTTTTAATTGTTCTAAACAGGCTCTTTGTAACAATTGATTGGTTTCAAATTTGATAAAAAATAAATTTCATTTTAATCTGAAGATTGATAGTTTTGACTATCAATTAAGATTTTGTTTGTGATAGTATTTTTACTACTTAATGCATTTTAATAGTATATAAATTTTAATTTTTTAATCAAAAAGTTGTTTTAAGAAGAAATAATTTGGATGGTTTTTTTTTATTTTTTTATTTTTTTTGGGACGGTTTTCTTATAGTTTCTTAAAGTAAATTTTTAAAATTAAAATTTTTACAATAAAAAGTTAATTAAAGTAGTAAAAAAAAATATTTCAAATAAAATCTAATAAGACATCCCAAATGAAATCTAAAATATTTTATATTTAAATCTTACAAAAGCATCATGAAAGATAGCTTTTTTTAATTAGTCTAGATATCCCAGAAAAGAATTTGATTAAAAAAAAGTAAAAATATGCTTTCAATTTGATAAAAAAAATGGTAGAAACATGGAGGAGCAGTAACTGAAAGTTTTTTTTTTTGCACATTAATATTTATATTTGATGCTCATTAATTTATAAAATAAAAAGAAAAAAAAATTGATTTACACTACAGTGGCATTTCGGTAAAAATCGCAGCGTTTGATTGCCTGGGCACATAAGATCGGGGTGACGTCATAATCGATACTTAAAAGATTTATTGGGATGATTAAATATTATTTTCGTGAATCATGAGGCCTGATTTTCCAGTGAAATTGTTGAAGCGGAGGATGATGCGGCGGGCAGGGTGGTAATTTTGTCTTTTAGTTGTTTGGAAGAGAATCTCTTTGACCTCCTATTTATACTATGCCACTGTATGCGCTTTGGGCTTTTCTTCGTTTTTTTAATATATATTTTAAATATTTTATTTAAATTATTGGTATGAAGTTTTAATAAATTAATTGTCAAAGTGTGGTTGATAATGCTGCACATGAGATGTTTTTTAGGCTATTTTTGGATGATTTGATGTATTAGTCCTATAGAGTAGTAAGTAGCTATATATATTTATTTTCTTTTGGAGATTGAAAGATATAAATCAATATTTATAAGAGAAAAAAATATAATATGATTTGAATAGACAAATAAATATCAAGAGTGATATTGTGATATGCATTTTGTTTGGGATTTATTGGTTAATGGAGAGTAAATATAAGCTATTTTAAATGTAGAAGTTTTTAAAATGTTGATGTTTGTTTTTATGGAAAAAATGTTGAATAAGGTGTAGGTAAATTTAAAATTTACTTTGTATTTTATTTTTTACGTATTTAAAATTTGTTCATTTTTTGTCTAATTTTAACTATATTTTTAAGCTGACTTCACTCATTTATCATCATTGTATTCACCCATCGGGGTCGTTGTTACCCTGCCCTCATTGTTGTGACTAGAGATCCACCATTGTCGGCCACTCACCCTATTTGTTTGTTGATTTGACAAAATTTTGTTTCTTAAACCTTCTCTAATAGCGGATTTCACAATTAACTGTTTTTATTAATTATTTTTTAGTTTTACTTAAATCTAAATAATTAAAATTGCATAATGAGGTGATGATTATGAGTTAACAAAATTTGAGTCCTCTTATACAAGAAAGGATATTATATTTTAAGCATATATTTAAAATATAGTTGATTAGATATGTGCAAATATTTTTAAATTTTATGCTGCAAAAATGACAATGATATGAGTTTTGAATTAGGATTGTTGATTTAAGATCCATTTGGGATGGATGTTTGTTATGGTATTTTTGAAATTCCAATGAGAAAAAAAAAATTTTATGATCTATTTGGGACAAGTTTCTAGCTGTTTTGTTTTTAAGACAACCAATATTTTACTTTTAACTGTTATTTTTTGTTGCTTTCTCGCTATTTTTTAAAAAATTATGTGATGAAAAATTATTTTCTGTCTGTAAAATTTTAGATATGAGTAGTTTAATAAATTTTATTATAAATATGAGCGTGCGGGGTGGAATGAGAAAACTAGAATAGGATTTAGTCGCAACTCTTCTTGACCTATTTGGTTGAGAGCTAAGGCTTCAAACTAAGAGGTCTAAGGCTCGAGTCTATGTGTATGCGTTGTGTGTGTGAGTTTGACTTAAATGACCTAAATGTCCCAAAAAAAAAAAAAAAAAAAAGAATAGGATTTAGGGTTTCTAAGAAAATCGGAAGAAGAAATTTAGGTTTCAAAATTTTAGAAGAAATGGTAGAAAAGAATTCAGGATTTTTCATTTATTTATTTATTTTAAATATTTAAAATTTTTAATTTAATGTATTCAAAAGAAACCGGAATTTTGATTTCTGGTTTCTAATTTTGTAAATAAAAATTTAAAGTCTTGCTTAATTGTTATGTTATTTTAATTGTATTTTAATTACATATGTAGTTTATTATGGAGTAAAAAAATTTGTATAAGAAGTTAATTTTATGAATATGCATATGCATATATTTTTAATTTAAAAATTTAAACATTTAATTTCAATTTTATTAAGCTTTTAAAAAAGCTAATATTTAATTAAAATTATTTAATACATTGAATTAGCAATAATTACAAAACTATTATGCTATAACAAATTAATATTTAACATTTATTTTTAAAAAATATACATATGGTTTGGGAAATCAATGTAGAAACCGAAAATCAAAAGCAGAAACATTTATTTAAAAATTTATTTACAAAAATAGAAATCGGAAATTAAAATTCCTTTTTATTAAGAAATTAGAATTTAGAGTTTCGGTTTCTTTTGGATCCGTCAAATGAAATTAAAAATGTTTTTAAAAAATAAATAAATTGAGAAACCTGAAATATTTTCTCCGGTTTTTCCTAAACAATCGAACCGGATTTTCTTTTTCCTTTGCTCATATTTATATTAAAATTCATTAAACCGCTCATTTCTAAAATTTGGCCTTTTTTTCTATAATTATTGTAATGTGGTTACTTGACACCATTCGGAGGCGAATCAAGATGCGTCACGTCATTTTTTTTATGTGTAATGGTGCTGTGTACCGCTATGTATAGAATGACGTGATGTATTTTGATTTGCATCTGAATAGACCGGTGACCACATAGAATAATTTCTCCTCAAATAGACCCTTAATTACTTTTATTATAAAAAATAACTTTTCACCATAAAAATTTTATTAAAAATGAAGATAAAATAATAAAAAAATTATAGCAAAATAAAATTATAATTATTTGAAAAACAAAAGAGCTGAAAAACTGTCCCAAACTTACATACCCTTAGTCAAACAAAGGAATGCTTTCATTAATCATTCTTATTCCCAAAATTGAAGTATGTGGCCTACATTCGTCTTACACACTCATTACTGAGTTATTTATCTCATAATATTTAAAAAAATTTTGAACGCGTTGTGGCATTTGTTGGGCTCCATTTTATGAGCTATTCGTGATAAAATAATTCTTTGAGCATAACAACATACTCATCAAATATGGCAAGGCATTATCATCTTTTGACAATTATGAATTGGAGAACAAATATTCAAAAGGGGAAATTTTCGGAAGCAGCATGTTGCAAATGAATTTTCGTGGAAGAAGCAGATTTACCAAAAAATTTCAATATGAGCTAATACGCCAAATTAAGTAGCGCAGTGTAAATGCGCTAATATGTTCGGCGTAGTCTTAAGAATGCGCCGAACCATTAAGCGCATTAAAGAATGCGCTTAATGGTTCGGTGCATTCTTAAGAATGCGCCAACCTGCCCAGCGCATTCTTCAGAGATTTTTGTTTGGTTGGCTGGCTGAATGGAAGCTTTGGATTCTAGCGGAGACCAGATCCGCCATATCCGCGGACCGTTGCGTGAATTTAAGCGCCAATAATTGCGGTTGGTTGGACGCTTGGGGAGTGGGTGAGGAAGTTGCCATGCGGACCGTTGCCAACTTCTTTGCTGTGTTTCTTGCTCTTGCTGTGTTCATCCGGAGAGAGATCGCTGAGGTATGTTTTTATTTTTTTCTTTCTTTTAAATTTAATGCATAGTTTGTTTGGTTGGGATGTAAAAGTTTTGTACATATATTTTAAGAAATTATGTTTTATGAAGTAGTTTTTAGCTCCGCAATTTCTGTGGGATTTATTTCTTTGTGGTAGATTTGTTAGTTATTATTTTAGGAGTGAGTAGTATTAATTTTTATCAGCAAATTTGTAGTTTATTTAAAATAGATTTGGTTTATTGTATTTATTTCTAGCATTTTTTTATGTTTGATTTTAGAAGGATTGATGGAAGAGGTAGAGCGGATATGGATTGGACAGTTCAGTATAGAGATTATCTAGAGATATAGGAAGATAGGAGAGCATATGTAGTGGCAGTAACCCGCCCAGAAGGAACAGGTAATCAGGAGTTAGGAACTTACCTACGGTGGTATAGATCATGGGCTTCGATCTATTTGCTACAACCTCAAACAGAGCCACCTGAAACTTTCTTTCCTCGCTCGCCAGGCGAACGATTAGTGGTACGTCACAATCATATATATTTTTACAAAGTTCATATAAAGCATATCTTGACAAAATGTTTATATCGCCCAAGCTGACTACTACATATGTTCGAGTGCTATTCTTGAGCCATTGGCGGGGGGTCAAGGACAAAATGCAAGTTCCTTACAGTTAGCAGTTGACCAGGTTTCGGAGCTCTCCGCCAGAGTGTAGCGTTCAGTTTATATCAACTACAGTACCTTTGACAGCACACCACCTGAGATGACTCAAAGCAGGGCAGAAGGAATAGGTTCTCATGGCTCTCGAGGACCAAGACGATCAACTTCTGATGCGCCATCTAGATCCAGGCGAAGTCGATGACAGCAGAGTACTGAACGAGAACCACCAAGACATTCAATGCACATTCCATCTAGCACATATGACATGTCTGGGGCAGGACCATCCACACAACATTGGAGCCCATTGGCAGTACATGAGAGCAGTGCACATGAAATCTTTTATGGTACACCATCTCAAAATCCCGCAACACAAACATTTATACCCATAGCAATACCAGAGTGGATGTCAAGGGTTGGGTTACCATCCTCCCCCTCGTAGCAAGATATATTGTTAATGGGAGGACAAACTTCAGAACAATATATTGATGTGAGACAACAAAGACCTGAAGTTCAAGCACAAGATGAGGAATTTATTGAGGAAGAGTAATAAATACAACGACGCAGGAGAAGAGCTCCAGATAGATATACTCCTGGTAGTAGGGCTCTTCCTCGGCATCGATAGATGGTCTGGGCAAAAATTTTCTCTAAGTTATGCTTACTATTTTATGTATGTGAATGTTCGATGATCTGTAAGATAGCTTAAAACCTACTATTTATGCTCTCTTATTTATATTCAGCATGCAAAATATAGTATTCTCTACGTTCTTTCATACTTGAGTTGCATATTACTCCAAGTCATTTCACTACATATTTCGCTCCTTGGTTAATAGGAATCCACATGTGAAGGAATAAGAAGTTTATTATTATAAAATATACTCGAAGGTCAATGAAAATATGAGAGGCGCAACAACACACCAACTAATAGAAGAAGGAAGTACCCGTATACATGAAAGTTTGGCTTATAGCACAGATGAGATCCTGGAAGCAAAAGCAACTACAAATGAAATTTATAGATGTCTTCTACATACTTGGGGGGAAGACGAGGATGTTGTCCTGTGGCATGAAAATGATGATATTATGAAATTAAGACAATATAGGTCTGGCTATGAACTTCGAGCCAGTGGTTGGAAGTTGCTACAAGACAGATTTTGCGATATGAACGGCCACCTAGTATCATTAAATTTTCTAAAGGATCGTATTCAAGAATTGGGTTGCGATAAACACGGTACAGTTGAGTCGGGGATAGGAATATCAATGCTTGATATGGATCACTGTATTTTATATCAACATTGGTCGCATAAAGAAGATAAATGGCTCTTAGATAACTACAAAATGCTAATGCAATGTTCTCAGGATGGAAAGGATAAAAAATTTTTAGATGGCGAAGATTGGAACCACCTGCAACACGGATTTATGTACCATTTCAAATGTTGCCCGACACAAACACAACTTCAAGGTCGTGTACGACATTTGCTTAGGAAATGACTATGAGGTGTTCTAAAATGTAAGAAAATATTAAGATTTGATGTATAACATTATGGTGCTAAGTATCTAAAATTCATATTGTCTTTACTTTTGTTATTATTGGTCTTTACATATTTACTTGTATTATTTGCATAAATAATAACTCATTTCACATTTGGTTAAATTTCATCACATAATGTCAACATCTTCATCAATGACCTCATCAATAAAGCGCTCACCATCTAGGGATTTCCTTCATATAATTCAAAGAAAGAAGTTGATATATGATGGAACAATTCGATTGATAGAATCAATGTCGTACCCTATGGATGAATTTTTGGAGGATAAAGCAAGATCAAATGAATTTTTTCGATGTTGTTTACATGAATGATCTTGGTATGAAGACGATAGTTTATGGGATACATATCACGAAGTTATCAAAAGTCGTCATCCCATGTATGTGGATGGAGAAACAATAACTGATATGGGCTGGAAATTTGTACGACAAAGATTTACGGATCATAATGGTCATTTTGCTCCTATAAATATTCTTAGTACAATAATTAATGAAATCACACAGAAAAAAGTTGGTTATGTTGTGGTCAATGCTGAGAATCCAATAACCGATGTGCAACATTGTATCATTTATAAAAGGTGGCATACTTATCAAGATGCATTTCTATCAGAAAAATATAAACAGCTGAATATTATAGATGGTAAAAAGAATAAGGAGTTTCTTGACATAAAAGATTGGCAATACATCCAACACCAGTTCACATCAAAATTCTTATGCTGTCCAACTCTATCCCAACTCCAAGCGCGTATGCGCATCGTTCTGAGCCAAATGTAATAATACTATGTTTACCATTTCTCAATTATTATGATATGTCATCCATTTTTTTACTGAAGTAATCTTGTATTTTCTTCAATTTCTGTTATTGCCTTTTGTCAAAATCATTTTCCAATTTTCTAAAATTATTAGCTAGTTCTACTTTAGATTTAAATATAAAATATCCTCGAATCTTAGTTAAATTTTTAATTTTTTTTTTAAATACTGCTCTAATCTTTAAATGTTGCATTTACAATGCTTGCTTCGAAAATTTGGCCATTTAATAATGCCTTGAAACTATCTAATCCAATTTTTTTTTTTTAATCAGGGAAAAACAAATACGTAAAAGTTCTACATTTTTTAAATTTTTTTAAGAAATAATTAATTATTTAAATGAAGAGATAAAAATTTTTATTTTTCATCAGTTATCTCAACAAGTTCATTTCACATAATTTCCATCATATTTAATTATAAATGAAGCTTGTTAAGAAATTTAGCCCTTAACATTATAACTGGAGAAAGAGAAAATTTTAAAAATTTACGCGAGTACAATGTGGAGCTGAAAATTTTAAAAATCTACGTGAGTACAATGAAATGTCCAGGTCATGCGGAGTGAAAACGAGGAAATGCGGAGTGAATACGAGGAAAAGCAGCGGGTTTAACGAAAAAAAACAAGAATACGCCGATAGATTGCGCGCATTTTGAACAAAACCTCCTGATTCTATGAATGCGCTTGATCATATGGCGCATTCAAAGAATGTGCCAACCACAATAGCGCATTCTTTGAATGCGCTTAACAGTACAGCGCATTTGCTGTTTGTTAAATTTTTTTAAAAAACTGCGCGTTCCTTTAAATGCCGGATAAAACAGGCTTGTTGCGAAAATTTTGCCTATTCAAAATATTTTTTTTCTCATCCAAATGAGAAATTATTACATGGGGAGTCTAGACTGGGAGAACCATCCAGTTTTGTGACTCACAGTCACAAGACCAGACAGTTCCTCCCTTTCAGACTCCGCATGTAATAATCTCTCCATCCAAATATAAAAGTTTTAATATATCACTAAAGCTTCATTTAAGATGTCTTTTTTATTGTTTTCTAAAATTATTTTTAGTACAAAATATTTTTGAACTAGAAATTTTTACACTAAAAAGCTGTTTTAGAAAGCAATGTGAAAGTTATCCCAAACAAAGTCTAAATGTTCTCGTATGAATGATATATATGATTCATTTTCTTAAGAAAAAAAAATTAGAACTTTAGACTTCACTCTTAGATATCAAAGACAATGATACTTAAGCAAGTGGTAAGTGGTTGGTTGTACAATATGATATATTTAGATTGTCAGTCATAGATGTTATTGGTGGTAATTACTTTGGTTAAATTATCGCTTGTAGTTTAGCTCTGGCCGAGTCCAAACAAGTCGTTCAAGTCAACCTAAGGATAACAATAACAACAACAATAAGCTTTTATCTCACTACGTTGGGTTAGTTACATGAATCCTTTTTCTCCATTGTGTCATGTTAAGGATCAAATTCTCATCTAAATCTAATAAAGAAATATCATTTTTAATATTTTTTCTAATTAAGTATTTTTAGGTCTACCTCTATCTTTCTTAACATAAGTCAAATCTAATGCAGCTACTTTCATAACCAGGTCATCGGAAGGCCGCCATTTTATGTTTCCAAACCATCTAAGATGACTTTCTCTAATCTTATCTTCCACTGGAGCTGCTCCAATCTAAGAATAACATCATATAATAATAATTTGCAGGGGCGGATCTAGCTTCTTTTTTGATTCGAGCATTACTGTTTGTGTTCATGTTTGGTTCATTTAAATTAATGGTGTTCATTTTTTATTCATGTTCAGTTCGTTTAGTGCTTATCGATCTTTAAACAAACAAGTATTAACAACCTATATTCATGAACATATTTAGTGAATTTTTTTAAACTATAAAACAAGCACGTTCATGGACAAATCTAATGAAAATTCTTGAGCTATCAAATGAGCAAGATCATGAATATATACATAACTAGTATTTTCGAGCTAAAAAATGGGCTCGTTCATGAATAAAGGATCTATGATTCATCTTATATTTGTTCATTAACATATTACACAAACAATATAGCAAACATTGACAAATGTGAAATGTCTCATGTTCATGAACAAATTCATTCTATTGAAGGTATAAAATAAAATGAAATTAAATTTATTGTAAAAGCAGTTGTCTATTTAAAATGAAAATATGATTAAACTATATGAATATATTTATCGAGCTTATTCACGAGTTCTAAATCGAACACGAATCGAATTTTTATTAAACTTCTTATTGAGCTTAATGTCGAGCTTGTTCACGAGCTTCAAATGATGTTGTTCGTGAACATAAATGAACCAAAAATATTAGTGTTCAAGCTTGTTTATTTATGAATCGAGTATTAGAAATGTTGTTCAAGTTTGTTTGTTTGTTTAGTTAAACGATCACAAACGAGCTTTACTCGAACCGAGCAACGAATAGCTCGTCAAACGTTTGGTTCGCTTGCATCCCTACTTATTGTGAAGAAAAATGATAAGTTTAAAGCAGTCAACTAACCATTGGAGCTCATTGACTAGCTATAACTTGGAATTTTTGGGTGTTTTGGAGAGAATTTTAAAACATTTTTTGAGGGATTTTGGGGCGATAAATTCCACAACTTTATAGAAGATAAAATTGTTTAATTTTAGAAATTAAGAGATTTTTCTTTTATGAAATAATTTGGAGCGTTATAAGGAAAAAAATTAAAAGTGCACATTAAACTGATTAAAGTAAAGTTCATCTCTGAAGAGCTTTATTTTGGTAATATTTCTTTCATTCAATCTCTAGGATTTGTGTTATTTCATTCTAATTCTAAAATCTTGGTCTATTTTTTTTTTTTCTCTAATTTTATAGTGGATTTCAAAGCCCTTAAAAATTAAAATATATATTGGTGACAATAAATGACCTGACCTGCTAACTTGACCGAGTAAATTCGAGTTCGGGTTGATCGAATTAATAAACAGGTTGAGTTTAAATTGAGTTTTTGGACTTATTTATTAAACTTGTTGGGTTTAGGTTGACCACAAATCTATTTTTGACATGAAAATGATATGCTTAATTTTTTTTTTTTTTTTTGTTATTTTTTTATTTGTGGGTATACTCTTATTATTTTTAATCAAATTTCACTATTAATAAGCTCTAATTTTTTAAACCAAAATGGGTTAACATAGCAGATTCATATCATTTAGGTTGTTAGCATGCTCGATTCGAGCTGATATTATTTATTTATTTATTAAATGAGTTAGATTCAGATTGACTGGATTCGGGTCAGACCCGAAACTGACCCTTCAACCCGTTTTGACACACCTATGTGTAAGTCTTTCGGTTTTTAATGGATCTTATGACGACAAAATTTTGCAATGAATTCGTAATATAAGTAGAGAATTAGGCATGAAAATAAGCCATAGAGTTGAACAAACCTCATCAATAATTGTATATCTCTCTCTCTATATTTTGACAACCACACAGTAATGTAAGCTGGACTGTACAGCGCACAGTAATAAATATCATGAGAAGTATCACAGGTATCGAATGTTGTTTATTTTATATTTTATATATTCAAATATAAGCAAACCTATTTACATTACCTGTATAACAAACCTATTTACATGACCTGTATAACAGTCCTAGAGCTTTAATACCTCCAACATATTACTGAGGTCAGAGGTTTTACAGAGAACACAGGTGCAGGGCATGTTAATGTATCAGACTGACATAGTTTAGGAAAGCAGAGAAATCCTAAAATGTATTAGCTTATAGTTTTTTTTTAATCTAAAAATATGTTGATAATTTCACTTAATGTTACTCATTTTATTTTCTTTTATTTTTGGGATTATTGGTATGGATTTGTGGTTTTTGGTGGCATTATTTTCTGCTTTCTAAGATTTTATTTTATTTTTGGATTATTTATTTGCTGCTGCATGAGGGTCCTTTTTCTCTTGTGGATTCATCTAATGCATAAATTCTATCAATTTATTTAACTTTTGAAATATTTGCTGATGAATTTCTATCATTCTATATTGTACAAGGGTTGATGGTTGATTCGAATTTTCTAGGGGTATCAAATCGAGTCCATAGGTCAGGATCGGGTTAAACCCGGCTTTGACCCGACTCGAGTTAGCTTTTGGGTCGCTTTTCCCTACCCCAACCTGACCTGACCCGTAAGCAATTAGATACATGAAATTTGGAAAACTAATTTGCAATTAAATACATAAAAATTGGCCAGATAAAATATACTGAAATCGTAAAAACTTATAAGTATTGTATAAATTATTTATAGATTACAATGTCAGGTCCGGATAAGGTTTGAGGTCGTGTCAAATATTGACATCCCTAATATTTCAGAAGAACTACTTATAGAAAATTATAAGCGAATTGCTTAACATTTAGATGAACTGAGGATGCTCTCTCTAAAAATAATTTAAATTTAGATATTTAATTTTTTTTTTAAAAAAAAAAGTACTCCAAACTTTTACTCTATAAAAAAATTAATTTATATTCAGATAACAAATATATTTTAAATTCATAAAAATATGAATAAAATTAAAAAAAAAAATTCCAAACGGCCTTTTAGTGTTTTTTTTTTTATTTATTTATAAGTCATTAAAAAATGATCGATATCGTAAAATAATTTCGCATTGCTACTAGGGGTGTCAATATTGGACACGACTCGAATACCCGCCAGAACACGACATGAGAATTTCGGGTTTGGGTTGACCTGAACCCATTTTTGACCCGTTTCAGAAATTGGGTCAGTTTTTCGAGTTGACCAAGAAACCCGAAAATGACCCGGATTAACCCATTGACTGAGCTACCTGGGTGACCACCGCTGCCCTGTGGCCAATCCCACATGCCCGCGTGACCCCATTCCCCTGCTTGCCCGCTGACCGAGCTATCGCGTGACCAATCACCGCTGCCCGTGACCAATCCCGCCCGTGACCAATCCCACCCCTGCCCCACTTGCCCGCCGTTGCCTGTCAGCCCATGGCCAATCACACTATCGCCCCGACTCGCCCTCATGCATGCGTGTCCTGAGGTCCGCGTGACCGTGTCCAGCCATCTAGGCCCACTTGCGAGCTAGCCAAGCTGGCCAGCTTGCCGATTGTCTAGTCCAGGCCCATGCCCACGTGCTCGCGTGTCAAGGACCTCTAGGTCCAGTTGTCCGGCCACCGGCGTCCCGCCTCCCATGTTGAGACCCGCTTTTGGGTCAAGTCGGGTTGACCCGAAGCGGGTCGGGATCGGAAAACTAACCTGCTTGTAAAAACGGGCCGAGTTCGGGTTGACCCGAATAATATTGGGTCAGTTTCAGATTCAACCTGAACCTGACCCGTGACCCGAAATTGACACCCCTAATTGCTACCATTACTGATCTCATTTCTATTTTTATCAACATCCTTTGATACATGAAATTTTCGTCATTTCGATTACTCGCTCTAGGATTTATGAACTAAAATGCAAACCGTTAATCGTCTATCACTTAAATTGCAAAAAAAAAAAAAAAAATTTGTATTAGAATATATGACAAAAAATAGTTAAGTTGGGTTTTTAAATTTTTAGATTTGCTTTGAGATGAGTGCTAATATAATTTATCTTGATCGGGCACGAAACTTAAGGCAAAATTGAGTTGAAAGTTTTTGAAAATAAATATGGGACCATCGAACTCTGATTTTCAGTAAACTTACAGGTTAACAGAACGTCTCAAAAATACAACCCCAACAACATCAAATTCAACTAAATCTGAGCCCAAATGGGTCCAAATTGAAGACCTGAAGCACATTTAGATAGTTCAAACAATAAATTGGATGACCAAACGATTTTCAAACATGACATGCTTATAGTCAAATCAAGCAGCTTGACGAAAAGTATCTAATGAGTCCAAGATCATTAAATTCTGATATCATTAAGACATTCAAATATCCAATAAATTGTCAACGATCAAGGGGATACAATCGATCATGCATTCAAATCACTCCCAACTTATCCATGATCTCCGTCATATTTACTGGACATGCCACTCTTTGAAAGCTATAAATAGATCTCTTATTTCTCATGGAAGGAGACCCAAACAAGGAAGAGAAATAAATTAGAGTTCTAATGCCACTAAACTCCTCCTCAACCATAGATGGACTTCTGCTCGGCTACCGATTAACGTCAAATTTCTGCTCGGCCACAGACTGATGCCAGACTTTTGCTCCGACCCTAAATTGAAGTTGGACTTTTGCCCGACCACAAATTGACGTCGGACTTCTGCTCGGCCATTGATTGATGTCGTATTTCCACATGACCATTAGTTGTTGTCGAACTACCACCGGCCGCCAACTAACGCTAGATTTCCACTCGACCACCAAACCTCGTTGGATTTTCATCCGATATTTTTTTCATTACTAGATTTTAACTAGATAGTTGAATGTTGTAATTTGGTCGTCCTCAATTTAAAGGACTAGCAGTCATTTGTAATCTATTCAAACAATAGTATAATCATTATAACTGGGCGTGGGCCCGTGTTGTTTTCCTTTTCGAGGATTTTCACGTAAAAAATCTTTTGCTTTTGAATTATCTGTTTGTGTGCTAGATATCGGTACAACGTCGAGAAAAAAAATTCTAACTCTAACGCAGCATATATTCTAGCCCGCAACAAGTGCAATACATAAATAATTTATTTTATGCTTATTTTAAAGTTGATCCAAAAATTTAAATCTCATTCCAACCAAAAAATTGATCATAATCTCATAACTATTTTTTTTTTAATTCAAGTATGGGGGAAGTTGATTTATAGAATTAATTTTTTATTGGAGTAAAGTTTAGTCAAATTTATTTATTTACATAAGCTTACTTCTTGTGAAATAAACTCTTATATTTATTTAAACTATAATTAAAACTGTTGATTGAATTATTTGAGTTTTCTACCTTTTAACCCCTCACAGGTTTGTTCTGCAATTAATGCTTTGCTTTATGAATTTAGTGGCAGTCCCATGTTGTTTTCTTCTTCTTTCTGCTTCTGCTTATTTCTTCTGGCTAATATATGTTTATTTTGCTTGTCGAATTCTGTTACTAATTTTCTGAATGATTTTTTTTTCCAGTTCGATTATTTTTAAACTCTAGAGACATTTTTTTTCTCTTGTCTTTTAAGAAAAATTTCAGAATATTTCAATATAAATTATATTAAAATGAGCTTTAAATTATTAGATATAATTTAAGGTTAATATTATTTAGAAAGAATTTATGCAATAATATTAAATTATATGATAGTTCTAATGTAGTTTATATCCAAATATTTTGATATAATTTTTTGCCATAGTTTATATTAATTGAATTTAGAATTTATGTCTCTTCATGTGGAGTGTAATGTTATTGTACTCACAAGTTGTAAACATAAGTTATTAGACTTTAAGGCTTCGTTTGTCACTGTTTCTTATTGCTTCTTAGGGTTTGGAATGGAATTTTTACTATTTCTTGAAGCAACTTTTTAGTAAAAAAAATTAACTTTTATATTAAAAAGCTGCTTCAAGAAGTAAAAAAAAAAAAAAACAATCCCAAATGAAGCATTAAAGTAACATTCCAGTATAAAATTTATAGCTCAAAAAAATTATTGAACTAAAACACTGTTTAAAAAAACAGTAAAAAAGCCCGAGCTCAATCAAGCGAATTCTCTATGGAGTCCAACTTGAGCTTACAATTATTCTAATGAGCCTGAGCTTGAGTTAAATGTGACTTGAGCTCGGTTCAACCCATTTACGTTGCTTGTTAGTAGAGTTAGGGGTGTTTGATATATATATATATATACAGGGGCTGAATCAGCCCTAATTTTCAGGGGGGGGCAAACTTATAAGACATATATGTTGGGGTCCAAGGAGGCAGTGTCTTCTGGCGGGGTTCGACCTGTTGGGGGCAATTACCTAAAGACCATAGTATTTTAAAATTTTTAGGGGGGGGCAATTGCATGAAAACCCTTGTAATAAAGACTAAAAAATGAATAAAAAGGGGTAAATTACCTAAAAAAACCATATAAAAAAATTTTAAAAAAATTTTGAGGGGGGGGGCAAATGTCCCCCCTGGAACCTATTGGGTTCCGCCCATGTATATATATATATAATCCAACCAAGAATGAGGTCCAAATTCTTTTGTAGATATTACAGTGGAATGTACTATTTCTAGCTAACTTTACTAAATACTTCTTGTTCTCGAGGGCGGAACCAGCCTTGGGGGGATATATAAGTAAAAATGTAGAAATTTCGCATATATGTCTAGGTCAAGGGGGCAGCATTCCCTGGAGGGATTTGGCCTGACAGGTCAGGTCGCGAGATCAAAGGGTAGCATCATCGGAACAAATTTTGGTTGTAAGGATATTTTTGGATTATCTTTACTATTTCTCTTTGTATTTGGTTCATTGTTCCCTAACAATAACATATCTACACAATGAGTTTAATTATGTTGGGGGCAATTGCTTAAAGACCATAGTATTTTAAAACTTTTAGGATGGGGGCAATTGCCTAAAAACTCTTATAAAAAAATAGATAATAGGAGACAAATTACCTAAAAAATCATATAAAAATATTTATTTGTGTGTGTGTGTGCGGGGGGGGCGGAGTATAGGGCAATTGCCCCTCGAGCTTTAGGTGGATTTAACCCTGATTGTTTCTTATCCATGATCTTAACATATATAGTATGTTGATAAGACATTAGAAAGCATTGGTGTTGGGGGTGATAACCCTTTTTATCTTTTTCAACATCACACCTTATATAGTAAGATAAATTTATATTAAGACATGATATTCTGATACAAGTTCTATCAAGACAGACTCCAAAATCATTGGATTTATTTTAAGATTAGTGCAGTATAGAATTTTAATAGATAATCCTAATCTCAAAACAAATTAATAATTTTAAAGCTGTCCCCTTACAAATTATATAAGGATATCCTAATATAATTTATTTTCTATCTTCTAATACAAATCTCATCATAAATTTTTTAGCCTAATATAAAATTTTTTTTTAATAGATTAAACCCAACTATTTTGCACAGTAAAATAATGCTCAAATTTATTTTTTATTTAAAATCTTATGCTATTTTCTTATGAATAAATATATTTTTATTTTGATCCAAAAAATTTTTCCCGTTTCTTTTTAGTTTAGCAAGCGATACGGCATCTAGTAACGATAGGGCCCATGGGCTCTCAAAACTGTTCTTAATTTAAGAATTAAAGGGCTTGGCCCATAGAACAGCAACCTTTTCTCTCAAAACTATTTTATTATTCCAAAATATTAGAGAACTCTGAATATGGTTTTAGACAAACTAATACATACATGCAACTTAATAAAAAACATAGTGCTCATTCATACAAAATTCATTTGATTAATTGAACAAATATTAGTAATTAAAATGTGATATAAATGAATAAATTTAAAGTTTCACAAGAATTCAATAAAGTATTCATTTAATAATAATTTATTTACTTATTTACTGATTGTTTTATGTTACTACATCAATTTTCTTATTTCAATTTTTTTTTTATATTCTTTGATGTATAAATTTGATGCAAATATGAAATAACATATAAATAGTTAAATATGTAAGCTAACGTTATCTTTTATAAATATTAAAATTTTACTAATATAAATAATACATACATGAATTATATTAATCAATAACTCAAATATTCATTTATTTGATTTTTTTTGGAACTTAGTATCCACCTTCTGCCATCCCCGAAAGGGCGCTTGGCGGCATGACTAATCCTCGGCCTAGAAGTGGCACCCACCCCATAAATCTCCTGGCTCGCACTTGATTGGGCCCCACTTAAGAGACGCTGTCGCATGAGAGGAATCAAGTACGAGTTGGGGGGTTCCCAACCATACCCGCCCACCAACCAAAGTAAGCAGCGGTGGGTTAGTTAACTTTGACTTCGAAGATGCAATCATCTCTTATAACTAAATAGCTAGAGTCACATTGACATAAGGTTTTAACTGTAAAAATTAGACTTCAGTTTTTGTACTCATGCACTCATACGGTTTATTTGAGACAGCTTTCTTTCAGTTTTTTAAATCAATCTTTTAGTATAAATTTTTTTTGAATTAAAAAAATTTTATATTAAAAATTTGCTTTAAAAAATAGTAAGAATGTTGTCCCAACCGAAATCTTATCATAAAATAATGTTGAAATCTAAAAAATAAAATAAAATAAGTAGCCAATTTTTTTACTTTAGCCAACAATTTGATATTTTTTCCATTAGGTACAAATGTAGCATGTCCCCATCTTCAACCGTTCTATGAATGTAAAAGTGGCTCTGTAGTTGGAGAGAATATTAGGTGCGGAGTGCGGACGGTTAGCCTTATTCCAGGTTAGGTACCGACAGTCGATACTACTGGGTACCGCTAGGTACCCATATTTGTGCGGACGGTGCACACTCCGCATGTAGTTGATAATGACAACAAAGGAGGTAGCCCATTGTTGCTAACTTTTGATCTTCAAGCACCTACCTTGTATTTGTCCTTCAATCGATTTAAATTTTATTTAAATATGTTTTTAATAATAAATTATTATTTTTTCTTTTTAGTAAATCACTATCTGACATAAAATTGATTCAGTAAATTACTATTTTTTTTTATAATTTATCAAAAAATCAAATTTGAAGCTTGCCAATGACACAAAATTGCTCTGAAAGCAATATAAATCTTTCTTTTAAAAAAAAAAAAATCTATTTTCTCTTCAACGACAAATTTGGCTGACAAATTTTAGACTATTCTACGGTTATATTATTCAAAGTTGCCACGTATGCTCAGTCCGATCAAACTTGGATATTCAATTCATTCCTGCGTAATTTTGAAAATTATAGTTTGGGGTATGATTGTAATTTTTTAGGGTTAAAATGATTTGCAGAATTTACTATTAAAAATTGAATTTTTATAACAGCAGTTTACAAACCGCCGCTTATTTACTATGTAAAGGAGTTTAAGGAGTTGAGAGAGCTAAAAAAATTTCTATTGCATTTCTTGATAATCATTGTGGAAGATCATCATTAGCAACTATCACAATCATCATCTGACTTCCGCCATTTGACTATTGTCGCCTAATAATTAACATATAACACTATTATTAGACTTTATTGTCCCGTTACGAACCCTGACTTCTATAAACCCTACAATATTAATATATATATTCTAATTTAAAAAATAGAGAAATTATTATGTGCGGAGGTCAGAGGCAGAACACTGTTCGGAGACCAACCAGCATGTGTCACGTCAGCGGTACCGAGCCGTTATACCGAGCGAAGGGTTGACATGACACATTCTGATTGGACTCCGGATGACATTCAAAATAATAAAATAAAATTAAGCGCATGTTAATTTCTTGTTGAAATTCAAAATAATAAAATAAAATAAACAGCCAATTTTTAACTTCAGTCTATAACTTATTGATCTTTGCTACATTAAGAAATCTATCTCTAACCATTCTTTGAATGTAAAATTGGTTCTATTGATGATGTTGACTTCAAGGAGCCATTTGTTGCAAACTTCTGAACTTTCAGCTTCTAGCTTGTATTTGTCTCTCTAACGATTTAAATTTTATTTAAATATTTTTTTAATTATAAATCCTTTTTTTTTTTCCTTTGAATAAATCGCAATGTGATGTTAACTTGATTTAGAAAATTAATATTTATTATTTTAGAATTTGTGAGAAGGCCGAGGTAGAGGTAGAGGTAGAGGTAGAAGTTTGCCAATGACAGAAAAACCTATAAGAGAACAATTTTTTTTTTTTTTTCATTGTCGCGACAAATTTGGATAGCAACTTTTTTAACCTATCCGATGGCTAAGTTTTCTCTTTGCCTACTTAGTCTCAGCAAGGGATTTATTAGGGGTGTCAATTTCGGGTCACGGGTCGGGTTTGGGTCGGACCCGGAACTGACCCGGGTTCAAACGGGTCGACCCTAACCCGACCCGATTAGGCAAACGGGTCAAAAATCCGAACCCGAACCCGACCCGGCGGGTTGTCGGGTTGACCCGACATGGAACCGTGACCCGAAATCGCCGCAACGCGAAGCGGCAGCAGCGCATTGCGCATTCGCGCGAGCGCGGGCGGAGCGCCGGCAGCGCGGGCAAGGCGGGCAGCAGCGCGCGAGCGCGGGCGGGCAGCGCGCGGACGCGGTCGGGCGCGAGGGTGGACGTGGGCTGGCTCGGACTCGGACTGCGTGTTTCGGGTCAAACGGGTTGACCCGGCAACCCGTCGGGTCAACCCGAACCCGACCCGTTTTTCAAACAGGCCGATTTATGGAACCCGAACCCGACCCGTTTTGAAATCGGGTCGGGTCCAACCCGAATTTTTCGGGTCAGGTCCGGGTCGGGTTTTCGTGTCGTGTCAAATATTGACACCCCTAGGATTTATGATCAAAATATTAAATTTATTTATTTTAAGATATAAATTATATTATTTACATTATCTAGCATTCCATTAATTTATAAAACAACTCTATGAAAAAATTAGTTGTAACTTATTGTCATATCAATGAACAATTTGAATTCATAAATCATACAATCTTATAGATTGAAAAGATGATCATAGATTGAAGATGGAGCGCTATAACAAATTAGCAATAACTATTGATATATCAGCAAAATTCGCCATCATCAGAGATGAATCTCGAGGCATATTTAAATTGAAAACTTTCAAAATTAAATGTATGATCATCCATACCCAATTTAAAAAAACTTATAGTTAAACTAAATGTCTCAAAGAGACGACCCCAACGATACCAAAATCGATCAATCAGAGCACAAATGAGTCCAAATTGAGGGGCTGAAGCATATTTGGAAGGTTCAAAGCATAAATTGGATAATCAAATGATATACAAAAATTGCATGCTTATAGTCGAATTGAATGGCTCGACAACATGAATTCAATGTGCCTAAGATTTCTTCATTATGACATGACTAAGACACATAAATGCTTGACAAATGCTTTATGATCAAGGGAATCACTATAAGCCATCCGATAGAACACTCCAAATCTATTACGAATCTTCTCCATATTTACTATGGATGTCACTCCTAAAAATCTATAAATAGTCTCACATTTTTCACATGAAAGGGGATGAGAAAGGAAGGAAGAAGTAGAGAACTCTGAGACTTGAAGAATCCTGGAACTCCACCCTGGCACCATCGTCGATGAATCCATGCCACTAAACCACTGCTACTGGACATCTGCCCAACCATAGATGTTCGACCTACATTTAGCTAGCTACCACTGTCAAGCCTTCCCGTTATCATTGTTGCACAACTATTGTGTCACGACCCGACCCGACGGGGACGGATCCCGCCCGAGCCGGATCGCGACGAGAGACCTTTCTTAACCAGGATCTGGCTTTGGATTAGGTTACTGAACTGATCTTTCAAATTCTTAACTCAACAGAAGCACACAGAACAACAGAGCTACTAAAAACATCAAATGCAGCGGAACAAAACATCTATCTTTTCATTTCCTCAAAATAATCATCTACAGAACAGTACATGGCTTTCAACAGAAAGAAAGACAGAACAGAAAAGCCATGACTGTACAAAAATCAAAAGTACAAAAGTACCTAATCTGATCAGACTCTGAAACCTAGTCCTGAACTTCCTTGCCCTTCCCAGAACCTGAAAACCACCAGAAAGCAAGGGTGAGCTCAACAGCTCAGCAAAGCAACAAACCACCAATCTAAATTCTCAGAAAACAGAACCAAATTCATCGGACAGAAATCAGATCAGAAATCGGAACAGAATTGGAAATCAAAACTTACGGACAGGTATCAAATCACATCAGAGTCGTACAGATCGTATCAGAACAGAACAAATCAACAGAGTCAGAATCAGAAATCAGAATCGTACGGATCATATCATATCATAATCACAATTTCGTACAGAACAGAACAGATACAGAAAATAGTACAGATACATATAGCTAAATGCCCTGACACTGACGGAATCTCTATGGATTCCGGCCCCTTATGCCTCCCTTCCCAGACACTGACTGAATCTCATAGGATCCAGGCCCCTTATGTCTCCCTTTGTGCTCACGGCACCAAAACAGATGTGCTTATAGCACCAAAACAGATATTCATCGGATCCGGAACAGAACAGACATCAGATTTGATTTCATTGCAGATTTCCCGTTTCACTAACTGAATCTCATAGGATTCAGGCCCCTTATAACTCCCTTTTTATAGCTTATACACATAGCATTTCAATTCAGAAGAATTACGGACAATTCATAAATTACCCAAAAATCGGGCAGCACAACGGCAGTATACGAAATTTACACAAAAATTCCTGCAAAGAAAATTTACCGAATTCGCACAGAATACAGATATCAACATTTCAGAACATTTATTCTACTGCACAGATAAATTCCAATTTCACAGAAAAATCTGGTCGACTAAAAACACAGTCGAATCAAAAATACCCGGACGAAAATCTTCAGAAAATAACCAAAATGTGCACACTCGGCACGTCAACAATATACAGAAAGTTACGCGGTAAAAACTGAGCCAATCAACAGATACGGACAAAAATCATTAACGAAAACGAAATCCGGACAGAATATACCGCCAAACACGACGGTTCTGAAAATTGAGAAAGGCGGAATGTGCCTTACCTCGAGCACAGCAATTTCCTCAACAGCCACTTCGGACGAAAACGGCTCCGCGTCGTCCGAAAATCCGCTTTTCCACTTTTTCCTTCGTTTTTTCTCTCTCCTCAGCTTTTTCTCTCTCTCTTCAAAATATCTCATTTCTATATATATCCAAACTGATCGTCCTGGACGATCGAGCTTCGTACCGGACGATCCATGAAGAGAGGAATTTCGTCCAGACGAAAAATGACATATCGTCCCTGGCGAAGGGTTCACGGGAGAATTTTCGTCCAGACGATCCTGATTTCGTCCAGACGAACCATACAGCCAAAACTGATTTTCTGCACAACCTGTACCGATCGTCCCGGACGACGATCCAACTTCGTCCCGGACGAACCTGGAGCAAAAACTGATATTACAATCTCCCCAACTTAAAAAAAATGTCGTCCTCGACATTATCCAATCCAAACTCAGTCAAAACAAGTACGGGTACGACCGTCTCATATCAGACTCCTTCTCCCAAGTTGCTTCCCGTGCAGTCCGGTGCTTCCACGGGACTTTAACCATCGGAATCTCTTTATTTCTTAACTTTCGGACGTCGTACGCCAAAATAAGCTCTGGCTCTTCCTTGTACGCCAGATTCTCCTGAATCTCCACCTCATCAGCAGACAACTTCTTCCCAGAGTCTGAAACCCACTTCCTCAGAGTGGATACGTGAAACACATTATGCACATCAGGCATAGATTCAGAAAATAATAACTTGTAAGCAGCTTTTCCAATTCTTTCCAAAATCTCAAATGGTCCAACATACCTTGGACTAAGCTTGCTTACCTGACCAAATCTGCTCACACCTTTCATCGGGCTGACTTTGACATACACAAAGTCACCGACCTGAAATTCAACAAATCTGTGCTTCTGATTGTAATACTTCTGCTGACGATCTTGAGCGGCTTTCAATCTTTCTCTTATCAAATTGATCTTCTGAGCAGTTTCATCAGCAAAAGTGGCCCCCAAAGCCTGTCTATCTCCGACCTCCGTCAGAGTCAAAGGAGTACGACACTTCCTGCCATACAAAGCCTCGTACGGTGCCATACCGATACTGGACTGAAAACTGTTGTTATAGGCAAACTCAATCAGTGGAATATGATCCTCCCAACTTCCGCTAAAGTCCAGAACACAAAGCCTCAACAGATCTTCCAGTACCTGAATCGTCCTCTCAGACTGTCCGTCGGTCTGAGGATGAAAGGCTGTACTGAAATGCAGTTTCGTACCCAAGCCTTGCTGAATGCCTTTCCAAAGTCTGGAAGTAAAGCGTCCATCTCGATCAGATACGATCACACGAGGCACACCGTGCAATCTGACTATTTCCTTCACATAAATCTGTGCCAAGCGATCAACTGAATCCGTCTGTCTGATCGGAAGAAAATGGGCTGACTTCGTCAATCGATCTACAACCACCCAAATGGCATCATGTCCTTGTCGTGATCGAGGAAAACCCATCGCAAAATCCATCGTTACCTCCTCCCATTTCCACTCAGGGATAGGCAACGACTGCAACAGTCCACCTGGTCGCTGATGCTCTGCCTTCACCAACTGACAGGCTTCGCATCTCGACACAAACTCTGCCACATCCTTCTTCATCCCAGGCCACCAAAACAAAAGCTTCATATCAGCGTACATCTTACCACTGCCTGGATGAACAGTATAGCCAGAATGATGAGATTCGTACAGAATCTCCTGCCTCAAGTCTTCAAACACAGGTACCCACAACCTATTCTTACAGAAAATAGCACCAGAATCAGAAATTCGAAGTTCAGGAGTCTTACCAGATCCAATCTGAGCTATCAACTTCGAATAGTCAGAATCTGACTTCTGGGCTTCTTGAATCCGTGCTTCCAAAGAAGACTGAATACTCATCTGAGCCAACTCCAAAACATTGGAGGAAACTACCTCCAACTGCAATCTCTCCAAATCACGAATCAGAAAGTCATCACAGGTAAGCTGAATACCTGAGAATCCAGAAGACTTTCTGCTCAGAGCGTCCGCTACCACATTCGCCTTCCCAGGCTGATACTGAATAGTCAAATCGTAGTCCTTGATCAACTCGAGCCACCTCCTCTGTCTCAGATTCAGATCCTTCTGAGTAAAAATATACTTCAGGCTCTTATGATCAGTAAAGATCTCACACCTGACGCCATACAAGTAATGACGCCAAATCTTCAAAGCAAAAACTACTGCAGCTAACTCCAAATCATGTGTCGGGTAATTCTTCTCATGTGGTTTCAACTGTCTCGAAGCATAAGCAATTACCTGACCATGCTGCATCAGAACACAACCCAATCCTTTCAGTGAAGCATCACTGAACACCTGGAAACCCTCCGTACCTGACGGAAGTGCCAACACTGGAGCTGAAGTCAAACACTCCTTCAATCTCTGAAAACTAGCTTCACACTCCGGTGTCCAAACAAAAGGTACTGACTTCTGAGTCAGTCTCGTCAGAGGAGTCGAAATCTGTGAAAATCCTTTCACAAACTTCCTATAATACCCGGCCATGCCCAAGAAACTACGTACCTCAAATACCGTAGTCGGCCTTGGCCAATCAGCAACAGCCTGAATCTTCTGGGGATCTACAGAAATGCCTTTTCCGCTAATCACATGCCCCAGAAAAGAAATGCTCTTCAGCCAGAATTCACACTTAGAGAACTTGGCATACAGCTGATGCCTCCTCAAAGTCTCCAACACAATCCTCAAATGTCTGGCATGCTCATCCTCAGATGCAGAATATACCAGAATATCGTCAATGAAGACGATCACAAACTGATCCAAATACTCCCTGAATACTCGGTTCATCAGATCCATGAAAATAGCAGGCGCATTGGTTACCCCAAAAGGCATAACCAAAAACTCGTAGTGCCCGTACCGAGTACTGAAAGCAGTCTTCACCACATCAGCTTCCTTCACCTTCACCTGATAATATCCGGATCTCAAATCAATCTTCGAAAATACCGAAGATCCGGAAAGCTGATCAAACAAGTCGTCTATCCGAGGCAAAGGATACTTGTTCTTGATCGTGACCTTGTTCAAATCTCTGTAATCAATACACATACGGAGTGTACCGTCCTTCTTCTTCACAAACAGAACAGGTGCTCCCCAGGGCGAAACACTAGGACGTACAAAACCTCTGTCAACCAACTCCTGAAGCTGAACTTTCAACTCAGAAAGTTCTTTCGGTGCCATCCTGTACGGAGCTTTCGATATAGGAGCTGTACCCGGAAAAACATCGATAGAGAACTCCACATCTCTATCCGGAGGTAAACCAACCAACTCCTCAGGAAAAACATCAGCAAATTCCCGTACCACAGGGATCTCAGAAACAGAACCAACCTCCAGGTTCAGATCCCGCACCGAAGCTAAAAATACCGGACATCCTTTCTTCCACATCCTGCTCACCTCCAACACAGAAACCAGACTGGAGAGAACACTTCGTAATCCCTGAAATACAACTCTCTCTCCAGCCACAAGCAAACTCACTTGCTTCTTCAGACAGTCTATCTGAGCCTCATACTGACTCAGTCAATCCATGCCCAGAATTACATCATACGAAGAAATCGGCAATCGAATCAAACTCGATTTCCACTTCTTGCCAGAAATCTCGATCTCACACAAACAAAACTGTCGAGCAATCAATGGATTCCCCGCCGGTAAAATCACAGACAAAGAAATCGGTAAAACCATCGAATCCAAATGTAAAATCTCAAAACAATGCTCGGACAGAAAAGAATGACTCGCTCCAGAGTCAAACAAAACACGACAGGGCTGATCAGAAATGTAAACCGTACCTGTCACAACATCCGGAGCATCACGAGCCTCCTGCTGACTCAGACTGTAAACTCGTGGCTGAACTGGAGCAGGAACTGAAGCAACAGAACTACTCTGCTCCCTCTGAATCGTAGGTGGTCTCCGCGGTGCAGAACTAGAACCACCACCTCTACCAGCAAATCCCTCAGGGCGAGGAGGAACAGTCCTCGGTCTTCCTGCTGCTGAACCAACAGGTCTGACAAAGCCCTCAGATCGCTGCTCAGAACGCTGATCAAATCCCATCTGCGGACATTCTGCAATCCTATGTCCCGGCTGACCACATCTGAAACAAAGACCAGCTATCCTGTAGCACTGGCCATGGTGTCGCCGTCCACAACTCTGGCACACAGGTGCCGTACTGACAGATCCAGAACTAGTCGTACTGGTAGCAGTACCAGACGATCCTCCGCTCTTCCTGGAATCTCCAGATCCAGATCCAGGAACAAATCTCCTCTTCCCAGAGGAACCACTGCCAGATGTCTCTCCTCCAAACCTCTTCCTACTCGCAGTCCACCGCTGCTGAGTAGCCGTCATGTCATTCTCAATCAGACGAGCTCGCTCCACAAGCTCAGAGAAATCAGTAATCCGGAACGGTATCAGAGGCTGCCTCAAAGTGTCTCGTAAGCCTCTCAGAAATCTGTAGCACCTCTCAGCAGACGTGCTAACCAGCTGCGGAGCGTACCTGGCTAATGCAGTAAACTCAGCCTCGTACTGCATCACCGTCTTGCTCCCCTGAACAAGTCTCAGAAAACTCTCCTGCATCTGCTGTCGTGCAGAAGGGGGAACAAACCAGTCCCGAAATACTTCGGTGAACTCCTCCCAAGTAATCAAAGAGTTCAATCTGCCCTGAAATCTGGCTGCTTGCTGGCCATCCCACCAGTGCTCAGCCTCTCCGTCCAACAGAAAAAAACAGCTAACGGAACTTTCCTGTCTGCAGGACACTGCATCCCGTCAAAAGTCTTCTCCAATCTCCTCAGCCACTCCTCGGCTGCTCTGGGCTCAACAGCGCCCTCAAACCTCGGAGGCTTCAACCTCAAAAATAACTGCAGGTGTCGATCAATGTCCTCAGATCTAACAGTCGAAGTTCTGCTCTGAGTCTCGCTCATCATCTGAGCAACAAGTGAAGCAAACTGTGAAAGCGTATCAGCACCGACCACTGGGGCTGTACTCCCCACTGGTGCTGCCTGATCGTCACTCTGACCGTCTGTCATGTCTGGGTCTGGCTGATCCATACAGAAAAATCCAGAAAAATCCGGAAAACTATCACAAAACAACACAAAATAACACAATAAAAAGCCAAACGACCCAAAACTACCTCCTAGACAGACTCACTGATCACTTCCTAGAGCTCTGTTTTACAATCCAACCTGTTTCCAAAACCAGTGCTCTGATACCACAAAAAGCTTGTCACGACCCGACCCGACGGGGACGGATCCCGCCCGAGCCGGATCGCGACGAGAGACCTTTCTTAACCAGGATCTGGCTTTGGATTAGGTTACTGAACTGATCTTTCAAAATTCTTAACTCAACAGAAGCACACAGAACAACAGAGCTACTAAAAACATCAAATGCAGCGGAACAAAACATCTATCTTTTCATTTCCTCAAAATAATCATCTACAGAACAGTACATGGCTTTCAACAGAAAAGAAAGACAGAACAGAAAAGCCATGACTGTACAAAAATCAAAAGTACAAAAGTACCTAATCTGATCAGACTCTGAAACCTAGTCCTGAACTTCCTTGCCCTTCCCAGAACCTGAAAACCACCAAAAAGCAAGGGTGAGCTCAACAGCTCAGCAAAGCAACAAACCACCAATCTAAATTCTCAGAAAACAGAACCAAATTCATCGGACAGAAATCAGATCAGAAATCGGAACAGAATTGGAAATCAAAACTTACGGACAGGTATCAAATCACATCAGAGTCGTACAGATCGTATCAGAACAGAACAAATCAACAGAGTCAGAATCAGAAATCAGAATCGTACGGATCATATCATATCATAATCACAATTTTCGTACAGAACAGAACAGATACAGAAAATAGTACAGATACATATAGCTAAATGCCCTGACACTGACGGAATCTCTATGGATTCCGGCCCCTTATGCCTCCCTTCCCAGACACTGACTGAATCTCATAGGATCCAGGCCCCTTATGTCTCCCTTTGTGCTCACGGCACCAAAACAGATGTGCTTATAGCACCAAAACAGAATTCATCGGATCCGGAACAGAACAGACATCAGATTTGATCTCATTGCAGATTTCCCGTTTCACTAACTGAATCTCATAGGATTCAGGCCCCTTATAACTCCCTTTTTATAGCTTATACACATAGCATTTCAATTCAGAAGAATTACGGACAATTCAGAAATTACCCAAAAATCGGGCAGCACAACGGCAGTATACGGAATTTACACAAAAATTCCTGCAAAGAAAATTTACCGAATTCGCACAGAATACAGATATCAACATTTCAGAACATTTATTCTACTGCACAGATAAATTCCAATTTCACAGAAAAATCTGGTCGACTAAAAACACAGTCGAATCAAAAATACCCGGACGAAAATCTTCAGAAAATAACCAAAATGTGCACACTCGGCACGTCAACAATATACAGAAAGTTACGCGGTAAAAACTGAGCCAATCAACAGATACGGACAAAAATCATTAACGAAAACGAAATCCGGACAGAATATACCGCCAAACACGACGGTTCTGAAAATTGAGAAAGGCGGAATGTGCCTTACCTCGAGCACAGCAATTTCCTCAACAGCCACTTCGGACGAAAACGGCTCCGCGTCGTCCGAAAATCCGCTTTTCCACTTTTTCCTTCGTTTTTCTCTCTCCTCAGCTTTTTCTCTCTCTTCAAAATATCTCATTTCTATATATATCCAAACTGATCGTCCTGGACGATCGAGCTTCGTACCGGACGATCCATGAAGAGAGGAATTTCGTCCAGACGAAAAATGACATATCGTCCCTGGCGAAGGGTTCACGGGAGAATTTTTGTCCAGACGATCCTGATTTCGTCCAGACGAACCATACAGCCAAAACTGATTTTCTGCACAACCTGTACCGATCGTCCCGGACGATCCAACTTCGTCCCGGACGAACCTGGAGCAAAAACTGATATTACATATTGTCCTTCTGACTTCTGTCGGCCGCTGACTAGATCCCTCATACTACCGTCGCTTGGCTATAGTCCTTCCAATCTCGATCACCCGCCGACTATTATCCCTCTTGACTTAGTCGCTTGCCTAACTAAGATCATTCCGACCTCCATTTTCCAGGATGCAACAACTATCAAATTGAAAAAAAAAAATATGATAAATCTCAAAGTCATTGAAATGTAAATTAAATTTAAAATTACAAACTTTTAAGAAATTGGACATTGATTCTAATTTAATCAAATAAGCCCTCTAAGATTTCTTTTTTTTTCTTTTTCATTCCTTCCTAATCAATTCATGTTGTTAGGTGTCATGTTGCAATATATTTATATATTTTTAATATAAAAACCTAGTCAAGGTTCTAGCAAAAATATTTTTTTTTTAACTAACAAAGTTAAATAACACAATAAAAACAAAAGGCTAAATAAAGATATCAGAACTATGGCAACAATAGTATTTGTTTAATATTGTTAAAAAAAAAAACCTTAGAAAATTTAAATTTTCAATGGAGTCATATTCATTATATTTAAATCCTTCATGATAGAAAGATGGACTAATTAATTAAACATTAAGTAGTATTATAAACTTTACTTCTAATTGCATATGAATTATTTTGCCCAATTTTTATTTGCATAATTATCATTAAAATTAATTTTTTTAATTCTTCTTTAGTATTATCATTATTATTATCATTATCATTAGCTTAATCCTAACAGTTTATGGCCAGCTTTATGAATCGTTATTATCTATTCATTATCGATGTATCATGTGTGACGAGTTAAACTAACCCATTTCACCAAAAAATTTGATAACTTTTATCCATTTTTTCCCCTTTTGTCGATAAGTTTTAGCACATTTCTATCAATTATTCATAAAATTAATTTTACCTTTTCATCTTATATTGAAATCTTCTATTTAATTATTGTGCATGCAAAACTACAAAGTCAATTTTCTAATAAATTATATTCAATGTATATTATTCCTCCTCTTCTTTAAATATAATTTATTTTTTAATTAATCCTTTTGATTTTTGCTACACATTCATCTAAATATTCACATTTTTTAATTAATATTACTTTTAAAATTATCATAATATTCTTTCATCCAATAACTATTTTTTTAATTTTCATCATATATTATATATTAACTATAATAATTATATCCCCATCTATATTTTAATGCAAGTGTAGAATAGATTCTTATTTAAATGTTTATTTTAGTACATGATAATAATGATTCATTAAAAAAACAAATAAAATAACCCTAAAGAGCTAAGAGAGCACCAAGCTGAAGGGAACAAGCTTGGAAGACATGGTGCAATCGTGCCAACATAACAGCTAAACAAACATGTAAAGAAGTTGATCCAATTACTTGACAAGACATGATTAAATAATAAAATAAATTATAAAGGGAATCATTCAAAGGTACACGCGGTCATCAAATCGTTCGGAGACGAATTAGGATGCGCTGCATCATCTGGTACGCATCACCGGTACACAACAGAATAGTGATATGCCGCGTCCTGATTTGCATCTGGGCGTCGTCCGGTTACCGCACGTAATAATTTCTTCATCCAAAGGATAAGATGGTAAGTGGATTAACAAAGAATTCTTCAGAATAAATTGTTTACATATATGAAGAAAAAGATTGATCTTTGATTTATTGGTTGGGTACTTAGAGTATTAATTAAGAGGTTTTCTAATTGGATTTTATGTATATGATGTATGTGTGAGTTCAAAAGGTGAAGGGGCACGCGATAGAGATGAAATTAATTAAGATTAGATTAAGACTTTGTTTGAGACTGCTTTCTTACTGTTTTTTAAAATAAGTTTTTCAGCATAAAAATTATTATTTTTATAATAAAAAGTTATTTTTAAGAAATAGTAACATAGCAGTCCCAAACAAAACCTGAGACAATTATAATAAAAAAAATTAAGTCATAATCCAACTAAGTAATCATATTGTCCAAATAATAAAAAAAAAACTCGGACAAATTAATATATTGTAATGAGGGTAAAGATGTAAGAATTGCAAGAAGGCAGAGACCAAGAGGAAACAAAAATATCTACAAATCTACCTCCAGTTGTCAAATTAGAACTTGTTGAAGCTAAGGAAAAAAAAAAAAAAAGAATATGTAGTTATCATAATATCAAGTCAAATCATAAAAAAAAAAAGTCAAATCATAAAAAAACATAAGCAATGGGCAGAAAGAATAAACCAGCTTATCAAAAAGTCATTTTAACCGAAAATAATCATATTATAATTTATAAAAGCAAAACAAACATTTCTACCTTATAAAAATAGAGAGAAATCTTCCAATGCCATGACACAATCCAATAGGAGCAACAAATAAAAAGAAGAAAATAAAAAAATAAAAATCAAATTAGTTTAAAAATTAAAATAAGGCTACATACAACTAACATAGTGGCACTAAGGTTTTGTTTGAGGCGGCTTTCTTGATACTTAAAGTAAGTATAAAAATTATAATTTTTGTCCTAAAAAGCTACTTTAATAAGCAGTAAGAAAGCTCTCCCAAACGAAGCCTAAAGCTAAAAATAAAATGAGCAAAAAACTAGGGGTCTCAATAGTTGGTACAACACGAAAGCCCGACACGAACCCGACCCGAAAATTATGGGTTAGGGTCAACCTATTTATCAAACGGGTTGGTTCGGGTTCAGAAAACCGATCCGTTTCAAAAAACTAGTCGGGTTCGAGTTGACTTGGAAACCCGAGCTTGACTTGGACCAACCCAAAACAATTATCACTTGCACACTGAACTCGTGACTCATGAGCCAACCAGGCCTGAAGGTCCTTACGTCCGCTTCTCTTGCCATCTCGTGGCCTTATCGACCACCATCCTGCTGCCCCACCTACCGTCGTTCCTTGCCTCAGCCGTCCCTCCGAGTCTCCGACGACATTTCTTCCTGGGCTAAACCCCAGGGGCTAGGCTCTTCCCGTCGACTGCCGTCCCTCCGAGTCTCCGACTGCCTCGCTGGCTCTCCATGCCGCCTTGCTAGCTCTGCCGACTTCGCTCGAGTCTTCTCTTAGTGACAAAAGACAGTACGCGGTATGTCTAACCCGCTTAGTCACTCACGTCGAGACTCCCACAGTCAAATTTTGTGTCGGTCTGGTCAACTCAAAAACCGGATGAGTTGGGTTCAGGTTGGAAAAATTGACCCGTTTCAAAAAATGTGTTGGGTTCGGGTCGCGTCAAACAATAGCGAGTCAATTGTGTCGGCTTTGTCCCAAACCCGTCCCGTAACCCAATTTTGACACCCCTATCAAAAACATTGCTTTTAGATGATGATAAGTGTTGACATATATTGGCAATAGTGTTTCTCAAGTGATTCCTTTGATATATTTTACATCATAAATACAATTTATTGTTTGTATAATGGTGGAGGAGCTAAAAATACTATCAAAATTGGGTATGTCATTATATTCCTTCAAGATATTATAATGAGAGACAAAATTGTAAGAAAGTAATCTTTACTTCAAAATTTATTCAAACATGCACATTATAGTACTTATATGCTTATATTTCATTCCATATAGTTTGATTAATAAAATATATTTAATTTGTCTGCTAAACCACTCCCATATTTCCAAAGGTCTGAACTCATTATTAAAGTTATTCATAGTAGTTGAACAATCTATTTGAAATATATTAATTTCTACTTAATAACAACATTTTTCCTGATTTTTTTTTTAGTTTTTTTAATAAAAAATGATAAAAATCTATATTAGAGATGCCTAACATAATCACACTTCAATTGGTAATGACAATGAAATTTCATGTATATATATATTATCCCTTTCATTTCAATTATGCAAATGTCTGAACTCATTTTTGACCTAACAAGAAATCAAAATTGAGCTTTAACTGCATCATGAACCTCAAGTTAGCCTAACTTAACTCAGCTTGGCCATCCCTGCAAGCTGAAGTAGGATAAGAATAACCCTAATTAACTGAAGTCAACTAATAATCTTGTCGTCCTCATTCTCTTTTGACTTTTTGTCTGCTTGTTGTTGGTTTTGGGTGTGGTTCTGTAGGGGCTTTTGGATTGTTGGTTGTGTTGTTTGGCTAATGCTTATTGATATCTTGCTTTGCCTTGTTGTTGCTCTCTCTTATCTTTTTGCTTGTAGTTGGCGTGTACCAGTTCGTGTGGCCCTTCTTCTGACTATGATCCTTTTTGCTGCTTCTTTGAGCTGGTTGTTCTCCTAAACTTGCTTTCCTTGTGTTTGCCATTCTTATATATTGTAATATATAGAATCATTGGCTCGTAGGTTTTACTTCAAAGACTGTATTTTCATAGAGTTTTTGGTTCTTTAAGGACGTGCAGTTTTCCTGTTTAATTAATGTGTAGACCATGTTGTGAGTTTTACACAAACAACAAACAACACAAAAAAGAAAATTTACATACATACCACTTTATAACATTCTATTTACATATCTAACTCCCAAAACTTTAATATTACATGCATACCACCTTTTATTATTTTAATATCAAATATACCACTTATATTTCTTTCTTATCACTCATAAATTTCATTTCTACCACTCATATTTGATAAGAAAATGAACTATGAGTGGTATGTATAAAATATTAAAGTTTTAAGTATTAAATATATAAATAGAATAATATAAGATGGTTTGTATGTAAATCTCCAAAAAAAAAAAAAAAAAAATTGGAATGAAACAAAGCCTTACTATACATCCCTCCAAATTAATCTAACCTAAGCTGAATCTGTTAAAAGTCGCCAAATGTCTGCCTTCAATTCCAAATTCAGCAAATGATTTGGCTGTCTTTTGATGCCAGAAACATTCAAACCAAATATATGAGAAGGCTCAAACAAATTGTCACAATTTAAATACAAATAAATTTTATTTTTCTTTTCATGACTTTGTTATGTGTATTTTATAAGTAGAATGAAATAAGCCCCTTAGTATTAAGCAACCCATCGCTTACTTTGTCACCACTTCTGTCTTTAGTTCATAATATAGCTTATATAAATGCCATTACATTCCCACAACCTCTCCCCGTCAATGCTGCAGAGAGCCAGCTCGGCTTGTCATCTAGCTCTTGATTTAGTTCAAAATTTATTATTATTTTTGGAGAAAAAATATTATATATATAATTTTTTTTAATGCTTTTTAAAACTGTTTTTTATAATTCATTTGGAATAGTTATAATTTTTTATAGTAGTGATTATAAAATTATTGTGGAGAAAATAATTTTTTTTAAAGATGACATAAAAAATAATTTTCTATTACAAATTTTTTAAAAATTATGAAAAATTAGTAGTCAAATAAAAATTTTGGCTACGATCTAGAAAATAAAACAGTAAAATAACTGATACTCCATGTAAAAATTATCTTGATCGGACGCGAATCTCGAGGCAAAAAGCTAGTTGGAAACTTCAAAATTTAATTTCGGGAGCATCCGAACTCCGATTTCAGCGAGCGTACAATCAAACTGAGCGTCTCAGAAATACGAACCCAACGACACCAAGATCAACCCAATCCGAGCCCAAATGAGTCCAAATCAAGAGCTAAAAGTGCTGTCGGAAGGTTCAAACAGCAATTTGAGTTACCAAACGGTCTCCAATTTTTACGACCTTATATTCGAATCGAACGGCTCGACGAGACGAATCCAACGAGCCCAAGATCGCTGAATTCTGACATCATTAAGGCCTCCAAATGGCCAACGAACGGTGCACGATCGTAGGATTCAACATCGACCGTCCATTTGACCACTCCCTATTCGCCCTTGATCTCACGCCTATTTATAGGCCATGCCACTCCAAAAAATCTATAAATAGAGCCCTCATTCTTCACAAGAGGGGATCCAAGCAAGAGAGAGAAGAAGAGAAGAGAAGGAAGAAGAGAAGGAAGGAGTTCCTCCTCGACAGCCGCCGCCGGACCACAGCCTGACCATCGCAGAACCTCGTTGGACCACCGCCGGACCACCGCAGGAATCTCATCGGACCACCGCCGGACCACCGCAGGAACCTCGCCGGACCACCACAGAACCTCGCCGGACCACCACCTTAAGGCCCGACGTTCAATCCCTACATCCTGCCGAAGACCCGACGTCTTGTTCAAGGCCTGACACTCAGTCCCTACGTTCTGATGAAGACCCGACGTCCTACTCAAGGCCCGACACTCAGTCCCTACGATCTGCCGAAGACCCGACATCCTACTCAGGGCCCGACGTTCAGCCCCTACGTCCTGCCGAGGACCCGACGTCCTGTTGAAGGCTCGACACTCGGTCCTTACGTCCTGCCGAAGACCCGACGTCCTACTCAGGACCCGACATCCTGTTCAAGGCCCGACACTCGGTCCTTACGTCCTGTTCAAGGCCCGACACTCGGTCCCTACATCCTGCCGAAGACCCGACGTCCTACTCAGGACCCGACATCCTGTTCAAGGCCCGACACTCGGTCCTTACATCCTGCCGAAGACCCGACTTCTTACTTAAGTAACTGATTGTAATCTGATCACCCTTGGAGGTGATTCAGTCCTTTGTAATTAACTCAAAGTCTAGTGGATTCATTTCAACTGGGCTAGGCCCCGTGGTTTTTTCCCTTTCTAAGGGTTTTCCACGTAAAAAATCTTGCTTTCTCTGTGTGTGAGCTAGTTATCCGTACAACGCTAAGACGTAGAATTAAATCTCTATCACCGCGTATTTTCTAGCCCGCAACAGATTGGCGCCGTCTGTGGGAAAGCCAATCCCACTACACTAAGGAATCCTCCAATGGTCAACAGGCGTAGCCATCGCAGCATGGGAACCTCCCGCTCTAATTCACACCAATCCAGGAATCAGTCCCTGAATCAAGGACGATAGGCATCTGCCTCCTTTCACCCCGGTAACAGACACCCTGCAGGAGAAGGAACTTCAGGGCCGTCCCTAGAAGAACGTATCAGAAAAATGGAGGAATCTCAGAATGAGATCCTTCAGCTCTTAAGGGGAGCTCAGGACCAGCGCCGGTACCCCAAGAAGATACTCTTCTCCCTCAAGATCAGCCAGGATTCGAAGACATTCATCATGTCGAAGTCCCCCTTCCTCCGCCAAGGATGTGCCCTCCTACACGTCCAGAGAATGAGCTTGCTGATACAGCAAGCTCTACCCATCCTTCGCGCACAGGCCACCGGCAGCATATGCCGCCGGACGTCCCCTAGGACTTGGACCAACAACACGTCACTGAACTCCCCCGTAATACTCTACGACATGAGTTACCGAGAACAGTTCCCCACAGGGGGTATCAGGCAGTCCCTTCACCAACGGGACATTCAGGAGTCATCACCTTTCATCGAAGCTATCCTCCGATACCCCGTTCCGGCAAGATTCAAACTCCCGAATATTGATTCGTATGATGGAACTTCAGACCCCTACGAGCATATCGACCACTACCGCACTATTATGCATATCCAGCAGGCCCCGGACGCTTTGCTCTGTCAAGTTTTTCCTGCCACCCTTAAAGGACAAGCCAGGACATGGTTATACTCACTGCCTGCCCGATCCATCCCGATATTCGTTAAATTGGCCAAATTGTTCGTCGAACAGTTTGTCGCCAACCGAAGGATGATTAAAGATTCCTCCCACCTTTCAGGGATACGTCAGAATGAGGGTGAATCCCTTAAAGAATACTTCCAAAGGTTTTCTACGGAAGCCCGACAAATTCCAGGGGTAAATCCCGAATTGCTTAGAGGTGTATTTCTTGGAGGACTCCGCCCATGCCCCTTCTACTCAGCACTCTTGCGAGATACAGTCCATTCATATGCGGATCTAATCCATCGAGTAGAGGCTCAAACCTCCGCCGATGCTGCCATCAATGCTCATAGAAAGCAATTTGAGCAGACGATCGGGAAGCGTAAATATCCCCCAGGGACGGAGAATCCCCCCTCACAAAGAAAGAAGCAAGGAAACTAGAATTTTTCTCCTCGACCCTCACAATCGCGACGAGAACCTCGCCAAGAAAAGGAGTACACACCACTCAATACATCCCAAGCAAATGTATTAATGGCCATCCGGAATTAGGAGAACGTGAAATGACCACACCCTTTGAAGCCCAACGTCGGAAACCAGGAGCAATATTGCCACTTCCACCGTAACCGTGGGCACACTACTGAAGCATGTTGGCAACTCAAGGAAGAAGTTGAGAGACTGATCCGACAAGAATATCTCTGACAATTCATCAAGAATGCACCAGCTCGAGATGAAGTTGGTCCGACAGGGGGGCAGAATCAACAACAAAGGCAGTCGATAAATAATCGCCAAATAGTGGGGGAAATTGGAACCATTGCTGGGGGCCTACCAACAGCTTGCCGAGTTTTAATTGCGTAGAGCACAGTAGTGCTGCTTGTTTTAAGTATCATATGTCTTTAGTATTATATGACTTCATTACTGTCTGTCTTTAATTTTGAATGTTGTTTGTGGTGTTTGTAGCATCTCCCTCCCTAAGCTGTCTTAGGGAGCTATGTTTTTGCTTAATGCAGTAAGACTTTGTTTCTTTATCTTTTTCGAGTAAAATTGTATTGATAAATTCGCAAAAACTATGAACGTTAATATTCTTGATTCGAGCAAATACATAATCATTATTATAGCTCAGTCAACAGATGATCAATCCTTGGTGGATTCTCCCGACCTCTTCCACACAGGTTAACGCCGTCGAGCAGGGCTCCGGCATACAACCTCGGATAGGTCTCACATCCTTGGTGGATTCTCCCGACCTCTTCCACACAGGTTAACGCCGTCGAGCAGGGCTCCGGCATACAACCTCGGAAAGGTCTCAAATCCTTGGTGGATTCTCCCGACCTCTTCCACACAGGTTAACGCTGTCGAGCAGGGCTCCGGCATACAACCTCGGAAAGATCTCAAATCCTTGGTGGATTCTCACGACCTCTTCCACACAGGTTAACGCCGTCGAGCAGGGCTCCGGCATACAACCTCGGATAGGTCTCACATCCTTTGTGGATTCTCCCGACCTCTTCCACACAGGTTAACGCCGTCGAGCAGGGCTCCGGCATACAACCTCGGAAAGGTCTCAAATCCTTGGTGGATTCTCCCGACCTCTTCCACACAGGTTAACGCCATCGAGCAGGGCTCCGGCATACAACCTCGGAAAGGTCTCACATCATTGGTGGATTCTCCCGACCTCTTCCACACAGGTTAACGTCGTCGAGCAGGGCTCCGGCATACAACCTCGGAAAGGTCTCACATCCTTGGTGGATTCTCTCGACCTCTTCAACAGTGGTTAACGTTGTCGAGCAGGGCTCCAACATACAACCTCGGAAGAGCAAAGGCTCTCGCATACAACCTCGGATAGGTCTTACATCCTTGGTTAACGTCGTCAGAATGTCGTCAATGGACTTACATCTGACTCCTCCACAATGTTAAAATTCTATCCGATTTTGAATTTCCTCCTGTCACTGAACTTTTGCCTTGCAGGGATTTCGACGGACTAATACCCGACGTCGGAATTCTTCCTGTCATCGGACTTCTACTCATCGTCGGACTTCTGCTCGTCGACGAAAAACTTCATCGGTCTTCTACCCGACAGTACTTCTACCCGACGTCAGACCTCTACTTGACATTGGACTTCTGCTCGTTAGCGGATCTCTACTCGTCGTTAGACTTTTTCTCGTCAGCGGACTTCTACTCGACGTCGGACTTCTGCCCGACAGTACTTCTCCTCGACGTCGGACTTCCGCTCGTCAGCGGACTTCTACTCGACGTCGGACTTCTACTCGTCGTCGAAAATCTTTTTCGGTCTTCTACCCGACAGTACTTTTACCCAACGTCGGACTCCTCCTTGACGTCAGACTTCTGCTCGTTAGCAGACTTCTACTCGATGTCAGACTTCTGCTCGTTAGCGGACTTCTACTCGTCGTCGGACTTCTGCTCGTCGATGAACCTTCGTCGGTCTTCTACCTGACGCTGCACCTCTACCCGACTTCGTACTTCTAACAGATGTCGGACTTCTACCAGCTAATAGACTTTCGTTGGTCTTCTACCCTACGCTGTAGGACTACCCGATGTTGAATTCCTGCCTGTCATCATACTTCTCCCCGATGCTGGAAGTTTGCCCGTCATTCCAACCTCTCTCCTTACAACAGTCTATCCGACCTCCATCGCCAACCACCAAACATCGGAACACCACAAGATCTCTCAAAAAATCGAGGAAGGCATCAATAGTAAGGACAGAGGGAGAAGAGAAGAAGGGGGAATCTCCGGACTTCCTTGCCAAGAGAGAGGCCTTAGAAAACTGAGGGAAGGCCTCAATGGAAAGGAAAGAGGGAGATGAGAAGAAAACAGAAGAAGAAGATGAGTATAGTGATTTTCTAAAGGCTTGAAGGGCCTATTTATAGTTTTTTAAGAGAGAGAAAGGAAGTTTCTAGAATTTCTAATTTTCCTAATTTTTTCAGAATTTTTTCAGAATTTTTTGGGATTTTTTATGAATTTCTTCGGCCAAAAAAGGCCAAAAAAGGTCAAAAAATTAGTTTTTCTGTGCATGTGGGGCCCATTAGGTCGGTGGGCTGAACATACCCGCCCGTTCATGCAAATGAGACGGTGGAGGAGCAGCCAGCGGGCTGCCGCGCGGGCCTAGGCGGGCCGCCGCGCCGGCCGGCAGTAAGCCCAGCAGCCCGCCACGCGGGCTGCAGCGAGGGCCGCAAGGCGCGACACGACACAGGCGGGCCGCCTCGCGAGCTGGAGAGCGGGCAGCAAGGCGTGGCCCAGGCGGGCCGCCGCGCGGGCTGCAGCGCGGGCCCGCGAGCGCGGGTCCAGGCGGTTCGGGCGGCCGAGGCGGTTCGGGTGGCCCAGGGCGAGGCCATTTTGGGCCCGATTTTCGTCCCGAAAGCTCCGATTTCAACATTTTTAGGGTCCCCGGACACGTTTTTCGACCTTCCGGACTCAATTTTGATACTTTCGGAGCTCACCGAGGCCTCTAAAGTCAAGTTTGTACAAATATTCAACTTTTGGAAAGCAAATTTTTGCGATTCAGACGGTGCAAAATTTCGGAACAGATTTTTTCGGACTTCTAGAGTTTCGACGTCCGAAAATAGGAGGGCATCTGATACGCTATGTAAAAATTATCTTGATCGGACGCGAATCTCGAGGCAAAAAGCTAGTTGGAAACTTCAAAATTTAATTTCGGGAGCATCTGAACTCCGATTTCAGCAAGCTTACAATCAAACTGAGCGTTTCGGAAATACGAACCCAACGACACCAAGATCAACCCAATCCGAGCCAAAATGAGTCTGAATCAAGGGCTAAAAGTGCTATCGGAAGGTTCAAACAGCAATTTGAGTTACCAAACGGTCTCCGATTTTTTCGACCTTATATTCGAATCGAACGGCTCAACGAGACGAATCCAACGAGCCGAAGATCGCTGAATTCTGACATCATTAAGGCCTCCAAATGGCCAATGAACTGTGCACGGTCGTAGGATGCAACATCGGCCGTCCATTTGACCACTCCCTATTCGCCCTTGATCTCACGCCTATTTACGGGCCATGCCACTCCAGAAAATCTATAAATAGAACCCTCATTCTTCACAAGAGGGGATCCAAGCAAGAGAGAGAAAAAGAGAAGAGAAGGAAGAAGAGATGGAAGGAGTTCCTCCTCGACAGCCGCCGCCAGACCACAGCCGGACCACCGCAGAACCTCGCTGGACCACTGCCGGACCACCGCAGGAATCTCGTCGGACCACCGCAGGAACCTCGCCGGACCACCACAGAACCTCGCCGGACCACCACCTTAAGGCCCGATGTTCAGTCCCTACATCCTGTCGAAGACCCGACGTCTTGTTCAAGGCCCGACACTCAGTCTCTACGTTTTACCGAAGATCCGACGTCCTACTCAAGGCTCGACACTCAGTCCCTACGTTCTGCCGAAGACCCGACGTCCTACTCAGGGCCCGACGTTCAGCCCCTACGTCCTGCCGAGGACCCGACGTCCTGTTCAAGGCTCAACACTCGGTCCTTACGTCCTGTCGAAGACCCGACGTCCTACTCAGGACCCGACATCCTGTTCAAGGCCTGACACTCGGTCCTTACGTCCTGTTCAAGGCCCGACACTCGGTCCCTACATCTTGCCGAAGACCCGACGTCCTACTCAAGACCCGACATCCTGTTCAAGGCCCGACACTCGGTCCTTACATCCTGCCGAAGACCCGACGTCTTAGTTAAGTAACTGATTGTAATCTGATCACCCTTGGAGGTGATTCAGTCATTTGTAACCAACTCAAAGTCTAGTGGATTTATTTCAACTGGGCTAGGCCCCGTGGTTTTTTCCCTTTCTAAGAGTTTTAATACAAAATTTTAAATTTTTATTAAAAAACTAATTTAAGAAACAGTAAGAAAATCCTAAGAATTAAAATCTTAGTTACTTATAAAAACTTTTAAAAATCAAAGTATTAAACTAAAAAGAGTTGCATGCTAAAAAAAAAATATTCCAAATGCTATATAAAATAATGAAGAACAGATGAAGCCAGGTTGTCCCTGCCATTTGGTTCCCGACCATTAAATAATGTGGGCCCGACAACAAGGACATTTTCGAGGACCAAATGTCCCATCCTTAGTAGAATGCTCTCTCCCCCACCCACTTCACCAGCATTAAGAGTCCGCCTACCTTATTTGAACACTCACAAAAAGTCAGAATATTATATATATATATATATATATATATTTTTTTTGGGAAAAGTAGGGCAAAGCCCAAATATTATATATATTTAAATAATTTAAAATTACAAATAATATATTATGAAAGTTATAACTTATAAGAGAATAAGTATTCATTTTAATGCATTTATATTATAGTATAAGAATTTCAATAATTAAAATCAAAATTAATTTCATTTCTTTTTTCTATTATTATGTGCCTTTCAAATTACTCAAAAAAATAATAACATTAAAGTTATGAGTTAGTCTACTATTATAGTTTGATTATTCAAAATAAGAAATTTCCAATCAATAATTTTGATACGGCATCACAAAATTAGCTTGATCGGGCACGAATCTCGAGGCAAAAGCTAATTGGAAACTTCAAAAATTAATTTCGAGAGCACCCGAACTCCGATTTCAGCAAGCTTATAGTCGAACTGAGCGTCTCGGAAATACGAACTCAACGACACCAAATTCAACCCAATCCGAGCCCAAATGGGTCCGAATCATGGACCCGAAGCGCTATTGAAAGGTTCAAACCGCAATTTGAGTTACCAAACGATCTATGATTTTAACGAACTTATACTCGAATCGAACGGCTCGACGAGACGAGTCCAACGAGCCCAAGATCACAGAATTCCAACATCACTAAGGCCTTCAAATGTCCAACGAACGGTGTACGATCGTAGGATTCAATATCGGCCGTCCATTTAACCACTCCCTATTCGCCCCTGATCTCACGCCTATTTACGGGCCATGCCACTCCATAAAATCTATAAATAGAGCCCTCATTTCTCATAAAGGGGGATCCAAGCAAGAGAGAGAAGAATAGAAGAGAAGGAAGAAGCTCCTCCTCGATGGCTGCCGGACCACCACCGGACCACCACAGAAGTCCCGCCGGACCACCGCAGGAACCTCGCCGGACCACCACAGAAGCCTCGTCGGAGTTTCATTGCACCACTACCTTAAGGTCCGACATTCAGTCCCTACGTCTTGTTGAAGACCCGACGTCCTGCTTAAGGCCCGACGTTCAGTCCCTACGTCCTGCTGAAGACTCGACGTCCCGCTTAAGGCCCGACGTTCAGTCCCTACGTCCTGCTGAAGACTCGACGTCCCGCTTAAGGCCCGACGTTCAGTCCCTACGTCCTGCTGAAGACTCGACGTCCCGCTTAAGGCCCGATGTTCAGTCCCTACGTCCCGCTGAAGACCCGACGTCCTGCTTAAGGCCCGACGTTCAGACCCGACGTCCTACCAAAGGCTAGACCATCAACACCCGATCTTCCAAGTGAAATTGGGTCTAACACCTGACTCCTTGTCTCCTACCGCCTACAGTCCTTCTGACCTCTGTCGCCTACTACGGTTCGTCCGACCAACATCACTAGACAACGAACTTTCAGACCCAGTTTTCTATCGACTACGGTCCTTCAGGCCTTCGTCGTCTAATATGGTCCTTCTGACCTCCATCAACAAACAACAGTCTTTTTGACCCGGTCTCCTGCTGACTACGATCCTTCAGGCCAAACAAACATGTATATGTAACTCCTACCATGTAATGCAATCTATATGATGTACATTTGCTACATCAATCCAAGGCCTTCTCCCAAGGAAGGGCCTCATTTGTAATAGACTGCAAATACTAGTGGATTCATTCGAACTAGGCCAGGCCCCGTGGTTTTTCCCCCTTTTTAGGGGTTTTCCACGTAAAAACTTTGGTGTCTCTTATGAATGCTACACCCTCTCACTTATCTGCTTGTGTGCTGGATCTTCGTACAATGCTAAGACGTTAAACTAAATATTTCTCTACCGTCGCGAATACTCCAGGACGCAACAAATTTTATGATTTTATGTCTCATGGAAAGTATTTCAAGGTGAGCTCTTATAAATAGTTGTTAGAAAACTAGATTTATTTATGTGGAAATGTCTACTTAAAATAGTGTTATAAGTAGGTAAGAAATTAAACAAATCACAAAGATTATCTAGTTAAGGAAAAATAATTATCTAAATTTGTAAGAGACTAGAAATAAATTAATTTTCTGAAATTATTTGATTTGATGAAAATAAATTTTGTGTGATATTATATGATATGAAATATTTATTAAGTTTTAATAGATAACATGAAATTTAATACACATGTTTTAAAGTTATGTAAGATTTTTGAAGTTCGGATAGAATAAATTATATGATTTAACAAAATAAGTTCATAAATAATTTCACCAAAAATTATTTTAAATGATTAGAAGAACAAAGAGGATTTGGTTTGCTAGAAAGGGATGGCTTTAAGTAGGAAGTTTTGACTAATTGGGGAGGCTCAAAGTAATCATTATCTTATAGGGTGGTTTAGGTTTGGCTTGATGTTGTATGAGCTTCTTCTTCTGTATTTATATCAAATTTTAATTGGCTCAAAATTAGAATGATTGAAACAAGTTTTTGATTTGATGTGATTGATAATGTCAAAATGCACTTACTCATGAAGTGAGAAGTGATATAGTAGTTTCTCCGTCAACTTGAAGATAAATGAGTGATTGATAGTGAAATTCTAAGTATAAGAATATATAGGTGTGTACATTTGGCCCGTTTGGGCCAAATTGTATAAATATAATTATGTGTTGTCTCTTTTTTCATCTCTTTTTTTTTTATTGCTTTAATAATGCTTTTATTTAGTTTATATAAAATATTTCATGAAAATTTTTAATAGCTGGATTTACAACCTTCTCATATTTCTTAGGTATTTAATATAAATATATTTTCCAAAAACCCTAAATTATGAACTACAAACCTTCCTGGATCGGAGTTATTTTTGCTAATCTGTCATTCAAACTTTGATCCATTATTTTTATTAGACTTGTGATTTAAAGTTTTATAAGATAGTATATATTGTTTGCTCATTAAAAATAATATTTTAGATCATCATCATTGATCATGTATGTTTCTTGTGCTCCAAGGGTCAGTAGAGCTGGCCCATAAGTGACATCGTTTAGTCAATTTTAGGTCATGGCATAGCATGATTTGGTATGTTTTCAATTGATATGAATTAGGAATATTTTGATATATTTTATTTAATGTTAATATCATTTTTTAAATTAATAAATACATCTAAAATTTACTCATTTAGGCCATTTTGAACCTGAAATTTTAAGGAGATTTATGGAGCAATGACCACTATTTTTAGAACTTTTTTAAACTACAAGTGCATACCCATCCACCACCCCAATAATGACCTGAAAATATAAAAATTGTTAAAAATTTTAAAATCGAATTGAACTAGAGCGCTTCAATGTTGTGTTGGTGAGTGTTGCGGCACTAAAAATTGCTATTGCAGCGTTTGCATCTCTATTCTTATGTTACTCTAAATTAGACATGCAACAATATGATGCTAGGTTACCAACATTATTTTTTAATATATTTTATTATAAATATCCTTGCGCCGTCTCCCTCACACTCACTCTCGCTTGTGCTGGCCGAGAAGAAACTGAAGGAGAAGGTGGAGAAGAGGAGAGAGATGAAGAGAGAGGAGGGCCTTTTGATGATTTTCATTCGTCGTTTCTATTATAGAAATTATTTTATTCATTATAAGTAACTATCTTCTTACTTCTATTTTCAATGATTTTAATTTCTACAAATTTCTTTCTCATAATATGCTAAAATTGTATTATCTCCTTATTTCGTATGCTTTCAATGCATACCTTTTGATATATTATAGATTTAATCATTTTGAATAATTTGATATAATTTTATTGCATTTTTATTAAAAAGGCATACTGAAAACATGCTAAAATGTTTTACTGTGATTGACATGATAATATTGAAATGTAATATGCGTTGAAATGTTGGGAAGGATTGATATGTAGTTTTTTTTTTTTTTTTTTTTTTTTTTTTTTTTTTTTTTTTTTTTTACATCCAAATAAAAATAAACGGATACAAGTCCTTAAAGGATCGACAGCTCAACTAAAAAAAAACATTTCCCAAAAGAGCCTATGATCCTACTAAAAAAAGAAAACAATCAATAAAAAGAAGAGTCGAACAACCAATAAAAGCTACAAGGCAACACAAAAAGGTACAAATACAACCTCATTTCTTTTTGGGCTTCCTCTTCATACGTTTAGCATTCTTATTGCTAAAGTCAGCGTCACTAATTTGAAAGCTACTCAAGTCGAAATTATCTCGAGAAGCCAAATCATCCTCATTGAAACTTTCATCATCTGCTGAATTTTCATCATGTAGCCAATCACCATGTAACACCTCACTATCCCTAGATAGATGAGAAAGCATCATATCCCTAGGAACAATAGTTATAGGAACAGTAAATAACGGATCATCAAAACTTTTAGACAAAGGATCGTCACCATCAGAAAGTGGCCAAGTAACCATAGTACCAGACCGAAAACCACCCACAGGTGAAGCAGCTCCATCATCACCAACATCATGCTGTTGCACCACCCCAGCAACATCCGGCAAATCAGAACAGGCCGAAGAGGCAACACCAATCTTCCCCAACGGACTCAAAGAAAAGGGCTCAACCACTTTCTCATTTATCACACCGGGCGTACAAACAGGAAGCAAAGTATTCGACGGTGTAGCATTATGACTAACCTCCACGGCCAAAATCACATTATCACTTACCACTATATCACCCATACTAGGATCAATAGCCACATCCGGAGCCAGTTGGGTAACACCACCCAATTTATCAAAAGAAACCAACATATTATCAGAAGACCCCACAAGATCGGAATCGGCCAATGCAACACCTGGAGAAGGATCCAGATTGCCCACCAGCTTCCCTACCGAATCAAGAAAGACATAATCATGGGAGCTCATATTACCACACCCCTCATTATCATTAGTTACAACATTCAAAACTTGAGGCACAACAACTTCCGGTACAAGAGGCGGGATGATAGGAGCAACCACCTTCCTCAATAAAGGATGCAATTTAACACAATCAGAGTTTATGTGACCCACCACTTTGCAATGAGAACAAAAACTAGGCAAACCTTCCATAACAACCTTTTGAATATAACCCAAATTATCAGGACCAAGCCAAACTGATTCGGGATGAGATTTAGAAATATCAATTTCCACCAAAATGCGCGCCACTGAAGGACGAGAACCCACCGCCGTGGCATTATCTGATTGATTGAGAGCCGTCCAAAGATAGAACCTAAGCCGAAGAGAATGCGCGAGAGAGAAAAGATGGGGCCGAAGTTTAGGAAAAGAAAGCCACACGGGTACGATAGGGGATTCTTCCGACAAGTCGAGATAAGGGGTCCATTTTATAATCTTCATAAAGCACCCAAACACAAAGTAGGATCTATGAGCAAAAATTCTCCCATAATCGAGATCATTGGCAAGCTTGATCAAGACGTTATTTGGATTCAAAAAACAGTGACTGAGAACTCGCCAGAAAGTTTGAGGTTGAAAAAAAAAATTTTCTAATGGCATCAAGCACCGGCCGACGAAGCGGAAACTTTCCCAACCAACGCATATTCAAAAGGCTTAGCAAGATGAAGCACCTCACTCTCAGAAATCCATAGCGCTGGCAAACCCCTTAATGTAGTAATTTTTAGGTCAGGGAATTCATCGACGGCATTCGAAGGAGCTAAAACCTCATTGAATGATTTCGAATGATTCTTACCAGCGAGAAAACCCGGATCAGAACGTTTAAAGGAAGACGACATCACCGAAAAATTAACGCAAAAAGTAGAGAAAAAAAGAGGCAAAAAATAGTAGCAAAACCCACAAGAGAGAAGAACTTCCCTCGGAAGCAGGCGAAACGGAGGGACACTCGGCCAGCGAGCAGAGCACAAAGGCGAGGGCACCACCGCGAGACCCGTCCGCGGGAAAAAGCAGCTCCAGCGACGGCCGAAGGAGCGCAAGGGCGGAGCCCTAGCGGCGGAAGCAGCGCGATGGGAAAAGCATCTGGGAAGGATTGATATGTAGTGAATATGATATTGATCTGATTAAAAGGATGTACTGTAATGATGCTGCTCTTATAGAAAATGATATACTCATTGATATCAGATAACTGATATGATATCTCATTTGATATCCTCAAGATTCATGTGATCCACTAGCGAAAGTCTGTGGATGGGAGTCTTAAGGAGCTAAAAATTGATTTGGAATTAAAAAGAGTCGGTGTGACTAATTCATGTGATTTAAATGAAGTTATTAGAAGTTCATTGATTGGGAGTCGTAAGAGTCGATTGACCATGAATCATAAGGGCAAGAGCAAGATCAAGATACCCTCATCTGAATGTCTAATAGATTACTGATTATTGATCGAGCAGTCATTATTATTACTGATAATATAGCTTACATTGTTACTGATACTAATACTAACACTATAGTGATGTTATTTTACAATCAATATTATTACTGTTGCTGAGATTATTCACTGTTATTAATATTGTGACTAACACTAACACTTATTCTTGTTAACCAGTTCGAATATATATTGATGCACATATTTCATTATAAAGTTTTAAGCATATTGTTTCTCTTTTCATTGAATTGATTTCAGTTGTAAAATTTTAATTATTGTTAGGCTTTTATGCTCATTATGTGACTTTATATATTTTTAAGAAAGGATAATGACCCTGTGATTTGAGACTCCGAACAACATGTTTAATTTTTTTTTTTTTTTTTTTTTTGCACTTGTAGTTCATTTTATAGTTATGATGCATTTATAGTGATGTAGTTACTCATTTATATCATGACTATTATATATATAATATTTTTGAGTTTGTAATAATTATACATTTTGATGAATATAAATGTAATTATGTTTCTTTTTGTTGTATATATGAAATGTAAAATAACTGGCTTAAAGAAAAAGTAAGATAATTCCACTTCTTCTAATATAGATCCCCCCCCCCCCCAGGTTTTACCTTTTTTTTTTTTTTTTTTCATTTGAGAAGTGAATTAACCTTTTCATTCTTAGAAGCCTATCTAACCTTTCAATATCACTTTACAACCAATATGATGTATTATTTTCATTTCTAGATAAGGATCACATTGACCACCCTTAATGGCTTCTCCAAGCTTTTAATGTTGCATCATTTATTGCTTCTTGATTGTGCTATATTCACCTTTAGGGGCAGGGGCGGATCCAGCTTCTTTTTTTAGGGTGGGCAAAAATTTTTTTTTTGTGGGGATGGGCAAAGATGCTTATGATTGATTAAATGAGGGCCAAAAAAATTTTTTGAGAGGGGGCAAAATACCCAAAATATTTCAAAATATCTCACTAAAATTAAAAAAAAAAATTTTTTTTTTGAGGGGGGGGGGAACAAATGCCCCTCAACTAAATGGGGATCCGCCCATGTTTAGGGGAGAGTTATAATGACATCCTTAGCTCTTATATGAACTCTCAATATCAATTCATATATTGCCCTAAGATTATATCACTCTGATCACCTTTAGTAGACCATCTCTATCATCCTAGTTATCATCACAACCTTTCAATATCGACTCGTTTTCTACGCCAAGGCCATATATACTAACCCCACCTCCAATTGTAGGATTGTCTTTGCCATTCTCATTGGCCTTGCCAACCTCTTAAGCCTATCTCATTCATCACGTCTATCATAATCCAACCAAATGTCATATCATAATAGGTTATAGAAGGTTAAATGTGAAAAAAAAGATTTTATGGAAGATCTATTTGAACAAAATTTTCTTATCATAAAAAGTATATAATAAAGAGACAAAACAGAAGTCATCATATATAACTAATTTACACCCAAAATATTTATAAATAATAATTATGACACTTTAATAATTTCAGCGTGAAAAACATGATCATAAGAGAATCAATCCACATACACCAAAAAGTGAGAGATAAAGATTTTTTTTTGAACTATTTGAAAGGAATTTTTTTAATCATCCAAAATTTATAATAAATAACCATTAAATTATCTTAGTATTGAAATAAAGCTGAATTCATGTCATAATTATTTACACCTATAATATTTATAAATAATAATCATCAGTAATTTTAACAACATATATTAAACACATTATTATAAAATAATCAATCTGTAAACACAAAAAATACCTCTTTAAATGCAACAGGGGAGAGCAAACAATCCATTAGCTTACATCAACCTATCATTATATTCAATGCATAGAAATAAAATAATATCTACGCTAACAATAAATTTGGAAATCTTCTATTCGTTTTAATATCATAATTATCATTTTATTCAATCTGAAACAATTTATTCAAACATTTTTAATTTATTTGATTTTCTCTCAACTAATTTTAAAATTATTTAAATTTCATATTGCCCCTTAGTTTATTAATTTCATAGAGCTTGATAATGTTTATATTACATTGAAATCTTTCATATATAAAATTTAACTCAATGTCTCAAAGTACAAGATTGATTCACCTCTAAGAGAAAATTCCATCCTAATAATAATTCTTTCAATATTATTTTTATTTATACCATCTCTTATATCTTAAGGAGCACCATAAAATCATAGTTACTTTTTTTTTTAATTTTAAAATAAAAATATTGAATTTAATATTGATATGTATAAATATATTTATTTATTAATTCAAATTTTAAAGGCGAGTGATAAAAAAAATCAGAAAAAATCTCACTATAGTCCCCCACACTATTCATGTATGACCAATTTAATTCCAGAGTATATCACATTATCCCGATTTAGTCCTTCGACTATACAAAATTGAACAAAAGAGTCACTCATATTATAATTGTTATTTGAAATTGAGCACAATTTTATCCCAAAAAGATAATTTTTTAATCAATTTTGTATAGTCGAGAAACTAAAATTTTGTTTGGAACAATCTTACTATCTGATGTGCCAGTTACTTATTACAAATTTTTTTTAAATTAAAAAATTTTATATTAGAAATTTGCTTCATAAAATAATAAAAAAGTTACCCCAAATGAATGCTAAAGTAGAATGTTATATTTTGGAATAAAACTAATCATATGTAAATAGTCCGAAAACTATTTTAAAATTTAACCTGTAAAATATTATTATTATAAATATAATATTCATATTTTTAAACTTGTCATAGGAGCGGTTCTGCGTGGCTTGCGGCGAGATCGGGTCCGAACCGAACCGGCCAGCTCATCAGACCGGCATATCACGTGAGTACAATTATACCAGAACTGCCAGACTTCTTGGGCCCGCGGCTCTCCGAAAATTCGCGTTATTTAACGCGCCTAACCGCGGTTCCCACATCCAATTTTGCGGCTCAAGCACGTTTCTACCTTTGAGATCGTGGCCTGCTAATTGCCAGCTCTGGCTCCTTCCCTTTCTATGCTTTATTCAACGTTTTTTTTTTGTTTTTTTATTTTTTATTTTTTTATTTTTTTATTTATTTTTTTATTCAACGTATTTAACTGTGTACATCTTCGTCCAATTGGTTAGATATTTGAGTCATTTTTTTTTTTTGAAAAAAATAATTATATATTTTTCTATGAATTATATTTTGAACTTATTTTGAGATTAATATATTATGATTTTTTTATAAATAAATCCTTCAATTTTCAGGTCTATTTGAATTTAATTTATATTCAAATATTCTAATATATTTTTTTCTTTTTTTTTTCTCATAAATAATAATAATTTTGTCTTAGTTAACATTTTTAATTCATTTACATAAAAGACTAATTAAAAATAAGATTAATTCTTATAATAAATATTTATCTAATTATTATCATTTTGAATGTCTTTCATAAGAAAAATAAGACGTATCCTTCTTGAGACCACTAATGATCAAGTATACAAGAATATTTAGAAGATTGAGTCAGATCTCTTAATCTCTCAAATGAATTATTATAAAGGTTCAATGATGTGCTTCATAAAAAAAATATAAGCTTAATATCGTGCACCTAAATTTATGGGAAAAGAAATTGAGCTCAAGGATCCAAATTTGAATAATATATCACTTGATTTGCATGCCCTTACACAACACTCGATACCTAATATATTTATATATAAGAGCTCTAATCGACACTATATGATGAACCATTATAAGAATAATTGGGCACATGTTATGATATGTCACATGGCAACCTAATCCTTCTCTCGTATTGTGACTTTATTAAACAAATTGTGCTTAGAAGAGGAACTCAGTGAGTATATTAATTGTTTGAGTGCTGATTAATAACTATATGTGTATGATGAGTGTGACTTTTGGATATTCATTGGTCAAATTAAGACTTCGTTTGGAACGACTTTCTTATTGCTTTTTAAAATAGTTTTTTATTATAAAAATTTTAATTTTTGTACTGAAAAATTACTTTAAGAATCAGTAAGAAAGTTGTCCCAAACGAAACCTAAGTAGCTGATCAATATGTTGGATCGAGTCATCTGAAGATAAAATCTTCAAGAATGAGATGGTGGTTAGTGGTTGAAGATAACGTCTATTGGCAACATGCATAAATGACTCAATTCATGCTAATCAATACTCGTTGACTTCTAAGACCTTGTTTATGTTCAATTTTTGACTTGGGGGACTTTACCCATGAGGGGAAGTCCACATGAAAAGGAAAAGTTTAATTAAAAAAAAAAAAAAAAAAAAAAAAAAAAAAAAAAAAAAAGAGAGAGAGATTCAACCGATTGTAAGCGAAACTCCATAGTCAAGAATGTGGGACTTGTAGTCCTTGAGGATCTATAGCCTTTAAAGATTTGATATACTCTTTGGGACTATAAATAAAGAAAACAATTTACTTATAAATATTTACAAAAAATAGTTATTTATTTTATAGAAAAATTAACTTAGTGATCGAGGAATTCAAAAGATTTTTAATTCCTTTTTTTCTTATCAATAAAAATTATGTAATAAGAATTTATTAGAATAGTTCAAAATATTTTGAGCATTGGAAATAAATAATACTAAAATAATATATTTCCATGAAAAAATAAATTGGTAAAAAAGGGGCATCATTCGCTATTCCTAATCAAATCCTCACTCACTAGAGAAATTATTACATGCGGTCATTGGACACGGTTACGGAGGCGAATCAATACGCGTCACGTCACTATTTTGTTCTGTACCCATGCATGTTGTGTGCATGCCGGGTGACGTAACACATCTTGATTCGCCTCCAAACGATCTGGTGACCACATGTAATAATATATCCACTCAATAAGACTTCTATCCGAACACCCCATCGATTTTACTTGCACCATATCACTATACATAATACATATATGACGATAATTTTAATGATTCATTTATAAATGCGGTTTTTTAAAGTCAAATGTGTGATATATATATATATATATATATGATTTCCTCTATCTTTCAAGGTAGGACAAAAGCACCATCAACATAGGAACCCTAAGCATTCATGATATACCTTTGAAGCAACCACTATTGATCCAACAACTTATGAAAATACACCCATCCTTAGAATGAGGAATAATAATAATAATAATAATAATAATAATAATAATAATAATAATAATAATAATAATAATAATAATAATAATAACAATAATATATGAGAGAATAATTATAATAAAGATGGAAAGAATTCTAGAATAAGAAAAGAGAAAAGATCCAACTAATTATGATTAATTAAAACATATCTAATTTAATTTTGATAGTCTATCAAGCAAATTATTGAACAAAATTTAGAATCTCATATCATAAAAATAAAAAAATTCAAAATTCAAAAAATAATTCATCATCATAAAAATACTAAATTAAAATATCAGAGATTTTTTTTTTTGTTAATAAAAAAAGTTTCTTATGATTTTTTTAATTTTTTTACAATTAAAAATCTTAGAAGAAGCTTTTTTTAACCCCCAAATTTTTCTTTTGATATTTTAATTTTAATTTTTTAAAGAAAATTAATATTAAAATAATGCACTACACTATCATACTCTCAATTTCAAAAATAAAAATTTAAATCTTCCCATTTAAAAGAAAGCAAAAAAAAAAAAAAAAAACTAACTATCCAGCCGCAGCAGCTCATCGAGATCCGACACGGGCCTGCCTTCTTCTTTCACTTTATTCGTTTAAATACACACGGGTACGGCACACAACACAATCGGAGGCCCCACCTTGTCTGCTTGTGGGTGCGTTCGGGTGTGCTTTTTCGGGTGAAGGAAAAATAAAAAAGTCATTACGAATAAGATAATAAAACTGAGTCAGTAGCGCACATGCTATCAAATTTGAAATTGTCTTCTCCATATAATACAACGAGTGGGCGGCAACTTCGGCTAGAGAGAGACAGAGAGCATGTTATTATAATATTAGTATTTACTTTTCTTTAAAGTAGAGAGAGAAAGTGAGTCGGGATGGAAAGAGAATACCGCCTTCGCGCTTCGGCATCACCGCCATTTTCTTCCTTAGAATTCATCGCCTAATTAGTAAATGTGTTAAATTAGTAAAATTACTTAAATATCTTTTTCTTCTTTTTCCCTATTTTCCGGGTGGGCCATACTTTTCTTCGCTGACCGACTAAAAGATCCGGCCGCCTAATATTCTGATTTACCTGAAAAACTAATTAGTAAATAAATCAATACATTACATATTATTTATATCAAATTTTGTTATAATTTTATTATATATATATATATATTTGAAAATATTTAGATCAATTAAAATAAATTCACACACACAATACATACTCAAGAGTTAAACGGAAGACTTCTTCATTGATAATCAAATCTCTTAACCAATAAACCAAGATGCTGCGTCTTTTTTTTTTCTATATTTAGAAAAAATATTAAAAAATATATTTAAGTTTTATCAAAATAGGTTTAAACAATTTTAAATTTATATTAAAATTAATATAATTTAAGATATTATGTATAAATAATAATTTCCTTAAATTATTATAAAAAATAATTTCCTAAAATTATAAATTTTATTCTTACATAAACTTTAGATATTTGCTTCGTCTTACGTGGCAGTTCATTACCTTAAGCTGGATAACGTAATTTTGAATTTATAACATTATTTTAGAACATAATATAATGTATCATAAAATTAAAATTATTATAATTGATATGTATCCAAAAAAAATTTCTTGATCGGGCATGAATCTTGAAGAAAAATCAAGTTAGAAACTTTCGAAATTAAAATTGGGACTATCTGAACTCCAATTCAGCAAACTTATAGTCGAACTGAACGTCTTGGAAATACGAACCCAAAGACGCCAAATTCGACTCGATCCAAGCCCAAATGGGTCAAAATCAAGGACCCGAAGCACTGTTCGAAGGTTCAAACCACAATTTGGATTACCAAACGGTTTCCAAACGTGACATGCTTATAGACGAATCGAGCGGCTCGACGAGACAAATCCAATGAGCATAAGATCACTGAATTCTAACATCACTAAGACATTCAAATGTCCATCAGACGGTCCACAATCCAGGGATTCAACATCAGTTGTCCATTCAAGCTACTCCTCATATTCTCTTGATCTCCCATCTATTTACAAGTAATGCCTTTCTAAAAATCTATAAATAGACTCCTCCACCCTCTTGAAGAAGAGGCTCCAAGCAAGAGAGCAAGAGAGAGATCGGAGATTGCTCTTGCCTCATCGCTCCTTGACCATTGCCTGAGGCCCGGACATCTGCCAGACCACCACCTGAGGCCCAAAAATATGTTGGACCACCACCTGAGGCTTAAACTTTTGCAGGACCACCACTTGAGGCCCGAACTTCTGCCGGACCACCACTTGAGGCCCAAACTTCTACCAGACCACCACCTGAGGCCCATACTTCTATCAGACCACCACTTGAGGCCCGAACTTCTCTTGGACCACCACATGAGGTTGGACTTCTACCAGACCACCACCTGAGGCTCGGACTTCTGTAGGACCACCACCTGAGACCCGGACTTCTGTTAGAAGACCACCACTTGATGCCCTGAGTTCTACCAGAGTACCACCCTACTAAAAAGGTCTTTCTGACCCTGATCTCTGACAAACTACGGTTTATTGGACTCCTATCTCCTATCAACTATAGTCCTTCAGACCTTCGCCTCCTACTACGGTCCTTTCAACTTACATCGCTAGACAACGGTCTTTCTGACCTCAGTTTCCTGCATACTATGATCATTCCGACTTACATCGCAAGACAATGGTCTTTCTAACCCCGATCTCCTATCTACTACAGTCTTTCTGATCTCTATTCTATCAACTATAGTCCTACCAACCAAATAAACATGTCTATGTTGATTATTGTAACTCATACCATGTAATTATATGATGTACATTTGTGACATCAAGCCAAGGCCTTCTCCCTAAGAAAGGCCTCATTTGTAATCGACTGCAAATACTAGTGGATTCATCCAAACTGGGCTAGGCCCCATGGTTTTTCCCATTTTTCAGGGATTTTCACGTAAAAACTCTAGTGTCTCTTATGAACGTTACACCCTCTCTCTTATATGCTTGTGTGCTGGATCTTCGTACAATGTTAAGACGCTAAACTTTATATTTCTCTACCGCCATTAGTACTTTAGAATGCAACAATACTAGTTCATTAAAAAAATTATCATTGCTAGAAAACATAATGTTAGAAAACTTAATGTTGATTCTACACAAATTTCTCAAAATTAAAGCTGATTTATATTAGAGATAAATTTATAAAATATAGAATTGACAAAATAATAATATTCATATTCTGATACATAAACAAAATTGGCCTACCTTCGACCATTGAATTTGATCACGTTCTTCTCTAATTTTAAAATCTTTTAAATATTTTTTTTCTCTTAAAAGGATGGTATATGTTTTTGTCTTCTTTAAAAGCTGAGGAGAGAAAGACTTACGTACCCAAACATAATTAGAATTCAAAATTAATTGATGCCCATCAATGTCATCAGCCATTCAATGGTATATATCATTTGTCTTATCTGTATTTGATTATATTTATTATTTATCTTATCTGTCATCTTAGTATCAATACCATCTGTCTCATTGAGCCAATCAGTTCAATCACCTTGCTCATTTTTACATGCATTTTACATCGCATTCCATATAATGCTCACCATAATGACATATATCATATACACAACATCATACATAGTTTAATTCCCCTTACATGTAAATCTATCTAGTATGCTCATCAATATGTGTATATTATGCACAAATGTATGTTATATTAAATGACCAATAATCGTATGCATGCCATGTATCTCGAGAAGTAGATTGGAGGATTGAAAATTTAAGTTAGAAAATTTGTTCTAATATGGGAGCCGCGGCATTGAGCTCTTGGGGAAATAGTGGAAAAATAATGTGTGTTGTGGCATTGGCAATGCCATCATGGGAGCCAAGTCTCGGGTGGAGAGATTATAGGAGAATTTGAAATATTATATGGGAGGGTAGTAGCGCAAATGAGTTGAGCACAATAATGTTATGTTAAGTTAGTGGTTTCTAAATATTAAAATATCTAAAACCATATGAAAAAAAAAAAAAAAAAAAATCTTATTCCACCAACCACCTTGTTGAGAGGAGGAGGGAAAATAGAAAGAAAAGGAGAGAGTTCGGAGGCTAAAACTTGAGATTCGACCATCGGACTTGTTCAGGGTATTGTCAAGCACACGATAGACTCCTAAACCCCTTTATATGATTTCAATTCAAGTTAGCTTATTAAAAGTTATAAATAAAATTATATTTTTTCGGGTTTTATAAAGTTTTCACCATAAAATTTTTGTTATGTTATTGCATTCATTATTAAGACATTTTAGCTATCTAAAATTTATGCTTTGCTAATTGATTTTTTCTATACAAAGTTCTAAGTATATCATCACATTGAAGTATTTATAGCAAATACAATAATTATATAAAAGTCTTAAAATTTCGTTATTAATGTTTCTCCGAAGTTAGAAATTGAAAGGGTAAAGTTCAATAAGTATGATGTTTTATAAGTAATGTGGCTTTCCACTAGCATTTCATGCATTATCTAAGCATTATATTAGATTTTTATTTTAATTAACGTTGCATTACATTTACATTATGCATTTCATGGCATTAAAGATGTTATATTATGTGAAAATATGCATTTTTTTTCCTTTACTCTACAAAAAATATGCAATATTTGATAAGTTACAAAGGCTCTATAGACTATAAGTTTTGTTCTTGCCCCATCTCCCTAGTGAAGATGTTGGAGGAATTTTGGCTCCACTTGCTGAAAGTGGCAATGTGAGATTTTGTGACATAATTCTATTCTAATTCTGACCCCACTTGGTATATGCATGTGTAGGAGCTAAAGATGGTATATATGGAAGTTGATTCATAAACATACATTAAGACATGTATATTTCATTCATTGCATTACATATATTAATGCTCTAATGAATTAAGTTTAAGTATTGTTCTGAATTAAGCTTTAATAAACTCTTAATCTCTATATGAATTCTAATAAAATTTGAAAATCAAGTGTAAGTGAAAAGCAAGTGGACCTTCTTATAACATGTGCTTTGTGAAGTAATAAAAACCTCTATGAAAATGGTAATACGAGTATACAGATTCTGGATGCAAATGCATACCAAACTTTAGAAAATATATTATGCTAGTCTTTCCTTCATTTTATTTAAATTAATGCAATGTCCTTAAATTATTATTTAATATTTTGAATTGGATATTTCTATCAATAATGGATAAGGAAGAGAGTCTATTGAGCTAGTTATGCTTTTAAAGAAAATAAGGAGTCCAATAGTGTAGATAAGATGAAGAGGTGGAATCACTAAGTCCTAAACTTTAAGATCTTATTTTTGCAATCCAATATTTAATTATCTTGATGTATAGATGATTGGAAAGTTAACTGGATATTATATTTTAAGAGCCAACACATATTATTTATAGCGTTAATAGCCAACCTTCCTTGCTTATATGCAAATATTTTATTTTTATGTGCAATATGAATCAATATAATATATGAAATACAGTAATTTATAAAATGCATAGAAATCTATTAAATTTATTTACTTAAAAATTTTACATCTTCTAATTAATGTACCCACTAAAAATTTAATATATTCAGATCAAAATGCTCATATTGATGACTTCTATTACTTACCAAAAATTATGCTGTGAAAGTTTGCTAAAAATTAAGATATCATTAACTTTTACAAATTTTGACCAAATTAAAATTCTAATCATTGAAATTAGGTATAAAGTAATAGTTGCTTATAACGAGTCCAACAACTTTCACAATATAACTGATTGACAAAATAGACTGCAAGTCTTATGAATCCTAATTATACTTTTCTCTCTCCTATATTTTCTCTTTAATTATTTTCCCCTTCTGCCCTGTGTTATAATGCATGGGAATGAAAAATAGTGTTTAATAGATTATGTAGTAGAAATTAGATATTTAGGAATAAAGTAATATAAAGGATATAAATATATTATTTTATTTGTTCAAATTTTACTATAAAATTTTATACTACTAGCAAAGACGAAAAATATGAATTCTACTTAATATAGTATGAAATACAATAGCTTTATTTGAATTATATCTTTTAAGTTCAATGTAACTATCATGTTTCAATGAGAAAAATACATAACCAAACTTAATAAATAGATGTATTTATATTTCATCATTGTTATTTAATTTAATTTATTCAATATATTTTTATCACATGCTTTTTCTTCTATTATGACAAAAAGGAAAAAAAACAATTTGTTCGATTAATATCTCTACCTAATAAGAAACAACCAAATTATTTTTTTTCAATAAACTTAGAAAAAAAAAAGTGCATTATTTGTTTACTCGCTTTCTCCTCATTCAAAAATAAGAGAGAAAAATTCAATTCAACCATGTTCGCTAATCATTTTCATTCTCATTCCATTTTCTATCATACAATGCCTTCTAAAAAGCGAGAAATTATTCTATGTGGTCACTAGATGGTCCAGAGCAGAATTAGGATACGCCACGTCACCTGGTACACATCTGTACACAACACTAATATACCACAAAAAATGATGTGGCTCTTCCTGATTCCCCTCTAGACGTCATCCAGTGACCACATATAATAATTTTTTCCTAAAATGGAACTAAAAAAAAAAAAATCTAATTGTCTAGTCATCGGTAATTAGAATGTTATACAAATATCACCCAATCAAAGAGCTATGGGACCCTTCAAAAATTTTTAGAAGGCATCCCCTTAAACTAAAATTGGACATCTTGGGGATTCTATAAAATTTGTCAAAAAATATTGACAACTATATAAAATAACTCTAAAGTTAGCTTATTTTTATGTGGTTATTCTAAGCCAATTAAATTATTAACTTTAATTTATTTAACCCTATACTTTAACTAACAATTTATTATTTGAAATTAAATGTTTATTTTTACTAATCCCATTTCTTTTATTTTTTTATCTCACTATTTCTTAGTAGCATCCAGTTATTTAAAAATAAAGCTTAATATTATCAAATATTTGTGCTAATGGCTACACTATAACGGTAAAAATTGTAATTGTCCCCCTTCATTCGAGCACTTTTTTTTTTTTAATTTATAAATTAATTTGCTCAATGTTCTTAAAAATATTTAATCAAATATTTCTTTATTCTATTATTTTGATTATTAATTTTTAATATATAATAAAAATGAAGTAATAATTAAATAGTTTGAAGGAATTACAAGATTAATTAAAGTGTGTAAACGGGGTGGGGGAGTTTGAAATGTATGAGTTAGGAGTAGGAATGATCATACATATGAAATGACACAAAGAATATATAATTTCTTGTAATATAAGAGCATATTTTGAATAATAAATATTTAATTGATTAAAAATCTTATATAAGATAAAACTAATATAAATTAATGACATGAATTAAAAAATTGAATAAAAAACTTAAATATTAAAATATTATTTTTATTTTGAACAAGAATAAATTATAAGTAAATAGTTTGATCTTCGATTTTTATTTATATCTCAAATAAATCATAAATTAAGACTTTGTTTGGATGATTTTTTTTTCTTTTTTTAAATAATATTTTTTTAAAAAAATTTTACTACAAAATTACTCTAAAAATAAAAAAAAAGCCGTTTAAACGAAGCCTAAAATTCTCCACTTTTTAAAATGGTTATTTTATTGATCATTGTCCTTTTTTTGTTTGAGATTTTTCAGCGAATATTATTCAACTTGCAGCAACTAAATATTTAAATGTTTTATTTTTTATTTTTTATTTTTACCTTTGGTTTTATTCCATTTTGCGTTCTCTTGAGGCTAACTCTATAAAGACCCCTAACCGCTCTGCGCTTCTTCTCCTTATTCTCAAAGCTCATCTTTCAACTCTTTACTAGTCAACCTCCGCCCCTCTCTCTAGAGAGAGAAACTAAGGTAAACAAACGTTCCCTCTCTCTCTCTCTCTCTCTCTCTCTCTCTCTTTCTCTCTTCCCCAGCCCTTAGTGCCTAGCTTCCCTTTCATCTGTTATGAAGCTAGATCTGAATAACAGAACGGTTTTTTGTTCTCGAAACCTGTTTAAAAATTCATTTTTTTACCAAAACCAGATGCGTTCCTCCTGTTCGGTAACGATTCTAGCTATTTAATTTGCAGATCCGTTAGAAAAACTCTTCTGTTTTACCTCCTATGTTCTCCTTTTTATAGGAAGGAAGCTAATAGTATTTTAAAGTTTTTTCCTGATATTATTTTCTCATCACAGGTTGATAAAACTATGGCAAACGGATGTGCGTTTCTACAGAGCACCTTCTCAGCCGGCGACCGTACGGTCATCTGTCCAAGACCTCGAAGACTTTTCGCCGCCTCCGCCGTCCGCCCTCTCCGATGCTCCGCCGCTTTTCCGTCGGAGACATCGGATCCGAAATCCACTAACGATCTGGTCGACATCCTTTTCCCAAAGGTTTGATTTTTTTAGCTCGTTTAAGTTTGTTCTGCGCCTTCTGATCTAAAACCAGTGGATCTGATTAGTTGTATCCTTTTCCAGCAATCGGATTCTACGCCACCCTTTTTTTGTGGCTCGCCGCCGTCCAGATCCGACAACCCGGTGGTCCACGACGCCCGTTTCGGCGAGGCGGTTCTGGCCGCTCCGGTTCCCTTCGTTCCAACGTTGATCGGATCCGGATCCACATCCGCCGCGTCGCGGAGCGGCTGTACCCGTGTCCGTTACGGCCTCACGCCCGCCGCCGTCCGCGTCGAGGGTTTTGATTGCCTCGACCGTGAGAGCAGCCGCAGCCGCGGCATCCCAGCCTTCGCATAGGTCCTCCCGCATAGTTGTAGTATGCGGGTACTAAAAAAAAATTTGAAATCCCTGCTTCTTTAAAGGGTAAGAGAGCCCAGGAGAAGATTAACTAAAATTGCTGAGCCAAAGACAAAAAATTCGAGATTAATTATATATTTACTTGTAAATCTTGGAAGTTTTAAATGGTCTTTGATGGAATTTTTGTGTATGTAAATATAATGATGAAAGCAAGGTGAGATCTTTATGTAGAATTTTAATATTTAGAGTCTTGGGTCTGTAATTATGTAAATATATCTTTTATTTAATGTCAGAAATTAAGGTTTTATTATGGCTTATTAAATGTGATAGTGTAATTTTCTTTTTTGTTTGGTTTTTTTTTGGGAATTTTTGTGTTGGTTACAAGTTGCGTGTAATGGTGGAGATGATTGATTATTCAACGTGGAAAGGTTGGGAAGTGGTTGACAACACGTGATTCTTGACTTTTTTATTTTATTATTTAAAGGGTTTATTTTGTAATATTATAGAAAGTGTTAGGTTTGATGCCTAAAGTGAGTTGCTCATCGAGATCTCACCTGTACTTTATTTTGAATAATTACTGATTGTAGAATGTTTTCATATGGGGAAATTTTTGTAATAGAATATTATGATTAATTAATTGGTTTGAAGAAATTCTGAAAATTTTAAATAATATTGAGATTTAATTTAATTAAATTTTTTGTTGAGATAATTTAAATTAATTTTTTTTTATTATGATGATATATGTAGTTTAAGACTGTAGGATTTATGCATAAATTGTAAGCATTATGTAAGAGAAGTTTTTGGATATGAGGAATTTATAAGATAAATAATGAGCTTAGTAATTGAAGTAATAGCTTTAAGTCAAGCATTACAAAGGCTTTAGAAGTAGGAAAAATTATCATGTGCGGACACCAGATAATTTTCAGAGACCAATCAGAATGCCATTGAACAATTGTTACTAACAAATAGCATATGTTAGTTGTTATTTATAGTATTAGATGATGGTCGATAACAAATAGCAAAAGTCGAGCAATGTTTGGCATTTGAAATAGTTAATTTGAGAAATATAGGAGTTTGGATGACTGAGAAGATGTGCATCATACATTTGCGAATGATGTGCAGGCAAGTGTTAATCATTAGTAAACAAGGGATGACAACCAATATGGAACATTAAAAGTTCAATGATAGGTAGTGGTCAACCTATTCATTATTCTTAAAAAGAGGGGAGACTTGAAAGATTAGCATTGATCTCAATGATTAACATAGGTCATTTATCGGATGGGTTGTTCAAATTCAAGAGAATGTTGCCTATCAACTTGGTCTTTCTCATAAGAAAGGAGATCAATATGTAGGAAACATGCTTAGGATGTAGATGGAGAGAAGCTAATGCTAATGGTCCATACAAGTGGGGGTATGAGGTCTCCGAAAGGGTTCCGCTCGTGTGGTTCGAATGCAAAGGGTACGATCACACTATCCCGTAGGACAAAATGGTCGTAGGCCTTTACACCCGGCACAAGCAGGCCGATGGAAGAGCAGATGGAGTTATAGATACGATTAGCCATGGAGGATAGCGGGTTCTCACCTACGCACCTCGATGGATAATAATATCTATAACCCTAAATTCACGAGATTTCCCCCATTCGATACATCAGCTCGAATGAGGTTTATTTGATTGTGGGGATCGGTTTCCTACGAGCGCAAGCCCCCGTAGTTAATTACATCCTAAGCCTTGACTTAGGAAAACTCTCGATTAAGGATGTTAGATTATCTTCTTGAATGGGTTTAGTGCAAGGGATTTCTAGGTTTTCCTAATCAAAGGGGAATGTCCCAACTTGGCTCGATCAGTCATGCAAGGTTCAATCAACATCCGGCCGGCTAAGAGAAGTGAAAACTGGAGAAAAAGAAGAGAGGCGAAGCATCTCAAACAAGCACGAGAGAAAGAAGGAAGTGGCGTCATCTGTGTGACGCAGACGAGTAGGGTTTATAGTCTCCGAAAGAATGGAGAACTTTACCTACCAATAAGGTGTATAGTGGTACACCTGTACCATTCACCTTTAGATCCTAAATCTATAAAAGATGTAGTATCGTACATACGATACTAACATCTACGACCTAGCTAATGCGATCTGGACTTACTCCTTGTCTGACAAAGGAAGCCAGCTAAAACCACCTAATCGTATAAAATCCATGCTGTCCAGTCTTTATGAAGAAGGGTGGGTAGTTCAGACACTGAAATTTGGGATCGACAACTAGAGAAATTTCCTAAGAGATCCCATACTTATGAGTGGTATAATGCTCCTAAAACTAATGCAATTAAATCTTAATTTTAATTAGTTACTAATGCAATTTATGCTGGTTAAAGTCTCCAAATCAAATATGTATGAATTTTAAAAAAGGCCTTATAAAATAATTTTTTGAATGACTAAATTTCCCCAGGTCCGGCACTTCATCCTCATAGGCCAGATTATCCGGACTCTACCCGCAGGCGGGGAAATTTGTCTAGGAGGTGAGAGAATGCATGTATGCCACCCCGGACGATTCCGGCTATTCCCTAGAGTCGTTATGTTTCTATGTGAGTTAATCTTAAATTTTATTAAATAATTACGAGTAGAAAAATTTTATTCCTAAAGAGCCTAACGGTCAGACACAAGCACATGCAAGAAAGAAACCTATAAAAAAGCATGCTGGTTCTACTGCGCAAAACAAAGTAAGTAAATCACAGCATAGAAACAAAATCCCACGAAAAAGAATGTCCATGGCAAGTGCCATACAATATTACATCACGGAGTACAGAAAAGTAAAGGTGGCCGGGCTCCACCGACAACAACCCGGAAATGACGCAAATCTTAAAACAAGGCATTTTTATCTTCACTCTTCTTCTTCTCTTCCTTGATTCGTCTTTGGATCGCCTTCGATCTCTTCGGGCTCCTCGTAGTGACTCTCCCAAAAGGATATCCAAATGAAAAAGGAAACCCCCTGTGGGGGTTTACTTTTCCCTTTGGATTCCTTTCTCCTTAAAAATGCCTTATTTTAAAGATTTTCACAAAATTTACTACATCTCAAATACATTACATCAGAAAAGAGAAAATCTAGACTCTCCTGCAGGGGTTATCCTAAGCAGTTATAATAAGAAAAATTCACCCAAGCAGTTATATATGTAAATGAAAATGCGCACATCAATCACTTGGCCGTGCTCTGATTATTGGGGGCTAAGCAGCTGAAGCAGGTACCTAAAGCAGTTTATAAATGATTATTAATCTTTAGCCCCCTTTTAGCGGCACTATATGAGCACGGCCACCTGCAGGAAGACATCATTAGTATAAAAGAGCGTGCCTAACCTATGGGTATTCTAACGTCACAAAACACAGTACAGAAAGAAAAGCTAAGAAAAAAGCAGTACGAAAACAACACAGCAGAAAAGCTACAACAGGTAGCAAAAAGAACAACCAGCACACAGGTCACATGCAATGCGTCACAACAAAGTACAGAAAAGGTAAAACAGAACAACATCCTAACCTAGAGCTAATAGTCGTGTCCTATCAAACTCATCTAAGTGTGTGTGAAAGCCGTGTGGATTTGGTAGGTCCTATATAGGATGATAGGATTTAGTTAAAGTTGTTTGTATTTTATTTGTTTGTAGAAAGGGGCAAAGAAGAGATTTTAATTAAAATTCAAATCTTAGTATTTTAAGGTTGATTTTAGGTATCTTTTATTTTTTAATGTTTAATTAATTACTACCTTTGTTTCACACCGAGGCCGTGAGGTTTATTTCACCCTCCTTGGGGCTAACTTAATAGCCTCGTAGGCCTGGGTTACCCAGTGATAATTAACTTTGTTGATTTACTTTAGTTTGTTATTAAAAAGAGAAGAAAAAGGTAGATTAAATATTTTATTAATCATGTTTGTTGATTGATTTTAGAAATTATACTAAGGTTTAATATTTATAAGTATCTTATCCTAATTAATTTTTTAATTCACAATTTGATCTCCTAATTAAATCTATCTCTTTTAAATCTTAAGTTGGTGAAGGGTTAATTATTAATTTAATTAGATTTGATTTAGGTTTATGATTTAAAATTACGATTTAATGATTATGAATGTTAATTAAAACTTAATTAAGAATTAAGTGTTTTAATAAATTTTTAAGAATTAGATTAAATTTAGTTGGTTGATTATTAGTAGATTAAAGAAAACAAAATCTAAATCTAGGAAAACGTGTCACTAAGTTGTTGTTTTGAAGTCTCTCTCTATCCTATAAGGAACATGCACCCTAAGTCTATGTTTTCTAAGACTCGGTCCTTAATTTTTGTCCTTAGATGTCACTAGTGTTGTAGGATTGAAAGTGTTGTTCTTCTAACTCCTAAGACTTCTATACGGATGTCACAAGGTTTTAGGGATCTAAAAGAAAATAAAAGTAATCCTAAATATATAATTGAAGTTTCTAAGGCCCTAAGGGTAGGAAGCGCACAATCATCTAGGCCCCTAAAGGTTTTCTAAGTTTTAGAAAGCTTACAGCACCGGGGGCTACGACCCGGTGGTTCCGCCCGTAGCGCCCCTACTAGATGAGTAAGGACGACTGATGCTTGGATCCCATTGTCCTAGCTCCAGCTCCAAGTGCTCCTTATCCATTGCTTTCCAAAAGGTACCTCGCAATGCAAAAGGAAGATAGGTATTAGAGCAGTTCTATAAATAATAATATAAAGAAAAGAAAATGCAGTAAATAAAACTAGAACGTACCTTTTATTATTTGTTGAGCCACTTGTTCTTTAGGTTCTCCTTGTTTTGCAAGCATATAGCACCAAAAACATAAAACAAACAACGGGGAAAACAACGAAAGAAAATCAAATACAAAAAGGGGTGTAGGCATCGTTGTTATTGGATACACTTCGTAGAAGTCAAGTGCATCCTATAACAGCAACGATGCCCTTTGCTGTTCCCACTCCAAACGAGGCACTTGATACATTTGACATATCTACCCCCAAAAAACTCTCCAAACCAAGTCCAAATCAACTAAAGGAAAGAGACTTTTAAAACTAAACCTACAACTAGATTTTCTTTTGTTTGAATCTACCCAACCCTTCCTCTACCCTTAGAAGCTAACACTAAAGAGAAGAAAATTTAACTAGCTTCCAAACAAACATTAAAGACCCACCAACATAAAACTATCAAAGCCTCAACTCTCCAAAATTCATTCTTTTAGAAATCATCACTAAGATAACTCAATTCAAATAGGAAGGCACTAATCACTCCTAAGCGACACTATAGGGATCATGCTAAACAGGTCTAACTAAGCCCAACATGACTTGCAAGAATCTCCAAGTGAACTACTAAGCAAAACCTCCTAAAAGCTATCTACCCAAAATTTTCTCCTTTCATTTTTTTTGTTTTGGCACAAAAAGCTCTACAAAACTTCTCTACCAAAAATCCTTTTTGACATAAAATTCTACCCGAGACAACTCCCAACCAAGTGCCTCTTCCCTCATTTGGAGTGGGGTATGAAAATACAAAACTTTACAACAAGAAAGTTTTATAAAACTCCTCGTTGTAAAGCATTCACTACATTCGTCATACAAAACCCTTTAAAATAAGTTCAAAGCCACTAATAAATTACTCTAAACAAAGCAAAAAACAATACTTCTTTCGATCAAAAATAATTTCTCTAAATCGGCGACATAAAGCGACTCATAGGAAAACTTCAGTAAAAGCAGGGGGAACTATCTCGTAAAACTCTCCGAACATTAAAACAACTTACACGACTGTTAAAAGAAACTCAAATGATATTAGCTAATAACGGCGAATAAACAACCCCAATATCTAATAAAACTATGGATGAAAAACGCAACTCAATTTCATGAGAAAGTATATAAAGAGACTTTACTCTATTCTTTTTTTGCAAATATAAATAAAACGGTGCATAAATACATTCTCCAGTAAATTCCTCTTAACTAAGCAAACTCTCAACTCACAACGCATTAAAGAAACCTATGGAGATATAGATAGTTGCGCTTGAAAATTGTAAATGGAACTACAAAACATATACTAAATCATCTCACAGGCTATAATATAAACATACATGAAGACTCTCCAATAAACTTATATAGCAACACTATCAAATTGAGTGTAAGCGGAATGACACAAATATAAGCATGCATAAAATCTCTCAATGAAATATTCAGTCATGTATGTGATAGCTTTCCATTCCCAAAACAAACATAATCGATTCCACATTGCTTAGAGGTAGAGTTCAATGGAGGATTCACTAATACCATGGTGACTTTAAAAAAAAAAATCAATGAGCCAAAACAGAAAAAGAAGTTATAACATCTATTTTCCAATTCTATAAAGGAGGCCAAGATAACTTATTGCTCATCCACCTTTCAGTTTGCATCAAGTAAATATTATGATAACAAGTCAAGCCAAATGTATAACCCTTCCAACAAATTCATATAACTAGCATGAATAGGTCTTTCGCATTAAGAAGTCGTTTCTAACATGTTATCCAACTCATCACATATAACTTTTATCACCTCAAATACTTCCAAGATACTTTTATACAAGACAAGTTCTCATGACAAAAGATCCTTGGGCAAAGAGGCGGCAATAAAACTTCCAAAAACATACACTTTTCTTACAAAATCAGCAAGAAAAACTTACACAAAAAAAAAACTGCAGCAATTCTTACAACAAGGCAATGCAAGACTTACCCAGACTCCATAATGATTCTTACACAAAAAAAACAGCCATAATATGTCCAAAAATCTGCACTCATTTCTTGTCAAAACAGTGGAAAAAGTTCTACCAAAAGCTGTAGGAAGTTCACAACCAAGTGGTAACAAATCTACCCAAACGCCATAGGATTTCTTATATAAAAACAGCAATAATACACCCAAAATCTGCACTCATTCGCTTACGAAAACAGTAGCCAAATCTCTACAAAAGCTGTAGGAATTTTGCATAGAACTAATATTTGCACTCATAGTCGTTTATGAAAAGCTCGCATACACATTTCGTTGGCACTTATCACCCAAAAATTTCTCATGATCAGATATGTTCCAAACTTCATTTGCTTGCTTTGATCCAATCTTAAGCCACATGCAAGTGAAAGGAAGAAAAGAAGCTCAACGAAAGTTACTTAATAGAAATCATGTGACCTCGCACCGAATCAAGTCGACTTCCCAAACTAACCATATTATTTCAAGAGAATCAAATAATTATGAGAATGAGAAACTCTGCAACAGTTCAAACACTAGGCTCTCTTTTCAACATCATGAAATTCATAAGTTCTCAACAGTACTTTACCAAAGGCAATACTTTATATCACATGGATAAACCACAGGCTAGATAAAATAAAGCATAGAGTATCAAATTCCAATTTGAGAGGTGTAGCAATAACAACAAAAACCAACATGCATATGTATTGCTTACACATGTATCTTTCCTTAGTGAACACCACCAAAAATACCTTGTATGCATATTTCGGAGATCATGACACCTCATGATCCACTACCAATTTCTCATGAACTCAAACCAATACATGGTTCAAATCATGATCAAGTGCGAACTCCAAATGCCAAGAAAATAATCACAAGAGAATTATCTATGTTTAGCAATAACCACCATTACTTCCCAAAAGATTAAAACTCCACTTTGTAGTCAAATAGATGAAACAAAAAACGCTAGCAATAAGTCTTTAGATCCAAGCGAGTAAGGCATGTTGTATAACAAGTTGACAAGAAATCGATTGCTCAAGAAAGAGAAGAAGCCATAAGATTAATGCACCATGAGTTGTACCTACAACTTCAATCATTTTCATTTTTCTCACAAGAAATTAAAGAAGAGACTAGAGGAGGCTTTAGCAACCGTAGCCATACATGATCTCCCACCGAAATAGAAAAGCAATGACATGCATTCTTTACACTAAATATGACCCTAAACATATTTGGTGAAGAAATCCTACTTGCAAACTTGAGTACCATGAGTAGCAATCAACTAAGCATCACAACCCTCTTCCTTTGGCATTTAATCAAACATCTAAAGTGCAATGTTTGCGAAGCTATAAAACAAATCCACATAAGAAAGATTGTTCACACCTAAATCACAACTAGCATTCTCCAAATAACTCACCATAATCTTACCAAAATCCATAAGATCAATATTTCATCAACAAGACATAAACAGAGGAATCAAAAGAACAACTCAAAGCAATCTCATTCTCAAATTTTTTTGTTTTGAGAATAAGAAAGGAAGAAGAAATGGGGAGAAGAAAGAAGGGAATACTCACCTTGCGCAAAGAAGAAACTCCAGGCAGATCTAGGCGTCGTCGGGTTCGGTCCAGGCGACAGCGATTCGGGTGGCTGCCGTTGAGTTCAGGCGGCTGCTGCTGTCGGGATCGGTCTCCCCTGGGCTTCGCGAGCTGGAGCGGGGGCAAGGCGTGAGGGCTTCGGCTTCCCGTGCGGGTGTCGACGACCGAGAACGACAGAGAGGGAGAGGGCTTCGCCTCTTTTGAGCTTCTGCGAAAGAGAACACGAGAGGGAGAGAGACGGGTGGAGAGGGAGCCAGAAGGACCGAATGAGAGTTCCTCGTAGAGAATGAGCGTCGATGCCCAACTCAAAGCCTTCGTTCCGAGTAAATCAACCTTGTTGCCGAAAGAGGAAGCCCGCCAATTTCGTCATCGCGCTCCAGCCTCCGAAAACCTCCTAAAATGGCTTCGCTCACTGCTCGATGCCCGTTCAGCTCTGCAGAAGATCGCTGCGACGCGGGATATCAGCTGGAACAAATAAAGTCCGTTCGATCGGAACCGTTGAAGGAATTACTTGATTCAGGGAATGGATTCAAAAAAAAAAAAAACTTAGAAAGTCAAATGGCATTTACTGGGCTCAAATTGGGCTGAATCAAGCCAAAATCGCTGCAATCGGGTTAGACTCGGGTCCAAATTTTGACTCGATTCGAGTCGATTTTGGCTCGAGCCGGCTCGGAAGAACTATTCGTACGAAATTAAGCTCAAAATCGACAGGATTTTCGATCAATTTAAGCTCGACGCGGTCAAAACAAATCAATCAAAGCTAATCGAGCGTAGTCGGGTGTAATCCAGCTTAAATCGAGCCGATTTGAGCTCGAATTAAACTCGACGAGGCTCAATTAAATTGATCGAAGCTCCTCGAGGCTACTCGGACGAAAAACGAGGTCAACAAACGGACCCCCAACATATGCGGAGAACAGCAAGTGAACCGTATATGTTGGCGTTGACCCTCCTAACTCTAGGAAAATGCAACTCTATGGTCAAGTAACAGAATTAGATTAACAAGATGAGAGTTAGAGAAAGCAAATCATCCATATGTCCAACCAAAGTGGCAAAACAGGATAAGGAAGTCTCATTTTCACATGAGAAGAATTAAGATAAGATCACCAAGAACCAAATGGAATTCAACAATCATCTAAACAAAGGTCCAAGGGTGAGGGAAAAGATGGTCAACGATCACCCGACCATCGGTCTGGCGGTGATACGAAAGGGACAGAGAAAGCACCTCCGCTCGGCCGTAGGCCCCGAAACAGCGAAGTTTCTACCCGACCATAGGTCTGTCGGTAGAAGAACAGTCACCCGACCATAGGTCTGTCGGTGAAGAGGAAAAGAAACATCCTCGCTTGGCCATAAGCCCCGAAACAGCGAGGTTTCTACCCGACCATAGGTCTATCGGTAGAAGAACAGTCACCCGACCATAGGTCTGCCGGTGAAAAAGAAAAGAAACAGTCTCGCTCGGCCATAGGCCCCGAAACAACGAGGTTTCTACCCGACCATAGGTCTGTCGGTAGAAGAACAGTCACCCGACCATTGGTCTGCCGGTGAAAAAGAAACACACTCGCTCGGCCATAGGCCCCGAAACAGCGAGGTTTCTACCCGACCATAGGTCTGTCGGTAGAAGAACAGTCACCCGACCATTGGTCTGCCGGTGAAAAAGAAACACACTCGTTCGGCCATAGGCCCCGAAACAGCGAGGTTTCTACCCGACCATAGGTCTGTCGGTAGAAGAACAGTCACCCGACCATTGGTCTGCCGGTGAAAAAGAAACACACTCGCTCGGCCATAGGCCCCGAAACAGCGAGGTTTCTACCCGACCATAGGTCTGTCGGTAGAAGAACAGTCACCCGACCATTGGTCTGCCGGTGTGAAAAAGAAACACACTCGCTCGGCCATAGGCCCCGAAACAACGAGGTTTTACCCGACCATAGGTCTGTCGGTAGAAGAAGAACAGTCACCCGACCATTGGTCTGCCGGTGAAAAAGAAAGAAACACACTCGCTCGGCCATAGGCCCCGAAACAGCGAGGTTTCTACCCGACCATAGGTCTATCGGTAGAAGAACAGTCACCCGACCATTGGTCTGCCGGTGAAAAAGAAACACACTCGCTCGGCCATAGGCCCCGAAACAGCGAGGTTTCTACCCGACCATAGGTCTGTCGGTAGAAGAACAGTCACCCGACCATTGGTCTGCCGGTGAAAAAAAAACACACTCGCTCGGCCATAGGCCCCGAAACAGCGAGATCCCTACCCGACCATAGGTCTGTCGGTAGAAGAACAGTCACCCGACCATAGGTCTGTCGGTGAGGAAAGAGAGCACACTCGCTCGGCCATAGGCCCCGAAACAGCGAGGTTCCTACCCGACCATAGGTCTGTCGGTAGAAGAACAGTCACCCGACCATAGGTCTGTCGGTGAGGAAAGAGAGCACACTCGCTCGGCCATAGGCCCCGAAACAGCGAGGTTCCTACCCGACCATAGGTCTGTCGGTAGAAGAACGGTCACCCGACCATAGGTCTGTCGGTGAAGAAAGAGAGCACACTCGCTCGGCCATAGGCCCCGAAACAGCGAGGTTCCTACCCGACCATAGGTCTGTCGGTAAGATAAAGCGAAAGCTCAACAACCCCCTAACAGGTAAAAGAAAACAGGGGGAATGAAGAGGTGGTGAAGTGTACCCCTCAGGGACTCTGTCGGGTAACCAACCAAAAGCCCGATGTCCACCCGACCATAGGTCTGTCGATGGGACAAAACGGGAATCTCAACATCTATCCGGCCATAGGTCTGTCGATAGGATGAAGAGAAAAGATCCACCTTTGCTCGGCCATAGGCCCCGAAACAGCAAAGTCTCTACCCGACCATAGGTCTGTCGGTAGAATAAAGGTAAGCTCAACAATCACCGAACCGTAGGTCTGTCGGTGAAGGGAAAGAAAGCAAACACCTCCGCTCGGCCATAGGCCCCGAAACAGCGAAGTCCCTACCCGACCATAAGTCTGTCGGTGGGATAAAGCGAAAACTCAACAACCCCCCAACGCACATGTGCGTGGTGCTGTGAGAAAAATAAAGAAGTAAGTAATTCATCATCTAAGAAATCTCAAGCTCATATTTTAGTTACCACATGGTAGAGGACAAGTCGTCGTGGCCATGAGTGATTAAAATATAAGTGAAATTTTCTTAGGTAAATTGAAATCATATATAATATGGAGTAATCAGCTAATGTATGTCTCTCTCAAAAGGAGGAACATACAATCAGCCAAGTAGAAAGAATAACATCACATCAAAGGAAAGAGCGACAGAAGTGACAAGGGGACACACTTGCCACTAAGAACCACAATCATATTAAGGATCAATGATCACTAGAAGAAATCACAGTGGTAACGCCCATGCTAACTGATGGGACCCTGTGAGAAGTGCAAGCAACATCTACATATCCAAAAAGGCCACCCTTGTAGCTAAGGGTAAACTCTTAATGGGAAATTATGTTGCTAAAGAAGGTAAGGGATTGACTTTCTATTAGAAGATCAAAATCCACTAAGAAATGATGTTAACATCTAGAGTAAGATGTACCACATCGTAGATAAGGGAGAACAACATCCCATTATAAGTGACCATAATAGAAGAAGTGGACACAAACATCTCCTAAGCAATCATCAAAATACTTTAAGGAGATAAAGAGAAGAGAATTTGGAGGGATTTTGGGCTCTTAGAGTGTAGAACCGGGTTCCACTTGTGACAAGGGCAACCGATTCTACTCAACTAAGAGTTTCCCTATCTTTTTTATCATTTTTTTTTCACATTATGTTCACAGATATATATCAAGTATACTGGAACATAAAGAGAGGAAAATTATTGGCTTTGATATCCCAGGCCATACTCGCCACATGAGTAAAACTGGGGAGAAAGATTATAAACAGGATTTGTAAAGAAATAAGACATTAGCTTTGGTAACTCATGCCACATTCACATCACATGAATAAACTGGGTAGCATAATTGTTACAGCAGAATTTGTAAAAAAAATTCACATAGTGACAGTGGAACATCACTATATTTGACTAATATAGATCAAGGATGGACCCAGTATCACATTCCATAGAGGTTTGAATTAGTAGTTTTGGTATCCTAGACCACACTTGAGGGTAGCAAGTGAAACCGGGGAAAGTCAACCCTCGAAGGGGACTGAAAAGGAGACTTCATGCCACAACACCAGAGCGGTTGGTGGGCATGAGTGCAAGTACAAACATCCCTACGGCGTATTTACATACAACTGCTAAGGATAATCTCATACTTTGCATGACGAACATCACGTGGTAGAGGACAAATCGTCGTGGCCACGGACTGCCGAAAAGTAGAAGAGATCCTTTGGAGTTATATTTATATAGAGGGATATGTACAAGTAGCAGAAGAAGAACAACTATCGTATGTCAAACAATAGGAGAATGAAACTTATATAGGGACATTGGATCAACATAACCACACTTAACTAACACAAGTGGGCATGGACTCAATATCATCTATGGAAAATAGATTTGAATTAGGAACATTGGATCAACATAACCACACCTGACTAACACAGGTTGGTATGGACCCTGTATCACCTATAGAAAGTGGATTTGAAATTATTGGTTTTGGTATCCCATACCACGCTTGGGGTGACAAGCGAAACTGGGTAAAAGAACAACTCTCGAATCATGATTGATAGAAGAAAGAAATTTAAATAGGGATAGTGGATCAACATCTCCACACCTGACTAGCGTAGGTGGGCATGGACCCAGTATCACCTCTAGAAATGAGGGTTTGACTTATTGGTTTTGGTATCCCAGACCACGCTTTAGGTGACAAGCGAAACTGGGTAAAAGAACAACTCTCGAATCATGATTGATAGAAGAAAGAAATTTAAATAGGGATAGTGGATCAACATCTCCACACCTGACTAGCGTAGGTGGGCATGGACCCAGTATCACCTCTAGAAATGAGGGTTTGACTTATTGGTTTTGGTATCCCAGACCACGCTTTAGGTGACAAGCGAAACTGGGTAAAAGAACAACTCTCGAATCATGATTGATAGAAGAAAGAAATTTAAATAGGGATAGTGGATCAACATCTCCAAACCTGACTAGCGTAGGTGGGCATGGACCCAGTATCACCTCTAGAAATGAGGGTTTGACTTATTGGTTTTGGTATCCCAGACCACGCTTTAGGTGACAAGCGAAACTGGGTAAAACAATCCTTCTCAAAAGGAGGGACAAACCAAAGGTTTCATGTGCTAGCACCAATATGATTGGTTTGCACAAACATAAGGATAAATATCCTTACAACATCTTAGTGTATCCCCTTTAAGGATAGCCTTATACTCTTCAAAGCGAACATCGTGTGGTAGAGGACAAATCGTCGTGGCCACACAGACTGCTGAAAAGTAATAAGAATCCCTTCAAGGAATACGAATACAGAGGAATATTTATATGAGGTAGGAAGGTTCGCTAGTCTGTAGCGAACAACCAACACTAGTGGAAGAAGTGTCATAAGATTTTTGATGAGAATACTTAACTCTAATTCCACACATCTAATGGGGAATAGATTGCTTACTAGTAGTCTGGCGTCGGAAGTCTCCTTCCTCATCTGAGCTACTATCAACAACTAATCCACCCTTAGGTATCAAGTACCTACGAAAGGTAAGAAGGTGTCGGGGCCTGCTCGGCGATCTCAGGGTGAGAAAGCCGAACGGACACAAAAACCCGACGGGAAAAAGAGAATTTGATAAGATATGAAATAGCCTAAAAGGCCGGAAGGAAAGGGACCGAAGTTAGGGGAAAGCTAGCCAAGAAGGGAACTTAACTAAGAAAAGGACCTTATCTAAGAGTAGGAAGAACCTAATCTAAGGAGCACTAAACCCGGAGTGCACACAAGAGAAGATAATTTAACATCCAAAGATGGAGAGAGAAACCTGTCCCACCGTGGTCGCCAGAAATCTGTGGGTCTCCGAAAGGGTTCCGCTCGTGTGGTTCGAATGCAAAGGGTACGATCACACTATCCCGAAGGGCAAAATGGTCGTAGGCCTTTACAATCGACACGAGCAGGCCGATGGAAGAGCAGATGGAGTTATAGATACGATTAGCCATGGAGGATAGCGGGTTCTCACCTACGCACCTCGATGGATAATAATATCTATAACCCTAAATTCACGAGATTTCCCCCATTCGATACATCAGCTCGAATGAGGTTTATTTGATTGTGGGGATCGGTTTCCTACGAGCGCAAGCCCCCGTAGTTAATTACATCCTAAGCCTTGACTTAGGAAAACTCTCGATTAAGGATGTTAGATTATTTTCTTGAATGGGTTTAGTGCAAGGGATTTTTAGGTTTTCCTAATCAAAGGGGAATGTCCCAACTTGGCTCGATCAGTCATGCAAGGTTCAATCAACATCCGGCCGGCTAAGAGAAGTGAAAACTGGAGAAAAAGAAGAGAGGCGAAGCATCTCAAACAAGCACGAGAGAAAGAAGGAAGTGGCGTCATCTGTGTGACGCAGACGAGTAGGGTTTATAGTCTCCGAAAGAATGAAGAACTTACCTACCAATAAGGTGTATAGTGGTACACCTGTACCATTCACCTTTAGATCCTAAATCTATAAAAGATGTAGTATCGTACATACGATACTAACATCTACGACCTAGCTAATGCGATCTGGACTTACTCCTTGTCTGACAAAGGAAGCCAGCTAAAACCACCTAATCGTATAAAATCCATGCTGTCCAGTCTTTATGAAGAAGGGTGGGTAGTTCAGACACTGAAATTTGGGATCGACAACTAGAGAAATTTCCTAAGAGATCCCATACTTATGAGTGGTATAATGCTCCTAAAACTAATGCAATTAAATCTTAATTTTAATTAGTTACTAATGCAATTTATGCTGGTTAAAGTCTCCAAATCAAATATGTATGAATTTTAAAAAAGGCCTTATAAAATAATTTTTTGAATGACTAAATTTCCCCAGGTCCGGCACTTCATCCTCATAGGCCAGATTATCCGGACTCTACCCGCAGGCGGGGAAATTTGTCTAGGAGGTGAGAGAATGCATGTATGCCACCCGGACGATTCCGGCTATTCCCTAGAGTCGTTATGTTTCTATGTGAGTTAATCTTAAATTTTATTAAATAATTACGAGTAGAAAAATTTTATTCCTAAAGAGCCTAACGGTCAGACACAAGCACATGCAAGAAAGAAACCTATAAAAAGCATGCTGGTTCTACTGCGCAAACAAAGTAAGTAAATCACAGCACAGAAACAAAATCCCACGAAAAAGAATGTCCATGGCAAGTGCCATACAATATTACATCACGGAGTACAGAAAAGTAAAGGTGGCCGGGCTCCACCGACAACAACCCGGAAATGACGCAAATCTTAAAACAAGGCATTTTTATCTTCACTCTTCTTCTTCTCTTCCTTGATTCGTCTTTGGATCGCCTTCGATCTCTTCGGGATCCTCGTAGTGACTCTCCCAAAAGGATATCCAAATGAAAAAGGAAACCCCCTGTGGGGGTTTACTTTTCCCTTTGGATTCCTTTCTCCTTAAAAATGCCTTATTTTAAAGATTTTTACAAAATTTACTACATCTCAAATAGATTACATCAGAAAAGAGAAAATCTAGACTCTCCTGCAGGGGTTATCCTAAGCAGTTATAATAAGAAAAATTCACCCAAGCAGTTATATATGTAAATGAAAATGCGCACATCAATCACTTGGCCGTGCTCTGATTATTGGGGGCTAAGCAGCTGAAGCAGGTACCTAAAGCAGTTTATAAATGATTATTAATCTTTAGCCCCCTTTTAGCGGCACTATATGAGCACGGCCACCTGCAGGAAGACATCATTAGTATAAAAGAGCGTGCCTAACCTATGGGTATTCTAACGTCACAAAACACAGTACAGAAAGAAAAGCTAAGAAAAAGCAGTACGAAAACAACACAGCAGAAAAGCTACAACAGGTAGCAAAAAGAACAACCAGCACACAGGTCACATGCAATGCGTCACAACAAAGTACAGAAAAGGTAAAACAGAACAACATCCTAACCTAGAGCTAATAGTCGTGTCCTATCAAACTCATCTAAGTGTGTGAAAGCCGTGTGGATTTGGTAGGTCCTATATAGGATGATTTAGTTAAAGTTGTTTGTATTTTATTTGTTTGTAGAAAGGGGCAAAGAAGAGATTTTAATTAAAATTCAAATCTTAGTATTTTAAGGTTGATTTTAGGTATCTTTTATTTTTAATGTTTAATTAATTACTACCTTTGTTTCACACCGAGGCCGTGAGGTTTATTTCACCCTCCTTGGGGCTAACTTAATAGCCTCGTAGGCCTGGGTTACCCAGTGATAATTAACTTTGTTGATTTACTTTAGTTTGTTATTAAAAGAGAAGAAAAAGGTAGATTAAATATTTTATTAATCATGTTTGTTGATTGATTTTTAGAAATTATACTAAGGTTTAATATTTATAAGTATCTTATCCTAATTAATTTTTAATTCACAATTTGATCTCCTAATTAAATCTATCTCTTTTAAATCTTAAGTTGGTGAAGGGTTAATTATTAATTTAATTAGATTTGATTTAGGTTTATGATTTAAAATTACGATTTAATGATTATGAATGTTAATTAAAACTTAATTAAGAATTAAGTGTTTTAATAGATTTTTAAGAATTAGATTAAATTTAGTTGGTTGATTATTAGTAGATTAAAGAAAACAAAATCTAAATCTAGGAAAACGTGTCACTAAGTTGTTGTTTTGAAGTCTCTATCCTATAAGGAACATGCACCCTAAGTCTATGTTTTCTAAGACTCGGTCCTTAATTTTTGTCCTTAGATGTCACTAGTGTTGTAGGATTGAAAGTGTTGTTCTTCTAACTCCTAAGACTTCTATACGGATGTCACAAGGTTTTAGGGATCTAAAAGAAAATAAAAGTAATCCTAAATATATAATTGAAGTTTCTAAGGCCCTAAGGGTAGGAAGCGCACAATCATCTAGGCCCCTAAAGGTTTTCCAAGTTTTAGAAAGCTTACAGCACCGGGGGCTACGACCCGGTGGTTCCGCCCGTAGCGCCCCTACTAGATGAGTAAGGACGACTGATGCTTGGATCCCATTGTCCTAGCTCCAGCTCCAAGTGCTCCTTATCCATTGCTTTCCAAAAGGTACCTCGCAATGCAAAAGGAAGATAGGTATTAGAGCAGTTCTATAAATAATAATATAAAGAAAAGAAAATGCAGTAAATAAAACTAGAACGTACCTTTTATTATTTGTTGAGCCACTTGTTCTTTAGGTTCTCCTTGTTTTGCAAGCATATAGCACCAAAAACATAAAACAAACAACGGGGAAAACAACGAAAGAAAATCAAATACAAAAAGGGGTGTAGGCATCGTTGTTATTGGATACACTTCGTAGAAGTCAAGTGCATCCTATAACAGCAACGATGCCCTTTGCTGTTCCCACTCCAAACGAGGCACTTGATACATTTGACATATCTACCCCCAAAAACTCTCCAAACCAAGTCCAAATCAACTAAAGGAAAGAGACTTTTAAAACTAAACCTACAACTAGATTTCTTTTGTTTGAATCTACCCAACCCTTCCTCTACCCTTAGAAGCTAACACTAAAGAGAAGAAAAATTTAACTAGCTTCCAAACAAACATTAAAGACCCACCAACATAAAACTATCAAAGCCTCAACTCTCCAAAATTCATTCTTTTAGAAATCATCACTAAGATAACTCAATTCAAATAGGAAGGCACTAATCACTCCTAAGAGACACTATAGGGATCATGCTAAACAGGTCTAACTAAGCCCAACATGACTTGCAAGAATCTCCAAGTGAACTACTAAGCAAAACCTCCTAAAAGCTATCTACCCAAAATTTTCTCCTTTCATTTTTTTTGTTTTGGCACAAAAAGCTCTACAAAACTTCTCTACCAAAAATCCTTTTTGACACAAAATTCTACCCGAGACAACTCCCAACCAAGTGCCTCTTCCCTCATTTGGAGTGGGGTATGAAAATACAAAACTTTACAACAAGAAAGTTTTATAAAACTCCTCGTTGTAAAGCATTCACTACATTCGTCATACAAAACCCTTTAAAATAAGTTCAAAGCCACTAATAAATTACTCTAAACAAAGCAAAACAATACTTCTTTCGATCAAAAATAATTTCTCTAAATCGGCGACATAAAGCGACTCATAGGAAAACTTCAGTAAAAGCAGGGGGAACTATCTCGTAAAACTCTCCGAACATTAAAACAACTTACACGACTGTTAAAAGAAACTCAAATGATATTAGCTAATAACGGCGAATAAACAACCCCAATATCTAATAAAACTATGGATGAAAAACGCAACTCAATTTCATGAGAAAGTATATAAAGAGACTTTACTCTATTCTTTTTTTGCAAATATAAATAAAACGGTGCATAAATACATTCTCCAGTAAATTCCTCTTAACTAAGCAAACTCTCAACTCACAACGCATTAAAGAAACCTATGGAGATATAGATAGTTGCGCTTGAAAATTGTAAATGGAACTACAAAACATATACTAAATCATCTCACAGGCTATAATATAAACATACATGAAGACTCTCCAATAAACTTATATAGCAACACTATCAAATTGAGTGTAAGCGGAATGACACAAATATAAGCATGCATAAAATCTCTCAATGAAATATTCAGTCATGTATGTGATAGCTTTCCATTCCCAAAACAAACATAATCGATTCCACATTGCTTAGAGGTAGAGTTCAATGGAGGATTCACTAATACCATGGTGACTTAAAAAAAAAAATCAATGAGCCAAAACAGAAAAAGAAGTTATAACATCTATTTTCCAATTCTATAAAGGAGGCCAAGATAACTTATTGCTCATCCACCTTTCAGTTTGCATCAAGTAAATATTATGATAACAAGTCAAGCCAAATGTATAACCCTTCCAACAAATTCATATAACTAGCATGAATAGGTCTTTCGCATTAAGAAGTCGTTTCTAACATGTTATCCAACTCATCACATATAACTTTTATCACCTCAAATACTTCCAAGATACTTTTATACAAGACAAGTTCTCATGACAAAAGATCCTTGGGCAAAGAGGCGGCAATAAAACTTCCAAAAACATACACTTTTCTTACAAAATCAGCAAGAAAAACTTACACAAAAAAAAACTGCAGCAATTCTTACAACAAGGCAATGCAAGACTTACCCAGACTCCATAATGATTCTTACACAAAAAAAACAGCCATAATATGTCCAAAATCTGCACTCATTTCTTGTCAAAACAGTGGAAAAAGTTCTACCAAAAGCTGTAGGAAGTTCACAACCAAGCGGTAACAAATCTACCCAAACGCCATAGGATTTCTTATATAAAAACAGCAATAATACACCCAAAATCTGCACTCATTCGCTTACGAAAACAGTAGCCAAATCTCTACAAAAGCTGTAGGAATTTTGCATAGAACTAATATTTGCACTCATAGTCGTTTATGAAAAGCTCGCATACACATTTCGTTGGCACTTATCACCCAAAAATTTCTCATGATCAGATATGTTCCAAACTTCATTTGCTTGCTTTGATCCAATCTTAAGCCACATGCAAGTGAAAGGAAGAAAAGAAGCTCAACGAAAGTTACTTAATAGAAATCATGTGACCTCGCACCGAATCAAGTCGACTTCCCAAACTAACCATATTATTTCAAGAGAATCAAATAATTATGAGAAATGAGAAACTCTGCAACAGTTCAAACACTAGGCTCTCTTTTCAACATCATGAAATTCATAAGTTCTCAACAGTACTTTACCAAAGGCAATACTTTATATCACATGGATAAACCACAGGCTAGATAAAATAAAGCATAGAGTATCAAATTCCAATTTGAGAGGTGTAGCAATAACAACAAAAACCAACATGCATATGTATTGCTTACACATGTATCTTTCCTTAGTGAACACCACCAAAAATACCTTGTATGCATATTTCGGAGATCATGACACCTCATGATCCACCACTACCAATTTCTCATGAACTCAACCAATACATGGTTCAAATCATGATCAAGTGCGAACTCCAAATGCCAATAAAATAATCACAAGAGAATTATCTATGTTTAGCAATAACCACCATTACTTCCCAAAAGATTAAAACTCCACTTTGTAGTCAAATAGATGAAACAAAAACGCTAGCAATAAGTCTTTAGATCCAAGCGAGTAAGGCATGTTGTATAACAAGTTGACAAGAAATCGATTGCTCAAGAAAGAGAAGAAGCCATAAGATTAATGCACCATGAGTTGTACCTACAACTTCAATCATTTTCATTTTTTCTCACAAGAAATTAAAGAAGAGACTAGAGGAGGCTTTAGCAACCGTAGCCATACATGATCTCCCACCGAAATAGAAAAGCAATGACATGCATTCTTTACACTAAATATGACCCTAAACATATTTGGTGAAGAAATCCTACTTGCAAACTTGAGTACCATGAGTAGCAATCAACTAAGCATCACAACCCTCTTCCTTTGGCATTTAATCAAACATCTAAAGTGCAATGTTTGCGAAGCTATAAAACAAATCCACATAAGAAAGATTGTTCACACCTAAATCACAACTAGCATTCTCCAAATAACTCACCATAATCTTACCAAAATCCATAAGATCAATATTTCATCAACAAGACATAAACAGAGGAATCAAAAGAACAACTCAAAGCAATCTCATTCTCAAATTTTTTTGTTTTGAGAATAAGAAAGGAAGAAGAAATGGGGAGAAGAAAGAAGGGAATACTCACCTTGCGCAAAGAAGAAACTCCAGGCAGATCTAGGCGTCGGGTTCGGTCCAGGCGACAGCGATTCGGGTGGCTGCCGTTGAGTTCAGGCGGCTGCTGTCGGGATCGGTCTCCCCTGGGCTTCGCGAGCTGGAGCGGGGGCAAGGCGTGAGGGCTTCGGCTTCCCGTGCGGGTGTCGACCGAGAACGACAGAGAGGGAGAGGGCTTCGCCTCTTTTGAGCTTCTGCGAAAGAGAACACGAGAGGGAGAGAGACGGGTGGAGAGGGAGCCAGAAGGACCGAATGAGAGTTCCTCGTAGAGAATGAGCGTCGATGCCCAACTCAAAGCCTTCGTTCCGAGTAAATCAATCTTGTTGCCGAAAGAGGAAGCCCGCCAATTTCGTCATCGCGCTCCAGCCTCCGAAAACCTCCTAAAATGGCTTCGCTCACTGCTCGATGCCCGTTCAGCTCTGCAGAAGATCGCTGCGACGCGGGATATCAGCTGGAACAAATAAAGTCCGTTCGATCGGAACCGTTGAAGGAATTACTTGATTCAGGGAATGGATTCAAAAAAAAAAAAACTTAGAAAGTCAAATGGCATTTACTGGGCTCAAATTGGGCTGAATCAAGCCAAAATGGCTGCAATCGGGTTAGACTCGGGTCCAAATTTTGACTCGATTCGAGTCGATTTTGGCTCGAGCCGGCTCGGAAGAACTACTCGTACGAAATTAAGCTCAAAATCGACAGGATTTTCGATCAATTTAAGCTCGACGCGGTCAAAACAAATCAATCAAAGCTAATCGAGCGTAGTCGGGTGTAATCCAGCTTAAATCGAGCCGATTTGAGCTCGAATTAAACTCGACGAGGCTCAATTAAATTGATCGAAGCTCCTCGAGGCTACTCGGACGAAAAACGAGGTCAACAAGTCGCTTGACTGTTGGGTTCATATGATAGGTGTTTGTTAATGTTGATAGTTGATAAATGTCTATATCATATAATATCATGTTAGTAAAAAATGAGAGAGAGAGAGAGAGAGAGAGAGAGAGATTTTGATGTGGAAGGAAAAACTTGATTGGAATTGGCTTGGACCTTGGCTTTAAAGGATGGGTAATGGAGAAAAGAAAATGGTGAATGATGTTTTGATGGTTTTAAGGGTATGGAAGGAGTGTAGGAGGTTATTAAGGTTGATGTGTGTGGTGGATAAAATTAAAATATAGAGATGGTGATAGAGTTGAATCATAAAGAGAAAAACCTTCAAATCATCTTATTCAAAGGATTTTGATCAACCATTATTCCCGCCACGCACATAAAATTTAATGCGTTAACTTTGTTAATTCATTTAATGATTGATAAAAAAAGAGTAATATATGGTTTTAGAAAAATATAATATAATATAATTCAATTATTTATTAATAATGATTTCAACCAAGCCATGAAGGAAAGGGGGGTGCTTCTTATTGCAATCAAATTTATAAACTAAGGATCTAAGATCACAACATGTATATGTATAATAAGAGGAAGTGGTGTGTCATTATTCTCAAGGAGATAAATCTTATTAGGCATGTTAAGAGGGGAGAGATCAAGAAAAGGTAAATTAAAGATTAGAGATAACAAGTATGTATGTCTCAACCAAGAAAGGTATAAGAAGAGGCCCATTAGCGAGCACATTAAGGTATCTATTCACTCAATTTATTGGAGAGTCCATCATTTATATGAATCTCAAAAAGAAAATCATAACTTCCTTCTTAAAAAGGGAAGTATGAGTGGGTAAGAAAATGCATAATTAATCATATAAGTAAGATTTAAGATCTGATATCATAATGAGCCTTTGCATATTAAAAGATAATAATGCATCGCCTTGCTTAGTGAGCAGGGGCGGATCCCGACCCTTTGAGCTAGGGTTTATTAATTTGAACCCGTCAAGGGGTGCTAAGCCTTTGGACCACTAGCAGTTGCTTATAAGTTTGCACCCCCCTAATTTTGCCCTTGTTAGTGAGGGTTGTCTCATCAATCAACTCTCAATAGAACGTGCGAGATAATTCAAACATAAGATATAAGAGCATAATAAATATGTGAAGTGGTGTAACATCCTTCTTAGAAAGGTTAAGGTTTTTAGAATACATACCTAAGATAAATGAATAACGATGGCCATCATAAATGATATCTAAATAAGATAGACAGACATGATCATCATATTGCATATTTAAAGTGCGAGAAATCGTAGCTAGAATGAATGTTTATGAAATAGAGATTAGTGAGTGAGTCAAGTAAATTCAAATAGAGGCTTGCATTATATTTATCTTTGGAGACTAGCTTGACTAGCTTGATCTTAAAGCTAGACTCATGAAAATCAGGTTAGGGTTTCTTATCTAGCAGTTTGCAAGGGAAAGATTTAATGGCTATAATTTTGTGCTTAGCGCTATATCTGAAGACGTAAGTACTACATAAACAATGATAAGTTGCATTCACGTCCAAAGCTCATTTGTTGCAAGAATATCATTACACCAATTATAATCTACATAGTACTTAATAAGGATTAATCATATTTTGCTCATAAACAAAGATGTGTTGTTGACCTACTTAATTGGAATTGTTTATGAATATTTGTGACACATAAAAAAATGCCTTTTATTTTTTTATTTATAAAATGATGCTTATAATGCTTTTGCAATAATATATATAGTGGAAATAAATTTAATTTTATTAAAATATGATTTTACAACCAATCAAATGAGACCTAATAGCAATCACTATCAACACAAAGTTAATATCTTAGGTGGATTACTAATTAAGAGGTGGGTGGTTGCTTTCTAACCCTGTTGTTACGACCACGTGTTAATACAACTAATCTTCCATTAATCGAACATTAAGCAAGAAAATTAATGTAAAGCTAAAATTAATTTAAAGTGGGCCCCATTTATTGCTGATATCAAGATTTTATTTTCAGGTTTGGGTCATTTAGAAAAATTAGAACCCAGATAGCTAATATTTATAGATAATTGACCATTTTAAAAAATAGTAAAAAAATGAATTAAAAAAATTCACAGAAAATTTCTATTTAAAATTTTTCATGCTTCAAACTATTTTTATAAAATTAGAAATATCTTACGAAATAAAAGTCATCTTATGATTCCATTAAAAAAAATGTTTTTAAGGCATAAATATCTGATGTAAAAATAAAAGAATTTGACAAGGCTGACCAGTGGCAATTTTCTCCATAAAGTTCATAAAATAATAAAAATAAAAACTACTTCAGATGTTTTACTTTCATATAGTAAAGTCTACTAAGCCACCATATTGAGTCATTTTACAGCCAATATCAATAGGCCCAATTCAATGGGAAATTAAATATGCTGTAACTCATTACTGATCTATTTTAATAAAATGGGGACCTTTTTTTTTTTTTTTTAACTTTTTGAGTCAATTTAATCATAATATTTAGGCATAAATCAATAATAATATTCGATTTTATATTAGGTTGAGAGAATAAAATCATTAAATTTATTTTGAAGTTAGCGTAATATAAATTTTTCATATATATATATATATATATATAGTACTAATGCAAAAATAAATTTAATAGTTTTTCAGAAAATCCTAATACAATTTATGTCAAAATATTTTGATTTTTTTTTTTCGAATTTTTTATTAACTTAACATTCATCAGATATATGAGCAACTAAATTTCCTATGAATCATTATAATCAAATTAATCATGAACAAAAAAAAAATTTCCCAATATATATATATATATATATAATTTGCATAGTTTATATGACTTGTTGGCCAATAAGATTAGAGAGATTAGTCTTAGATGGTTTGAACACATAAAACGTTTGTCTTACTGTGACATGGTTAGAAGAGTATAGACAGGGGTGAAACCAGCCTTAATTTTAAGAGGGACAAATTTATAAGTAATTATTGGTGTTGCCTCGAATTTGGGTTATCATTTCTTGTAATTGATTAATTTGCGAAAAAAAAAATGTTGTAATTGATTAATTATACAATTTCTACAAAACACATGTTAGAGTTGCATTGAATTTTGCTCGACCCCTATTTGTTCATATCCTTGATTCTTATATGCTTCGCAGATAACTCGAGGGTCCAAGGGGGCAGCGCCCCCAAAATAAATTTTGGTTTAAGGATATTTTGAAATTTTTGCAGTTGAGTGAGGGTGATTATTGACGGATAAAACAAAAGGGGGTCAAAATAAGACGCTTAGGGTGATTACTTTGATTTTTCACTTAAATTTTATGGCCGCCCAAAATAAGATGAATGGCTCAAATAACTAAAATATTTAGTACATTTATTGAATAATGCAGAGAAACCTAACTCAATACGGAGAGTCCATTCATTTAAAGCTCACGAGATCCTTTATCTTATGTCTATATCAATAATAAATGAAACATAAACAGGCTGAGTTGCCTCTCAAACGTGCTCGTTTCCAATTGGCTTTCTAACAAAGTGAATGTGTGGTTTAGATTGGAAAAAATTGAATTAAAAATTTAATTAGATATCTTAATGTCTCATACTCTTGTAAGATGTAAATAAAAACGCAATTACTTATTGATTAAAAAAAAGCTTAGGTTGTATTCATCACATTAGTTAACTAAGATGTTGCATTGAGCTAAGGACATCAAATTTGATTTTGATATTCAATTGGATGAAGTCGTGGAAATTGAATATTATTGTTAAGTGTCGGAATATTTGTGGAAATAGAAAAAAATATAAAATTTAACATCCTAGCATTACAAAAAGATGAGAAGTGCAAAATTTGAAAGAAACACTAGAGTTTTATGTGAAAAAAAAAAAAGAGAGAAATCATTGGATCTAGTCCAGTTATAATGATTATATTAGTATTTGCATTTGATTACAGGTGAAGCTCTTCATCGAGGGGTGCCAATGATACACATTAAAGAATGCGTTAGATGGTTGAAGTTGAAAGAGCACTATAACAAAAATTCAGCTTAAATCCAAGTGCTAGAGTTTAGAGTCAGAGTTGATGTCGATGTCGTGCATCGATCTTATAAGTAACAACATATATTGGCATTATTAGTGATAGAAGGTGGTGAAGTCAGTAGGTATTGGTGTAGCCAGATGACACCAGTTAGAATATTAAGGCCAGTTGGAATATTAAGGGCTGAAAGATTGTAATTAAGTGATGATGGTTAAAAGATAGTAGTTGGGCGACAGTGGTCCAATGATCATAATCAAACGATGGGAGTTGTGGAATGATCATAGTCGGGCAATGGTGATCAGAGAACTGCAGTTGGTGGGCGTCAAAGGTTAGATGATTATAGTCTACGGGTGATGGAGGTTGAATGGACAATAGCTCAATGACAGTTGTTGGAAGACTGTATTTAGTTGATAATGATCCGAAAATCATAGTCAAGTGATTATGGCCATAGGGTGAGGGTTATTCGGGGAACATAACAGGGTAGTGGTAGTTTGAGGATAGTAATCGAATGGTAACAAAGGTTGGAAGTGTCATTGTCTTAGGAAATAAAGGTTAGAAGGACCATAATCGAGTAATGAAGGTCGAAGGGACTAATTTGGGCGATGAGATTGGTGGGACCATGGTCGAGTAATGGTGTCCGAAGCGGTCGTAGTCGGGAGATGATGACGAGAACTATTGTTGGACAATGGTGGTTGGAGGACCTAAGCTGGATGATGTAGACCGCAATCGAGTGACTGTGGTCAGAGGGGCCATAGTCAAGCAACATGGTCGAAAGGACTATAGTCGGGCAACGAAAATTGTTGGCACCATAGTCATTGGAGGGAGGTCAAAGGGACTATGGTATGGAGACAGAGGTCAATAAGGTTTTAATCTTGAGACGGTGGTCAAATGGGTCATAGTTATGCGATTATGGTTGGAGGGACAATAGTTAGGCGACTGAGGTTGATGGGACTATAGTCGAGCAACGGAGGTCAGAGTGATCATAATTAAGTGATAGATGTAGTGGGGATATAATTAGATGACTGTGGTTCGAGGATAGTAGTCAACTGACAATAGAGTTTAGAAGGAACATCGTCGGGCAACGGTCGTACAAGGATAATTGCCGGGTGATTGTGTTCGGAGGGACCATAGTTGGTGGGTGATAAAGGTTAGAAAGACCTTAATCAAGTGACCGTAGTCCGAGCATAGCAGTTTACCGGCAAAAGATTCTATGGTGATGCTTAGGTGGCAAAGTATTGACAATCACTGTTGCTGGTGAGAATCTAATGGCGATTGTCAATTAAAGAATGTCTGGCGGTGTCGGCCTAGAGAAGGACTGGTTGCAGCTGCCAAATGGAGGTCCGGTGATAGCGGTCAAGCCACAAGGGTTTGCTAGTGGTGGTGGTCGAGAAGCTCCATGATTTTTCAAGCTTTAAAGATCACTCGAATCTCTAACCAAAGGTTTAAGCCTCTCCATAACATAAAGAGTGTATGCATATTTATAGACTTTGAGAGTATCAAACCCCATAAATAGGTGAAAATATTATGTGTTGTCACTAGATGCCATCCAGAGTCCAATCAGGACGCGCCATATCACCAATACATTGTGCACCATCATTGTATACCACTATGTATCAAGTGATGTGGTGCTTCATTATTGGCCTTCGGACGGTTTTGGTGGCCACACATAATAATTTTTCCATAAATAGGGAAATATCTTGGAGCAAATTTGAAGCACTGAATCAAATGACGCATATTGATTCTTTTGATCATAAAATATTTATTCAACATTTAGGTGCTTTAATGATGTCAGATTTATGCAATTTTAGACTCATTGGATTCGTCTCATTAATCCTATCAATTCAACTTCAAGCATTCAAAATTTGGAGGTCGTTTGGTCATCCAATTAATGTCATGAAGTTTTCAATTGTGTTTTGGGCCCTTGATTTGGCTCAATTGGGCTCAGATTGAACCATTTTGTGTATCGTTAAGTCAGTGTCATCGAGACGTTTAATTCCACTAAATATTCTAAAATCATAGTTCATATGGTCCAAAATTTAATTTTGGTGGTTTTCAATAGAACATGCATAGATATTCTTGCCTGATCAAAAATATTTTTTGTGACATATCAATCATAATATTCTAACATAATTTTTACCCTTTCTTCATACAACACCTAAAAAGTTAGACATTTCAAAGTAATAATATACTTAATTATAGCGATTTCAATCCTTCACACGAAAGTAACCCAATATAACATGTATATGTTCGTAATTTTTTTAAAATTTGATTCTTTATATTAAGGAATGAGTTGATTAATCAAAAAGGCAAAAGCACAAGTTATTTATATTAATATTTTTAATATTGTGTAGAGTTTTTTTTTTGTTTGTTTTTTTTGCACTTTTAAGTCAATTAAGATTAGGGCTGTCAATATTTGACACAACACGAAAACCTGATCTGGACTGACCCGAAAAATCGGGTTGGACCCGACCCGTTTGAAAAACGGGTCGGGTTCGGGTCCGAAGATTCGACCCGTTTCAAAAAAATGGGTCGGGTTCAAGTTGACCCGAAGGGATGCCGGGTCAACCCGGAAATATGTTTAAAATGACTGCCCGGCACCGCCAGCCCTAGCCAGCCGCGCACCCGCAGTGCAGTGCACCCGACCACGCACCCAACCAGGCTAGCCAGCCGCGCACCCGCCGCCCTAGCGAGCCGCGCACTCGCGCACCTCCGCACCCGCGCACCCCCGCACCCCCACACCCGCGCACCAAGCTAGCCCGGGTCTTGCGTCCCGCGCACTCGCCGCCCTAGCCATCCCTCGTCCGCGTCGCCGGCGTTCGCTCTCGACCGCGCGCTGCCTCCTTCCCGTGTCGGGTCAACCAGGCAACTCGCCGGGTCGAGTCAGGGTTCGACTATTCGACCTGTTTACCTACCCTGGTCGGGTTAGGGTCGACCTGATTGACTCAGGATAAGTTCCGAATTCGACCTGAACCCGAATCGCGACCCGAAATTAACACCCCTAATTAAGATAAACACACAGATCACATACGTAAGTATCCCCTTAGTTGGTAGCTAGAGCTCCCAACTAATAGATTAAGATGAGCTACAAGCCTACACCTATCGAATAGAGTTTGATATATATAGCTTAGTTTGGAACAAAATATAATATTTGAGCTTCTACGCAATGAGTGCAATATAAATTTTGAAATTCAATTATTCCCTTATGTTAGACTCGAAATTGAAACTCTTCTCTTATGAATATAATATAACTTCATAGTCTATGAATGCTAATATAATTTGGATAGATTGATAAAAAAATAAAAAATATTTTTCTTTTAACTAACTAAATTTGAAAAATAAGATAGCTTTATTTTGAAATAAACTTCTTTTGTTGCTGTAGAATGTTGAACAAAAAATCTCTTGCTACGATTTATCGATCAATATGATTACAACTTGTCGAGCACGATTTTAAAGTTTCATTTGAGATAATTTTTTTATTTAACTTTTTAATATAAAAATATTTGGAAAGCTTTAAAAAAATTGTGGTAAAAACTGTCCCAAATATAGCTAACTCTTATTATTTATTAATGATAAATAATGATGAGTACAAAAGAGGAAAAAAAGTCGCATTAACTCAAATGATTATCTGTAAAAAAAAAAAAAAAATGTTGAGATATTATTATGCAAAATGTATTATGATAGGCTTCAAAGTCATCATATTTCTGTTGAGATTAGTATTGCATATGATATCTTGAATTTGATTAATTTCAAAACAAATTAGATGACTTTAAAGATCATTATGATGCATTTTACAACAAATGTTAAGAAATTATTATGTAAAATATATTATGAAATATTTTAAAGTTATCTTATTTGTGTTGAGATTGATATTGTATATGATATCTCGAATTTCACTAATCTAAATATAAATTGGACAACTTTGAGGTCAATTTTGCTACATTTTGCATTAAGATATTTTGATGGAAATTCTCTCATTTTATAGCTAAAATATCATAAAAATAAGCTAGATCAAATACGAATCTTGGTGCATGTCTAAATTCAAAACTTCTAGAGTTAAATTTATGATCATTCAAACTTTGATTTCAACAAATTTATAATCAGACTAATCAATCAAATGAGACGAACATAAGGACACTAAAAGAAGTCTAACTTGAGTTTCAATGAATCTATATCAAGTAATTGAGACATGAGTAAAAACTTCAAAATATTAATTGGAGGAACCAAAGAGCTCCAAATTGGGCATGCTTATAGTCGAATCGAGCAGCTCGAAGAGACAAATCCAACAAACCCAAGATTGCACAATTACAACAACATTAAGGTACTTAAATGCTGAACGAACATTTATCTTCAAGGGAATCCATAAGAGGATGGAGTGTTTTGAATTTTCTCCATATTTATATGGCACATAAAATTTATAAAAATACATCTACTATCTGCATATATAGGAGGTACCCTTGGTGAGATTTTTAAGAGTGTTTAAAGGCTTAAAGAATCATGAAGCTCCATCCGAACTCAACCCCTATTGAACCTTCGTCAGCCGACCACCATTGGAACTCCACCACCCGATTACCATAGTCGGATATTTCTCCATCTTTGCCCGACCGAACATTGCCATCAAACCTTTGTCGTACAACCGCCACCATCGAACCTTCATTGCTCGACCTCCGCCATAAGACCAATGCAGCTAGACTTGCCTCACCAACCGCCTTCGTCAAATTGCCACCACCCAACCAATGTCGTCAAACCTGTTATCACTCAACCCCAAACGCCCGGACGAACTCCACCACATTTTCTACTAATTCTTCATACCCTGATAATTTTATCATCTCCAAGTAAGGGATGGGGGCAAATTTTTGGGACTAGCACTCACATAATAAAATCATTTCAGCTGGAAAAGGCTACGTAGTGTTTCTCATTTTCAGGTTTCCATGTAAGAACTCTAATGCCATTTGTATTCTTTTATTTATTTTTAATGCTGTTAAACACCGAAGGAGGAAGATTTTGTTGAGAGATCTTCTTGCAAGATCTCTAGAGAGGGAGAGAGGAGGGGGAGAGGGGAGAAGAGCCGTGAGCCAAAAATGATCTCAAAAACTTTATTTTCCTTGGCTACTTTCCTAATACAAGCTAAAGCCTATTAATAGGCACAAAAGCAACATAACAAGCAACACATAATTGGCTACATAACCCAAACAAGAAACCTACATAAAAGCAAACCTAAATCAAGGAACAAAACACAACAATCTCCACCTTGGGCCTAGATTTACAAAAAACAAAGATAACCACTGTTCTTTAAAGAACAGCCAAAGAATGATCATGTCGGTCTCCTCCGCCAAAAGCGTCCACCGACAGTCTAGCTCCACCTCCTGACAGATCTCCTGTCACACTGCGTCCAACGCAGCCAATCCCGAGCACCCCTAGCCCGGCTTCCGCGCCCTGTGCCTCCACCTGCACCCCGCGCCTCAGTGCCCGCGCCCTGCGCCTCCATCCCGCGTCCAAACGCCACAAGCCCCGCGCCCGCGCCTTGCACTCATGTGGTCTCTCTCCGACCACATCCTGCACGTATCCACCCGTGCAGCGAGCCCTGCGCCTTCTCCTGCGCTCCGCTCGTCACCAGTGCCCCGCGCTCCTATGCGGACTCCTCGTGCACTGCACGACCTCGCATCTCCCAGCGCCCTGCACTTTCAACCCTGCTCTCCAAGAGCAGCCGACACTACCTCAGTGTCCCCCGGACTCCACCGGAAATCCAAAAACTCCACCGCAAAGATCCAATATGATCTTTCAACCAAAGAACCAAAAAAATTTGCTTCAAGACCGATCGAAACTTGATTCAAGATCAAGCAAAAAATCTGCCCTCAACTGCTTTCATGCCTCCGATCTTCTCTGATTTCTTTCTCCCGTACAAAGCCACATGCTAAAACTGGCTTCTCTTTGTTCCGCAAGCAAGGTACGTCCGACAAAGCTTTCACGCCAACTCAAGAATTTCTTGAATTCACATCTGTCTTCTCAAATTTCTATAAGACTTTTGATGTCATCATGACATCATCTCTGCATAATCATTTTCAGAAAGAAAAAAAAAATTATTGTTCATTTCTCCGCTCTGGTTCGCAAGCCCCCAAGTCGAATAGCATTTGCTAAGCCGGATTCCTCTCCGGAATCTTGATCTTGACGTCAGAACTAAGTTTGGCTTCTCCGATTAAACAGAGCAATCAAATCCACGCCAAAATCCAGCGATCACACCCAAGTCCGGCTCCGTCTCCTTGCCCCTGTACAGAGTTGCACACGGGAGAAATCCCGCACAGCACACGCGAGCCAGATTCCGTCCAGCTCGTCCCGGTCCGTCGTCCTTCCTCCTTCGAGATTGCCACCAAAGCTCTGATACCAGATTGTTAAACACCGAAGGAGGAAGATTTTGTTGAGAGATCTTCTTGCAAGATCTCTAGAGAGGGAGAGAGGAGGGGGAGAGGGGAGAAGAGCCGTGAGCCAAAAATGATCTCAAAAACTTTATTTTCCTTGGCTACTTTCCTAATACAAGCTAAAGCCTATTAATAGGCACAAAAGCAACATAACAAGCAACACATAATTGGCTACATAACCCAAACAAGAAACCTACATAAAAGCAAACCTAAATCTAGGAACAAAACACAACAAATGCATTGAATCTTCGTACAAAATTAGAATGCAAATACCCTCACTCTACCACCATAAAATTTCTAGCCCTCTACAATCTTGATCCTAAACCCTAATCATTGGGGAAACCATAACCAAGGCTCTGAAAATCGGACTGGACAACAAACCGGAAGAAGGATGGTTCACGGTTTGACCGGTTCGACCGATCTAATTGGGGTTGAACCAGATGACGTAATAAATAATAAACATTATTTAAATATAATAAAATTAACATAATAATAATAATATCATTTAAAGTATGTGATAAAAAAATAAACTTAAAAAAACTATGAAACATAAAACTTATATAATTAAGTAAAATAATTATTTTTAAAATCTCACATAAAGACAAAAAAAATCTAAATCTCATAATCATAAGAATTTACACTCAGAAAAGTATGATAATTTTAAATTTAAATATTTTCAAATTTTAAATTTGATTTTTAATTTAAATTTAATTTACATATAATCATATAATTTAATATATATTATTATTAATTCATGTTACATATTTAATAGAAATTTAATTCTAACATAAGTTTATAAATTTAATATAAATTATTCTTATTTTATATTATATGATTAAATATATTTTACATGTTTATGTTGTATACCAAAGTTATTTTTTAAAATTTATATCTAAAATCATTAATAAATAGATAAAATTATTAATGATAAATTATTTTTTATAATGTATAAATAAATAAATTTTTATTGTTAACTAATAAATAATTATCATTCACAAAAAAAATAATTAATTAAAAAATCTGTTTAAAAATAAATTTTATAGACTTTCTTGCTATTGTTTATATAGCCTTTTGAGTTTCCTTACATGAAGAGCTCACATGGAGTGGTGGGGCCCTGGTTTGAGGGAAAAAATTTGTAATAAGAAATGCATTATAATTTATATTAAATGTTTTAAATATATATTAATTAATTAATTTAAAAAAATATTTAACATTTGTTGGATTTGAACCGGTTCAAAATAATCGGAGCCGGTTCACCGATTCCCTGGTTGAACCGGCGGTTTTGACCGGTTCAGTCCGGTTCAATGCTGAAGCGATTGTAAGACAGAACCGGACCGTTTTTGTGACCGGTTCACGGTTGAACCGGCCACTTCGATCCGATTTATAAAGCATTGACCATAACCCTTTCCTTTCAAATTTATTACATTTTGCTGAACTTGTAAAACTTTTGTACAAGAATATCATAATAAAATAAAATAAATATTAAGATAAATCCAAATTTAAAGAAATAAAAATTAAAATTTACTTATAAAAGATATTTGAATATGTAGGTTTAAAATTGGGATGGGGAAAAATTTAGGTCATGATATTATTAAATTGTTTTCCTGAAATAATCACAGTTTGAATTATGATCAAAGTTTGATCATGAGAGCCTCAAAATTATTAAATTTATTTTCTTATGAGTGTAATATACGCATAATTAATTAAAACTTAAAATGTATTAATCCTAAATTTTTAAATAATTAAAAAACATTCTAATGAAAGATTTAAACAGACATTCTAGTTATTTTTTTCATTAGAATATGTATCACTTAATGAAAGCACCTTGATATGAATTTGAATTAAAATGAATTACGCAGCTCTCCTTAGTTTGTTGGTTGGAAGTTTGAGCTATCAACTAAGGCCTCGTTTGAGAAGGCTTAATTTTGGCTTTTATGTTTGAAAATGACAAAGTTATTTTTGGGTTGTTGTTTGTATGTAACACTTTGGTAAAACTGTACGGAACTTTATTTTTGTACTGTTTTCAAAAGCTTTTAGTATTGGCTTCTCCGTTAGAAACCTCCATTCCCTCAAGCAAAGCTTTTAAGACTACCTTTTACAAAAAGCATCCGGTAACTAAACGAAGCCTGAGTGATCTTGGATTTGAGTCTTGTATATGTGATGCATGTATGAATTTATTTTAATTGGCCTACTTATCGCCAAAAAAGAATCAAAATTAACTGGCAGTTTTTTTTTTTTTTTTTCAAACTTTTGGATTGGAAACTTCTAATTAATGAAGTTCCAATCGTTGAACTTAGGCCTCGTTTGGGACAAAAAGCTGTCCCAAACTAAGGCTTCGTTTGGGACGGCTTTTTTACTGCTTTCTAAAATTGAGTTTTAGTACAAAATTTTTTTATTTTTGTATTAAAACTCTGTTTTAGAAAGCAATAAAAAAGCCGTCCCAAATGAAGCCTAAGTTTTTGTTTGGGACAGCTTTCTTGCTGTTTCTTAAAGCAGCTTTCTATTAATAATATTTTAATTTTTGTATTGAAATGCTGCTTTAAAAGAAGCAAAAAAATTGTCCCAAATGAAGTTAATATTGTAAGATGATCTAAAGGCAGCTTGGTTGCAAATATATTAATTATTAGTTGCATGTAGTATAAAATAAGTATTCTATTTTGAAAAACTATTGTGTTTGCATAGGCTTTAAACTCTTTGAATTTGCTTCGATATGCATGCAATATAAATTATATATGCATTGCATTTATATCAAATCAGATTCAATAACATTCAAGCTTATCTTGATAATATTTTCATTAGGATATCCATATACAATTTTTTTTCTATTGTATTTACTACTTAAAAATTTTTATGTTATTTTGTTAGATATAAAATTAATTCTTTATGTTTGATTTTGATTAGAAAAAAAAAAATAAGAATTTAACACTCTAAGATCGGGATGCTGGCTTAAAGAGGTCATATATGGTGGGTAGGGGTGTCAATATTTGACACGACACGAAAACCCGACCCGGACCCGACCCGAAAAATCCGGGTTGAACCCGACCCGTTTGAAAAATGGGTCGGGTTCGGGTTCACAGATTTGACCAGTTTGACAAAACGGGTCGGGTTCGGTTTCTCATTAAGTTTTCGAATGATTTAGACTATTATCGTATGTTCTCGCATTGGTCTTACTTCCTTTGCATATGTTACATGAAGTTATTTATGTGGACTTCTAATTTTGACATTAACATTGAATCTCCTACTATGTCCATTTGGGTTTCATTTTCCAATCTTCGTCTGTATCTGTTCTCTCCTCGGATTTTGCATGATCTTGGTTCTTTATTTGGCTGGCCTCTACAGACGGATAATGTCACTTCGAATGGTACAGGGCCCTTAGTTGCTCGCGTGCTTGTTGAGCTTAATGTTACCAAGTGCTGTCCTGATCAAGTTTGGGTTGGTTCTGAATCTAGGGTTATATCCAACTGGTGGAATTTAAAGAATTTTCTTACTACTGTGGTTATTGTAATATTTTGGGTCATGTTAGATTTGAATGTAATATTGTGAATTCTCATTTAGCTAATCCTATTAACAATGTGGTTGAGGTGGGAGTGGTTTTGAATAAAAATTGTGATGTTGATTATGATCCCATTAGTAAGGATGATCTTATTAGTGTGGAAAATAACAATCATGGTATTGTTTTGCCTTTGCTTGAGTCGGTTGCTCCCTTGGGGAGGGCAATTGAGAATGATTTGGTGCTCCTCCAATAGAGCATTGTGGGGTTATTGTGTGTTGTGATGATGGTGATGGGGGTGACCATTTCTTCGCGGCTTCCCCTCGGGGTAGATTGAGAATGCTAGTCCTGACATTGTTGGTTTTATCACTGGTAATGAGCCGTTGAATGTGGGTGATAAAGAACTTAGTGTTGTTAATATGGGGGTGGTGAATATTGATTCTAGTAAGTTGGATCCTTATGTTGCTTCTCCTGTTACGCATGCTGATCTGGTTGTGTCGATCTCCTCTATGGGAATGGGAGTGAATGAATAGCTTGATGTTGCTTCTCAAGTTGCTACAGTTTATGCTAACACCTTGAATGCTCCTATGGGTGTGAGATCGGGGGAAACTATTATGGCACAAATTGGTTGGCTTAAAGGCTTTCCATCTTCTCCTTCTGAGGGTATCAAAAAGGAAGTGTTTGAACATGATAACTTATTTGATATGAATGTAAATCGTGCTATGTGTGATACTTTCATTCGGATGGATAAACGAAGAAAGAGGAAATCCAAAAAATAGTTGTATATTGTGGTTGGCTTGGTGGCTGCTTCTTTGGAGCCGTTGGGTGTTGATTTTGTTTTGTTTAATTTATGGCCGTTGGGGGTTTGATCTTTCCTTTTGGTGTTGTCTATTTTCTTTTCTTTTGTGTAGTTTGCTGTTGTGGTGCCAGTTTTTAGATCTCTATGATATGACTTTGAATGGCATTATAGCTTTGGTTATAGACGTTTGATTGCTGGGCAATTGGTGACTTCTTCTGACTCCTTTTGTGTTTGCTTGTGTTTGGGGTGGTATTCTTTTTGTTTTATCTTGGATTTTGTATTTAGGTGAATTCTGATGCTCTTAGTTTTAGCGAGCTTTGGAGTCTTTAAGGACTTGTAATGTTTTCTCTATATTAACGCGTAAGCTTTTTCCGTGGGGTTTTATTTAAAAAATAATAATAATAAGTCAAAATAAACAACCTCTTTATTTTATATATATAAATTTGGATTCACCAATCAATTTATAATATAATATGAATTTTTTTTATTATTTTTTTAAAGTATCACATTTCTCTTGAAAGTTCAGAGCGTAACTTTCAAATCCCTTTCCTAAATGGACGACCATCCAGACTCGATAGAGTCAATTGTTTGGCAAATCTCTTAAAAATCTAATCAAAAGATCGGCCAACCAAATTGGTTTGACATTCGGGTCAATTATAATCACCTATTGCTAACTTGTAAAATATAGTATGAAAGACATTAAACTTCTTACATTTTTATTGAGATTAATATAATTTATATGGTTGGTCTATATGGAATAAATATTGTAGCCATACTATAACCACAAAAATATGATAATAACGAGGCACAAAATTATTATAAATTTGTTGATCTTCTCAATAGCATTAACCATTGAGAAACTAGGAAGCTGCTTTAGAAAATAATAATAAAGTTGTCCTGTTTTATTTAAAACAACTTTCTTATTATTTCTTAAAAAAAATTTTTAGTAAAAAAATTAAATACTAAAAAACTGTTTTAAGTAGTAAAAAAGACATCTCAAACGATGCCTTAGGCCTTATTTGGGACAGCTTCCTTACTGCATCTTAAAGCAGTTTTTTAGTACAAAATTAAAAAATTTGTACTAAAAAACTGCTTTAGAAAGAAGAAAGAAAGCCATCCCAAACGAACAATTATTAGGTCCGGACACTGAACGAAACTCTACATCCGGAGGCCAATAACATGTCGCCACGTGCTCTTACTCTTTACTACGCGGCCCGACGACCCGACACACACCGGAACCCGGTATTGCTATGTTTGTATATTGCTAGCTATTGCTTGACAATAACAAGAAATACCGCTCTGTCAAGACCAATACCTAACAATACCGAGCAATACCTAGCAAAAACGGGGTATTGCTCGGCATTGCTAGATATTGCTCGATATTGATCGGTATTGCAAGGTATTGGTCTTGACATAATGGTATTTCTCGTTATTGCCGAGCAATACCTAACAATACCCCGGTCTGCATAAATCAGCCAATACATAGCAATCCCGGGTCCGGTCCTGGTCGGGTCGTCTGGTCGCGCGGTAAAAAGTTAGAGCACGTGTCACTATTTTACTGACGTCCGAATGTAGAACTACATCAGGACACCAGACCTAATAAAAATTAGTCACAAACGAAGCCTTAGTTTGGAACCTTTTTTTTAATGATTTTTAAAATATTTTTATACAAAATATTTTTAAAACTAAAAAAAATTTACTAAAAAAAATATTTTAAAAATCATTAACAAAACTGTTCCAACTAAAACTTAGATTAGAATCTTATCATCTTATGTCATGCGGGCCACGATATACAGCTCATAAACAGGCAAATGGAACGAGGAAATGAAGCGTGTTCACATTAGAGTCATTCGTTAATCTCGCAATAACTTATTGAAAGCAACTTCCAATGTAGATTGATTTCTCGTATAGTCTTTTTAATCAAATTCATATTCAGATAAGAGAAAATCTCCTTAGGCAATTCGAACTTTGACAAAAAGGGACAGCTATTATAAAATATGGCCGACGAATAGGAATGGCAAATGCGCGCATACTTTTCTTCTTTGTGAACAAAATCTCTCTTCTTTTTTCTATGGGATGATTCGTTGCTTATTCTGCACTCAAATATTTTAATATAGCGATTCAAATCTTTGATGAACTGAATTCCTACATGAGAATTATACAGGCGATATGGTGATTTCATCTAGTAAGTTGGTCATATGCCATATATCAGCCTCACACAAAATTAGCCACAAATTAGGACAACTACATAACAAGTCACACCAATAAGTCGGTGACTTGGTCTAGTAAGTCATCTACCTCAGTAGGTTGGCAACTTCATCAATGAACCCGATCACATGTTGGCGACTTTGTATCAGCAACTCATCTAACGAGTCTGCCTCAGGAGTCAGCAACTCCCCCTATCGAGTTAATATTTAAAGCATGTTATGTGTGGAATCTGATTATGTTGATTAGTCAAGTTGTTTTGATACCTCGGACCTAAGTTTATCGTGCTTAGGTTCGGGTGCTTTGCAACATAAGTTTTTTTTTTTTTTGTACAACACCTTGGCACTGTGTACCTGAGCATCCGGCGTTGTGTTCTCGAGCGCCCAATGCTGATCAACAGAGAGAAGAACGCCACATGGCTCTGGATTCAACGCATCAACGCTATTAGTTCGGCGCCGCAACGCTGCAAGTTTGAGCGCCGCAACGTCATTAGCCAGAAGCTTGAGCGTCATAGCGCTCCGAAGTGGTACCGCAGAGTTGTGGGATAGATTGTACAGTTTTCTTTCTTGTTTTTCTAAAGGGTTGCATTCCTTGTAGTTATTTATTTGGCTTTCTCTTGTATTTTTGAAGTGTATATATTGAGAAACGGTGCATGTGAGAAGAGAAAAGCAAGGAGAGAGTGAGATAGAAGAGAGATTTATACTTATTTCTCCAATTTTCATAACAGATTTCTTGGTGGGGTGTGGCTTGGTGATTTTTTTCCCCTATGTTGGACTTTTCCATGTTAAATCCTCGGTGTTCGTTATTTTTTCGTTGTTTTTACTATCTTTTTTGTTTCATCATTGTGGTGTTTACTCCTCATACCTAACATAGCAGTTTAATTAAGGATTCTAACCTTTAAGTTAGAAGCTTGTATTAATCGTTATCCACTTAATAATTAGTGAGTTTGTGTATTCTATGTGTATTTTCTATATATATATATATATATATATATATATATATATATATATATATATATATATATATATATATATATATATATATATATATATATTCACTATATTTTATGTTAAATGGCTCATATAATTGAATGTATATTAATTGAATAGCTTTGCTTGTATCACCCAAAATCTTATAAATACAAAGTCAGTCGGTCATTTCAGGGGCAAATTATTGCGTCCGGTGTCTGGATTCGTCCGGACATCAATCCGGTGTCGCCACGTCACCAAAATACATCGGGACCCAGTGTATTTGAGTGACGTGGCGTCACCGGATTGGATGTCCGGACATCCGGTAACCGGACGCAATAATTCGCCCATTTCAGATGACCGATTGTTTTAGTAATAAAATTCTCAAATATTTTCTCTCTCTCTCCAAGCTCATTTCCTTTTCTAAGATCTTTCGCCTCTTTTTCGTTAACTTTTAAGTTCTGCTAAGAATCTTTTAGAGCTGTGATCGCAATGTGGGTTACAAAGAAAATGGTGCTAGTATCAGAGGACATGACTATACATGACACAAATATGATTGTGATGCGGCTCTTGAAATAGATGATTGTGATGAAAGTGATTGGAAGGGGATGATTGAGACTTAAGTGAAGTTGTAGTGTTGATTTTAAAGGAGATGACACAAATATAAGCGAGGCTTCAACACTATGTCTTGACCCATTGACAACTACGATCAAAATGAAATATTAATTAAGATTTTTAGTCAATTGTCCCCCCTAAAAGTTTTAAAAAATTATAGTCTTTAGCCAATTACCCCCATCATAATTAAACACATTGTGTAGATGTGTTATTGTTAGAGAACTGTGAATCAAATACAAAAAGGAATAGTAAAGATAATCCAAAAGTATCCTTACAAATTTTTTTTGTTAGAACTAGTAAAATTTGGGCCACTTAATGGCCTTATAATTGAATGATATTGAGTTTGCTATGTTTATATCATCGAGACACTCATTTTGATTATAAGCCTGCAAAATTCTAAGACGGTTTTGTCTTCCAATTAAATGTCCCAAAGTATCTGGCTATCCTTCAAGTGCTTGATTTGAGTTCTTTTTATTTTATATTCAATTAGCTTTAAGTGTCATTGGGTTTGTTAAATTCGGAATTTCAGATAATTCTGAATTTAATTTTGAAACTTTTCAATAAAAGCATTGTATGTAGATTCATATTGATAAAAAGTGATTTTTTTTAGGTATATCATAATTAATTAATTTTGTTATAAAAAATCTAAAAATGATAGTTTTATATTTGAATTTAATTTTGTACTAGAAAAAAAATAATAATTTTGTACTAGAACATTAACAATAATTTTACAATTTTGTTTTTTTAATATTTTTTATCAATTATTTGTGGGAACAAACAAGAAACGAATAAAACAAATATCAAGAGAATAATCAAACCATTTGAGCACATAACATTCTTCTTTTTTTTCGATTCATAATGAGTGTTGTGCCCATTAATAAAAACATATTGTTGCATTGTATGTTTTAAGGTCATATATTGCTTACATAATGGTGCGATTTACATACATAGAATATTTAATAAATTAGGATTTACATATTTAATACATCTAAATAGTAATATTTACATACATAAGCATTCCAAATATCAAAATAAAATTATACGTTATTGAAAATTGCCTTGATTGGGCAAGAATCATTATGTCATTTTAAATTGAAAACTTTCAAAATTAAACTCAGCTCATTTGGATATCAATTTAAGCTAACTAATAGCGTACTGAATATCTCAATGAGACGAACGTAACAACCAAAAGTTGTCCAATCCGTGCCAAAATAAGTCCTAATTTAGTAACTAAAATATGATGAGAAACCTCATAAGATTTATTGGATGTCTAAATGATCTCCAAATCATCCATTAACATCTCCACAAGATGAACCAAAAATTCCTAAATTCCAACATCATTGAGAAACTTAAATACTAAAGGAATACTTTATGATTAAAAGAATCAATATGGGTGGGTCACTTGACAAAGTGCTATAGATTTTCTCTATAGCTATAGGGCATGACACACTCAAAAATCTATAAATAAGTCATCACTCTTTACATGAAGAGGGATTGGAACTTAGATTTAAGATTCAAGAGAGTTCAAAGGCTCTAAGAATCTCAGAGTTATGCTTGAATCACTCAATTATGTTCCTACAAACAACATCATCTGACTACAGTTCTCTGACATTCATAACCAGATTATAGTCCCTTGATCTACATCAATCGAATATGATCATCTTACCACAATCACCTGACTACGACACAATGACCTACAATCCTCTGACCTTGGTATCCTCGCTACACCAATGCCAGCTAACTTTATCACCTATGCCAATACATGCCATCAGTTATAAAATTGATGCATGTCGTCAATATCAACTCTTCCTCCTAATGTTAATACTAGGATTTATAATGGATTTCTCCTACTTGAGTTTCTCTTCCTCAAAGAAGTACGATGAAATATACAATAAACAATCTCTTGAAGACAGCTCCTGTGTCGTAGGATTTTTCCAATTTCTATCATGGAATTCTTTTTGTGCAACATATATATGTTATATAATGCCAACATTTTTCCCAATCACAAGAAATGACCTCATTTGCAAATCGATAACAAACACGAGTGAAATAATTTCAACTGAGTTAGGTCCTATAATTTTTACCTTTATGTAAAAACTCAAGTGCCTCTTGTAACTCCTCTTTTATGTGTGTGATAGATTTTTATACAAAACTATACCGTTAAACTTTATTTCTCTGCTACTAACAAAAAGAACAAATCAACATACTAAAATCTAAATTAGGATGTCAATTAATGTTAAATTGTAATATTTCACCTGAATTTGAAGTGACTTTAATGAAGACAGCTCACAAGCAAAGGCATTAACTTTGACAACCCTCCCCCTTTTGGTTACAGATAATTGCTCCGTCCCTCTCATCCCATTTCTTAGCAGGCAACGTGGGAATCGCACCACCACATCTCACGAAAGCGGCAAATTATTGCATCCGATCACTGGACGGGGAGATATGTTGGGATATTAATAAAATATTATTTTAAATTAAGCGTAGGAAAAGCGCAGGCAAAGCGTAGTCAAAGCGCAAGTCAAAAGCGCAGGTAAAGCACAGTCAAACCGCAACTAAAGCGCACCTAAAGTGCAAGTAAAAAGCGCAGTCAAAAAGTGTAGGTGACGTGGTAAGTTTTTATTGGATATCCGAACTTATCATCCGCGTCCGGTGACTGGATGCAATAATTTGCCCACGAAAGCAGGGCAAAGTTGCAGCCTTTACAGCGCACTAGTAACTGTGAATGAGTCGATTTGGATCAGTTTTAGGTTCCATTTGGATTTTTTCTATTTTCAAAAACAATTTTTAATAAAAAAATTTACTAAAAAATAGCTTTAAAAATAGGAAGAAAGCTATTTCAAACAAAAGCTTAGATACATTTGTGATTAATTTTTATGAATTTAGTTCTTGCTTAAAATTATTTGTGAATATTATGTTCACATTTGATTTTTTCTACCGTCAATAAATTTGTCGAACTCAAAAAGTTTCAAAACAAGAGCCGAACTGAATGAACCAAATACGATCAAATAATGATATGTTCGCATTCAGCTCATTTAAAAAAAATTGTTCTCAAAATATATATTTAACATAACTCAACTTGAACTGTTGGTTATGAGCTTTGACTACTAATCAAGAAGTCATGGGTTTAAGTCTTGTATATATGATGTGTCTGTGAGTTATCTTAATTGACCTAATTGACTCAAAAATATATATTTATATATTTAAAATTGACTCACTTTTATAATGACTAAGTGAAGCATAACTTAAAAAAAAAGAAGCGGTTAAGCACTGATTAGAGCTTTGACTACAACCGAAAAATCTCATTTTTCACTCCAAAATGTCGTGAAATTAAAAAATGCCGTGATTCATCTCCAATGGAACACCATTCTATCTGTAACGATCGTTCGCATGTTTCTTTGACAAGTTCGATAGAGACAAAAAAAAATGACGTTTTTTTTTATAGTTGCATATTGGTAAGTTTTATCTTATTTTTTCTTACAAAAATATTTATTTATCTTGTTAACTTTTTATTTTTTAATGAAATTTAAAATAATTGCCCCGAATTTTTATTAAAAAAAAAAACGAGAGGCACGGGCCGTCGTAATCCCCACCCTAAACGCTACACCCATTTCCCGAAGAAAAATAATAAAAATAACAAAAAAACACAACCCAACACCACGTCATCGCAAAACTGCCTGTCCTGACGCGCTTCTCCACATTCCGGACTCCAAATCCCATTAGTTTATTAAAAATTAAAATTCCAACCGTTTCCACGTCCGCCGACTTAAATAAATATCTCGATTCTCCACGCCTTCCACATCTTTTTATTATTTTTTTTTTATTAAAATCTTTGTTACCAAAAATGCCGAAGCTTAAACCGCTCTGATCCTTTATAAACCCCAAATCAATCTGCCCTATTCTGCCCAAAACATCCTCGCCAAAGCTTTCTCTCTCAAGCTTCTTCTCGCTAACTTTTCTCCCTCTATATACACATCACTTTCACATGGAGGGTTCCACGAGTCTCAAAAGAAGTCCGGGAAAATCACAGAATCTTCGCCGGAGGCGAAGCGGATTCATGCCGATCTTCTCAATATGCTCAGCGAAGATGATTCCGACACCGGAAACTGCAATCCAGCTGATCAGGATCTCGCCACCGTTATCAAGAGCTTAGAAGAGGAGATCTCCCTACCGGCGGCGATGATTGCTTCGGAGATTGAGGCAACGAAGGTGGGGATCGAGTACTTGCAGGAAGCTTCCGACGACGAGTTGGGGATTCCGCCGCCGGAGGCGGCATCATCGGTCGGTGATAGCGAAGATGACTTGACGGCGGAGGGATTTGGACGAATATGGGTATTTGAAGACGAATTGATTCCGGCATGGTACGAGGGTTTGGTGGAGTTTGGATTTCTGACGGCGGAGTATTGCGGTGATGTGGTGGATGGCGGCGGCGGCCGCTCGGCCGTTCTGTTTGACGGAAGGATTCGGTGATGGCATGGGATTCTATTGATTTTTTTTTGTTTCTTTTGATAGTTTTCTGTGTGGTATATTTGTAAATTTTATGAATAGGGCTAGTGAAAAAAAAAATATTTATAGGTAGCTTTTAGATTTTTATCAAAATTTATTTGACTATTTTTAATCATCATTATGATTTATTTCCTTTTTAATCTCTTTTGGTTATTGTTTTATGGGATTATTTTTTAATGAAAATTTGGGGAGCACATCTTAATGAAAAATTAGTGGAAAATTTGTGATATTAATGGAGCTTAAAAGCACTTTTGATTTGCGTTCAGAGAAAACGATTTATTTATTTTTTGTTCGTTTTCATAAGAAAATGCAAATCAAAATTGGATTCTCTTATGAAAGCTAAAAAATGATTTAATTGTACAAAGAAAATGCCAAATCTGTTTTGCGTTTTTATGATTTTTCTAAAAATTTTATAAGAAATTTATATTTTAAATTTTTTGTTAGTTATAACTTATATATCTTTTATAACTTTAATTTTATTTATATATTACTAAAAATATTTAATATTATTTTTATGTTACTATTTTTAAAACTTTATGTTTATAGAAATATTTATAACGATTTGAAGTTTTGCACAAATTTACTTTTGATATATTTATTAAAAAAAATTTTAATATTAGTTTTTTGTATTAATTCTTTGTGAGAAATTTTATTTTAATTTTATTCTTATAAAAATATTTGAATAAATTTTAGGTAAGATAAAAGGAAAAAATTGAATAAAATATCACAAAACAAATACTATTATGATTTATTTTCTTATATAAATAGGATTTATTACAATGATAAATTTTAGTAATTAATCCAGATTAAGAGAAATTCTTGCAATTAAAAGTTCAAGAAAATTTTGCTTATAGTTAGCGTAAAAACTTTTGTACAAATATTTATCATTTGTATTATTCTAGTTATTTTATACAATTTATGAAATTAAAATAATTCGAGTAAAATCCCCGCTATTTATTTAAAGTAGAAGTACAAGTGTACAACTAAATTTTATTTCAAATGATTTTATACCCCTTGTAAATGAGAACTATTTTTTGAAGTCTATCATGAAAAAAATTGATTACAACAAATTCAAACCTGATTCTAAAACCTTGGTTTTGAACCTTTGTTCGCACTAAGTTTAAATCTTATTTGAGCTAAAGTTCAATTGTCTTTTCTTCTTCACACATTGTTAGTCTTATCGAGCATGCCACAAGCAAGCTCTGTCATGAAAAAACCTGGGGAATTATTATGTGCGGATGCTGAACGTCGTCCAGAGCCCATTGAAAATGTGTCACGTTACCTCTACTCGATACCGCAGCTTGCTACTGAGCTATGTACTGCTCGGTACTGGATGACGTAGCTGCACCTGATTGGCCTATGGACGATAAGATGTATCTGATGTCCGCAAAGAATAATCTATCTCCACTCTTCTATTATGCATGTTTGTAGTCCCACGATGCCATCCCAAAGAACTCCCTTCATAAAACTCTAATCTTTCACACGCACTGCTCTCCTGTTAATACTCTCAACGAGCTCCGACTGCAAAAACTTCACATTTCCCTTCTTAGTAGTTTCAAGAATAAAAAAAGCAGTTTTTTTGGGAAATAATTGAAGCGAGCTTCCAATCGACTCAACTAACTTAAATGCCTATTTTTAATCAATCCTAAACCCACTCTAATTTATGTATCTATATTAATGAGTCTTTTATTGCACATCTTCCTATAGAGAGTCACATCCTTATTGTTCTCTTAGATCATTTAAATGGGTTGCACGTAACCTTCCTTCCCTAGTGTGCTCACTAAGATGAGAAGACTTCACTTCTAGTTGATGCACCATTATTTATGAGATGCAAGTATTTGTTATAATCTCACTACTTAATCAATTTTTCTGGCCCTAATAATAGAACTTTTATTTGGTCCGGTGAACGTACGCTCTTCTACGTTCGGCCACCAATATTTTAGCGCCACGTAGCATGAAAAAAAAGTCCCCGACCGACCCGCTGTTTTTGGGTTCTCGCCCGTGCTTTTTTTTTTTTAAATCCTTGACGAGCCGAACAACATCTCATCACCTTTTGGATATATTTCAAATACCTAGCAAATACCGAGTTGTACCTAGTTTTTTCTAGCAATACCGAGCAAATACCTAGCAATATCGAGCAAATCCATAGCAATACCGAGCAAATCCTGAGCAAATACTGAGTTATACCGAGTTGTACCGAGTTTTTTCTAGCAATATCGAGCAAATCCCTAGCAATATCGAGCAAATTTTGAGCAAATACTGAGTTGTACCGAGTTGTACCTAGTTTTTTCTAGCAATACCGAGCAAATTCTGAGCAAATTCTGAGCAAATGCTGAGTTGTACCGAGTTTTTTTTAGCAATACCGAGCAAATACCTAGCGATACCGAACAAATCCCTAGCAATACCGAGCAAATCCTGAGCAAATACCGAGTTGTACCGAGTTTTTTCTAGCAATACCGAGCAAATACCTAGCAATACCGAGCAAATCCCTAGCAATACCGAGCAAATCCTGAGCAAATACCGAGTTGTACCGAGTTGTAGAAAAACTCGGTACAACTCGGTATTTGTATAGTTTTGGTCTTCACAGAGCGGTATTTCTCGTTTTTTCAAAGCAAAAGCAATACCGAGAAAATCACGAACATAGCATTCCCGGGTTCCGCTCTGGGTCAAGTCGTCGGGCCGCGCGGAAAAGAGTAAGAGCACGTGGCGACATGTTATTGGCGGCCGAACGTACCTCTACGTCAGGTCAGAGGACGTAATAATTGTTCCTAATAATACGCTTCATTAGACTTATCTCATAGAGATGTCTAGCGCACTATTGATTCTTGACATATAAATACCTATCGTGTACTTAGATCCTTAACCCAATCCTATTTGACACACACTAAGGAGTCCAATGAAGAACCACCATTGATATATTGCTTTAAACCTAACTCCTATACCTCCATGATCATCCCAACAAACTGAACTCTTTTAACTCCCACAATTCAAGCTTCGGTTGTACAGCTTTCATACTACTTTATAAAACAACTTTTAGACTTCATTAGGGACAGTTTTCTTTTTGCTTTTTAAAACAGCTTCTTAATATAAAAAATTAAATTTTTACACTAAAAAACTGTTTTAAAAAACAACTAAAAAATCATCCCAAACAAAACCTTAGTATAAAAAATTCAAATTCAAAAAAAAAAAAAAAAAACATTAAAAAACAATTAAAAAACTATCTCAAACAAATTGTCAATTGTTGCGACCAATTTATATAAACTATTCATGACTTCATATTCATAAAGATAAAATTGACCTAAAATTGTATTCATTAGTTAACTAATAACTCAACCCCTCTTATTTGCAGTCCTCATCCTTCCATTAAAAATAAAAAACAATCATCCATAGATATATTTATAATTCAAAACAAATCAGTTTCTTCTTATCCTCCCACAAACTCTAAATCTTCCAACACCACTCCAACAATCATAAAACCTCTTAACAACCTCCCCATCACCAATTTTCCATCTCCTATTTCTTTTACATATTGATTGATACCAAATATATTTTTATTTTTTATTAAATCATAAATAAAATAAATTAAATATGACAAAAAAAAAGAAAAAAAAAAATTGATCTTAAACAACCCCTTGATTTTCAATAGCAAATCCTTCACATTCAACTGATCTCATTAACAATTTAATTACAGCAATGGCGACTTATTCGAATGTGTAATAAGAGAAAAAAGGAAAAAAATATTGAGCAGTGTTCGGACGCATCAAGAGGCCACTCCGGATGCGCGAGGCCACTCCGGATGCGCCACATCACCTAATGCACATTGCATTGGGTGACATAATGCATCTGAATTGGCTGTGCATTGGGTGACGTGGCACGTCCAGAACGACCTCCGAACACATTCGGATACCGCACATAATAATCTCTCAAAAAAAGTCTCACAACTTCAGAAATCACTAGCCACATCAATATATTGACTAATTACTACCACAACAATGCAAAAGTCATAATGTTACAGCCCAACCACATGACAACCAATCTTCAACAAAAAGGAAAGAAAGAGATATAAACCGTTACCCACAATTGTTTAATCTGCTCCAATCTCTGGCATTTCTGCTCCAGGATTCAAAGCCCTTAGCTCTTACAAGTCTTTTGGAAATGCAGCAAAGCAAATTCATAGCCTCATTTCTGGCTGAGATCAATCTAAGGAGATCTCAGTCTGCATCGCCGAGCCCATCACTGCCATCTCCTCTCTTAGTAATGGGCGCCATTCGGTTCGTCGAACCATGTTTTTTGCTTTGAGAAGCAATCTCAGCATTCTTGCGCAAGACAGCTCCAGGTGATGGGTATGGCCGCTGCTGAAAGAGTGGTCCCTGTAATTAAAATACGAGAAGAATCAGGGAAATTGGATTTACTACACCCACAACTCAATAAGGATAAAAAAAAGAGGGATTTAAATAAACGCTAAATCTTAAATCATTATATTTATGCTTTGTTTGGGACGGCTTTTTACTGCTGCTTAAAAAGACTTTCCAGTAAAAAATCAAAATTTTCGTACAAGAAGGCGGCTTTAAGTAGTAAATAAGCCGGCCCAAACGAAGCCTTAGCTAGATATAATACCCCAATTTCTAAATGGCTGCAAAACATATAACATGAAGAAGTATATTTTAATTTAAATAAGTTAATATTAATAATATTTCTAATTCATTTAAAGATTATAATATTATATAATCAAATATAAAAATTTAGATGTTAGATGTGTATATACTTAAATCCCACAAAAGGAATTCAAATTAGTACAGGAAAGGTGTAATATCTGAAATCTGAAACTGTAATTAGCATGGCATTGTTGCGTCTCCTATTATGGAGAGTGGTCGAATGACTTTGATTTCTTGAGGTATGCGGCAATTTACCAACTGAATAATTGTAAATCTGAATTTTTTATAGTTATATGGATACGCCTAGGCATAATAGCAGACTATGCATAGGCATAGAAACTATGAGCAATGAGATCAAACAACATAGCTCATCTTGATACTGCTCGTTAAGAGCTTTGGCTATCAACTAAGATATTTTAGATTTGAAGCTTGTGTATGTGACGTGTGTGAGAGTTTGACTTCAATTGGCTCAAAAGTCAAAAAAAAAAGAGATCAAACAAAAATAAACTCCTAGGCATTAAAATTTTAGACAGATTATAACTTTTGAAAATTTGATACTCCTATAGATAATTAGGGACTATCAACTGAACATAATATTTCATCCAACAAAAAGCTTGAAGGCAAAGAAAAGAGAAAGCATAGCGTTTGTCAATATGATAATAATTCTTTTTGTTGTATTCGTTGATGTATTAACAAGTTATTAAACTTAAGTTTATTTTAAGTTTATCTATTTAGTGATGATTTTCTTCATTTGGAAAGGCTATATTTTCAAAAGATTGTGAAACTCGGACTGGACATAAAACCGGAAGAATGGATTGAAAGTTCAATGTTTAGATAAGGGTTGAACTACAAGATAATAAATATTAAAATTATTTAAATGATATCTAAATGACATAATAATAATAATATAATTATGTAATAACATAAATTTGCGATTACAAAATAAATAAAATTCATACATAAATAATATATTTTATAACTTCAAATTTAATTCACATTTAATATACATTTAGTTCATATATAAGTAAATTTAATACAAATAATTGCTACTTTATATTATATATTTAGATATAATTTTCAATTATATATATAAAATTTACAATATAAATTTACATTATAATTGCCCAGATCCTGAAATCCTCAAGAGCACATAAACTCTTCATCTTCATTGCTTGGTAATCCCATTCACAACACCAGTGGAATGAAAATTAGCATCTAACAGGTGACAAAAATTAATACAAAATTTCAATCAATATCATTATACCAAAGTCATTATGAAAAACCTTGATGTCAAACATTCTTACGGAATGTCCAATCGAATGCAAAATGTTTCAAAATATATGGTAATTTAGTTACAAAATGGATACAGATTTTCAAGATTTTTTTTTTTTAATCTTCCGCTAAGGTTAAATGTCTTATTTTGATGAATCCATCAAGCAAAAAACCTAATGAATAACATTGGGTTTGCCTGGTTTCATAATGTAGATCATTTCATAATTACTTTGTTATGTTGATTATCCGAGTCTCCTTCCTCAAAAACATTCTATTTAGTACTCACCACCTAAACCCAATAACTACCCTATTATTTCAAATAAGCACATATCCTATCAGATTCATTTTTATCAAATAACCTTATCATTGATACTGCACTTGATAGGGGGACAAGTGTGGCTGCACCTGATTCATTCTTACGGACTAGTCATAAAGAGATAATGTGCAACAATTAGTTAACACAGTCATCTTGATTCACCAATAGATGATCAGGAAAGTTAAGAAACCTTCATGGGCACAACAAACCAAAAAAGTGCTGATGTGAAACTAAATGCGATAACCAAGAATTGCAATTAAGATATTAATAGAAGTGATGAACTTTCCTTTGCTACCAATAAACTCTTTGTTTGCTCAAGGTTTAAGAATATGACATTGAAATATTAAGTAATAACAATTGATTAAAATTTGAGATTAGTAGGACTTGCAAAATGACAACCAAGGACTTGCAAGGTTTAAGAATATGGCATTGAAAGATTAAGTAATAACAATTGGTTGTTATTTTGCAAGTCCTACTAATCTCAAATTTTAACCAATTGTTATTACTTAATCTTTCAATGCTATATTCTTAAACCTTCGCTTGAGCAAACAAAGAGTTTATTGGTAGCAAAGCAAATTTCATCACTTCTATTAATATCTTAATTGTAATTCTTGGTTATCGCATTTAGTTTCACATCAAGTGTAGTATTAAAGACTCATACCATATGACAGGTCAAGGGAAGCACTTCAGCTCGAGCAACAAAGTTATTTTTTCTAATATCTATTTTACATCCTGATAGATCTCTTTGCTTGCAAAATCTCTTTAGTTGCTAAACCATAAAACAAAGTATATTTAAATGGCATACCCAAGTGCTCCCACAATCTCCCTGATATAAGATTTGGAAAGAAATTAACGCACACGATCTCTGTTAGACCGGTCCACTGGACCGGTCCAGCCGGTCCGCACAGGACCGGCAAGTCGCAAAGAGCGACAGATATCCGCCTCCTGCGGAGATCGATCGACCCGACCAGCCCGTTAGATCATTTTAGGAAGCGTTTTTTTAGCGTTTTGAGAGGGAAATTTGAACGTAGGGACTGTTTAGGGAATTCCTTTTGAATTGTATGCATTAAATAGTAGATTTTCCTAGGGTTTGATCATCTTGAATTTGGCTGAAATTTGAGATCTCGTAGATTTAGGTTTTCTTTGGGCTCTAGCGGCGTCTAGAGATTTGGGAGAGATCGATCCTCCTCTCGAATTGAGGATCAATTGTATCTTTGCAGTTTTATTCATCTACTAGTGAAATACAAGAGTTTTCCTTCATTTTTTCTCAGATTTATCGTGTAAAACTCCTGTTTTCTCTGTTTTTGGGCTGTTTCCTGCTGTGGACAGCAATAAATCTGCTGCAGTTTACTGATTTTGGCTAGGAACACTTGTGAATCCTAGTGTTTCCTATCAAATTGGTATCGGAGCGTCGATTTGGGACCACCGGCGGTTGAAATTTTGAAATTTCAGCAAGTTTATCGTTTCCGGAAGAAGATTTTTTGGGATCCGTTAGAAGAACGATGGCCGGAAAAAAGGTGGAAGTATTGGAAGGCGAGTTCGGACAACTAAAGACAGAAGTGGAGGGAAAGTTCCTGGAAATCTCCACCAACAATGACAGGTTGGAAGGGAGGTTCGCGGCGATAGAAGAGATGATGAAGAAATTACTTGAGATGAAGACTAATCCGACGGCGTCGGAAGCAAGAGAGACTGTCGGCGACCATGGCGTAGGAGGAATCCGAACCCGCTTCGGGGGAGGAGTCCTCCGGCAGTAGAGATCCTTGAGAAAGAGGACGACATGCCACCTCTAGAGCCACTTTCTAGAGAGGAGATGAGCATGGGAAATGATCGTCGAGGTGCTGATTTTCAGCGTCGAGGTGCTGATTTTCAGCGTCAAGGTGCTGATTTTGAAGGCAGGAGAGGGGAATATGAGGGAAGTGCATATTTTGGTGAAAGAAGAGAAGAATATCAGCGTCGAGGTGCTGAATTTCAGCGTCGAGGTGCTGATTTTGAAAGGGGAAGAGGGGAATATGATGACGGATTCGGATACCAACGCCGGAGGGAGGACTGGGACACTTGGGGAGCACCTCATCTTCGAGGAATGGGAGGTTATGGAGAGTACCGGGGTAACGGAAGGGATCCGAATGTGAGGAAGTTGAAGATGCCCATCTTTGAGGGGGAAGATGGTCATGGCTGGATATACAAGGTGGAGCGTTACTTTGCAGTCAACGGGTTGACAGATGATGAGAAGCTGACGGCGGCAGGTTTGTGTCTGGAAGGGAAGGCGTTGACATGGTATCAGTGGCGTGACAGGAGGGAGCCCATCCGGAACTGGAGAGAGTTCAAGGATTGCTTATTAGAGCGTTTCCAATCCGACGGGGAAGGAAACTTCTATGAGCAATTCTTTGCCTTGACTCAAGAAGGGACTGTGACAGATTATCGGGATCGGTTTGAGTACTTGGCTAGCAGATTGGATCACATTTCCGAGTCAACCTTAGAAGGGAACTTCATGAAGGGGCTGAAACTAGAGATCCGAACAGCAGTCAGGGTACTGGAGCCAAGGAACCTGGGAAAGGCTATGGAGCTAGCGCAGTTGGTAGAAGATCAAAAGAAAGCATAAAGAGGGGCTCGAGGAAACTGCTCAGGAGGCTCTTACAGGACGACGACCACTCTTCTAGCACCTAAGGGGTATGCCTCAGGCAACAGTAATGAGACCACCCGGGAGAAGCCAATAGATGGAGGAAGTGGGGAAAGTTTCAAAAGGCTGACCGAAAAAGAAATGTAGAACAAGAGAGCAAAGGGGTTGTGCTTCAGATGCGATGAGAAGTACATGCCGGGGCACAGGTGCAAGGACCGAACTCTTCAGGTTCTCCTTGTCTGTGAAGATGAGGAAGACGAGGAGGGAGGAGGCAGCAGATCTGATGAGGAGGAGGAGAAGCTGCACCTGGATGTGGCAGAAGTCTCCCTCAACTCTATAGTGGGATTCAACCCGAGTCACACTATGAAAGTGAGAGGAGAGATAGCTGACTGCGAGGTGGCTGTGTTGATTGACAGTGGGGCTACCCATAATTTTATTTCCAACCAGATAGTGGAGTCATTGGGGATGGAGTTAGTGGATACCGGAGGCTATGGAGTGATGATGGGCACGGGGAAGGTGGAGATGGGTAGAGGAGTCTGTCGAGGAGTAGTACTGAAGATTCAAGGGATCCATGTAAAGGAAGACTTCCTTCCCTTGGAATTGGGGAGTACGGATGTCATCCTGGGGATGAAATGGTTGCAAACCTTGGGGGAAACCAAGGACAATTGGGGAGCACTCACGATGGAATTAATGGTGGATGGGAGAAGGGTGGTCATAAGGGGAGATGCAGGGCTATCCAAAGCCATCACATCACTTAAGACCATGGTTAGGGACGTACAAGAGGTGAGGGAAGATTATCTGGTGAGACTACACAGGCTGGATGCGATCAGATTGGAAGAGAGAGGGGATGTTCCTCCTTCCGTGCAGCCCTTGGTTCAGCAATACAGTAAGGATTTTCGGTCACCTCAAGGATGGCCACCTCCACCGGAACACGAGCATATCTCCACCTTGAGGACAAGGTGGATTTTTGGGAGGGAAGTATTGTTAGACCGGTCCACTGGACCGGTCCAGCCGGTCCGCACAGGACCGGCAAGTCGCAAAGAGCGACAGATCTCCGCCTCCTGCGGAGATCGATCGGCCCGACCAGCCCGTTAGATCATTTTAGGAAGCGTTTTTTTAGCGTTTTGAGAGGGAAATTTGAACGTAGGGACTGTTTAGGGAATTCCTTTTGAATTGTATGCATTAAATAGTAGATTTTCCTAGGGTTTGATCATCTTGAATTTGGCTGAAATTTGAGATCTCGTAGACTAGAGATTTGGGAGAGATCGATCCTCCTCTCGAACTGAGGATCAATTGTATCTTTGCAGTTTTATTCATCTACTAGAGAAATACAAGAGTTTTCCTTCGTTTTTTCTCAGATTTCTCGTGTAAAACTCCTGTTTTTCTCTGTTTTTGGGCTGTTTCCTGCTGTGGACAGCAATAAATCTGCTGCAGTTTACTGATTTTGGCTAGGAACACTTGTGAATCCTAGTGTTTCCTATCAGTCTCATTCCTGCATTTGCAAAGAGGTGATTTTCTTGGCTCAAGCCTGACACCTCCAGATAAAACTAGAGTAATCAATGATTTAGGTCTGCCTGCATGATAGTAAGAATACCTAAATATCTAAAATGGATATTCATTGTAAGAATATTTCACTAATTCAACAGACAAGCCACTATGGGTTAACTAGGGGTGTAAACGAGCAGAGTCGAGCTCAAGTCAGGGGGTGTTAGAGCTCGACTCGCGAGTCAAATACCGAGCTTGAACTCAAGTCGAGCTCAAGCTATACTCGCGACACTGAAATGTGCACGTCGAGCAGCCCTAATGCGCCCTCCATTCGTCAAACCAATAGATTTCCCGCCCGGTTCTCGTTTCCCGCTCCCATGCGTTCGATGGGGAGGAACCGAGGATTTCGCCCGGTTTTCATTATCACATCTCCATTCATTTTCCCACCCGCCTGCTTTCGATAGAGAGAAATCAAGGATCGAAGCGACAGATGGTGAGGATTCCGCTTGCGTTTATGCTCTTATCGAAGTGTCAAGCGACAGATGGGAGGGGAACCAAGGATCGCATGCATGCCGGCTCACGAGTTCATGCTCGAATCCCGCCTGCTTTCGATAGGGAGGAACCGAGGATCGAAGCAACATATGGGGATGATCCCGCCTGCGTTCATGCTCTTATCGAAGTGTCAAGCAACATATGGGGGAGGAACAAAGGATCGCATGCATGCCGGCTCACGAGTTTAATCCCCCTTGCGTTCACAGCCCCTTGCCCTATCCTGTTCGGAATCCCACATGCGTTCCCGCGCCCTTGCCCTATCCCGTTCCATGTAACATCTAATCGATCCGGCTCGCGAGTCATCGAGTCGAACACTAACATGATCGAACTCGAGCTCATTAACGAGTCGAGCTCAAAATTTTGCTCAAACACGACTCATGAGCTTGATAAGAAATGCTAAGATATTGAGCCTTTTTTATGGTTCTCGCCTAAAAGAAATGCTAAGATCTTGAGCCCACGTCGTTCAAGGCCTTCCACAACATTGGTTTAGACATATACAATGAATGACATAAAATACACCCAAAAATTAGAAAGTAAAAGAGGAAAATCAAAATTAGTATGGATAAAAGTCATGCAAAAATATTTGCATAGAATAAATTTAATATATCACATAACATTCAATAGGAACCAACCAAGAATATAGATTCATAAAGCCAATCCCAAATAGTTGGAATAAAGCTAATAATGATGATGATTATGATTATCAACCATCTCAAGACTCACTATTAAAATGTCTCATAAACCAATACGAACCGCAGAGAAAGTTTGTTTGAAAATTATAGTTTTTAATGAAATATAAGAAACAATTTGTACCAGAGAAAATTATGTTTTCTAAAGTAGGAAAATACTTACAGTTGCTGTGGTGTCTGCTGCACGTGGTTGTACTCCTTTTAAACCAACAACCCTGCAAAGCCAAGGTACAGTTAAGTAATAGAAAACAAAAAAAGAAGCAAGGATGAAAAATTGAAGCGAGACTGCTACTGTAATTGTTTTAATAATAATGATAATAATCTATTTAGGTGGATTTTGATTCCCATCATCGCAAGATATACATATTGCAGCATGCATTTAGGGAGTCGAGCTCTACTGGCAAGGTTCTTGAGGAGCAAGCAGTTCCTGTTTGTTTACTTTCACCATCTCAAGGTTTTCAGTTGTTTTGCATATGCGGCTTTTTGGGGAGCATGAAATTAGGTCATTCGGTTGAATCGTCATTCGCCTTGTATCTATTCGTCAGGTGAGCTCACTAAGCTAATTTGGAATTTCAAAATTAAATTGGAAATGTTTATCTTATGAAATTAATTTATCTTCAATTCGTACTAGTCATGTGCAAAACTTATCTACTAGCTTAACTATAAGAAATATATAAATAGTGATCTGAGGCATCTAATTCATAATATTTTTCTTGAATAAAATTCCTCCAAAATTTAATCTAGTGAGTGCAAATTATTGAATGTGCAATTCCTTCACGCAAAGAAGAAGTATGACTACCTGATTCTAAGGGAAATCATCTCATCGTACTGAGGCCTGAATTTTTTTAAATTAAGAAATGTCTGGTGCAAATTGGATGTGCAATTCCTTCAAGCGGGGAACAAGTGCGACACCTGATTCTAAGGAAAATCATCTCATTGTAATGAGACCTGATTTCATCTCACCATGTGCAATTCCTTCAGAAAAAATGTGTGTTTGTGTTGGCCATGTGTTTAACACAGACATGCCTTTCGCACCCCTTGACACATGTTAAAAACACTAAAAATTGTGTTAGATGTGTTTTCTCCCAAAATTATAGTCAAAAATAGCCATGGCATGCCCTAACATGGTTAAGACGCACCCAGACATATTAGACACTCCCAGGGATAATTGAGGCAGACATGCTAGCAAACTGTTTTTACTAAATAAAATAGCTTTGTATCCAAATTTTTCTCGATGTGGTCAAAGCTACATTGAAGAGGATACCGATTTAGTGGTGATGATTGAGGCGCCATTGAAGATGATATTGGTTTAATGATGATCATCTTGGCTACTCGTCTCATTGATGATACATCAATGTGTTCATATTTTGTCCGATTATTTTAAAGATTATATGCTCTTTTTTTTTTGTCATTTTGTGAAGATATATAATGCTAAAAATGATGAAGTAATGTCTATTTAGTTGATATGTTATTGAATATTGATAATTAAATATACTTCATGAAATATTAAAATGAAAATATAATTAAACCAACGCTAGTTTTTGTTTTGCTGAACCTTAAGTTTTTATGTAATAAATGTGACAAAATACTTGATTATCATGCTTTTTAAATTAAAAATATTAGCATTACGTATTTTGATTATATATTTTATATTAATAATATATAAAAGAACGTATCTTGCTCATGGTGTGTTGTATCTTGCTCATGCTAAATTAAAAATATTAGCATTAGGTATTTTGATTATATATTTTATATTAATAATATATAAAAGAACGTATCTTGCTCATGGTGTGTTTTATCTTAACCTTCCACTTCTCAGTTTCTTTCCCACATGAACCCCGCAAAAATTTGAATGGACTAATGAATAAACAAAGCCATTTTCTTCCATTCACACTCTCACTTTCCACGTGTGCCAATGGAAGAGCAAATTGCTAAGGTGACCCCAATAGAGTTCAATTGTTCCATTATCCAAGGAAGATTTTTTTAAGGATCTTAAAATTTTCCTACAAGCTTGCTGTTTACTTCGAAGGGTGTTAAAGACCCTTTGAGTTTTTATTGGAAAAGATAAAAGTGATATATTGCTAGTTTATTGGGAAAGATAAAAGTGATATTAATTCTATTGGGGTAAAATAGAAATTAGAAAGTTTTGCGAATGTTTGCCAGTAAAAGAGAGAGTTAAACTGTACATTTAGAAGGATAGGGTTAATGTAAAAGACAACATTTAGATATTTTCTTGTCTTTTAGCTGCTTTGAATCTTAGTTATTAAAAATTTGCAATGGAGGTTATTCTAAAAGAAAACAGTGAGGGTAAGTGACTCTATCCTTCAAGCTACTTGTTTTAGATATTGTTGGCAAAGCATCGCAAAACATCCAAACAAGATTTGGACGAACTACTGTATATAATAATAAATAAATCATAATAATTTCAATTTTCTTTTTTTGCCAAATATACGATAACAAAGAAATCAATCGAGAGCAACTATCATATGATGAAATATTTTGATCTCAAATGATGATGAGATGAACTAATCCTATTCAACTATAATAGAAACACCCGAGAGTAAATTCAAAAAGCAAAAACATAAAATATACCAGCCACCACGTGGAGCGTCTGAATAAGAGCTAGGATCCATGGGGTCCAATTCATCATCCTCATTGAAAGCACGTTTTTTATAATCTTTTTTGCTACCTTTCCCAAATGGCGGTTTTGAACTTGTCCTGCAAGTCCAGAATTGGTATTGTCATCTACAAAGAAATGGAAATCATGGAATTACACTCAAATTGAAAATAGTATTTCAACCCACCAATTGGATAAGTATGCTAGTTCAGTAGAGTGCAAAGAATTATAGGCAAATTGAAAATCACGCCTCCACTCTAAGGCTTCCTTTGGGATGGCTTTCTTACTGCCTCTTAAAGCAATTTTTAGCATAAAAATTTTAATTTTTAAACTGAAAAGCTGATTTTAAGAAGCAATAAAAAAGCTGTCCCAAACGAAGTCTAAGATTAGATAAGTGTGCTACTATTATTCAGTGAAGATTCTCTAGACTCAGAAAGCTACTTGCGATAAACAAGAAAGTGAAGACGCTGAAATATGCCGCATACCGTTGCTTAGAAGCAGCTTTTGCAGGCGCTGCTGTACTATTACTCTGTTCCAAGTAGTTCATATTCGAAATAGAATATTGTTGATAAGGAAGATTGAGAACCCTGGAATATGCATTACACGAGTGGTTGAGCTTAATATACATACAAGGCATTAGAGGGTAGAAACTCTACATACATGATAATAAGCAATAATCAAGACAGATAACTATCATATGCTAAATTAACATAAATTAAATGCATCTAAAATAACTCAAAGAAAAATATAAGCTACAAAAACAGAGTTACAACTGCTATGAAATATAGCAGTTATTTCTAAATTAACTACAAGAAAAAATGAAAAATTCACTAACATTTTCTTCATACGGTAAGAAGTGATATTTTTCAATATACCTGGTACAGTGATTGCAATAACCCCAAGCCTTAACTAGGCCAAGCCCCCATCCACCGCACCCCATGCATCTTGCATAATTTTGAGCTGGAACGACAGTTCCTGTAGGTTGATTTCTAGCAACTATGGGATCAACATGCTGTGGAATAGCCTCATTTACTGAACTTGGTTTCTCCCACTGTGTTGCATTTGTCTTCCTATTGTAATAGTATCTTTGACCTGAAACAAAATTCGTATATGGAGAAAAGAGATTAATAAATTACTCCAGCATAAATGTATTTTATTTGTTTAGCAAGAGCTATGACAACATAAATAGGGATGTAAATATGAATTGAAAATCGACTATTACTTGAAAATCAAATTGACTTTTAACTCAGATCGAGCTCAGACCAAAGGCAAATAGCAGACTAATGAGCCAATTGATTTAGATCAAATTTGAATTTAGCCGAGTCTTGATCAGATGAAAATGTATACACATATATGTGTAAGTGCATATACAACAATATTATGCATGTTGGTCCTCCTTAGGAGAAAAAAAATTAATCCGATCAAAATCATTTCAGTTTTTGGATTGCATCAAATGCAGATTGAATTTAATGAGCCATGTATGGCTCAAATCAAGATCAAATGGATCGAGCCTATACTAGCTAGGCTTGGCATAAGATTAGATCGAATGACTTTGAGCCAATCTGGAGGTAGAGTCAAATCAATAGGAGCTCGGATCATTAAGAACCTAATAGTGAAGGAGCTCAGTTCAGACAATATTTTGTTGCTTTCTACATATGATCAGAAGTAAGGTGATGTTCAACCCTCCTCATTTTATGGTAAAATTAAACTATAAAAGTTTATGGACACAACCCAAAAACAAAAAAAACAAACTAAACCTTCTTAATCATAAACAAAGATGTGCCAGAGCTCAACAGGCGAGCCAATAATAAAACAAGCGCCCTCATTCCCCATCTCTCTTCCTAAAATTGCCATGAAAGCAAGGTTCTAGTGCGAGTTTAGACCATGTGTGGAAGTGTTGAATCATTCCGGGGAAACAAGAGGTATAGAGGGGATTAAAAACAATCTAAAGCCAAGTGAGTTTTTTTTTTTTAATGGATATGTTCACCATCATTATGTGTAACCACTTGGTACAATAAAGAATGGTGTTTGTACCATATAATATCTTGGTCCGCGGTCATGTGGGATGGGTTAACCTCATATTCAACTCCAAATCATCTCTTCATAGTCGAGCTATTTCCAAACCCAACCAGCATCCGTGAATAAGAAATAAACCACCATATTCAAACTACTATGAGTACGCACATAGAGTTAAGAGACTGTTGAGGACCAAATTTCTATTTCTGCAAATCAAAGGTCAAAACCTACTGATGTGAAACTACTAGGAGTTATTTCAGAAATTAAAATGAAAAGATTAAAGTTTTGCACTTTTAAATTTAAGCTAGCAATAAGAGAGAGTTAGGAATTAGAAACTTTTAACTTGCTTAAGTCCCAAAGAAGTACAAGAGAGATTAACCACGATAATTCATTCAAAATTCAAGGAAATTTAAATGCAAAGTACAATTGACAGAAACCCATCGCTTAACAATGAGAATTTCACCTCGAGGGCCGTCTCACTCAACTATTAGTAAGCTTTAGCGGAGAAAGAAGATCCAAACAATGAAGGATATCACCACTAGAGAGAAGGCGCCGAAGAACTTCGTTGGTGGAGAGGTAGCCGGTGGGGAAGGAGGTAGTGGGCGGCTTACGAGGCTCCAATCGTGGCTTGAGAATCGTCGGTCGATGATGCTCGCGAGAATTGGGATGACTTGCTCCAAATATTCTTCAACGGTGGTCTCGTCTTCAAATCCCACGTCGAAGCACGGAGATCTTAGGATGTTGATGCTTCCGTCGGCGTTGAATACAAGACCCCATTCAAGCTCGGGATCCGCCATTCAACATTGAAATGGAGAGGGGAGGCGTCCTCTTATCCTTCCCATGGCATCTCAATCCGAGGGAGAAGCAAAGTGGGCGGCAGGAGCTGGAGAAGAGGGGAGGCCGGCGGGTGTAAGGAGCAAGGCTAGGGTGGAGAAAGGGATTTAGAAAATTTGGGAGAGATTAATCAAAACTGAAATTTAATTTTAGTTTTGAATAGGTTGGGAGGGAAAAGGCTTGAGATTTGAATTTCAAATCAAGTGAAGTTATGGCTTTAAGTGGGGGAATTAATGGGGATTAATGAGGGGAGCCAAGGATGGGGCCGGCGGGCTATAAAGAGGGAGGGAGAAAATTAAAACTGAAATTTGATTTTCAATTTTAATGCAATTGGGAGAATTAATTGAAATTCAAATTTTGATTTCAAATGGGGGAGGGTTTAAGTGGCAATTAATGAGGGGAGGCCACATAGGGAGGCCGGCAGCATGTAGAGGGGAAGAGGGAGAGATTAGGGGGAGGAACCAAGCTCTTTCCAAATAGGGATGAAGAGTTGGAGGAAAAATAATGACTCATCCATTTAGGTTTCATTTGAATTTTGATTTTGAAAACTTTCCATATTTAGCTTTGCCAAATTTGGAAACTTTTGAACTCAAGAGAATTTGAATTTTCAAATTTCGAGCAAGAGGGGAAAAAGGGAAGAGAGCCGGCGGTGGAGATGCTCGGGACGGGGAGGGGGTGAGGTGGCCAGCGGCCAAAGAAGGGTTAGGGCCGACGGGTGGAGAAGAGGAGGGAGTCGGAATGACGGAGATAGACCACGAGCCACGGACTCTTCCAATGACTGGTGGGTATTGCGTTTCGCCCTCACCTTGGGCTCTCGTTCTCCTCTCTAGCTCTACACAAGAAGAAGACAAGATAATCAAAATAAATTTTCATTAACCATTTTACATCACATGAGACCACTATATATAGGTCTCCAATCAAGCAAAGATAAAGTACATAATTGCCCTCTGGGCTACAACATCAAAGTAACTCCCCACAGGGGTAAAAACAGAAAAGACTGTAAATAAAAGATAAAATAATAAAATACATCGACTACATCATGACATCTGAAGCAAAAATAGAGGCGCTGAATCGTGGCCGTCGATCTACAATTTCGACGACGATAAACATGTCGGTAGCGTCTGTCGATGTCCTCATCATCCTCCCCAGGTGGGAGAAAACTCGACCCTATCGAGTGAGTGTCTCTAGAGCTCTCGTACCACTCTAGAAGGTCTGGGTCTAGACTCTGCAGCTCCTCTCGGTTAACCCATGTATCCTCCAGTGAACTAAGTACCTTCGACGTCCGCCTCCTTTCGCAGTAATGATCTCATCATCTAATATGGCTTCAACTATCTCCGCATTGGGTAAGGGGTGTAAATTTGGGAGTGGAGGAAGGCTTGGGATCTCACCAGGTATGGTCGCCCAAGGCTCATTTATAAGTGGATTGCATGGGTTAAATTCTGGTCCCTCGAAGGTTACTAAATCTTCTATGTTAAATGTGGGGTTAATGTTAAAACCTTCGGGAATGTCGAGTACGTAAGCATTGTTATTCACCTTTGAAATTATCTTGAACGGTCCGGCGCTTCTCGCATGCAACTTCTTTGCGGATCCAGGAGGAAAACGCTCCGGACGGATCCGGACCATCACAAAGCCTCCAATTTCGAATTCTTTAGCTCTTCTCTTATGATCAGCCATAAATTTATAATTCGCATTACTTTGCTCAATTTTCTTTTTAATTTCTTTATGTAACTCCTGTAGATGCGATGCAAATGATGATGCTGACTCTGATGTCCTAACTCTAGTGTTCATGGGAATCAAATAAATAGGTTGGTTGGGGAGATATCCGTATACTATTTCAGCGGGGCTAAGACCAGTGGTTCGGTTCAAAGAGTTATTGTAGGCAAATTCAGTTATAGGCAACTTAGAGTCCCAGTCCCGAATGTTTTCCCCTACCAAGGCTCTCAAAAGATTTCCTAGACTTCTATTCATCACCTCGGTTTGACAGTCAGTTTGGGGGTGAAAAGCGGTAGAGAACTGCAGCTTGGTTCCCATTTTATGCCATAAGGTCTTCCAAAAATAACTTGTAAACTTCACGTCTCGGTCCAACACAATGGTTTTTGGCAGCCCGTGAAGTCTCACAACTTCATCAAAGTAAAGTTTGGCTATTCTAGAAGCATCAAAAATTTTGGAGCACGGGAGAAAATGGGCCATCTTAGAGAACATATCTACAACTACACATACTGAGTCATGCTTCATAACAGTCTTGGGTAACCCTAAAACAAAGTCCATGCTGACATCCTGCCAAGGTTGGCTAGGCACCGGAAGAGGTGTGTAAAGGCCGGTATTTTGTTTACGACTTTACGTTGTTTGGCCAACTGACAAGTGTGACACCGCCTTACAAGTCTGCTAACGTCCCTTTTTAGACTTGGCCAGTAAAAACGATTTTCGACAGCCGCGATGGTCTTGGCTTGTCCAAAGTGACCCGCTAAACCTCCAACATGTAACTCCCAAACAAGAAACTCTCGAAGTGAAGTCTTGGGAATACATAGTCTTTGAGCTTTAAACAAGTATCCATTTTCTAACATAAAATCTCCTACGATACGATCATCTCTAGTTGCTAGCTTAGAGTAGGTTTCTCCAAAATCGGGGCAGTCATAATAGTTTTCTTTAATTTGCTCGAAACCAACCACTTCCATTCTCATCTCACGAGCAACCATCATTCTACGACTTAGTGCATCGGCAGCCTTGTTTTCAGAACCTGCTTTGTGCCTAATGGTGTAAGTGTATTCTTGTAGGAACTCAACCCATCTTCCGTGTCAGGCATTCAGTTTCTTCTGTGAATTGATATATCGTAAAGCTTCATGGTCAGAAAAGATAACAAACTCTTGGGGAAGCAGGTAATGTCTCCAGTATCTGCGGGATTGAATTATGGCGTAAAATTCCTTATCGTAAGTGGAGTATCGTTGCCTGATGTCATTTAATTTCTCACTGAAGTAGGCAACCGGGTGTCCTTCTTGTGATAATACTACTCTTATTCCTATGCCAGATGCGTCGCAAGTTACTTCAAAGACTTTCGAAAAGTCAGGTAGACGCATGACTGGTGCTTCAACCATTTTCCGTTTTATTTCCTCAAAAGCCTTGGTGGCCGATGTCGTCCAGACAAATTCTCCTTTCTTCAAACAATCAGTTATGGGACCCACTATGGTGCTAAAATTCCTGATAAATCTTCTATAAAACGTGGCCAATCCGTGAAAGCTCCTGACATCTCTAATATTCTTGGGTTCAGGCCATTCGTTGATCGCTCGCACCTTTTTGGGGTCAACTGATATGCCGTGGGAAGAAATAATAAACCCAAGAAAGGTGACTTGATTTGTTAGGAAAGTGCACTTCTTAGGATTGACATACATTTGTTCCTTCTTCAAAATTTCACAGACTTGTTGAAGATGATTCAGATGTTGTTCCACCGAACGACTGTAGATCAGGATATCATCGAAGTATACTACAACAAATTTTCCAAGCAAAGGCTTAAGGATCTGAGTCATTACTCTCATGAAAGTGCTCGGCGCGTTACTCAATCCAAAAGGCATTACTGTCCATTCGTACAACCCATCTTTAGTTTTGAACGCGGTCTTCCATTCATCCCCCAGGCGGATCCTAATTTGATGGTAGCCACTTTTGAGGTCAATCTTCAAGAAAAGTGTGGCCCCTATCATCATGTCTAGCATGTCATCAAGGCGAGGGATTGGGAAACGATACTTGACCGTGATCTTGTTGATAGCACGGCTATCAACGCACATTCTCCACGACCCATCCTTCGTAGGGGTAAGAAGGGCTGGGACAGTACACGGGCTAAGACTTTCCTTAATGAACCCGTGTTGTAAAAGTTCGTCCACTTGTTTCTTGAGCTCTGCATGCTCAGCAGGGTTCATTCAGTAATGAGGCAGGTTAGGTAAAGATGCCCCAGGGACTAAGTCAATAGCCTGTTGGATGTCCCTTAGGGGTGGCAGCTGGTAGGGCAGATCCTCAGGGAAGACATCGGAAAAAGTTTCCAAAAGAGGTTTTACCACTTCAGGGATTGGTTCTTCTTGATCTACACTTACTTCCCGGGCTACTAACGCGTAAAGAGGGGCTCCCGACTCCAGTTCCATACCTAGGTCCTTAGCAGTTATCAAGTTCATGCCCGTGTTGGGTTTCAGAGAGTTGGGCTTAACTTCTTCCTTGGTAGACTTAGGTTGAGTGGGTAACAGCTTAATCTTCTTGCCCTCGTGTTCAAACACACAGGTGTTTGATCAGCCATAAATGTGTACATCGTTGTTGAACAACCAAGGGCGTCCAAGGATGATTTGACCCACATCCATCGTCAAAACATCGCACCAGATTTTCTCTTTGTATCCAATGAACTCAATAGGAACGAGACTCCTATCTTTCACCTCTAAAGTGGTTGAATTGATCCATGCGACTTTGTAGGGATTTGGGTGTGGTGTGGTCCTTAACTGAAGTTTCGAGATCATAGCAGACGATACGGCGTTAATACAGCATCCACTGTTTATAATGACTTTGCAATTCTTGTCTCCAATCTTAGTGAAAGTGTAAAAGATGGAGGTTCTTCGCCAGTCGTCACTGGGTTTAGGTTGTGAGAAGGCACACCGAACAACTTGAAGATCCAAGTAATTCATCTGTTGGAGGCAGTGGATCGCAGCAGTATCCTCCTCATTAAAAAAATCCTCATCATCGTCAATATGGTGAACTAATTCCGCTTCAGGTTCATCCTCTTTTTCTGTCACTTCTTCAATAATTGTGACCTTAAACGGGCTGGAGCACTGAGAAGCAATGTGTTCGTACCCATGGCATCTAAAACACTTAGTGTCGGCAGTGGTTTTGGGTGTCTCTCGCTCAGGTGTTTTTCCTTTATAGTCTAGGCGAGGCTGGGTTTGGCTAGAGGGTGGTCGACTACTCGAGGGTCCGCTAGGCTTGTTATAAGGTTGGTTCGAAGAGGATCTAAATGGGTTAGGTCGAGAGTCCTGGGTCCTAGAGACATGGCTCCTGGACTCTTCCAAGTCTAGTACCAGACTACAGGCAGCTTCATAGGTATTCACTCCTCTGGAAAACAGTTCGTTTCGAAGGTCTTCTCTCAATCCAGCTCGAAACATTGACAGAAGTTGTGTAGCAGTGGTAGTCTCTTCCCCGTTACAACAAATCAAGAAATCATCAAAGGTCGAGATATATTCCTTAATGGGTTTACTCCCTTGGGTTAACCTATTCCAACGATTTAAGAGTCTAGGGTAATATGAGGAAGGGAGATATTTTCTTTTCAGTTCTTGCTTCATCGCTCCCCAGTCAGCTATGGGATATTCTCCTCTAGTTTCCCACATATGCTCTACGTTAGTCCAGTATTGGTTGGCTCTACTGGTCAACTTCATCTCAGCAAATCTAACTTTCTTCTCTTCCGAAATGTTATACCATTTGAAGTAATTGTCCATTCCTTTAATCTAGTCAAGGAAAACTTGGGGTTCTAGCGTACCGTCAAATGTCGGGGCGTCTATCTTAATACTCTTAAGGAGTTGGGTATCTTTGTCCCTCCAAGGTGCGTCGCGTCCTACCGGTTCTTGATGGGGTCGGTGGTTGGGACGGTAGTAATCCCTAGGAAGTCCGTACTCAGTTCAGGCATCTTCGCCATATGGTGATTGAGGTCTAGATGGTGTGTAGATAGTCGGGTGTCCTATTCTTTCAATATTGTCTAGTCTTTCTCCCGTATGACGTTTAAGTTCAGCTACACTCGTTTGGGTATCCTTCATTTGTTGTGTAAGTGTACCTAATTGGCCCATAATCATGTCTAAAGTTGCTTGCATATGTGTTGGGTCCATGGTTGGGTGCTAAGGATCACTTGGGAGGCTTCCTAAGTCAAGGGCAGCAACTAATCACGCGGGAATTATGTCCTAAAATTCCTCAAATGTTGCTGGAATGAATAGGACAGCAAAGTTCAGCAAGGGTCTAAGATGTCCAGGGGTTTGGGAAGGGTTCTAAAGTGTGGACAGCACCTAAACAGTAATTCTAGGTCCACTAACGGGTACTTAACAGCAGCTGAAATAGTGTGGATAGCAGTGATGTGAGACCTCGTTCCCTTACTGTTCCTCTCTGATTTGGATTTTTTTCTCTCAGGATCGTCCAGGACGATTTTAGATCGTCTAGGCCGATCGGCACTGTAGAAAATATCGGCCTGAGAATAGTTCTGGGAACCGTCCAGGACGATTTTTCTGGTCTGATCGTCCCGGGACGATTTGGCGATCGGCCGGGCCGATCAGACAAATGATATATGGAAATCTGCTCGTTTTGATGAGAGAGAAAATCATTTTAAAATAAAATATCTGATTTTAGAGAGAGAAAGAGAAAAGGGAAAAAGAGGAAAGCTGGGTTTTGAAGGCAGCGGAGCGCTTTTCGTCCGACGCTGCTGTTGGGAAAAGTGAAGATCTCGTGGTAAGGACTCCGAACCCTATTTCTGTTTTCAAAGATATTGAGTTTTGACTGAGTTATGATTTGTTTTGTGTTTTCGTAATCGACTTTTCGACGTGATTTCTTATTGACACAACTTTCACCGCACAACTTTTAGTATGTTATAGATATGATTATTGCACACGATTTGACTATTTTCTACGAAGATTTTACCGGTCGGAATTGATTCTACACGATTTTAATCGAATAGAAAAATATCGGGACTTGATTTGATTTGATTTCTATAGGGCAATAGTCTTATATTGATGTTATAGATATTCTATTATAAATTGGAAAGATTTGGAAATTGTGCCTTTTTGCAGGTTTTTTGTGTAAATTCGACTGACTGCCGTTACGCTGCCCGATTTTCGTAGATTTTCGGATTTGCTTGGAATTGATAGATTTGATTGACTGTGATTGATTGACATGCATATTGATAGCATCGCCGTGCTTTGATTTCAGTTATAGGTATTAGGTGACCTGATGGGCTTTGTTAAGCTCATTATATGTGGTTGATATTTTCAGGTCAGGGCAAGGGAGCAGAAGATAGGAATTGATCCAGACCTTCAGGTTTTTGTCTTTTGATTGATAGTGATTCTTTTGTGCTCAGGATAGATTTCAGAACTGGTGATTGTAGTGTAGTTCCTGAGTTTTGTACATGACTTTTTGAGATATGAATCGACTTATATATTGATGTTTCAAATTTCATAGATGCTTGATAGACTGTTACTTGAAGGTTTTAGATAACTCTGGTAAATTGTTTGAGTAATTGATTGACATTCTTTCCAAGTTAGATCTTGGGGCATCACAGTTGGTATCAGAGCAGTGTTATTGGAAGAATGGATTGTTACCAGAGTTGTAGGATTGGATTGAGAATTGGGTAGATTGGGTAGCTTTAAGAGCTTCATTGGCATACATCATTGCATGTGTGTATCATCTGTTCTGAATTGTGCAGGTGAAAAGCTGTGAAAAGATATGGATCATCCAGCAGAATCCAGTATACCAAATGAGCAACACAGCGCAGCCCCAGTACCTTCAGAGAGTATGATGCAGTTGGCTACTGCGATTGCACATGTAATGGGGGATGCTCAGAGCAAAATGAGTGGTAGCAAAGAGGAAGAAGTGGATAGACATATGCAGATGTTTCATAAGCTGAGGCCTCCGTTGTTTAAGGGAGGTGTGGGACCCCAGGCTGCTGAGGATTGGATCCTGAGGATAGAAAAGATTTTCGACAGCATGCAGTGTCCGGGGAATCGAAAAGTACCATTGGCTGTGTTCCTGTTTGAGGGTGAAGCAGAGAGGTGGTGGATTGGACAGCAGAGAGAGAAATTCCAGGGGAAGATCAATGCTGAGATCACATGGGATGAGTTCACTGCAGTGTTCAGGATGTGGTTTGTACCACCGTCAGCTCAGCGACAGATGCAGGAAGCTTTTATGAGATTGGAGCAAGGCCGCAAGTCAGTGATGCAGTACGAGGCCGAGTTTACTGTACTTGCGAGGTACGCTGCTCATCTGATTCCTACACCCGAAGAAAAATGCTATAGATTTCTGCAAGGATTGAACAGAGAGCTGAGGCATCCACTAGTACCCTTCCGGATACATGAATTCTCTGAGCTAGTGGAGCGGGCCCGATTGATAGAGATTGACTTGGCAACACCGGTATCGAGGTACGAGGATACCAGGAGGAGGAGAGATGAGGTACGACGAGATGATTCTGGTAGAGACAGAGATAGAGAGGAGAAGAAAAGCAGATACGATAGTTCGAGAGGATCTGCATCGGGATCTGTATCGCGATCTGCATCGATAGTATCGTCTGGTAGTTCTGGAGCGTGCATTCACTGTGGTAAACGACACGCAGGTCGGTGCTACCTGTTGACGGGGCAGTGCTTTCACTGTGGACAGCGAGGGCACAGAGCAGCAGATTGTCCTCAGAAAGGACTGGGTGGAAGGACTGATTCTGGCACGGGTACAGGACAGCAGAGGACTGTTGGTTCGAGGACTTACAGTGAGAGATCAGGGAACCAGATAGATGATAGAGCTGTCAGAGATCAGCGAGAGACATTTGCGCCATGACCTCCTGCACTTCCTTCAGTGGTGCCACGTGTTTACAGTCTACAGCATCATGCAGATCAACAGCGACCAGAAAGTTCTACTGGTAAGATTGATTTGACTAACCGATTGATTGATTGACATTTGATCATGCATATTGATATGTGATTGATTGCATTGTGTGTTTGTTTGGATTTCGACGAGTTTTGATTTGGATTTGGATTTGGATCGATTTCGTTTTGCGTTGTTTTTGTCTTGCACCTGTAGGGAAATGTCGGGACGACATTTTTCTAAGGTGGGGAGATTGTGAGACCTCGTTCCCTTACTGTTCCTCTCTGATTTGGATTTTTTTCTCTCAGGATCATCCAGGACGATTTTAGATCGTCCAGGCCGATCGGCACTGTAGAAAATATCGGCCTGAGAATAGTTCTGGGAACCGTCCAGGACGATTTTTCTGGTCTGATCATCCCGGGACGATTTGGCGATCGGTCGGGCCGATCAGACAAATGATATATGGAAATCTGCTCGTTTTGATGAGAGAGAAAATCATTTTAAAATAAAATATCTGATTTTAGAGAGAGAAAGAGAAAAGGGAAAAAGAGGAAAGCTGGGTTTTGGAGGCCGCGGAGCGCTTTTCGTCCGACGCTGCTGTTGGGAAAAGTGAAGATCTCGTGGTAAGGACTCCGAACCCTATTTTTGTTTTCAAAGATATTGAGTTTTGACCGAGTTATGATTTGTTTTGTGTTTTCGTAATCGACTTTTCGACGTGATTTCTTATTGACACAACTTTCACCGCACAACTTTTAGTATGTTATAGATATGATTATTGCACACGATTTGACTATTTTCTACGAAGATTTTACCGGTCGGAATTGATTCTACGCGATTTTAATCGAATAGAAAAATATCGGGACTTGATTTGATTTGATTTCTATAGGGCAATAGTCTTATATTGATGTTATAGATATTCTATTGTAATTTGGAAAGATTTGGAAATTGTGCCTTTTTGCAGGTTTTTTGTGTAAATTCGACTGACTGCCGTTACGCTGCCCGATTTTCGTAGATTTTCGGATTTGCTTGGAATTGATAGATTTGATTGACTGTGATTGATTGACATGCATATTGATAGCATCGCCGTGCTTTGATTTCAGTTATAGGTATTAGGTGACCTGCTGGGCTTTGTTAAGCTCATTATATGTGGTTGATGTTTTCAGGTCAGGGTAAGGGAGCAGAAAATAGGAATTGATCCAGATCTTCAGGTTTTTGTCTTTTGATTGATAGTGATTCTTTTGTGCTCAGGATAAATTTCAGAACTGGTGATTGTAGTGTAGTTCCTGAGTTTTGTACATGACTTTTTGAGATATGAATCGACTTGTATATTGATGTTTCAAATTTCATAGATGCTTGATAGACTGTTACTTGAAGGTTTTAGATAACTCTGCTAAATTGTTTGAGTAATTGATTGACATTCTTTCCAAATTAGATCTTGGGGCATCACAAGTGATACTTCAATGTGGAATTGTCCTAAAAACTAAGAAATGCTACAAGTTCAAAGGCGGCAAAATGACACTAGCTAGGATGACTTAAATGCTCATGACAATGTGCAGGAAATGTAAAAACAGCAGCTAAAACAGAGAATATTTTGAAGCTACGCAATGATATGCATGCAAAATTAAAGCTATAACGAACGGTTAAACCCTAGGATGTTTTTTTAACATGTCATGCATGCCAACCATGCTCTGATACCAATATGATGTGAAACTACTAGGAGTTATTTCAGAAATTAAAATGAAAAGATTAAAGTTTTGCACTTTTAAATTTAAGCAAGCAATAAGAGAGAGTTAGGAATTAGAAACTTTTAACTTGCTTAAGTCCCAAAGAAGTACAAGAGAGATTAACCACGACAATTCATTCAAAATTCAAGGAAATTTAAATGCAAAGTACAATTGACAGAAACCCAACGCTTAACAATGAGAATTTCACCTCGAGGGCCGTCTCACTCAACTATTAGTAAGCTTTAGCGGAGAAAGAAGATCCAAACGATGAAGGATATCACCACTAGAGAGAAGGCGCCAAAGAACTTCGTTGGTGGAGAGGTAACCGGTGGGGAAGGAGGTAGTGGGCGGCTTACGAGGCTCCAATCGTGGCTTGAGAATCGTCGGTCGATGATGCTCGCGAGAATTGGGACGACTCGCTCCAAATATTCTTCAACGGTGGTCTCGTCTTCAAATCCCACGTCGAAGCACGGAGATCTTAGGATGTTGTTGCTTCCGTCGGCGTTGAATACAAGACCCCATTCAAGCTCGAGATCCGCCATTCAACATTGAAATGGAGAAGGGAGGCGTCGTCTTATCCTTCCCTTGGCTTCTCAATCCGAGGGAGAAGCAAAGTGGGCGGCAGGAGCTGGAGAAGAGGGGAGGCCGGCGGGTGTAAGGAGCAAGGCTAGGGTGGAGAAAGGGATTTAGAAAATTTGGGAGAGATTAATCAAAACTGAAATTTAATTTTAGTTTTGAATAGGTTGGGAGGGAAAAGGCTTGAGATTTGAATTTCAAATCAAGTGGAGTTATGGCTTTAAGTGGGGGAATTAATGGGGATTAATGAGGGGAGCCAAGGATGGGGCCGACGGGCAATAGAGAGGGAGGGAGAAAATTAAAACTGAAATTTGATTTTCAGTTTTAATGCAATTGGGAGAATTAATTGAAATTCAAATTTTGATTTCAAATGGGGAGAGGGTTTAAGTGGCAATTAATGAGGGGAGGCCACATAGTGAGGCCGGCGGCATGTAGAGGGGAAGAGGGAGAGATTAGGGGGAGGAACCAAGCTCTTTCCTAATAGGGATGAAGAGTTGGAGGAAAAATAATGACTCATCCATTTAGGTTTCATTTGAATTTTGATTTTGAAAACTTTCCATATTTAGCTTTGCCAAATTTGGAAACTTTTGAACTCAAGAGAATTTGAATTTTCAAATTTTGAGCAAGAGGGGAAAAAGGGAAGAGAGCCGGCGGTGGAGATGCTTGGAACGGGGAGGGGGTGGGGTGGCCGGCGGCCAAGGAAGAGTTAGGGCCGGCGGGTGGAGAAGAGGAGGGAGTCGGAATGACGGAGATAGACCACGAGCCACGGACTCTTCCAATGACTGGTGGGTATTGCGTTTCGCCCTCACCTTGGGCTCTCGTTCTCCTCTCTAGCTATCCACAAGAAGAAGACAAGATAATCAAAACAAATTATCATTCAAAATATTCATTAACCATTTTACATCACATGAGACCACTATATATATGTCTCCAATCAAGCAAAGAGAAAGTACATAATTGCCCTCTGGGCTACAACATCAAAGTAACTCCCCACAGGGGTAAAAACGGAAAAGACTGTAAATAAAAGATAAAATAATAAAATACATCGACTACATCATGACATATGAATAAAAAATAGAGGTGCTGAATCGTGGCCGTCGATCTGCGATTTCGATGGCGATAAACATGTCGGTAGCGTCTGTCGATGTCCTCATCACCTACAAGCCAAGTATGGTCACTTTTCTTGCCCAAGCTCTCATTTCTCTCCAAGCAAGGTTAAGTTGGGCAGACCAAACTCCAAAGTAAAATCAAGATAACAGTGACAGGTTTGTGCTAGGCCAAATAAAGTTCCCCATAACCAAGCCTTATCCACAAAGGGAAGGCATGTCAGACTAAACTAATTTTGTGAAAAAACCAGCACCCTAGCACAATCCAAATATAGGTCCTGCCGGACAGATCCCTGAGCCTTGCCAAAGCTGTTGCATATCAGGCTAATTCAAAGGTGGCTACAGGGACAAAGATAAAAATGACAAGGATCGGCATCAAGAACACAAGAAAAGCTAAAGTTCTTCAAAGAAGAGGTCCAAACTGCGTTCTTAATAATGCTAGATGTTTGAAAATCATAACAAAGTAACTAACACAGCATATAATGCAGACACAACTTCGATGCTTAAGAATATTTTTTACTAAGCTAATCTATTTAGATCATTCTTTATCAACAGTGGTAAGATTTATGCTTCCAATAAGCATCTCTTCATTGTTTTCTAGAAAAGGAATGGCATTTAACAGGACACATTTCCGCTAGAATTATTTATACTCAAGTCATACTTCTGATAAGTTATTTCCAATCAAAACATATCATGGTTTTAACACATACCTGTTGATTCATCCAATCCCTCTTCCCAATCTTGAGGAAGAGTTGAAAAAGCATCAGGCTGTTGAGGCCTAGCAAATTCACTAGGATGTTCCCATTGGCTTTCACCAGTTTTCTCATTATAAAAATATGGTGTACCAGTTTCTGGGTCATTTGCCTTGGCCTAAATAGATAGAAAACATAATTCAGTGCTCACCTGTGAAAGTTTTAGAAATAACAATCGTCTGGAAAGCATAACCCATAAAATTACACACACCCAACCAGGAGGCAACGTCAACACAATTTTGCTATCAGCAGGCCGATCTTCGAATTTCTGTAACTAAGAAAAAAGGTGTTTATTTTAATTTTTAAATAATGAAAAAAGAACTTACTGATGAGTCATATAAAAAAATCATCAACAACATCATCATCAATAGAATTCTTTTTGTGCTTCCTCCATGTATAAATATTGCATAACTATGGTTGTCCAGAATAAAAGAAATTACAGAAGTAAAGAATGTTTTTTCTCCACAAAAACCAAACATTAAAGTGAAAATGATAAAACAGAATATGCTAGACGGCACCAAAAAGAAGGATGAAAACAAACATCAAAAATAGAATTATGAAAAAATATAACCATCAAACATGAACAAAACAAGAGATCAACATACATTTTCAAATGTGGTTGGTTCATCATTTGTCTTTTCATCTCTAAGAATACCCCTCGCTTTCAATCTTTGCTTAAGATAATCAGGCAACTCCCTTCGAGCATCCTTTGAAGCTACCAAGCTTGATTCACGGTTTTCATCTTTGGCTTCTGATTGTAAAAATAAAAAGAATAAAAATGAAAAAAAAAAAAATCAATGAACTATTCCAGAAGCATTGGCTATTTAGAGAGAAAGAACTTAACAAACAAAATGAAACTTACCAGTTTGGATATTTAAGGGCCTTGCAGCATGATATGCTCCACCGCCAGGTACGCCATATCCATTGCCAATTTCCACGTTATCTATATTTTATAACAGTTATGAAACCCATAATATAAGCTTTTCAATATCAGTTGGTCAAAACCAAAAGAAGAAATCATGTAATAAGCAATGAAAAAAGTCGGTAAAGGCTATAAATATCTCTTTAACATGCAACATATATAATGAAAGGGGAGAATAACATATAAAAATTACATTCAGATCATGTGGTAGGGGACTCTTTCACATTGGTCTACATTTATAATTATTAATTAGTTACCTAAGGTGAATAAAAGGTCGTTCTTATACCCCTACCATGCCATTTTTTTTTTAACAAGACCACTCACTACACTCAGTGTTTATTTCCATAAAAAATTTTAATCATATGGAATAAAGTAATTTTAATCACCTTTAAGTCTTATTCATGGCCCTTCCTAAGAATGTAAATCCTAAGCACATTAATCGTAAATCCATTAAATTAAAACTAGGGCCTCCTAATAAATGTAACCCCAATCTAAACTAAAATCAGGGCACCTTCCATGATAATAGGCCATTAATCAAAATCAAAATTTCCAACCAAACCCCCATCTTAGATACACTTCTTCAAGCCGAGCTAGAGTTCCTTGACAATTGATAGTCCATCATGCCTCCAAGTTCTTGTAAATTATGTCTAGCACCTCAAAACCACAAGCGATCATGCTATGTGCCTTTGAATAATTCAATAAAACTAATAAAGTCAGCCCCCTACCAATACACGAGTTGACATCAACCTCAAAAGAACATCTAAGACACAATTTCACCTCGATCTACTCAAGTCGCCTAAAATAAGACAACACATTGTTATTAAATAGGATCCTTGGATGTTATAGCTCAAAGCCCTTAAGTATTGCAAAACTAACTCCGTTTGTACACCTAAGATGATGAAACTATGAAGTCTTAATCAATGTTATAGCACAATCCCTTAATCATTCTCCATTTAATTAAATTGGCATCTAACTATTAAAGCTAAGCATAAATTACAACCTAAGATACATCCATAATCAAATATGCTCTGAGCAGGAGGAGCAATTAACTATAAGAGTTTGACACATAAAAAATCTAGATCCCCTATACAAATAAGCATTGATCCAAAATCAAGGGAAATCTTTATGAATTAAACCTAATTTACCTAAAGGAAAACTACACATGAGTTCTTTCATCACATCAAAGAGGGCCAATCAATTTGTTATAGAAAGAATAAGTCACTCTGATGAGATTCACTAATGCAATCATTTCAACTACATTCAATATTTGTTAATATGAGACTCATTTATATTTTGCAATTGACCATGGAAGAATAACTCGATGTGATAAGATCACTAACACAATCACTTACTTTGCTAATGTGACTCTATTTTATATTTTTCCTTCTTGAAATATAACCAAATATCCCTGCATCATCTTAACTAGTTTGATGATCTAAATGGATCATGATAAGCATTCAAATTTAAGGGATACTAATCAGGATCTACTTTTCAACATATTCATTCTAAAACCAAAGAAGGCAAATCTCTAAGGCAAACCCATGTCATGCAAATTAAACAGTGCCATCGCAACTGCTAAAACTTGTTTACTTCATTACTCCAAATCTTGCCTAAGAACATAAAGCACATTACGCAAGACAGTTGCTTGGTAATGTGCAATTTATGAAACTTCTGGGATTCACCACAACTCTTTTGAAGTTCAGATACTTCAAAAAAAATTTCCACTTTTGTTTAGATTAGTGTAAAAATCAAGAAACTTCTAAGGCCCATAGCCTCTATTTCTGTCTACACAACACCAAAAAAAAAAAAGATCAGTTAATTCTCCCTTCTCAAGGGAAATAAGTTGGAGGTTTTTGAATTTTTCATGACAATTGGTTAGCATAAATCCAGGAAAAATCAAACAACCATGTCAATATTTAAGTTTAACATCCTTCCTGCACCTAATGTCTTATCAAATCACCACACATTCTAAAGCACAGAAGGCATCAACCATTCAGTGCCAGCTACAGGCTTCAACTAATTTTCCAAGCTTTCTTGTTTGTCCTCATAACTTGTGGCGCACGTACAGACACATCTACCTTGTCAATATAGACTGTCATTCATTCTAAAATTGATGAGTAAAGTTAATGAAATAAATATAAATTGCGTATAAACAAGCAAATGAATCAAGATAAGTGCTAAGAATTTCAAACAGACCAACAAAATGCACACGAGACTAGGGGTAAAGACTTAGAAATTAGTGTACTTCAATTCAAGATATTTGAGCCTCATAAAACTATTGAACAGACTAAACCTTTTAAGACATAAGGAAATGGTTAGGTCAAGTGAAATCTACAATTCTCTTTATTAGGATGGTAATAAACTTCCAAGCAAAAATAAATGAAGATAGAAATAAATACACCAAAAATTGCAATCACAACACAAATGATTGTACTTCATTGATATTCACCTACGTCAGCAACTCGAGGAAGGTACGTAATGAATTTATTAGAATTAGGTAGGTAGTAGATAGAAACATGTACACGTTAGATAGAAATTTTTATCATCATACCTTAACACCTTTAATATAGAATCCTATACTCTGTTGCTATCTTCAGAAAGCATATATGAAAACATGTCATAATTTCATACAACAATATTAGAGAGAAAGCTTATTGCTACCAAACCCTCCTATAAACGATATAATGTTGTATCTACAAATTGTCTTCACTAAAATATTGCCATAACCACACATGATATTTATTTATCTTTATACTTCTAACTTGGTTTTGATCTGGATCATAGTTACATTATCTCTTCCTCAGAACCATGTAATCAAAATATAAGACATCAATTTTTACAATCCTGCTGAATGGAAGTACTTTCTTTCTAGAAATTATCATCTATCAATAAATACACTGACTGAACTTTTGCCACCATTTCAAAGAAAAGCGATACAAATATCTCAATTCATCGGCATAACATAGTATCCTTCAACTGAGCATAAGGCAAAGAACGCCCTTTTCACATTCCCATGGCAAGTGCCACGAAATTGAACGGCTGAATTGAAAGTAAATGCTGACAACCTAAAGTAAACATGTAACGTAGGAAACTAACCATTCTCTTGATGGAAAGATTTCCCACGTTTGCTTGACATTTCTGCACGATGTTGGCTAGTCATCTTCAATATATGTTCCTATAGCAGCATAAATGAGAAGTATTAATTCTAGCAATACCCAGAAACTGGAGCACTTAACATATGTAAAAAGGAACTAGGATTAAAAATAATGAAAAAAAAAAAAAAAAGAGAAACATTCAGGTTGCTCGCCTTCAATGCATTGGGGTCACACCGTCCAGAGAGAATATCTTGACTATCCTCTTTGGCCCCATTTTTTCCTTTAGCAAATCTGTAATGAACAAGAAGAAACTATAGTAATAATACCAAAGCGATACCATTCATTACACAAATACATGACTAGCATAAGAGCTTGTGGACAAATATTGGCTAACCTTTGATTATGTATGACTTGTTGTGTTGTAATTTCCTGTGCAGCACAGTAGTCGTTTGTTTAACATTACAAGAAGTGCCAAAGATAAAACTCATTCTGGGTAAGCCATACCTGCTCACGAAGCACTGCATCTTGGGCAGCAGATTCGATGTCAGTAGAACCTCTAGCACACAAGCTGGGGCATTTAAACTCTGAAGAAGAAAATTAAAAAAAAAAGTGCAAACAAAGCTTATATTCAGATGCATTGACTGATGGAGACACGTTTAGATATCAATACCAGCTGAATCCCCTTTTTGCTCAATTACCCCCTTGTCCACAGCAGCTTCAGCCATTGAATGCAGATCCATAGTGCTTTCACCAAGGCAGTTTGAGTTCAGCATATCATGCGGAGCCATACTAAATGGATTATAGGGCTTGACTATATTTGCTGGAAAAGTTAAACTAGCATCTGATGTCCCAGATTCTGTTCCAGGTATCCAAGTGTTCAACTGTGTAGCACCACCTGATTGACTAAGAGAATTAGCCATTACATGGTCTGTTTGATTCATGTCTGAGTTCCATGAATTGCTAGGTTGATTTTGTATTTTATTTGGTAAGGAATAGGAGTGTTGTGTAGCAACACCTGGAACAACTGGTGAAGATTCATGAACAGAAACATGCTGAGAGTTGTCTGAAAGTGTGGATAAAGGTTCTCGACAGAAGGTGATACTCCATTGGATGAATTGACGGGGAAAAGGTTTTCAGAGAATATAGGATATCTTGCGTGCTCAGTATTGGTGGAAGACATTTGCGGAAAAGGGAAAGGCGGATTTGGATTGGTAGGATATGATGTAGGTGGTAGCAGATTTGCACCAGGTGGTGGTGGTTGTTCTGTATATCCAACCATGATTCATCAATGTTGTGCTCCTTACATGAGAGTTATTAACACAATCAGAGGAAGAATGAAAAGAGCGAGACAATCCCAATCAGCAAAGCAGCTAACAGCTCATGTTATTTGGTAATAGTATCAGAGAAAATTATGAATCAAAATAAAACTACAGCAGCTATCCTGTTTATTTGAATCACAGACTACCTCAAAATAAGAACTAATACTGATATGTAAAACACGGGGTAACTACATAAAAACTCTTGGATATACATCCTTTAAAAAATTATAAAAAAAATCAAACAGGCGCTAAAAGATTCATGAAACCACATGGAGCAACCAATTGCTCAAGCATAGCATCTGCTGAACATATGAAATTCAATTAAAAGAGCAAAACGAATCAGTTAAGATTGGTAACCAAATTAGAGGGACATATTCAAAACAGCTGCCGATGCATTAGATCTTCCAATATAACTTAATCCATTTGTCGACTCATATGGCATAATGTAACCTCAATAGTATTAAAAGATGGTACAACAACAACAACAACATTAAGCCTTTGTCCCACTACTTAGGGTCGGCTACATGAATCCTTTTTCGCCATTGTGTCCAGTTAAAAGTCAAATTCTCATTTAAAACTAATAAAGAAAGAACATTTCTAATAATTTCTAACCAAGTCTTTTTAGGTCTACCTCTACCTTTCTTAACATAAGTCAAATCTAATACCTCAACTTTCCTAACCAGGTCATCGCAAGGCCTCTGTTTAATGTGACCAAACCATCTAAGGCGACTATCTCTAATCTTAAAAGATGGTAAACCAGTAAAATCACTGAAATTAATTTCCATAAATGAGTGATTTAAAATTGGTCGTGAGCATGCTTTAGCCTTGTAAGTCCATAAGCTTGCATTAAAAATGGCATAAATATGATGGTAAACAGAATCCAACAAGATGCAAATAATTTGTTTGGAAAAGCCAAGAACAGATTTCAGATATATGTAGAAGTTACAAGGTTAATTCTTCTCATGAGGCAAATGATAATGATGATGATGATTCAAAGGTTAATGGTGTAACTACAAGCCTCCTGAAAAAACAATAAAATATGGAATTGTATATCTTTATAGTGGCTACACTGATATTACTAAGAAAATAAAACTATAATCAAATATTACAAAAAAGGCTCGTGGGATATATAATATCACCAACAAAAGTTTGCATCTCTATATCTTCCAACAAACATAGATCTTACTCTTTAGTATTCTAAATGACATGGTGGATGAAGACTGTTAGCATACCATGCTATTAAGTATCAAATGACAGGATAAAATGGTATGTTTATGTCTTAGAAAACAAATTAGGATGATAGTTAATTATATAAAAGTTAAAAAAATTAAGAATGAGATTCTAAGCGGGGTCTCCACTTATGTCCTGGACATGATGTGATTGTATGATAAATTAGCTTGAGGATATCCTGTCTATAAGGTCACAAAACATCAATAAAAGCGTTGCTAAGTTGATGCAACATGTATTGATCCACCTGGTCCATGTAACTAAATATTACTTGGTTGCTTACACAATGTTTGAATTTGAAAACAATTAGTCCTTTGGCCTTCTGACTTTCAGGAAGAAGTGAAAACCATGAAAGGTAACATAATGTGGGCTTTTGATCTTATTCAAAGAAAGTGAAACTCGTCAGAAATGTCAAATCCTTATGTATAATGAAATTGACACCTTGAACTCTTAGGCAGTCAAATTAGCAATCCTCGAGCACATAATGATAAGAATTTCACTCAAATAAGATTGTTCTGGTTGAGCCACTAAGATTTTCAGAAAAATCATTTTGATTCCCCGTGTAGAATATAGCGGTCAGAAGAGGTAACTTCATCCAGTAATAGAAAGCGACATAAGAGAACCTATATATATACATATAAACTAGTACGAACATCTATCACAAGAACCTACTAAAATTCACTTCAGATAAGGTTTGGTCGAAAAATCTGACATTCACAACAAATTGTCAATGCTTGTTAGAGAAACAACGAAAGACAACATACAGAAGAGCAATTTTTACCAGTAAAGTTCTAGGTTTCAGTCTAAGGAGCTGTTTGGATACAGGATTTAAGCAGGATTTGAACAACATTTAAGTTAAATCTTACCAAACGTCAAAAAAAGCATCCCCCAAATCACGCGGTAGGTTAAATCCTGAGATGAAAACGTTTTCCCCCTTTTGGCCTTAAATCCCGATTTACGAAATCCAAGAGTTCGGCTGGAGAGGGAGAAAAGTGAGAAAAAAAACTGTTCTTCCGTCCCCACGGGCAGCCGGCCGATAAGGTCTGTCGCAGGAGAGAACAAAGGAATACAAAAGCTAAGGAGAACTACAGATGCTACGCTCCTTCACGCGAAACCCATGCTGCAAACGAAGAAATGGCTGTGCAGAAAGCAAACCCTTGAGAGGCCTAAGGCTGCACGAAGAACACACACGAAAACCATTGAAAGGAGAAATTATAGGAAGTGCAAAGGCAATGAGAGAAACAAAAAAAAAATATGAAGATTAGTTTTAAAAAATAATTATTAGTTTCTGTTATAGCTATTAATTAACTAAAATATTAATTAAAATAATATTATTTGATGTTTGTATAAAAATTACTGTATTAATTAATTAATAAAAATATTAACATATACTAATGGATATTATTCATAATTTAAATTTTTATAAACATTTTTCATTAATATAATATTTTATTATTAATAATTAATTGGGATATTCGATTCAATTAATCTAATTAGAATTAATTTTTTTTAATTTAGGATTTGTATTTTATTAGTTTAATAATACTTCAATTAATAAATGGCTGACATATTAATATATAATAAATAAGATTAAGTATGATTTAATTAATTTCATTATAATGAGATAATATGCATTAAATTCATCATCAATAATTATTATTAAAAGTTTATTTGAGTCAACAAATTAAAAAATCTTGAAATAAATATTCAAACTATTCATCAAAATTTAATGGAATTTAATCTCTATCATATTAAGTTGGATACGAATTTAAAACTTTATAATGAGGTTATATTTATTATTATTGTTTAAGTTAATAATATTCTCAACAATTGTTATTATTTTCTTAGATCATTATTATACATTTATTTAACAACTATTGTTTATTATTTAAAAATATATATGATAAGAATTTAATTTATAAAAATATATCTACTATAATATATCAATAAAAATTTTAAAATTTATTTTTTCTACAATAAATTTACAACCAACTTCATAAAAATTGTAATCATCTATAGATGATTTAATTCTGGCTATAAAATCCTTATTTTGATAACCTATCGTATCAAGTTTGTTATAATAGTAATTAGCAGTATTAACTAGCTTCATTTAAGAATTTGATTCGTAATCAATCGGAAACACTTCTTATCTATAACAAGTTATATGTCCACTTATATGCAATTAATATTCAGCCATATTTTTAATCAGTAAATTATATTGAATAGGTTTCTATCCCTTAATAAAAAATACCTAAGTTTTGGTATTATTTCTTCTTTTCATGTATTGTGTTTTTATTTTATATATATATGTTAATATGAATATGTATAGATTTTTTTTAGTTAAATAATATATATGTTGATCTACCGATGGAAGGATGGGCGGAGAGCGGTGAGTGGTGAAATAAGCGGGGCAGCGAATCAAATTGACTTCATAAATGATAGATGTATGAGAACTTCAAATTGACTTCATTATAACTTTCTTGCAAGGCACTATTGGTACCAATGAGGCTTCATACAAAACCAAACTTACTTGAGACTCGTCTTCTTTTAGGGTTGACTCAATAGCAAAGTTTGTCAATACATATACCTTGATGGAAGCCCAAGGTAGGCGCACAATGTTGTATTTGTTTTACTTGGATTCCCACTTCACTAGCTTATTATATAGTTCTTGTTAGATTGGCTTATTAGTAAACACTGAAATTTTGATGTGCTTATAAGTATATGGCTGAGTCATGACTCGAAAAAAATAAGTGTGGGTAGTAATTTTTCTATCAACGAGTATTAATACTCTTTATTATGCTAATTTAATGTTTGGGTCATATTTAATATACTACTTTGTCCGAGGCCTTAAATAGGGAAGCATTTTGTTTGCTCAAATGAAAAATAAATTTGTTGAGCCAAACTATAATGTTCAAAGTTTGTTCGAAATCTCAAAATCATCTCTATCACATATGTTAATAATATCATCAATGCATAGACATTTCAATTCATAAAATAAAACTTGGAAGGTCTCTTTGGAAGAATCCCTCTCAAGATCTGTACATCCTCTTGAGTATCCATTTATCAATATATTTTCTTGAATAAAAACTTTAATATTAGTTATAAAAGCATTTTATGGTGCCCGGTGTGAAAGAAAGGAGGTGAGGAGACAGGAAATAGACCTTCTTGGTGCATTTATTATAGCAAGGAATATATGAAATTTAATATGATAAAGGATCTCAAAACCTATCATTTCAAAATATTAAATTGTTTATAAAGGTTTAGTTTATGTTTTAAAGATGGATGCTAATACAAATGCAATGGTAAAATTGAAGGGGGAGCACAACAAATAATCAAGTAATATTGTATTGCTTACTCATTACTTTCCTTTTGAAAAGGCTTTTTGTATTCACTAATGCGCATCTATTGTATTCATATTATCTCATATAGTGAATATTCTACCCTCAACACTCTTTATAAAGAGAAGATTTTAGGTCGAGTCATTGGATTCAATAGGTCTAGCAAGTGAATTACCACTAAAGTTGTTCAAGATAGCATGTCAATTGTAGGTTGATGATGTGTTTATGCATGGTTATCATCAATGGATGATCTGCGCCTGCCTGCGGGGTGGTTGTAGAGAACTTCTTACCATTTTTATGTCCGTTATTGGCTCCTTTTCTTGCATCTTTGATTGTCTGTTTTGTTAAATTTGCTTACATTTTTCGTTATCTGATGTATTTTAACTTCAGCTGTTTGAGTCTTTATTGTAGTTCCCTTTTCTTGTTTGGAATAAAATTTGTTTTGAAAAAAAAAATATTTGTCTGTCATATGCCAAGCCCATGCTGGATGACATACTAAGGTTCTCTGCTTGCCATTTCTCTCAACCTTCCTCTCAGCTCAAACTTTATAAAGGATTGGTTCCTCTAAAATTAACACTAAGAATGTAAAAGAAAAGAAAGATAAGTTGTATGGATGGGAGATAATTGGTTGATAATAAGGATACCTTGCCACAGGGTCTTCCAAATCTATTTTGATTTTAAGAGCAGCTTGACTAGAGGTCACAACATCAAGCTTGGATGAATGACATACGAAGGTTTTGTTTGAAATAATTTTTTTACTGCTTCTTAAAATAATTTTTTAGTACAAAAATTATAATTTTTGTACTAAAAAATTATTTCAAGTAGCATTAAAAAAGCCGTCCCAAACGAAGCCCAAGCTACAACTAGAGAGCTTTGCATGCCACAACTTGAATGAGGAAGCTCTAAACAATAGTAAAGTAAATTAATAAAGTATCAGTAATTTGGGCAATCTAACAAACCGATTGGCTAATCATGCATTTTATGCTTTCTATAGCAATATTTTCATACAAATTTTTTTTAACGCAACAAAAAAAATAGCAATAAAAAACTATCTCATTCAAAGCCTTAACCAAAGCATAGAGAAATGCAAATAGCTTGTTAATGAACCAAAAATCAGAAATGAAAATGATATTTCAATAATCTGATAATCTCAATCAATCCCGAGAATACAAATTAATTTCTTCATATCTATGGCACAGCATACTCAAACAAAATTTGATATTTTTACTAAACTCAAAAGAGTAGAATTACCATCAAAGTTACACAAAACTAAAGCTTCGTTTAGGACGGCTTTCTTACTGCTTCTTAAAGCGATTTTTTAGTACAAAATTTTTAATTTTTGTAATAAGAAGCTGCTTTAAGAAGCAATAAAAAACTCGTCTTAAATAAAGCCTAAATCATCAGTTATACAGTATCAATGGTCTGAGCTAAAACAAATATCAAGTAAAAATAAGGAGCTTAGTTTAATCAATGCAATACCAGTTCAAACATCTCATGATGGTCCAATTTAATCAACATATCTGCCATTTTTATGGTTTCTAATTGTAGAATTCACTGAAAGTGCAAGAAAAAGAAAAAAATTACATTTACAAAATTGAAAATTACAAATGTTCAATGAAAAGTAGCATTTTGTATTAACAGTCACAATAAAATAGACCACAGGTCATAATGCCCATGCCTCAGAAAAAAGGAAAATGAAACTTTTTACATATCCAATATCCATGAATTCTCTGCTTTAACATGGGCATCTCTGCGTTCTGACTATTGGATAAAGCTCCTCTTCATAAGAAGCCCAATTATCTAAAGAGAGAACACAAAAGGAAATATGGAGTCCCATCAATCAAGAAATCAAGTAAATCCTTAAATTTCAGAAAGATGAGAATACAACAAAACTATGATGTAAATAGTAGCACTACATTTTTTATGCAAAGCATTAAGTATAACCATATTAGAGTGATCAAATGCTTGGGTCGATTTGGATTTTTCTTTAAAGAGCTGGATTGGAACTGAAAGAAAATACTGCAATAAGTGCAGTTAAATTTGGTTTTAATTACTGTGTGCTGGTTAGGAAAGTAGATTTATTAGATTTGACTTATATTAAGAAAGGAATAGGTAGACCTAAAAAGACTTGATTATAAAATATTAGAAATGACTTTTCTTTATTAGATTTAGATGAGAATTTAATCCTTCCAGGACACAATGGAGAAAAATGATTCATGTAGCCGACCCCACATAGTGGGATAAAGACTTGTTGTTGTTGTACTTTGTGTGCCGGTTAATAATGAAAATGACTTTGCATAGAACTTCTTAGCCTGATCACCTTAATATATATAATGTATTAGCTAATGTTTTTTCTTTTCTAAGTTATGCATTTATCTAGATTCCTTAAGTTGAAAGGTTTTAAGCTTAAATATGGAATTCTGGTTTTTAAGCTTAAATCATAACAAAAAAAAATTGAAAGATGTAAGGGTTCTTGGAACATCAAACCATCAGTTATTATACATACTATTTCAATCCCGCAAATGAGAGAAGAAAAAGAAACTGCCAAAACCTGCAGCTTTTGTTGAGGGATCCTGAATTACTAGTTAAAGGTCCATGCATTGACTGTCAAGATAAAGCAATAGTGGTCAGAAGTTCCTGTGTTCATTTTCATTAAAGATTTGTACATTCATAACCACAAGGTTTAAATAGGTACACTGTGAGAAGCACCAACTTTGGCTTCAGTTAAATTGGCTTAAGAATGAAACTAACTGCCACTACATTTAACAAACTATACATATCAAGGTACATGTTTAAGCTGTTGCTAGGATGACAGGAGCATAATCTATACCATAAACAAAAAAGGAGATGGGGGACATGAGTGATGGTTTATACAGTAGTTAATCAAACCAAGGAACACTCAAAAGTGCTAAAGAAAAATAGAATCTGCAGCCTTATCTCGAAAGTTCACAAGCAAAATCTCTGACTTGTTCCGGTATTCCATATGCGGGCTTACTCAATTACCTGGAAGTTGACATAATCTATTAATACTCCAAATATTCAGAAAGTTACGGCAAAGTATCACTTTAACTGCTTACCTTTGTTGATGTCAAAGTTTAGCTTGCGGGATAATGATTGATGCTGATTTGAAACAGTTGTGTGCTGAAACAAAGATTAAGCAAAATCTGTTGTATAAAGTTAATGACCATGGAGAAGCATAACAGTACTAAGGCTTCGTTTGAGACTGTTTTCTTAATGCTTCTTAAAGCAGCTTTTTAGTACAAAAATTTGTACTAAAAAACTGCTTTTAGAAGCAGTAAAAAAGCCGTCCCAACCGAAGCCTAAATGTTCATAATCCTCTTACCATTGGTGGATCCAAATGACGTTGAGGCATACCAACATTTGAAACAGTGTGGGTTGGAACAACCCAACTAAGGTAACTACTGTTCTGCCCTTGCATGAGTGGCATTGGTACACTGATGGATGCCCGGCCCCTAGTAGCACACCATGCCAAGTTAGGACTATTTGCTCCTTGGGATGCAATTGTATGGTCAAATATGACTTGTGAAGGAGTAAATGATTCCTGCAGTACATATTGTATATAGATTAAGATATATGCATGTAACATTTACCATACAATGAAGCATGACATAGTTTTGCAATAAGTGCATAAAGGCTAAACCTGTGGAGGCAATCCTGTATCGGGTGGGAACGATGCACATCCGGAAATTCCAGAAGGTTGTGCTGGAATGACACTGCAATATGCAGTGGCAGTTTCTCTATAAAATGGCGGAACATGTGTGGACTCCTCAACCATTGCTCGAATTGATACATTGTTAGTTTGTCCTGTAACTGAAAAATATATAAGTGATAGATGTGAATGGAAAACAACATGGGATAAAGCAAATGAAAATTGAGATTGAGGCTTTGTTTGGGAAGGCTTTCTTATTACTTCTTAAAGCAACTTTTTAGTATTAAAATTTTAATTTTTATATTAAAAAGTTACTTTAAGAAGCAGCAAGAAAGCCGTCCCAAACGAAGCCTGAATGCTTGTTTATACTTTGGGAAGGGTGTGATGAAATGTCAGCTTGGCCTGAAATGCAGCTTGGTTGATCTTTCCCTTTCAGCTTTTTATCAAGGACACCCTTTGATTGATATTTTCTCCCTCTCCGTTTCTTCCTTGTTTCTGATGTATCCTGATGCAGTTCTTCAAAAATATCCAGCTCTTCTGTTTGCCTATTCAATGCTGGATTATGCAACAAATTCTCCACTTCCATCATCAGCTTATCCACATCACGTCCAAATTTACCCAAAGCCACTTTGGAGCATGAGTTCTTCAAACAAATTGTAATAGCCTTGTGACAGACTCGGCTGTACTGCAGCATCAGTAGAGATTCATTAGCATTGGCTTCAATGATTGACTGAAACTTATCATTCATGATTCCATCATTTGCATATTTTGTCCATCTCTTCAGAATGTAATGACGTGGGAGATGAAGGATATTGTTGTTATTCAGAACTTTCAATGCATGCATGCATAAAATTCCTGTAGACTCAAACTTCTTACAGCTGCAATTGACGGTATAATTAGAAGGGCTAAATTCAACAAGTCCATAACAACGCTTCTCAGGAAGGGAAACCCTGAACATATACATCATTTCATCCGTGCGAATAAGTTCACAGAGGCATGAAAGCTGCCCTTTGAACTCAACTTCAAAGTCCCTATATAATAGCCTAGTATAAGATTCTGCGGCTTCATTGAGCATGGGCATATCAACCAGTAACACTGGTTTACTTTGCTTTGATCTAAAGTCTTCTTGTAGTTCCTTCTCATGGTACTGAAATAATGAATTGGAATATTGCTCGATAAATTTTGAGAGAGATAATTTTCTGTTGAAATACTTCCTGAAGTGCTTCTTCATGATATCATTCCACTCCAAAGTGATCATACTGGCACAAAATGTATTGCCATTGTAGACATAGGCCCATTTCTCACGAGCTCCAAATAGATCATCGAGGTATGAGTTTCCAGCAAGATCATACTTGTTAAGCAACGTAATCCATCCAGAATGGAAATCTTCTTCAGAACTACATTCATAAATATAACTTTTAAAATCCTTCTGAAAGTTGGAGTCGCTGCTATATAAATGAGAAAGGTTTTTAGCAGCATTTTGCAATATGTGCCATAAACAAAGACGATGGGATGAGTTAGGTAATGTCATAACTACAGCTCTATCAATTGCAGCGCACTGATCTGTAAGGATTGTTTTTGGTTGGCAACCTGACATTGCAGCCATAAATGTCCTGAATAACCACACAAATGATTCTGTTGTTTCATCAAGCAGTAAAGCAGAACCAAATACTACAAGTTGTTTGTGATGGTTTACCCCAATAAATTGGGCAATTGGAAGGTCATTCTTGCTCATTCGATAAGTTGTATCAAATAATACCACATCACCAAAGTAGGAGTAGTCGAGTATTGATCTTGCATCTGCCCAAAAAATGTTAGTCACTTGTTCTTTGTCATCTAGTTGTGTTCCATAAAAAAAAGATGGATCCTTCAACTGCTTTGCTCCCAGAAAGTCTAAAAGCATTTGCATTTCCCCTTTATCAAGCTCTCTCATCCTGTTGGTATGAAGATGGCTGCTTTGAACCCTTAAAAGAAAGCCTACAGGGGATTCACTTTCAGGATCTTGTTCTCCGGAAACACCATCAGCAGATTTTGCTAAAGAACTATCGGTTTGGTTCACCTGTTGCCCATCCTGAGCAGCTAATAACAGCCTCCGATGAGATCTTAACAAGTGCGCTTTGCTTGGGCGTATAAGTGGATGATTGTGCTCCTTTATGACTTTGTTCACAACCCATACTCCATCACGGTTCACTTTGTACTCAATCCGAGCCATGCAATTTGTTCTGAAAACTGGACGAGGCTTTCTTGTGTTATGTGTGGAATGCTTCTGACGCGTGCCTTCGTAGCTGCAAAGGTAAACCCTATCCCGTATGGTACCATCTTTTCTTCTACCAAGATGACCCTTTCGTACGCTAAAACCTTTCCGCTTTGCATATTTATTATAAACTTCATAAGCCTGCTCTTCAGAGTAAAATACCATACCAACTTCAGGCTCCAGGTGCATACTGTCCTCAGCTATCGCTGATGGATCTTCAGGGTTTACATGACCAACATTGAATTGTGCCAAAGCTTGAATTGAATTCAATACCGCATTATCCCCAGATGCACAATCTTTTGAACAAGTATCTGCCCTATCGTCGTAGTTATCTTTTTCGCCAACCGAATCTTCGCCGGTTTCAACAGTCCCGTCATCGTAATAAGAATTTGATGACTCCATTACACATAAACAGTCCACTGAAAACAGTAAATGGTTAAATGTTTCTTCCAGATAGTGAAAATCGCATTAGCAGAAAATAAGATATAGAAGAAAGAATGCTCACAGCCCATACATGTTCTGATTTATCATGCACTTGCAGGTAGATTATCTAAAATTTATTAAACAGCAGTTACTGATTTGCTAGAATGTAAGACTCCATGAACACAGCAGCATCTAACAAAAAATAGAAGAATCCTTAATAACAAATAAATAAATAAATAATGAGGATATGAGTTCTAGTTTTACCTCTCCTCTGCTAACACAGTCACTTCAGTTTTTTTGCTCTTTCTAATGAACTTTAACATGCTTAGGGCATCTCCAACCGAAAAACTTATTTTCCATTTCAAAATGCAATTATATCAAATAGTGATTAATCTCCAACTGAACTCTACTTCTAACACCAAATAAGAATATTATGTGTACATTCTTTCTCATCTCTATTTTTATATTTATTTTCAACACAAAAAATGCATTTCTGATGAATAGTGTGACGCCAATATTGGTGTCGTATTGTTTACGTGCGAGATAAAATACAAAAATGTGTTTCCATTTGCCATTCAGGTGGTTGCTCGCGGGATTTGAAAATGGGCCAATGGTATTCGGTTAGAGATGCCCTTAAGAAAGAACATGCTTGGAATAATTGCTCTCTTTAATGTCTTTTTGCTTGTAACCATGAAAACTTGCAAAGAAAACATTCCATCTTTGAAAACAACCCCATTAGTATAATATTTTTAACCTCCTAACAAAGCTCAATCTGGCTTTCCTCTACAACAAGCCCAGGCTTCAAAACATGCAAACCTTACGTGAAAGGTCCCTAGACCAGCTTTCCAGAAGCACAAGTGAGATTGGAGTTATACATTGGTAATTTGATAAGAGAATTCATCAACTTGAAGCCTGATTTACCCACAGATAAACCATATAGCCAATTGCAAAACAATAACTAAACAGAAAAGATTGGTGCACCTATGAGTAAATATCTTGTAATAGTCACATTAGATCATACAGTTCTCTTTAAATAAATATTAACTTCAAAAAGTTAGAGCTAAATGATAAAGATAGAGAAGAACTACAATATAAAATTGTGTGGAAACGAGTTACTCCATACTAAAGTGATCTCAAACTCTATGCCATCTAAATTCGTGGAGATTTTCTGTTAGAAGGCACACCATTCCATTGAATATATGGATTGAAACCAAATCATCAAATGAAAAACCTAATTGTGTAAATGAAAGAATTTGAGCGATGTTAGAATGAATTTATTCATGATTATATGTTTTTAATGTTTAGGGTTTACTAACTTGTCATTGAGATGTTTAGAATTTCAGGGTTTAGATTTTTAGTCATTCATTAGTTATAAATTGAATAATTTATAAAGTGTAATGCAATGGTTATGTAGACTTTGATGGCCTAAGCAGTCTATAACCTTGGACTGGCACATCATAATGACGGATTTTTGTACATTTATTTTATTTTAGGATTAAATTCAACATCCAATAAATGTGTGAACATAAGGCCTGAGGGTTATATATAAGTTCATTTTGTTATTTAATTTTATAATTTGATATTATGCAATTGAGAAAGAGTAATATTTACAGGTTTAATCCCACAAGATAGCCCACCCATAAGATTCGGGACATAATACAGTGCAGATATGATGCTCCCTACTTGTCTTGGAAGAATTTCCAAAGAAAGTTAAGGATATGAGATTCAGAGAATTTCAAGTACATAATTTTGGCATTACGTAACATTTGTGATTACATTTATATTAATATTTTTCATTAAGATAATGTTATCCATAAAGATTTTAGATGGTTGCTTCAGCATAGTGCGAGGATCATAATTAATTTTGAAAATAGTAGTTCTACTCGTCTTAGGGATATATTCACAAATATTACAAAATCTAGGGTGCATCCATTATGTCTTAGAGAGGGTGTGTGGGCTGGTTTGACCAGAGCTTGGGCAACCCTTGAGTTCACCAAGATTAGAGAGCAGTACAAGCAGAATAGAGCATCCAATTGTGAGGGCTTAGAAAGCTCTCTTCACACGAATGATTAAGTACCTCATACTGGGCATAGATGACAACTAATAAATAATTACTTTAATTTCAGATATATATGTATAATGTTTTAACTATGTTCTCTATTACAAAAAGAGGTACTTGGTCGGGAGCCAACATCATTAGAGCTACATACATGAACATATCAATGTCAAGTTGATCATCAGTTGGTTGATGAGAAGGAAAAGAAAACTCATGCGAATATCAAATTTTCAGTATTAATCATAAAAAATATGCAAATTGAAATGAATTTTTACGGACTTAATATCTAGCTGATTTTGTACAACTTCGGGAGGGTCATGGTTCTACTACTGTTAAGAGATCATTTTCAGGACAGACTCAGTACTCTGAGTACCATACATGGTAACAGACTGTTGGAGGGAGACAAAAGAGAAGAGTATATGGATTATGTTCTCAGGCATTTATATATGAGACAAAAAAAAAAAAAAATGAGACAAATATACAAAACTTAACATCATTTGGTGATAATGGAGTTGATAACATCGTCAGTAAAGGATTGATACTCTCACCAAAGAGATAGAGGAGATGAGACTAATACATGCTAACATACTAACACAGTAGATTGAGATGCATGCAGAGCTCTGATCATACTTAAGCCAATATTGAAAGAAAAAAGGGTCAGCAACTGAGGGGAGTGAGAAGATGGAAGATGATTAGAGGACTTAATGTTTAAGTTATTGTAGTAGTTTGGAGAACTTATGATCATTGTGAACTTATTGTTATGTTTTGATGTGACATTACTATTGTGTTTTGAATGCTTATTTGAATAGTTTTTCTATAGAACGATTGAATTTTTAAGTTGTTAGACTTATGTTTTGAATGATTGTATTATATTTTGAGTATCAATATTGTATGATGATGATATATCTTATTTTGTATACATCAATTAACTGTTACAAACGTTGCAGTAAAACAATAAGGGGATGCCTTTTTTTTGTATTGCTATAGGTTTACAGTGGCCTTATGGCAAAATTTATGTCAAGAACGTTCGATAGGGGAGAGACGCAACGATTTGCAATGGAGGGAGTGGAAAAATTATGTCAGATTATTCTGGCAAAATTTCCGATTGCTGGCGGATTGCATGATGGAACCATTTGACGGCGATTACCGTGTGTCTGCCAGTTCGTCAACCGCTTTCAATGAAAAATGAATCCGCTGGAAGTCCGTCAGAAATCCATCAAAAAAAAAAAAAAACTACCGATAGAAAAAAAAAAAACAGTCATATTTTATTTCCTATGCTGGTTTTACCAACGGAAAATATTCTATTGGAAAGCCACCGGAAATATGAAAATATGTTGGACAAAGTTCATTTTTGTCGGAAATATCCAAAGGTAACGACGATTTTCCTGTAGTGATACATGGTTCAAGAGGTGGTTCGCATGGCATAGTACTTTGTCTTATATGACATTTAATTCCGATCTTTTGATTGGTGTATTGCTCTAATACCATTTGTAACAGTCTAAACCCTTAATTATCAAATATTGTCCGCTTTGGCCTAAGGGCCTCACGGTTTTGACCTTCTGGAAAATTACATCAACAAAAAAAAATCGTGATTTGTGAGGCCCTTGCGCCAAAACGGACAATATCTTGATAATTAAGAGTTTTGGTTGATACAACTGACATGTCAAAAGTGTCACGTGTCGAAGTACTAAACTCAACAACGCTTTAGATCGATTTATGCTTGCAACTCAAGGCACATATCATTCTCGACTTACATGAAAGAATAAGAGAATAAAAAAATTAATGTGCATCCATATTTTTATTGGTGAAGCTAATCAAGTTATGATACATATTAGTCTACGAGCTCGCCAAGTATCAAACCGACAAAAATTAGATATAACGTGAAACTTATTAACTCAGAAACCACCCCAAAGCCTCACTTATCAAGAAGTTGCTCTAGTTGACAAGAAGTTTAGCTCGATCATCAATACTAAGTAATTGAACTCAATTGAAAGACTTAGGAAATCGATTACTTGTTGAGAGTAATCACTTAAACTATTCATCAACCTGCTGAGTTTACTCAGTCGGAGTCTTCACTGACCAACATGAAGAATTTGCTATTTACTCTTGTAATGTCTTTGACCCTTTAGGAGAATCCGATGGAAGCTTATGTCAACCTGCCTACTGCAGTCGCCAGGTTATCAAGGAGTCCTCATATGGTACTCACCGACTCTCTAATAGGATTGATCTATTCCTTTTTTATGTAAATTACCAAGTTCTCAATTCTGTAGCACAAATCATGATCTTTGTCTAAGCTCTAAGGGTTCAAAGCTTAAGGCCCAGATACAAAATTTTTGATACAATCTCATACTCTAACCCAGACCTTTTTCTTAAAATTTTGTTTCCCACCCTTCAGCTTATAGGAGTTCGTTCGGGTTCTGTATAATTCATGTTTTCTTCTGAGCCTAACTTCTCAATATTCCTTCACGTCTTGGTTGGATTTCTTTCTCAAGCAAAATATAGATTATTTTCACCATGGAGACTTAGATTTGTGCATTTGATATTCAGTAGATTATACAAGTTCATCCACCACATATATCATACACTCATAAAACTTTAATTCAATATTAAAATCTCATTAAAACCTACCCAAAATAATTATCAGCATTTCGCTTAGCAGTCCAAAGAAAAATTAAGAATAAATATTAGAAGTGAAAGTAAATCTGGAGACGCACAAAGAAAAAAAAAAGAAACTCGTCTTCTAAAAAGATAAAAAATTTTGTCACATAAATACGTAGAGATTCAGTTCATAAACGATAAAAGTATAAAAAAGATCCCCACGTTCAAACTGAGTTGTAGATGCTTAAGCTAGATCGAACTGAACTATACAATTCCTCGCGTCGTCAGTTGATGGATGATGTTTTTCTCGCGATGGAATCCACTTGAAATTCGACATGAGTACTCATTGGCGGAGGCACTGCTATTTTTTCAAAATACAATGGTCGCCAAACTGCAGGAAGCATGAAGCCTATTTCTCTTTGGTAGAGCTCTCACTCTCATTTAATACTATCACATTTGGAATATCTATACCTGATTTCCTCATATGCGGTTATTTCTAAATCGCTGAAAAGATTAAACAGCCCACAAAATAAAGTTTTCCTCACTACTCGAGGGATTATTTTAATCAATTTGTTCTGAATGCATACCTAGGGTATATATCTAGGGTTCCCCCTTATCAAAATTGAATGCCTTCTTTGTGTGTTCTATGTTAGGCTGCCGGCGACAACATGTAATTTTCCACCTTCCACTTTCTGGAGGGCTCAATTTCGTGGACAAGACCTCTATTATTCCTATTAAGAGGAGGAAAGGATGGCAACGCGAAGCCTAAAAAAAATTCACTCGAGGCAGCTCCCTCATGTGTTGCACACTGCCTATTGCTGCTCTTTGAGGTATGTATAGCTCGTTCACTCGAGAATTTGCAAGTGTTGCCACTTGTACAACAATGCAAACCTTCTTCCTGGATTTTTGTCTCTCTTTTATCTTAGTTTAAAACATGTGTCTAACATGCTCAAATTCACGTTTTTTCAACTTTTAATTTATATAGGACAGTTTGTTTCATGATATGTGTTTAAAAGATTTTATATCCAAGTCCCAAAAGTGAGCTTTTATTCTGGGGTTATAATTATATTTGTTTGATTTGCAATTACTCATTTTATAGAGGAAAATTAAACGTCATATGAATCATGATAATGAAAAAATAGAGAAATGTCATGAATCATAATAACATAAATTAGAGAAATATATCAGCTTACTATTTGTTTGGGGAAATAAGACTGAACATTTATTTAGGATTAAATTACCCTATCATATCCATGAACTGTTTATTGAAGTCCACCACAAATGAGTTAATTCAAATAAGAATATTTATTTAAAGCTCATTTAAACTATGTTCGAATTTGATTTAAACTCGATTTGAATCTTGTTGGAACCTATAATTGAACAGAGTGATGTTGTTGCTTGCTGCTGAACATCACTGTTCACAATATAGGAGTTGATGAGAGATTGTGATGAGTAGGGACCAGAGCTTGCTTAAAAATGGCATCAATAAGACCAAAGGCATGTGAAGGTGAAACGTGTTCATGACAGAAACTCACTTGTGGATGGCGTTGGTAAGATCAACACCATGTGAAAGTGAGACGTTTGAATTTGAATATGTTCAACTCATTCCAGATACTTCAACTTCAAGATATTAAATCATTCCTTTTGGGGTAATTCGATCCACTAAGAACTCTTAGATATATTTTTGTAAGAAAACAAACGAGATTATTTCTTCAATTTTTATCATTGGAGGCATATAAAATCAAAATTCTCTTTTATAAACTCAATTTTTATTTTTATTTACTCAATTTTTATTTTTATTTTTATTACAACAATTTCATTTTTACTCATCATCGCTTGAATTTTTTCAGTTATTATAAGTAATATTTTAATTTATCTTTTCATTACTTTATTACAATTCCATTGTTATTAAAAAATAAAAATTAAAATAAAAAAATGAATATGACTTAATAGCCTCATTCCTAAATTTATTCCCAAATATTTCTAACAAGAAACATTCTTAAGACGTTCGGGTTTTGTTATTTGGATCAAAATTTAAAACAAGTACTTCATATTAAGCGGTTTCAACCAACATATTCATTTACGCAACTAGGTTTCATTTGATGATTTGTTTTCAATCGATATATTCAATGGAATGGTGTGTTCTAAGAGAAACTCTCCACAAAAATAGGGGGCATAGAGTTTAAGATCACTTTAGTATAGAGTAACTCGTTACCGCACATAATATTGTCTTTTAATTCTTCTATATCTTATCATTTAGCTCAAACTTTTAGAACTTGTTATTTATTTAAAGAGAAGTGCATGATCTAATGTGGCAATTACCAGATATTTGCTCATAGGTGCACCAATCCTCGAGCACATAATGATAAGAATTTCACTCAAATAATATTGTTCTGATTGTACCACTAAGGGTCCGTTTGGGACGGCTACACTAATACTTTGCTTTATAAAAAATTATTGAATGATCGTTTGGGGGCATTGCAATAGAACTTGGTTAGGAAAATTTCTGCGGCCCATCATTTCTTCTCGCGACCTTTCACTATCTCCCGCGGTCTGCTGCTTTCCACGGTTTCGAAGGGCAAAGATGTCGTAGATACCCCATTCGTGCGAGACTGCTCAATCATTTCTGATCTCCCTCATTGTCGAAGATGTAATCTCCAGACCATGCCATAGCAGCTGTTGTAATGAGGGCGGCAATGGCCAGCAACGATGAGGGCACTTCCTGCCACATCTGACGGAGAATGAGACGGCGAGGGTAAGCTGGTCGTCGTTCGCGGAAAGCTTCATCTGAAGCCTACCGCTAAATAAAATGAGTGAAGGAGACCTCATCGATTTAAACCCTAAAGCCAGCGCCATTCGCAGGCCATCACTTCATTCTACCATCAAACCTATCCTCTGCTCCCAGGTATTCATCTGATTCTCATCTTTCAACTCTACCCTGCTTCATTCCTCTTCCTCATTTTTTCACTGAATTGTGATTTTTTTTGTCTTTCTTTATAAATTCATTTCATTTCTGCTGCGACTTCTGTGATTTGTGAGTTCATTGTTTGAATTCTATATTTTTTGCAACTTTGGGAGTTTATGTGCTAATATTTAGTTTTGTTAGATGCAAATGAAAAGTCTAGCCCATAAATTCATGAGTTTTTGGGGATGATCAATATTTTGGAGTAGATATGTTGAGGATTTGGGCAACCATTTTTAGTCTGATGTTAGTTGTAGATTGTGCATTGTAATAAATTTCTTATCCCACCTAGTGAGGTAAAGGTTTGTTGTTGTTGTCTCACTTTATTTAATAAATTTTATTGTTAAAATTTAAAATTTATATTTAAGGATTGTAGTATGAAGTTTTTTAAATTAAGCTTTTGGTGTCCCTTGATAGAGTTTCTGTCAGCAAATTATTTATCCTTTAGCTTGTATTGCACTTTAAAGCTTTGTTCTATTTCTTTTCTTGTTTTATACTTTTAAAATTAAATTTTTACCAGTTTCTTGCATTGAGAACATTTTTGTGAATTTTTAAGGTTCTTTTAAATATATGGAAGATCTTGTTGTTAGACACCTTGTTTTCAATTTTCATGATCTCTACCTGAGTTCTTTTCGTTTCTAACATACCCATTCATAAGATCAAAGGCATGCTTCCTTAATTTCCTGAGTTCTTTTGAGCTAATTAAAAAGTGTTGATGTCCAATTCTTTTCATATCCAAAATCACCTTTTACAGTTGTTGAAGCGCATAAAGCTTTTGGCAGTAGCAATGGCAAGTGTGGTCGAAGTAGAAATTCAGGCAATGAGTTTGTTGATCAAAATTTCTCTGGCCGAGGCTTTTGAGTCTATTCTATGGGATCATTTCCAAAAAGATGCAAACATAGTATGACAATGAAATGTCCTAGATTCTATTAAATCAATGTCCAGAGCAATGGGGGTCTTATCTAGGCAAATGCTGCCATCTGAATTCATGGGTATTGCAGGATTGGTTGGTTGGTTGTTTGCTAGACCAGTTGAATGCGTGCATATAAAATATCTCTACATTGATTTTATATATAACTATGAGCTTGTATGAGTTCCTTCTTCCTTCTTTATTACAACTGCTAGAAGGCTTTCATGTTGCCTAGCTTGTATAACCATTTATTATTTATTTCATAAAAATATGCAATCCTTCATGCTTGAAGGCATCCTTATCACTCATTGTCTAAGGTTTATATGTATGTTGCCATCGCAGATATTAAATTTCTTTCATGTTGCCTAGGATTTTTATCATGAGTTGTCTTCTTTGCTTACCAACTAATTGATTTGAATATTTCTCTTAATACTATGATTTCTTTCACAACATGTGCACGTGCATTCATACTAGTATATATAAGAATCTCAAAGTAATTTATGCTCATATAGTTGCAACACAGCAGGCAACAAGTTATACTTACCAAATAAAATATATTGATTTCTGTACAACAACTTCAGAAAATAGGTTTCTCTGCACCAACTTCACAACCTGCTTTAACGATAGTTGCAGCCATCCCAAACGCATCCTAAGATTTTCAAAAAAATCATTCTCCTTCCCCGAGTAGAATATAGCAGTCAGAAGAGGTAACTTCATCCAGTAATAGAGTGTGACATCAGAGAACCTATAGTATATACATATAAACAAGTATGAACATCAATAAAAAGAAAGCAACTTTCCTTGAATGGAATCTATCACAATCTGCTAAACTTCACAGCAGATAAGGTTCGGTCAAAAAATCTGACATTCGAAACAAATTTTCAATGCATGCTAGAGAAAAAATGAAAGACTAGAAACAGAAGAGCAAATTTTATCAGTAAAGTTCTAGGTTTCAGTCTAAGGGGCTGTTTGGATACAGGATTTGAACAGCATTTAAGTTAAATCTTACCAAACGTCAAAAAAAGCATCCCCAAAATCTCGCGGTAGATTAAATCCTGGGATAATAGCGTTTTCCCCCTCTTGGCCTTAAATCCCGATTTAAGAAATCCGGGTGTTCGGCGGGAGACAGGTGAGAAAAAAACTGTTCTTCCGTCCGCACGGGCCGCCGGCCGATAACGTCAGTCGCAGGAGAGAGCGTAGAAAGACAGTAACTAACGAGAACTACCGATACTACGCGTCTACTCTACACTCGATGCGAAACCCAAGCAGCAAACGAAGAAATGACGATGCAAAAAGCAAACCCTTGAGAGGAAGGCTGTACAAAGAACATAGACGAAAACCTTTGAGAAGAAAATACAGTAATTGCACAGGCAATGGGAGAAAAAAAAATGAAGATTAGTTTAAAAAAAAATTATTAGCTTTACTTATATTATATGTACTAATTAACAAAAATATTATTTAAAATTAAATTATTTGATATTTCTTATTTGTATAAAAATTATTGAACTAATTAATTAATTAAAAAATTAGAGTTAATTAATGAATATTATTTATAATTTAATTTTAATAAATATTTTTATTAATCTAATATTTAATAATAAATAACTAATTGGCATATTAGTCAATTAATCTAATTAAGATTAAAATAAAATTTTAATTTAGAGATTGTTTTTCATTAGTTTATACTTTAATTAATAACTAGCTGATGACATTAACATATAATAAATATGATTTAATTAATTTCATTATACTGAGATAGTATGCATTAAATTCAACATCAATAATTATTATTAAAAATTTGTTTGAGCAAATAGATTTTAAATCTTGAAATAAATATTCAAATAGTTCATCAAAATTTAATCGAATTTAACATTTATCAAGCAAAACAACTTTCAAAGTTTAAGTTAAGCGAGCGAACTCCTACCATACAATAATTATGCCCTAACATTGGGGTGTGATGTCTTACACCTCATACTAATAGTTTGGGCAAACTAAGGAGTGTATATTTATTATTATTATTATTTAAGTGAATAATATTCTCAACAATTGATATTAATCTTTTTAGATCATTATTATACAATTATTTAACAACTATTTTTTAATGTTTAAAAAAATGTGAAGAGAATTCAATTTTTTAAAATATATCTACTAAAATATTGTAATAATAATTTTGATATATCCTTAAAATTTAATCATTACATGAATATCGAGGCAAAATCAAGTTAGAAATATTTAAAATTAAATTCAGAATCATATAAACTTCGATTTCAGTAAACATATAATCGAAATGAACGTCTCGAAAAGACAAACCCAACAACACCAAATTCGACTCAATCTGAGACCAAATGAGTTCAAATCGAAGACTCAAAGCGCGTTTACAAGGTTCAAGCCATAAATTGATTTTCAAACGTGACATGCTTACAGTCGAATCAAGTGATTCAACGAGACAAATCCAACGAGTCCAATATCGCAAAATTTTGATATCATTAAGATATTCAAATATCTAGTAAATGATCCACAATCAAGGGGATCAATATCAGCCATTCATTCAAACCACTCACAAAATACCCTTGATCTTCCTCATATTTACTGGTAGACCTATCAATTTGGGGTCACGGGTCGGGTTCGGGTCGAACCCGGAATTGACCCGGCACTATTCGGGTTCGGGTCAACCCGACCCGTTTTCACAAACGGGTCGATTTTTCGGACCCGGACCCGACCCGCTTTGGGTTCGGGTCAACCCGACCCAACCCATTTCGGTTTGATTTTTTCGAGTTCCCACGCGGTGCAGAGGCAGGCCGGCAGCAATGCGGCGGCGGCGGTGCAGCGGCGGCAGTGCCGGCGAGGGCCGCGAGGCAGCGCGTGAGGCTTGATGCCTCGATGCGGTCACGCCGCGCGAGTGAACGAAGCGGAGCAGGCAGCGGTGCGTGAGGTTCGATGCCTCGATGAGGTCACACCACGCGTGGGGCTCGACGCCTCATACAGCCTCGATGCAGGCAGCCCGGGTACGCGGAAGCCAGGCAGAGCGGCCTGAGCGGGGCAGCCAGGCAGTCGGGGTGCGGGGCAGAGCGGGGCAGCCGCCAGCCAGGCAGCCGGGTCAGAGCCGATTCCGGGTCAATTCGGGGTTTCCGGGTCAACCCGAACCCGACCCGATTTTGCAAACGAGTCGATTTTCAGGACCCGAACCCGACCCGCTTCGGGTTCGGGTCAACCCGTTTCGGGTCAACCCGTATTTCCGGGTCGGGTCCAATATTGACAGGTCTATTTACTGGTCATACCACTCTCAAAAAATAATAAATAGTCCACTCATTCTTCATTGAGGGGAGGCCCAAGCAAGGAAGCGAGAGAAACTAGAATTCTCTTGCACCAAACTCCTCCTTGACCATCGATCGTTATAGAACTATCGTCAAACATTTTCCCAATCATTGACTATATATATATATATATATATATATATATATATATATATATATATATATATATATATATATATATATATATATATATATATATATATATATATATATACGCATGCATGTTTCATTCAAATGGATGAAATGGATGTATGCACATACTTTATTAGAGACAAATACATTTGATTCAGCACTCGATGCAAAATAACGTTTGCATGGAGTTCATCATATGCATGTATACATATGTGAATTGGAAATGTGCATGAAATTCAACATTTAATGTATTTTGGTAGATGCATAAAATCTATTAAATATATGAGTATATGCATTTCATGGAAGCTTAGAGTATGAATTTCAATATTCAACACAATGTGATAAATGTGCTAAATCCATTGCATACATATGCATATACATAAACATACATATATAGATAAATGTGTACATACACATAAGTATAGATATACATGCACACGCTATAGATGTATAATCATGTTTCATAGAAATTGATGCATGAACTTTGTTACATGTAAACAAATATATATACACACATATATATATGTATGTAGATATATATCTACATATAAGTGTAGTGTAGGTGATGACTTACACATTGAACAATGCAGGTAGATTAATACAATTAACCTATTAAGATAGAAACAAATGTCATGCAATGTGTATGTTGAGGCTACGACCTGAATGATATACAGAAAAACACACATGTTATGGTGCAGAGGAAAAACTGGTCTGTTGTTGGCCGAAAAACTAGGCGGCAAACTGAGAATTGAGGGCAGGAAACCAAATCGAACGGCTCAACTTGCAGCTCGACGAAATTGATATTTGTATTAAAATCACAATCTCACATTGTCATTTAATACATATATTGGGGAAACCAAAGAGCATGAGAGTAGTTTAACATATTACACATCTAATCATCCTTAAAAAAAAAAAAAGCTACACATCACAATACTTTGCCAATACCACGAATGAGGCAATGGTTAAGCAAGTCGAAATTGAAAGTATCACAAGCAAGAAATCTTTTTTTTTTTTTTTTCTCTTGAAAGCAGTTAAATGGCAAAACAAAGTTTTTTTTTTCTGATTTTTTTAGACCAAATAAGATAGAGAATGGAAGAAGAGGATGGAGGAAGAGAATGTTGGAGAAGAATGAAAAGAATGATATAGAAGGAGAAGAGGAGAGGAAGATGTGGAAGAAGGTAGAGAAGAGGGAGATGGTGTGGGTGAAGAAGAAGAAGAAGTATATGTGTATGGAGAAGAAGATAGGGATGTGGGTGAAGAATGGAAATGACCGATGAATAGAAGGAGGAGAAGAAGAAAATAGAGGGAGGAAGATGAAAAAAGAAGAGATGAAGAGGAAGAAGAAATCACATGCGGATGGGGAGACAGGGCCAGTGTCAGCTATGACAGAGGAGGAGGGATGTCCGTCTAAGCTAGGCCTGCACAAGGGAGATGAGAATTGGTCTGATAAGTTAGGGTCGAGAGGGGCTTTGAAAGTAGGTTGGGCTTCACAACATAGAAGAGAGGGCTTTGGTTTGGCTACGTCATGTCAACAAGAAAGACCAGAGAGGGTTGTAGTCGTGTGAATGAGAAGGGGCGGGCCGAGTGGACGAGGTTCTACATGCAGTTGGAGAAGAAAAGAGATTGTTGCGTCCTGGAGTATACGTGGCAGTAGAGAAATATATAGTTTAACGTCTTAATGTTGTATGAAGATCCAGCACACAAGTAGATAAGAGAGAGGGTTTAGCATTCATAAGAGACACCAGAATTTTTACGTGGAAACCCCTGAAAAAAGGGGAAAAATCATGGGGCATAATCCAGTTTGAAAGAATCTGCTAGTATTTGCAGTCGATTACAAATTAGATCCTTCTTAGGGAGAAGGCCTTGGCTTTATGGTACAAATGTACATCATATAGAGCACATTATATGGTGGGAGTTACAATAATCAACATAAACATGTTCGTTTGGTCAGCAGGATCATAGTTGATAAGATAGAGGTCGAAAAGATCGTAATTGGCAGGAGACTGGGGTCAGAAAGACCGTTGTAGGGTGATGGAGGTTGTAACGACCATAGTAGGCGACGGAGGTCAGATGGATCGTAGTCGACAAAAGACAGGAGTCTGAAAGACCGTAGTTGGCAGGAGATCGGGGTATGAAAGACCATTGTCTAGTGATGGAGGTTGGAATGACCATAGTATGCGACAGAGGTCGGAAGGACCATAGTCGGCAGGAGACAGGAGTCTGAAAGACCGTAGTTGGCAGGAGACCGGGGTCTGAGAGACCGTTTGTCTGGTGATGGAGGTCAGAAGGACCGTAGTCGGCAGGAGACAGGAGTCTGAAAGATCGTAGTTGGTAGGAGACTAGGGTCTGAAAGATCGTTGTCTGGTGATGGAGGTCAGAATCACCATAATAGGCGCCGGAGGTCGGAAGGACCGTACTCGACAGCAGACAAGAGTTAGAAAGATCGTAGTTGGCAGGAGACCGTGGTTTGAAAGATGATTGTCTGGTGATGGAGGTCGGAATGACCATAATAGACGACGGAGGTCGGAAGGACCGTAGTCGGCTGAAGACTGGAGTTTGAAAGACCGTTGTCTGGTGATGGAGGTCAGAATGACCATAGTAGGTGATGGAGGTCGGAAGGACCGTAGTAGGCAGAAGACAAGAGTCCGTAGTATGTGATGTTATGTGTGCTTGAAGCCAAAATTCATCCTTCAAGTTTGGTGGATCACTGATTTGTGAACTCTTACAAACTTTTTAATAATGAAGATTACTGTTATAATAATAATAATGATTCTTCTAGTAGAATCTGATTTAAGTGGGATTCTTCAGCTATCTCCTTCTATCAAGAAATTCTCACTCCTCAAATGATTCACGGTTCTCTTAATATTGGTCAAGCCCTCCTATCATGTTATTGATTATTTATGCTGCTAACTCCCCGTCTGAAAGGAGAAACATCTGGTCTCATTATAGGAGACTTTAACTATTACAGGTTTGAAACTAAAAAAGTGGGGGGAAACTTATTGGATCAAGCAAGGCTAGGTGAACTTAATAGTTTAATAGTTACATAAGTTCATTAATTAAATGCCTCCTTAATGATATGATAATAGAAAAAAAAAAAATATTTTTTAAAATATATTTTCAACTATAAAAATAAAAGTAGCCTAAAGATAATTAGCAATTTGAATAAATTCAACCGAATATAATCTAATGGCTACAGCATTGCAGATAAATGATATAACAATACACAAATAAGAATGAATATCTCAATGTTTTACACTTAGTGAATGATTGATTTTATTGAACAGTTTTTGTAAGTTTAGATGAATATATTTTTGATGACGGAAGAAAAATAATAAACTAAGGATCTATTTGGGATAGCTTTATGACTATTTTACCTTTTGGACAATAATAATAATTTTATTTGGGTATTAATTTCTTGTTGTTTTCTCATTATTTTTCATATATTGTTGTGGTAGAAATCTGATTTCAGTAACCATAATAGCAAAATTATTTTTTCTACAGCAACTTCACATTCAACTTTATAAAATGATGCAACAGTCCCGAACAAATCCTAAGGCTTTATTTGGAACAGCTTTCTTATTGCTTTGTTTTTCATTCTACAATTATAATTTATATTTGACCACTGTTTTTTCATTACTTATAAAAAATTATTGCTCTAGAAAGCTATTTTATACATTTTTTTTTAAAAAATATTGACCACTATGTTTTTACTATTAAAAAAAAAATTTGCACGATGGTTTTCCATTGAGAATGCTTGGGGATTGACTCAAAAATACACTATTGGCATGAAGGTCTTAATGGATCCTGTAGAGTTACAACAAAAAATCTTCTTGCAACTAAAAAAGTTTTGAGGGGGCGAGTAGCATATTTGTCTTATATTATCCAATACTAATGATGATCCCGCCGATTACGATTCTACTGATTAAACGAACAGGCCAACACTCTCTTAAGAGTATTTATCTTGCTCTTCTTCAACAATGAATAATATAGAGTAAGCCCTCCTCTGAGGAAGGACATCATTTATAATATACAACCAATATATACTAGTGAAATTATTTCAACTGGGTCAGATCCCGTGATTTTTTCTCTATTTTCGAGATTTTTCATGTAAAAATCTTGATGTCTTATGTGAATGCTACACCCTACTCTTTTATTTGTCTATGTGCTAGATCTTCGTACAAAGCTAGGACACTAAACTATATATCACTCTACCATTTTGAATTTTGTAGGATGCAACAATTATCAAGATTTTATATCTAAGGCTTCATATGAGATGACTTTATTACTGCTTTAGACAAAGCTTAAATCTCATTCATATCAATTTTATATTTCGATATTTAAGTGCATATAATGTGATCATTTCATTTAATTGCAAAGATTTTTCTGTGCTTGAAAGCTGAAACTGATGGAAATTCCTTTTTGTCGTGCATGAAAATTTGTTCTTAGGAAGCATTTGGTTTATTTTTCTATTTCAAATTGAGGCTTCATTTGGGATAATTTTTTGAATGTTTTCTAAAATAGCTTTTTAGTACAAAAAATTGTATTTAGTACAAAAAATTTTTGAATTAAAAATTTTTGTACTAAAAAAGTTATTTTAAAAAACAATAAAAAAACTTTCACAAACAAAACCTCAATCGGTGCAAGAGCTTAATTCTCATTAAAGTGCATTCAGCAGCTAACTAATTTATCATGAAAAAGATAATATCATTCGTATTCAAAAAAGTATTATAATATTATCATAAAAATAATAAATTAAATAAGAAATAATAATAAATAAATAAATAATAGAGATATAATTTTTTAATATTTTAACAATTTTATATTAAAATCATTCATTTCTAATATATTTTTAATGTATCCCATATTAATCTTTTTTAAATGAGCAGGCAAACAAGCTAACAAGTTGAGTCAGAATTAGCTTAAACTTAGTTCATTAGCTCATCTAATTTGACTCACAAATCATTTATCAAATTGGGCTCGAGTTGAATCAAATGTCATCCTAACTAAATTACAGGCCTCTCTCAGCCTTCTTTTATAAGTATTATTAAAAAAATTCTTCATAAAAAAATTCAAAGACCATCATTTGCATAACTATTCCATTGTTAGATTTTGTTAAAAAAACTCATTTCATAATTTTTTATAAATCAATAAGAGATAGTAATCAAATAGAAATGTATACAACAACAACAAACAACAATAATGAATCCTTTTTCTTTATATGTTTTATTAAGAGTCAAAATTCGCATTTAATACAAAAGAAAGATTATTTCTAATATTTTATAACCAAGTCTTTTTAAGTCTGCCTCTACCTTACTTAACATATACCCACCATTGTTTAACTTGGTTGGTGGGCGAGTATGGTTGGGAATCCTTCAACCCTTGATCGATTCCCCTCGAGCGGCAGCGCCTCTTAAGTGGGGGCCGAATCAAATGCGGGTCAAGAGGTTTCTGAGGTGGGTGCCTCTTTTCGATCAGTCGCAATTTAGTCACACTGTCATGCGCCCTTTCGGAGGTGGCAGTGGGTGGACACCCCGTTAAAAAAAAATAATAGAAATGTATATGTAAAATAAAATTGTAAAAAATTATTTAGAAAATTTAGTTAATTATTTTTGCATATTATTTAAAATTAGAAATCGAGCTCCAAAATGAATCAATCTTAAGCTTTTTTATAGAACTTGAGTATTCAAATTGAGCTCGAATCACATACGTTTCACTCGAGCCGAGTTTGAACTCAACAAATGAGCTTGACTGTACTACACAATAACTCGATTCGTTTACACCCGAGACATAACCTACCCAATAAATAGGTATGTTTACTCGTAAATAACCTTATTAACATCCAATCTGATATTATAACTCATTAATTCAATTGATTGATTAAAGCAAAATATATTGTAAGAACATTAATTGGAACCCAGCTCAGAATCCTGAACCGATTCCAAAACTTTAAATGTCTGAACTACCGCTTTGCAAAATTTTTTTGGTACATTTAGGCCATTTAAGGAAAACTCACACACACAATGCATACACAAAGACTCAAATCTAAGACCTCTTAGTTGAAAGCCTAAACTCTCAACCAATAGGCCAAAGTGAGCTGTGTGCTCCGCACAATTATCAGGTTGTATTTGTTCTTGTGTTTTTTAATGAAGAGAGAGGATTCAAATACTTCAAAAAAAATCCTTCTTTCTTTTCTTTTTTAAGAAGAAATTAGAATAAAATTTAAATTTTTTACAAGAGTCATTTTAATTCTAAATTATCTAAAATTAATCAACTATATTTAATATATCATTAAAAAAATTATATTGATCGGGCATGAATCTCGAGGAAAAATCAAGTTGGAAACTTCAAAAATTAAATTGGAAACTATCTGAACTCTGATTTCAACAAACTTACAGTCAACCTGAACGCCTCGAAAATACAAACCCAACGACACTAAATTCGACTCAATCCAAGCCTAAATGAGTCTCAAATCAAAGACATGAAGCTCATTTGTAAGGATCAATTTATAATGTGGATTACCAAACAATTTCCAAACGTGACATTCTAATAGTCGAATCGAGCGGGTCAACGAGATAAATCCAACAAGCTTAAGATCACCAAATTATAATATCATTAAGTCATTCAAATGCCCAATAAATGGTCCACGATCAAGGGATTCAACATCGACCGTCCATTTAAACCACTCCTAATTTACCCTTGATGTTTTTCCTATTTAATGGCCATGCCACTAAAAAAAAAACCTATAAATAGACTCCTCATTTCTCATAAAGAAGGGAGGGAGCCTAAGCAAGAAAAGAAGGAAGAGTTCTCTTGCCACCCGATTCCTCCTCAATCAACTCCCTGCCACCGACTAGTGCCGGACTTCCTCCTTTCGTCCGATTTCTACCCGACAGTGGACATCCACCTGTCATTGGACTTCTACCCCACGCTGGACATCCGTTTGTTGCAGGATTCCTACACGACACCGGATTTCTACCTGACATTGGACTACTACCTGTAGTTGGATTTTCGTCAGGCTTTTACACAATGCCGAACTTTCGCCCGTAGCTGGACTATTTTCCGTTACTAGACTTTTACACGACACCAGATTCCTACACAACATCGGATTTCCAACCAAATGAATACATCAACAGTGATTATTCCTATTTCCACCATGCAACACATTCTGTTTGATGTATATTTGTTACATCAAGCCAAGGCCTTCCCCACAATGAAGGGGCTCATTTGTAATCAAATGGTAATACTAGTGGATTAATTCAAACTGGGCTAGGCCCCATGGGTTTTCCCCCTTTTTAGAGGGTTTTCACATAAAAATATTGGTGTCTCTTATAAATATGATATAAAAATTTTAGTTAGGGTATTCACTCTAAGATTTATACATAATTATGGCAAGCCATTAATGAGATAGATTGAAGAGGATGTATTTGATGGAAGTTATGTAAGTGTTATTTTGTTGTCATTTAAAATATTATGATTATGGGAGTAAATAGAAAATTTAAATGTTAAATATATTAAAATATATATTTCTAAGTGTTATATATGTATGTAAATCCTTCATTACTACTTCTATTCTTTTACTAACCTCTTTCCTCATAATAAAAATGCCAATGATAGATTCTTATAATGCACACAAATCATTAGCTAATTCTTATAAATATATATTGCTTTGTTTTTTGTTTCTATTTTTCTCACCCATATAGTGCTCAGTAATAATTTTTTTTTTTGGACTTTTGAACTAAATAAATATAAACTCGAGATGAGCTCTCTAATATTTGTTTTTAAATATAGTAATTCATTATTTCAGCTACGAATCTTAGATTTTTTCTTCCACGAAAGCTCTCTAATGGTGTTAGAGCGAAATTAGGGTTTCTCTCGCGGTGCCATCGCTAGAGCTTCTCCCTCTAATAAGGAAGGCTTTCCTACCCTTCCATCTCCTCATGGATGCAAGTGAGTTTTCTCCTCTCAATCAAGGATCTCTTATGGGTCCTCCTCCTTTTGATCCTATAACATGATGGGGAAACTTATAATATACCCCGACTGTGGTACCAGAGGAGTTTCTTATGAACTATGTCCCTCTTAACCAAAAGCTTTCTTTCTCTTCAGATGATCTCACGGAAGGTATGTCTCTCTGGAATTTATCTTTAGTGGGTTATTCCATCATCCATAGACCATAATACTAGAGGTTATTATCCTCTATGAATAAGCGTTGGATGTTAAAAGGTTTGCTTACTCTTCTATCTCTTGTGGATGGGTTTTTCTGTTGAAATTTACAAACAAGGAAGATTATGACCATGTTTATACAAGCGGTCCTTTGTTTTTTTCTAGGGAAGCCTATAATTATCCAAAAGTGATCACCCAAATTAAAACCAAATAGATGAACAAGCTTCCATCCCACTTAAGATGAAAATTATTGATGTTTTCCTTGCCCTATGGACACCTTGAGGAATATCTAAAATAGCAAGTTACATAGGTATTCCCTTATGTGTGGCTAACCTAACTACTAAACATATGATATTGACCTTTGCTAGGGTTTGAATTTAGATCTTTAAATATTCTCCCCTTCATGAGAAAATCTTGTTACAGATTGACGGTGAGGAATTGGTTTTGAAGGTAGTCTACGACTGGAAACCTTGCCCCTTCGAATATTGTGGTTCAATTGTTCGTCCATCCAATTTGTGCCCCACAAATCCTAACACTACTCAAGTTATGCCAGAGAACTACAAACCTAGAGGACGAAATAAAAGCAAGAATCACAAGAATAGGTCAAGGCTGGCCTTTAGTACACCTAAGATTCCCCATAGAGCCACAACCTCCTAAGCCTAACAAGCCTGACATTCGCACATCTCCAGTTGCTAGGCCAAAAGATAATGCCTCTCCCTCTAAATTTATGGATCTTCAAGATAAAGATCAAATTATTCCAAATCTCAACTTTCCTACTAAAGAAAATTCTTTTTAAGGAAATATTTTGATTTCCACATATCTTCCTTCTTTTATTATTCTGCTTGCCAATAAATTTGCATCTTTAGCTAATGAAAACTCCACTTCTCTTTCTTCTCAACAAGATGATGTTAACTGTATAGAAGAAAATTTGATTCACTTCTCAGATGAATTTTCCCTTGGAATTCCTAACCCCTCTGATAAACCTACTTTGAAACAAATTTTTTCTTCTCCCCCAACAATATCAGAGCCAAAACTTCCATGAAGGCAAAAGAAACCAATTCTAAATTCAAATAATGATGCCCCAACTAGCTAGTTGGAATGTTACAGGGTTTAACAACCCTAAAAAAGTTAATGCCTGCAGATAGTAAGTTAAAATGTATAAGTTGAAAATAATGTTATGTGTGCTTGAAGCCAAAATTCATCCTTCTAATTTGGTGGATCCCTGGTTTGTGAACTCTCACAAACTTTTTGATAATGAAGACTACTATATTAATAGTAATAATGATTCTTCTAGTAGAATCTGGTTTAAGTGGGCTTCTTAGGCTATCTCCTCTAAGGAAATTCTCACTCAAATGATTCACAGCTCTCTTATTATTGGTCAAGCCCCTACTATCATGTTATTGATTATTTATACTTCTAACTCCCCATATGAAAGCATAAACCTCTAGTCTCATCACAAAAATCTAGCTTCTTCTATTCATCACCCTTAGATCTTTGTGGGAGACTTTAATTGTTGCATGTTTGAAACTAAAAAAAGTGAGGGAGGGGGGAATTTTTTTGATCAAGTAGGACTGGGTGAATTGAATTTGGTTATTTTTTTATTGCAGTATGGAAGATCTCTCCACGATAGGGTTATACTACACTTTGCTTAACCAGATGGCTGATAACCCTATTCACATTAAATTGCATAGGGTTCTGGTGAATTCTAAATGGCTAAATAGATTCTCTGCTTCTTACTATAAGGTGGAGGCTCCCTCTTACTCTGATCACTCTCCTCATATTATTTTCTCTTTTCAAATATCCAACAAACCTTGTAGATTTCTATTTAAAAACTACTGGACTAATATAAGCATCTACAAAGAAGCTGTGTTAGAGGCTTTTTTCTCTCCATCCTAGGGGGTCACCTATTGGTTCATTGTATTACTTCCTATATTCTCTGAAATACATTATAAAAATTGGTCTTCTTCTAATTTCTTGACCAGCTGAATTAAGGACACTAAGTCCAAGCAGAAAAGTTATATCGAATTGCTCCAAACTAACTATTAAGATGAGGAGTTAAATAAGAATCTAAAAACCCTGAATGGACTCATCTCTTATTATAAAAAATTCTTGGGTCTCTTAGATAACTCAAAGGGCCAAAGCAAAATGGCTTTCATATGGTGAAGATGACCTTGGCTTCTTATATGTCATAATCAGAACTAGGAAAAATTGTAATAGCATTAAAGATACCTCTTCCCCTCTTTGGCAGTTTACTAAACCTAAAGATATCACTAATTCAATATTTCTCACTTTGAAGGTCTCTTTAATCATTCCAAACCTCCTAATGCTGACAATTTTAACTTATGCTGGGAAGGTGGTGTCTCGGGTCTTTGCTGATTTTTTTAGTTATGCTCTTTTCTAATGAAGAAATTAAGGCTGTCATTTTTGCGCTCCCTGATTATTCTGCTCCCAATCCTAATGGCTTTTCTACTGAATTTTAGAAGTCCTAATGAGATTTAATATCTCAAAAGGTTTGCAATGCTATAAAAATTTTTCAGTTCTGGTTGTATGCCTAAAGCTATTAAGGCCAGTGCCATTATATTGATACCTAAAGTCTCTCATGCAACTAAGATTTCTAACTTTAGGCCAATCTCCATGTGCAATATTTTTTATAAGATTGTGGCTAAATTGATTACTAATATGCTCAAATTCATTCTCCCTTCTATCATTCATGATAGCTAGGCCAGTTTTATAAATAAGAGGTGTTCCATAGACAACATGATTCTTACCTCTGAGATCCTTAGGGAACTCAAAATAAGGATAATCTTTTCTGTGCTAAATTAGACATTCTTAAAGCTTTTGATTATGTCTCCAAAGACTTTATTATAAATCGGATGAGATAAAAAGGGTTTACGAAGAAATTCTTGAAATGGATCAGAGGTTGTATAAGTGATGTTTTCTTCTCAATTTGCATTAGTGGTGCACTGTAAGGGTATTTCAGAACCTCTTTTGGGCTCGGACAAGTTTGTCCACTGCCTCCCCTTCTTTTCAGTATTGTTATGGATGCTTTAGCATGCTGCCTTGATTACCCTTAATACTAATCTTTTTGGGGCATTAAATCTAATGAGGAAAAAACAATTATTTGCTTTATATAGATGATTTCTTTATTTTTGGCATGGCCAAGCTGAACAGTGCTCATAATTTGAATCATATCCTAAGAGATTTAGCTAATGCATATGCTCTCAAGGTCAATCCGGAGAAAAGCTCAATCATTTTCTGTAAAATTTTAAACTCACATAATACTTTATATGATATTGTAGGAATCCAAAAAATTGAAAAGTGTTTTATTTTCCTTGAAATTCCTATTTTGATGGAAAATTTGAAATCAATACACTTTCAACCTCTAATTAGTAAGATCGCACCTCTTCTAGAAGGCTGGAAAGTAAAATTTTTGACATGGGATGGTAAGCTTAAATTTATTAAATTCAATATTTCTAGCACCTTAGCTTACTAGATTAGAGGGGAAATCATACCTAAAAGCTTTCAAAAGGCCATTAATAAAGCTTTCTCTCGGTTTATCCTCCAGGGCAATATTGCTGGTAATAAATTACACACAATTTCTTGGAAAGCCATGTGTAAACTAAAGATTAACGGAGGCCTAGGTATTCAGGATTTTGATGCTCTTTATTTCTGTTATAATTGCTCTTTTATTTAGAGATTTCTATCAAATAATTCTATGTTGGTTGTCTGTCTTAGAAAGAAGTGTGTATCTCCATGGAAAGCTCCTCTAATAAAGGCTTCTAAATTCTAGATAAGCATATATAGTACTACTCTTTTAATTAAAGATAAATTAAAATTTTCTTTATCTCATAATTGCTATTACTCATTATATAGGGACCCATGGGGCCAAGGAAAAGCTATCTCTGAGTTATTCAATTCCCTCAGTTTATCTAAGCTTATCGTGAATGAGTTTATTCAAAACGATAACTCAGTTTTATCGAATGGAAATCTGATGGTTGTTCAAAATCTCCTATGTGAGATAAAAACCGCAAATAATAGGGAGGTATTGTGGGAAGATACTCCTAATCCTAAGCATAATAATTTTAGCTTGCATTATTATTCACAATTGAATAGAATATTTTAGTATAATTCAATTGGCATAAGAAATATGCTTTAAGATATTCTATTTATGCATGGATGGAAAGTATAGAAAAGCTTAAAATGAATGATCTATTAATTAAGAGAGCGATTTATTTGCCTTTTGTTGACTTTGATTTTCACCCAAACATGGGTCAAGGAGTTTAACTTGGTCAAATTGACTCTATTTCGATAGGACTTCCCTGGAAATCAAATTGGGGGAAGTCTCTTTCTGATAAGGTTTCACATTCAACTTCTCCTTGAATGGTCGGCTCAGGGGGATCAGTTTGTTTGACATTGAGATTTACTTCACCAGAATTTTGATTTAAAGGAGAGTCATCAACTTGCATTTTATTGACTCTTGTCCTCTGGTGTCCTAGCTTCTGGTAACTGAAAGTCTGGTTTCCTTTGAAGGCTCTTAAAGATCTTCTTTATTGACTCTCTCTTAAAGGGGTATGGTTTAGCCAACCGCTCCTTAAGAAATGTCGAATAGGAGTTCTTAGGAGACTAAGGAGTAATCTGAAAAGGTTGTTTCTGAATATGGGGGGCTGGCGAAGCACTAGGCTGACTAACGACTGGCCTTTTGCCTTTATCAACTGCTGAGTCCACGGCTTTCTTTTCAAAAGATTTAAACAGTTTAGGACCCTTCTTTTCCTCGGACTGCTCCTGTAATAAGGGCATCCTAGGAGCCTCTTCCTACAGATTGCTAGCCTTATTCAGAAGTTTTTCAAAAGTTTTAATAGTGAAACCCTTCAAGAAAAAAGCAATCGGACCGTGAATATTCTTTAGAAGAATCTCCACGGCACGTTGCTCTTGCAACTAGGGTTCACACTTCATCGAGAGGTTTTGTCACCTCAAGATGTACTCAACCAGAGACTCTCCCAGCTTTGCTTTTCAACAACGAGATTGCCCACAGTAGTGCACTACTGCGCTCCAGAAAATCTCTTTAAAAAGAGGTTTTCTAAATCGTTAAAGGTTCTCACCGAATCGTTGGGCAGATCGGCATACCATTCAAAAGCAATGCCAGAAAGACTAGTTACAAATTGGCGAAAGAGTAGAGCATCCAACCCTCCTGTATTGTAATAGCTCGCTTGGAAGTGGGCTAGATGCTGCCTCACATTTTCAATTCCAATAAAAATTTTAAATGATGGTGGCACAAAGCCCTTTGGATAAGGAACTGAGTCATATTCTTTGGGGTAGGGTCTGCCCTTTTGAATAGACATGGTTCCTTGTGAAAGAACTAAGGTATCCCTTACATGGTCCTCAATCAATTGTTTAATATCCTTCTGAGGCAAAGTTGGAGGGACACTGGGAACTGTAGGCTCTACTGGAAATACTTTTGGTAAACAGGGAGGGATCACTAGCACTGACTCAGGAGGTTTGGAACTGGATTCTACCTTTTAAGCTCTTTCTGTGATCTCCCGAGCTGATTGGTGGATTTTAAGAGATTTTTTCTATGACTTATCCAATCATTTTTGTATTTCACTGACTTGTGACATCATTCTTGCAAGCTGAGTCTCCAAGTTTCTTATGTGTTCTTCATCTCCAACTTTTATGAACACATCTAAATCTGACTTGACAGTAGGTGAATCATCATTTCTAGCTGATCAGCGCTTGCTGGGCTCAGCTTCTTTATTGAACCTCATGGTTTCAACTATACAAATACTACCAGTATAATCATCCTCTTCCTCAAGGAGGTCACCTAGGTCTTGGTCAAAAGTAGCTGTCTCTTCTTTATTTAACAAAATATTTCTTATCTCTTATACTTCCTCATCGATCGGTCTATCCCCGATTGACTTGGGATCGAGGGGTAAGTACCCTTTATATTCATCCATATAAAAGAGTTCTTCAGAGTCTAACTTGGAAATGATTTCTGTGAGCCTTGGGTTAGGGTTTGGCTGAGGCTCTGAAACTAGTTAATTTGTCATTTCCTGATCTTGGTCAATTCTCTCCTCTTCGACTATTCCAAAATTGGTAGTCAGAAGAGTGGCATCCGCTACCGGGTGAGGGACATGTACCTCGGGGAGCGAGGTAGGAGCTTGGAGAGTAATAGCTCCTACATCTAAGTGTTGACCTTGATTTTGCCAAATCCCCGGGCTTGGAGAGTTGACTTGGTCAAATTGACCAAGCCAGACCCCAATACCCTCCCCAATGGATTCAGTGGGTTAGACTGAGTCTGTTGAGCCTAGACCCAGGTACTGGGTCAACCCAGTTGACCAGGTCAACCAGGTTTGACCCAAATTGACCCAATTGCTCTTTTCAATTGATTTCAAACCAATACCATGTCTTCAAGGCTCAACCTATTGACTCCTTTGACTCTCTTGACTGATTTGACCAAGTCAATCGTTGACTTGGTCAAACCAAGTCTTTAATAGGTTAAAATAACCTATTTAGAGCCCATTAAGACCCCATTCATTGCCCTAATCAATGCTCATTGATTCCAATTCAAAATCCCGCCTAAATGACATTATTTTCCCTCTTGATTGATGCTAGATTGAATCGAAACCGTCCATCTATGGTTTAAACTTTTAAACAGGAAGAATTAGGTTTAGGAAAGGTTCTTTTTTTTATTACTCTCTCTCCAGAGCTCCACGAGCTCTGAAATTTCATGTGAGAGTTCCTGGAGTCTTCCCCCACCTTCACTCACTCAAACCTGATCGGTCAGAGCCCGCGGCGGCCGGATTCTAGCGAGACCGAGAGTACGTTTCATCTAGGATGGAACCCGCTCGATCCAAGGCGTTTCGAGGCTCGAGTTCAACAAAAGAATTGTTTGTGTGGATCCCCCGAGTCCAAGTAGCCCAAGATCTCCCTAATCCACCGTGTGGATTGAGGTAAAATTGAAACCCTAGCCTAGGATACTTAGGTTTAAATAACTCTTTATACACTGCGTATTTGGCCGCGCTTTTTATTCCCTATGAATGCTCTTCTCATGTAGCATATGTCCTTAAAATTTCATTGAAATCCATCGTGTAGTTTGGGAGAACGAGACGATTATCACCCTAGGAGTCTTGGTTCGCCCTAGCCCTGATCCGAGTAGTTGATTCCTTGATCAATGGTCACGATCAGCAGGTCCCGCTGTCTCGCATGGCCTCGTGAATCGACCCCGCGGTTTCGCTCGCGGTCGGGAGCGATCCTGACCGTCGATCCTAACCGCGGAGGATCGAACGGTTCCGAGCCTTCGTCCGACGTGGCTAAGTGGCGGCATGTCATCTGATCGCTGCCGCCGCCACCGCCGCCTTCGAGACCATGGGAGCCAATCCGCGGTTGACACGTGTCGTCGCTGTTTTATTTAAAGTAAATATTATTTTAAAATATACTTTTAAATACCAAATCTTCAGAAATTCACCAAAAATTTGTTTTCGCTCCATTTTCGACGTATAATACCTCGTTTTGTTCGTATTTTCATCCTCTACATTTTAAAATTATTTTCAAATAAAAATAGTATGTATATTACTAAATATTCAGAAAACAATAAAATGAACTTTTGTTATTATTTATTTAAATTGTATTTTAATAATAATTATTAGTATATTATTATTTTAATTATATTTATGATAACTATTATATTTTAGATCATTTATTATTGTTTTAGCATTATATTTATTATTTTAATATTAATTTATTTATTGTTAATATTATGAATATTTAGACAATACTAGTTATTATATTACTATTATTACTATAATATTAATATTAGTTTTACTACTATTATTATTTTAAATATTATTTTTATAACTACTTCAAAATTTTTAGAAACTTTAGAGTTTATTTTTATATTTATTTTATGGTTATTTTAAGTATTCATTATTTCTAAATCATTTTAAATCTATTTCAATGCATTAAGCTTACAAAAATCATAACTTTCCCATTTTAAATCCGTTTTCGACGCACATTACCTTGTTTTGATCATATTTGAATTCTGCACAGTTTAAAATTATTTTTACTCAAAAGTATTAGTTATGTCTGTAATTATTCTGAAAAAATAGTAAAACCTCATTATTTTAATCATTATTTTGTATTATTTTTGTTATATATTATTTTAAGTATTATTATATGTTATTTGTAACATTAGTCTACTACTTTAAGTTAATAATTTTCTGTTTGTTGTTATTATTATTATTATTATTATTATTATTATTATTATTATTATTAGTATTTGCATTTATTTTCTTTCTTATTAACTTTGATTTGAAAATAGTACTATTTTAAAACTATTTTTAGTATTATTTTATTATTATTATTGTTATTATTATTATTATATTCTAAAAGTATTTTAAAACTCCAGAAGTTTTCAAGTTTATTTATAATATCTATTTAGTGAATATTTTAAGTATTTATTATTTTAAACTATTTAAAATTTACTTTTATATATTTTAAACTTCAGAAAATCATAACTTTCTCGTTTTAAATCGAATCTCGGCGTGCAACCCCTCGTTCTTTTCAGAAAAATAAGAGCTTTATTTTAAAATTATTTTCAGTATCCCTTGCTGGCTGTCTGGACAGATTTCTGTTTGGAGTGGCTTATGGAACTATTTTAATATTTATATAATTATTATTATAATTATTTTAAAATTAAAAATTATTTTTCAAATCATTTTTGAAACCTTGCTTGGGTGGTCAGTGGGTCTCCCAAATACATTTGGGGGTGATTCCAATCAGTTTGGATCTGGTTTGGATCAAAACTTTAAAATCAACCATTTATTAGGAAATTTAGAAAATTCCATAAATACCCTGGACTTAGAAAATTTATAACTATTTGTAGAAAATTCTAAATTAGGCAAACTCAGTGACATTAGACTCCTATTAAAGCCTAGTATTTATAAAAAATATTAGGATTCTAGAAACTCACCTAAATTTGATAGTCAACTTTTTGGTCAACCTAACATATAGTTTAGGGCCCGAAACTTAGAAAATTCATAACTTTGCATAGAAAACTCCAAATTCAATGTACTACTTGTCTAAATACTCGTATTAAGGTCTAGTATTTTCCTAAGGTGATAGGAATCCCAAAACTACCCTATTTATCATAGTGACCTTTTTGACTCCCTCAGCCTATTACTTAGGAGGAACCGGTACTTTCCAAAATTTGCCAATACAATTTTAACTTCAAATATCACCACCATAAGCTTTTAAAAATGATAAAAAAACTAAATTAACTAAAATGGATCATAATCCATTAATATTTGAACTTCGATTAAAGTTTCCTTTTCTAGCCTTCAATAAACCCGAATTCTAGGCAATTTTAACCAACTACCCTGCTTAGGACCTATACAAACCATACAAGCCTTACACACACATAGAATTGTTTGCTAGGGCACAACTTCTAGATCTAGGCTAGGCCGCTTGGTTTTATTTTCTATTGTGTGCCGGAGCCTTTCGATGTTTCGATGTTTGAAATTATTTTGTGAGCTTACTTTTAACTTTGTTGAAATTATGAACGTAGTACTCCTAGGTGAGCTTACTTTTCATGCACTTTGTGGATATGATATATATATATATATATATAGATATATACTCCTAGGTTATATATATAATATATATATATATATATATATATATATATATATATATATACTGTTCTTTCATGCAGGTGGTCATGCTCAAGCTGATAAAAGGGGGGGCACTGTCATGATTTCTAATATTGTCTTATGTAGGTGCTTGCTGAGCTCCCCTAAATCAATGAGGGCTAAATAAATAAAAATAATTATAACTATTATAGGTGGACTGCTTAGCCCTCATAATTAAGAGCTTGGCTTGGCACAGCTTCAATGGATTGAGTTTTTATTTTTATATATAAACTGCTTGTAATTTTTATTAGGATAATCATGTAGGGAGTCTAGAATTTTCCATTTTTATTTGATGTAATATTTGTAAAATTTGTAAAGAGTTGTGAAAATGATCTTTGAGTGTGGTTATTCTTATCCCACTTGAATCCCAAAAGAAGAAGGCATCCTCATAGGGGAGAGTCTTCTTCCATTCGGGAGATCAAGTGGAATGGCTTTAGATATCAAGAGAGAAAAGGTAATGCCCCTTATAAAGGGGGAATTATCTCTTCGTTTGGATATTCAAGCCTTGACGGATCCAAGGAGTCCAAGGAGATCAAAGAAGAGATATCCAAGGAGTTCAAGGAGGGAAATCCAAGGAGTCCAAGGAGAAGAAAACTGAAGATTGAAGACTTGAAGACCAATATCCCACTCAATGACATTTGTGTTTATCATAGGTTTAGAAATCTGGGTTGTTAGCAGTGGTGCCCAGCTACTTTATTTTCTACATATCTGGGTTATAATAAGGGCAATTTGCCTATGATCATTTAGTTGATTATTTTTTTGGATTTATATTGATGTGTTTACATTGATTACGCAGTAGAAATACCTGCTTTTTCTAAGTTTCTTTCTTGCATGCCTTTTTTGCTTTCGCCTAAATTTTTGTTAGGCTCCTTAAGGATTATAAAAACTTTTCTACACAACAAAAAATTTAATATTTAGGATTTAAATAATCTAGAAACTTAACGAATCTAGGAAACTGTCGGAATCATCTGGGATAGCTTGCATATTACTACATCCTTCTTTCCTTGTTATAAGACATCTCCCTGCCTGCGGGTAGAGTTCGGATAATCTGGCTTATGAGGATGAAGTGCCGGACCTAGGGAGACTCAGTCTTTTCTAAAATTTATTTTCTATAAGCCTGTTTTTAAAACTCTATAGCTTTCATGACCTGACATTTCAACTAGTATGTCACCGGATAACTGCCGAGCGATGTCGGTAAACCGCCGGTAATATACCGGCGGTTGAATGACGTTACCGGCGGTGTACAGGAGGATACTATGGGGTAACATATGACGACTTGAGATTTGAAGATAGTTTTAAAAAAATTTGAATTTTGTGAGATTCAAGGTGGGATTCTCACAAATTCCAAAACGCAACGGGCAGAGTTTTCCCTTGCTCGAAGGCTTATGGGACTGTAAGAAAGCTCAAGTAAAGTGGGTTCCTTAACTCTCCCCACCTTTAAAAGTCAAAAAGAAGTGAGGGGTTAAGGCTAAAGTGTTTTAGATCCCAAAACTAGGATCTTTGATATTCCTTTCAATCTTGAGAATTTATGTATTGAATAAAAAATCATTAATATAAATTTGTAAAATTGGAAAGGAGATCTCAAAAAAAAAAAAAAAAAAATTGATTTGACACTATCGCCCTAACGGTTAGCTCGAGGGAGAAGGTCAAAATCAGAATCAACGCTTAACTAAAAAGCAATTTGGAGGTATCACCTCTCTTTTCAACATGCATTTTATTTTAGATGTTGGCCACACTCTCACAAGAAAGAAATGGGTAGAGGGACCAACGGAAGAAAAGGGAGTTAAGACTACTGATGAAACAAAATTTTGTCTCTATTAAAGATGGAAAGAGACATTAGAGGAAAAACAGTGAAAACCGACGGTTTTTTCCGGCGGTTAGTGTAAAATTACTGGCGGTTTGACAAATTACCGGCGGTCTAACGGCGGTTCAGTGACCGCCGGTAAAAACGGCGTAGGAAACAAATTCCGACGGCCTTTTACCGGCGGTTTATTTTTGCGGCAGTTTTCCGGCGGCCCATACCGCCGGTGATCACCGGAATTTCAACCGTCGGTCTTTCGGCGGTTTGGCCGCCAGTAATGTAACCGCCGGAAAACCGCCGGTCAGAGTACCGGCGGTGTTCCGGCGGTTAAACCTGGCGTCGTCTGGTTCATTAGACCGCCGGACGGCGCCGTTAGACCGCCGGTAACTTACTGGCGGTTGACGGCGGTTATAGCCGTCGGTATTACCGACGGTGTATCGTAGCTAAGCCGTCGATTAAGCCGTCGTTATAGTCCGACGGCGTAACCGCCGGCGTAGCCGTCGGTAATACCGACGGCCTCTAAACCGCCGGTTCAAACCGCCGGTTTTTTCACTGTTTTTTCCTGTAGTGAGAAATTTAGTCCCACCGGCGGCGTGCCATTCTTTTATTGGTGGAATTTTTTTTAAAAAAAAGGTTTTAAAAAGCTTAGTTTTCTTTAGAGATTTGAAATCAACTTTTGACTCGAATTTTGAGATTAAATATCCTATTAGAAAAATTATGCCACTTCGAAAAGTGGAGATAAAATTTCAAAGATAGGGTTCAAACCCAAAATTACAAGTCCTAGTTTGAATATCATAAATAGATCTGAGATAAATCACATATGACCTCGAAGGGTCAAAATGGATTTCATTTTAATTTCTAATTATGGTATCCTAAGTAGACTATCGTTGTTCTCATGCCCAAAACCTTATGAACAAATAATATATCTCCCCTAAGAGAGAAAATACCTCTATTTAGTAGTTATTTGGGCATGACGATAGCGATTGTCGTTAGTTGAATTTTTTCCAAAGAATACTAATTTGAGTCTGAAATGTTTCTTTTGGGAAACTTGGAACTAAATTTGGATTTTAATTCTGGAGCTGAACGGACCATTAGTGATAATATATTGCTTCAAAAGACGATGATAAAATCTCCTAATGGGTTTAGATCCAAAATTAAAAATTTTTTCTTAGCTATCGTAGTCTGATTTAAAGGAGAACCACATATGACCCCGAGAGGGTAAAAATGAGGTTTAATCTAAAATCGAGCCACGATAATTAAGAGAAGGAGATCGTTAATTTCATTTCCAAATTGATGTTAACACATGATAGATCCATTTTGAACAAAGAGAATATCATATGTTAACGATCATATGACTATGATAATAACGATCGTTGTGAAGTATATTTACCAAAAAAAGTGTTGAGTGAGTTTTGAAAATCAATTTTAAAAATCAGGTGTTATGGTTCTAAATCTCCTATAAGCACAAGCCCTCGTAGTTAATTATATCGTAGGAAGAAAAAGTTCCCTACGAAAACTCTCAATTAAAATAGTGATGAAATTTTGTTAAATTATCTAGGAGTGATATGAAAGAGAGGTGAATTTTAGAATCTCAAATGGGATTGGAGCAAGGTTGAGCAGTTATTAACGGAATCAAGGGAAGAAAAGTATGGGACACTTTGAGATTCTTGAACCATCTGGAAGTGTTCCAACTTAATCTAAGTGTTGGGATTTATGTTTTAGATTGAAATAATATTTAGTTAAAGTTAACCATTTTATTAGAAGTTTGGAATTATATTTCCAAATTTTAGGGTCTTATAATCAAAGATCTGCCCCAGATCCTAGATCTAAATTTGGACCTTGGACCACAGTCGTCCGAACCTAACTAATACAGTGAAATATCTGAAATTACCCTGGCCTGGATTGGGGGGCCAAGTAACCACCTAATCAATTTAAAATAGATGAGTCCGATCTTTTATGAAAAATTGATAGGGATATTTTCTTTAAGGTTTTGGATAGCTGGGGCCGATATCTAGATATTTTTCTAATTGACCCCTTTGACTTATGTCGGGTACAAAATGCTAAGGATTAATGCAATTAAATTTTTTTGGACTCTTTTAAATGCATTTTTAATGCAATACATGCTAGTTGGCAACTTCAAATCAAATATATTTGAAATTTAAAAATAGGCTTAGGAAATAATTTTTTAGAAGACTGGGCTTCCCCAGGTCTGACACCTCATCCTCATAGGTCAGACTATCCGAACTCTACCCACAGGCGTGGAAGGGTCTAAAGTAAGGAAAGATGAAGTGCAGAAATATACATGGGACCCTGGGGTTGATCCCCGGCTAATTCCCTAGATTTGTTATCTTTCTATGTTACTTAGACTTACTAAATTTTAAACTTTATAATTATGAGTATATGAGTCTCACGTATCCATATGAAAGCAAAAGCAGCACCCAAACTCCAAATAACTAAGAAAAGTAGGTAATTCTTCATGCAAACATCTCAAAACATCAAATATAAATGAATTAATTACTAAATGTCCATAGGAAAATTGCCTTTCTTTTTACAAATCAGGGCCTTGCAGAAAGTAAAGTAGCCAGGCACCACTGACAACAACCCGGATTCTAAACCTAGTAGAGACGCAAGTGGTTTTGAGCGGGATACTTTTAGTCTTCAATTCTTCAATCTTGTTCTCCTTCGGGCTCCTTTCCTTCAAGCTCCTTGGATTCTTCGTAGTATGCTACTAAATGGATAAGAGGGCACTTCCTTTGAGGGGAAGGCCACTCTTTCCTCTTTGGATAAGGAAGCAATGATCCAAAATTGGATTTCCAAATAGAAAAGGGCTACTCCCCTAAGGGGTGTCCTTTTCTCTTTAGAATCCAACCTTTGGATCTAAGTATCCCAACTCAAAACTACACTTTCACAACACTTAACACTTTTACAAATTACATTTGTATAAAAATAAAAATTTTAGGCTCTCCTGCAAGGTTATCCTAAGCAGTTGATAAATCAAAAATATATTCTTAAGCAGTTATATATGTGCTGAAAAATAAATAAACACACTGGCCATGCTCTTTTTATTTGGGGGCTTAGTAGCTGAAGCACTTGTACAAGCATTTTTATAATTAATTTTTATTGATTTAGCTCTCTTTTTATTGCCCTGTATGAGCGTGGCCACTTGTAAAAAACTATGTGAACATCCAGATCATTTCTATCCTAAGGTTAATCTAGTCACCAAACACATCAATCATCTACATAGTGCAGTAAAAGTAAGCAAACACAACAAGTATAGTTATCCACAACATGCAGTAAAACCACAAGAAATCTGGCATACAATAGAAAATTAAACACCGGCCTAACCTAGATCTAGAGTTAGTTGTCCTAGCAAATCATCTAAAGTGTGTGTAGAAGGTCGTGTGACTGGGGTAGATCCTAAGTTAGTTGATTAGTTAGAGTTGTCTAGTATTTGAGTTTGTTAAGGCTTAAGGAGTTTTATGTTAAAGTTTAAATAGTAGTGCATTAAAGATTGATTTAAATGTCTTTTAATTGTTAAGCGATCACTACCTTTATTTCACACCAAGGTCGTAAAGTTTATTTCACCTTCCTTGGGGCTAAGTTAATAGCCTTGTAGGCCTAGGTTACCTAAAGTAGTAATCAGGATTGATTAAGGGGCTGTTTGGTTGCCTGAATTAGGAGTGTAAAGTAAAATAATTACATGCATTTACTAATTTTAGTTGTTTGGTTAATTTTGAGCGGAAAGAAATGAATACCTCTGAAGCAATAGTGGGGTATTAGAGGAGGCAGTTTGTGTGACTTTGAAACCCGCTCAAATTGAGCGGGTTAGGAATTCTTTGCGGCTGTTGCGGTGCTCCACTGCACATGGCGAAGAAATCAGAGTGGCACTAGTTGGATCCCCTTGGGGTTGGATTCCTCGATGAGCTGAGCGAATATATCTCAGCACCCGAGAGATTCGACGGCCGGGGCGTCATCAGCGAGATGGATCGCTTAGACGATATGGACTTTCTCACAGTTACATGGATCTTTCCATCACCTCCCACCTCTGCTTCTACTTGTAGAAAATCTCATCCGCCGTCGAGAGAGGTGACGTCTGAGTCCACCCCGAACGAGACGATCGAAGCCACAATGTCAGGGAACTGGTCGGCAATAAGAATATGGACCAATCAAATATCCCCATCACTCAACAACTCTTCACGCCACTGCCGCCGCAGCCTCACCACCACCACCACCATTTCCAACTCTTTCAAGCCACGACGAAAATGCCTCCGGCTCCGCTCTCAACTGTGTGACGACCATCCTCTCATCTCCCCTATCACCACAGCTGCATTCGGCCTCGATTACCGCCTCGAAGATGACAATTCCACCGGCGACAAAGCTCAGACGAATCTCAAGAAAGCTCAACACCACTCTCGCCGCCATCACCGCCTGCGACGGCTTAAAGTAAAGTCCATCGCCGCATTCTTCAAAGGACTGTTAAAACAGTTAATGAGTAGCGAGCCGAGCCGAGCCCCAAACGGCGAGTGCTGCGAGAATGATCACCTTTTGAAGAGTATCGGCGATGAAGAATCGAAAGTTCTTGGCGTAGGTGTCATTGGTGGAGATGAAGTGGAAGGAGAGGAGTGGAACTGCGAAGATGGCCACAAAGCGGTTGATGTCGGAGCACTGCTCCGGTGAAAAGATCCACCACCACCGGACAGAGCCGTAAGTGAGGATCATTGCGACGTAGAGTGGCACTATGGCTGTGAGGACGGAGTAAAGGTCTGTCAGGGTGATCATTTCACTTTTGTTATAATGACAAAAAAATACACTAGTTATAATAAGAAAAAAATATTACAAATGCACTTATCTTATTTTACTTTGGATATATCTAATCAAACAAGGGAAACAATTCTCCTGCGTTTACTTTGCAGACAACCAAATAACCTCAAAATATTTGGAATACACTACATTTACTTTACACTGCATTTACTTTATACTACATTTACTTTACAGGCAACCAAACAGCCCCTAAGTTAATTTAGATTGGTTAAAATTAAAGGATAGATTAATATAAAAAAAAGAATTGGTTATTGATTTAAAATATTGGTTAAGGATTTTAATAATCAAGTTAGAAAATTCTGGAATTTTGATGACTTAATGGGTTTTAGGAAAAAATATCTAGATTTGTTAACTAAATGTTCAAAAGTTGATTTTTAGAATTAGAGGGAAATTTAAAGGTTTCAAATTTTTAATAAATACTAGGCCTCATTATGAGATGTTAGACTGGTAGCATACTCAATTTGAAGTTTTCTATGAAAAGTTATGATTTTTAGAAATTTGAGCCTAGATTTTGACTTAAGGTTGACCAAAATGTTGACTTTTTGACTTTGACCTGATTTTGGGGGTTTGAAATTTTTAGAAAATACTAGATTTTATTTGGAGTCATTAGCCATTGAGTTTGACTGATTTAAAATTTTCTACAATTAGTAATAAATTTTAGAAATTTGGGTATTTTAAGGATTTATTAATTGTTATAATTAAGGGTCCTTTTTAATGAATTGAACCTAAATCAACCCTAAACTTCTTGAAATCAACTCCAAAGATAAAAAATGATCTAAGTAGAGATAAAAAAGTGTTTAAAGAATTTTTGGGATTTTTAAAAAAATTTTAATTAATTAATATTGATTTTGATTAAAATTGAATTAAAGAGATTTAAATTTTCACTGATTAAGAGTTGAATTAAGATCAGTTAGAGATATTTTAGGTAATTTTTGGAATTAATATTGATTTATTAGAATTTTATTAAGGCTAAAGGTCAATTAAGAGATTAATCCTAAATAGATTGATTAGGAAGCTAAATGATCACCAAAAAATAGTGAAATAATTTCTATGGATGGGTGATATTACTAAGTTTATTTGTTCAAAGTCTCAAGTTAAGGGAACATGCATCCTAATTATCACAAATTTCTAAGTTTTCTATACAAATTCTTAATTTTTGTCCTTAACGGTGTCTCTAAGTTGTGTGGAATTAAATCAAAGTCACTAACCCTTACACATCACATATGCAAATACACAAATATAACACTCATGTCCTTAAATCTAAGAGTTTCTAAATTAAGTGGTGTGTGTAATCATATACATGCAAGATCCTAAAGAAAACACAATATATAATTACATTAAATGCTAAGTTAGTGAACAAAGCACCTTTGCTCACTAACTATCCCCCATTGTTTCTACCCAATGCTTCAACTCATGTTTAAGATTTATAAGACCCCACTCAAAGCTTTTGAGATTTAATAATATATAATTTTAAAATTAATTATATATATTAAAATAGATTGATTTTAAAGATTCTAGAAAAGTTAAAATAATTCAAAATAGTTTTCAAACAAATTTCAAACATAATTAAACAATTTTTTATAATATGAAAAAGTTCAAACTATTTAATAATTTGAGAGAGATCAAAATAAGGGTTGTTTGGGTTTCTTTTTTTTTTTTTTTTTTTTTTGAATTGGAATTACTTAGATATTAACCAAATATTCAAATATTAGGTTATTAGACTTATCCAAAAGAAATAAAACATATTGCATTACCCTTAGTTTAAAACTTACCTTATGGTGACCATTTGAATAAACAAAAATTAAAATTAGATTTTAAATTTTAAAAGTATTATTATTATTTTTGGTATAATATTCAATAAAATACTAATTTAATATTAAAAGTGAAAAAATAATTAAAGTTCTAAAAAAAAATTATTTCAAAGGCTAGTTTCAAAGTAAATTATTTTGTATTTTGAAGGTCTTAATATATATAGTATTTAAATTTATAGTCAAATTTAATTATTCATTAAATATTTTCAATAATTATGCTTGTATTTAACAAAATAAATATCAGACATATCTTAAATTAGATTAATACAATTTATACATATTTTAGGAAAATCAGAGAATATATTTGAAATTTAATAATCAAAATTTGAAAATATTTTAGGTATTCTTTTAGTTATTAATTAATTCAAAATAGTAGTTATCTTCAAAGTCTTCAAATGGTTGAGCTTGTAGACTGTCCACATGTAGATCCCTAGCAAAAATCCATGCTTGAAAATGTCTGGATCGACCGCTACAAGGCTGGGACGGACTAGGTGGTTGGTTTGCCTGAGACTCACCTTCGGTGATGTGCAACCACTTGGGTTTGGTAGTGGAAAGATAAAAGAGGGTCTGGAGAGTTGAAACGAACAGATAGTTCGCTCTAGGAGGCTGGAGGAAGTGAGAGAGCATGGGATGATCAATTCCCTTAAAAAATCAATTTTCTTCCTATTCAAATGACCTGGGCTAGTTTGGATGGTTGTGATGCATCAGACGCCTCTCTTTGATGAAGGACAAGTGTCCGAAGCTGTTGGGTGGTAGGGAGAAAGGCTGGAAAAGGCCCTCTAACCATTGGTTAGTTTTAAAAGGTGGGGGGGGGGGGAAGGGGGGTGGGGACCACTGCCATTTAAGGCTAAACCAGACCCTGAGCCTGGTTAGAAGAGCCCTAAGTGAGCTTTTGGATATAAGTGGGTCAACTTAAGGCAGCCTAAATCAAGGGAAAGTGATTTAGAGGTTGATTATGACCTTTTGGAAGGGTTTGAGGCCTTTGGTTGACTATGTTGACCAGTCAATGGGTTAAGGGGAGCTGAGGTGGCATGGAGTGGATATGGGAGGCAGGTTGGATGAGCTCCAAGGCCAAAGCTCAAGCTTTTGGGTTCAAAGAGAGGTTTGACCAATTCAAAGAAAGGCTTAAGGGCCTTGTTGACTTGGTTTGACCAGTCAATAAGGTCAAATCTGGTGATGTGGCACTTGGGGAGGTAAAGGATTATTTAGGGTGGCTTGGTGTCTTGGTCAAGGGTCAAAGTCAAGGCTATAGTGAATGAGAGCAAGTGCCATTAAGGTTTGACCAAGAATTTGAGGGTTGACTTGGTCAACTCAAGATGGGTTAGGTTGACCAAATGTTAAGTCATACTTGGGTCCTGGTTGGGGATAGATTTGGAGGGATGATATGGATTGAAGAGCTCAAATGGGTTAATTTGATATATTAAAACCCTTTAAGAGCTAATAGGTCAACTAGGTTGACCCAAAGGTTGGACTTGGGTTAAATGGATTTGTTTGGTCATTTGAAGCCTGATGGATGTAGTGCCAAAGTTTAAAAAGGCCATTTGGGTCAAAAGAGCCATTTGGGCTCTTAATGGGTCATTATGTCAACCTAGATTGACTTGGTCAACCAAGTTAACCCCAAGGGCAATCACTAGGGTCAATAAGTTTGGAATGGTGTTTTGAATGTATTGGAAGAAATTCCAAGGCTAAAATGTCCATTTTGACTCTTAAGGGACCTTTAGGTCAAAATAGGTTGACTTGGTCAACCAAGTTGACCCAAGGTTTGGAATTGGGTCTAATAGGTCCCAAAAATTGTTTGAAAATATTTTGAGAAGATTTCAAAGATTGATGGTAATATCAAGTTGAGTTTAGGCCAAAAGTCCAAAAATCTTCCTTTAAGGGCATTTTGGTCATTTTGGTCTTAGGTCAATTCTGTGTCAAATTAAATCTAGAAAGATTTGGATTTTTGCTTAACAAGTCAATATCAAGGTCTTGGGAGTGATCAAAGGTCTTGGAGGGGGGCTCCAAGGTTAAATTCTACTAGTGAAAGGTCCAGTGACATGGATTGTAAATATTTGAAGGTTTTGCAGTCTTTGAAATTGGATTTAGTTTATGGTGTTAAAGTTCTCCAAATGAGTTCAAATTTGGAGGGGTGGCACTGGAGACGTGTCACATCAATATGGAATTGACAGACTCTGAATAAGATGCCAATTGATTGGATTTCAAAGTGATGGAAAAATCACCTAGAAAGGGTTTTAGGACCTAAGTCTTTAACCCTGGATTTTAAATTTGGAATAAATCAAGATCTAGATTGAGCCTAAGGTCTAGGGACTAGGAAGATCCTAGGATCTAGAATCTAGGAATAGGTTATAATGACCTCATACAAAAATGAGGTCAACAACCATCAACCTTCATGCGTTTGATGAATGAGGTCTTGAAGTTGTTTTTGAATAAATATTGTGTGGCATTTTTTGATGACATACTAGTCTTCAACAGTTATTTAGAGGATCACATAAGACATCTAAGAAAAAATTTTGAGTCCTTAAGGCACAAAAAGATGTATTTAAATATCTCAAAATGTGAGTTCGCAAGCCACCAAGTCTCATTTTTGGGTTTCAAAATTTTGGTTATAGGTGTTAGTGCCGACCTGAAGAAGGTGGCTTCTATAGTTGAATGACCTACTCCTAAATCCTTTTCAAATATTAGGAGCTTTATCGATTTGACAAACTTCTACTAGATATTCATCAAAGGTTTTAGTATTATTTTATCTCCTATAATAAATGTTCTAAAATAAAAGCAATTTTATTGGGGAGATGAACAATAAAGGAGTTTTGAGATAATTAAAATGGCATTATCCACAGTGCCAGCTCTAGCATTGCCTGATTTTGATAAACCATTTTTAATGGAAAATGATGCTTCTACCGGAGGCATTGGGGCTGTGTTAGCGCAAGAAAATAGGTTGATTGAGTTTTTCAGTGAAAAACTCTATGCTTCAAGGCATTTTTAGTCTGTGTATGAGATAGAGCTCTATACAGTAATTAGAGCCTTAAAAAATGGGAGCACTAGAGCCTTGAAAAAATGGGAGCACTATTTGTTAAATCAAGATTTTGTTCTCTAAAATGATAACAAAGCATTGTAATATATCAACACTTAGAAGACATAAATCAGATGCATGTACGATGGATTTTATTTCTGCAAAAATTTATATTTATTTTGAAGCACAAGAGTGGAGCTCAATATAGAGTTGCTGATGCCTTAAGCTGACTGTCAGCCCTTATCACTCTGCTACAATTTGATTTTGTTGGCTTAGAATGCTTGCAAGAGTTGTATCCAGAAGATGCAAACTTTGCTAAAATTTAGATGAAATGTGTTAACAAGGAACAAGTTAGAAACTATTCCATAATACATGGATTTTTGTTTAAAGGTAACTTATTATGTGTGCCAAAATCTTCATGGCGGCAACTTCTAATTTAGGAGATACACTGCGAAGGCCTATCGACTCACGTGGGACAAGACAATACCATTTTCAAATGCAAGCTAAGTTTTTTTTGGCTGCATTTAAGAAAGGATATAACCAGATTTGTGGAGAGATGTTCAGTGTGCCAAATTACAAAAGAAGCAAACATAATACATGTTTATATATCATCCCCTACCGGTCCCGAAATCCAATTGGAAGATCTAAGCCTTAATTTCGTACTTAGATTGCCACGAACCAAGCGTGGAAATGATTCAATCATGGTAGTCATGCATCACTTTTCTAAAATGGCCCACTTTATTGCATGCAAGAAGACCATTGATGCATTAAAAATTGCTCTATTTTTTTTTTGGAGGTTGTCCAATTACATGGAGTACCACGTAGCCTCGCATCAGATAGGGTCGTGAAGTTCATAAGTCATTTATGGTGCGAGCTGTGGAAGCGACTAAGCACTCAACTTCAATTAAGCTCACTATATCATCTGCAGACCGATGGACAAACTGAAGTCGTTAACAGAACATTGAGCAATCTTCTTCGTTGTCTAGTGCATGAACACCCAAAATTATGGATGAAGTCCTTGGCCAAATTGAATTTGCATTTAATTCAATGTTTAACCAATCTATGTGTATGTGCACATTTAGTATTTTCTATACTAAAATGCCAAAAACTATTGTTGATATGGAAGTCATTCTAAACTGTAAAAGCAAGGATGCTTCAGCTTGGGTCTACTAATTCTTAGACATGCTTTCCAAGGGTCGTTTAAAATTACAAGACTCTAATGCCAAATATAAATTAGACACGGATGCTCACTAGAAAAAGAAAATTTTTAAGCCTGGAGATTTAGTCATGGTTTGCATGCGAAAAGATCAATTTCCTATGGGAACCTATTCTAAACTAAGCAGACGGAAGTTTGACCCATTTCCACTGACTCATTGTATTAATGAAGATGCTTATGTTATCGACCTACTGGTTAAGTTCAACACCTCAAACAAATTCAACATTGTATATCTTTATTCATATTATCCTCCTGATGATGGTTTAGCTAATATCGAAGAGCCTAGCAGCGACTCTTTTATGGAAGGGGGTGTATGATGTGCATCATTTCGAAGACAAACTAGAGGACTAGTTTACCTTGCACATATGTAGTTAGTTACAAGCAGTCCATCACCTATCTACTTTAGAATGTTAGTACCACAGTTGCTTTTATATTTATAGTTAGTTATTTTAGAAACATTGGAGACCATTTAGAGTATATGTGCTGAAATCCTAGGAAGTAGGGGATACACAATTTTATTATCTAATAAGAAGAACTTACTGTTTCGTAACTCCTCTTGATTGTTTGCTTGTACTTTTCTATGCAGGATACTACATCAGAAATGATGAGTTGGACCTTAATTTTATTAAAGTAGAAGGCTCTCATATTGGCTCCAACATGTATACTTGAAATAAAAAAGTGTCATTATCATCTTTATTAATTTGGGTAGGCTGTATAGCTGAAAAAAAAAAGTATCAAATGTAAGAGACATGTCTTAAAAATAGAGCCTGAGAAAGGGAAACTCGCTTACATTATGCATTCATAACATAAATTCATATTATTATTTATTAATATATGTACGGATTTTGCTCTTCTTAAAATAAATTTTAAATTAAACATTTTTTTTTTTTTTTTTTTTTTTGGAAATTTTGGGGTCGTAGCCCGTATCATTTTTATAGAAAATCAAATACAAGTAAGTAAAAGAAAAGCCATCCTAAATGAAAGCTAGAACAAATTATCTAACAGGGAAGGCAATTAACTAACAACATTAACCCAAAAAATAATAGCCCAATAGGAGAAGATGAAAACATCTTGTAAGAATAATCCAAAAAGGCTAAAATAGCAAAAGAAGGACTCAGATTGCATTCTGAATGAAGGCTCAATTAAAACTTCATCATAGATGATACAAAAAACCCTGGTTACCAGCACGACCATCCTAGGGGAAGATAGTGTGAGCAGTAGACATCATAGTCATTTCCAAGAAAACCCACCAAGTAAATACCCCTGGTTGCCAGCATGGCCATCCAGGGGCAAAAATGTTGTATAATTCACCGAACAAACCCACAGAGCAGCTCCAACCGTAGCAAAAAATTCTTCTGCAAAACATCCCAGGCTCATAGAAATATACAGAAATCCAGAAGGAAATCGGCAAGAGAGCAAAAGGTAGCCCATACCAATCGAGCTCAAAGAAGAAACTGCTTGAATCTAAAGCCATGCTTCCCATTTTAGATTTGAATAAAATAGCTTTTTTAATTATCTTGGTGGTAGAGGTTTGGCACTCAATGGCATTACCAAATATTTTATCATTCCTAGCTCTCAATATGAAGTAGATGGTATCACTAATCAAAAGATAGTAGAAACATTAAAGTTCCCTATGAACATTAAGCTCCTCAATAAAATTAAAAGATTGGAGTAGGTTTGGTCTCATGAGAAAAATACCACCACATGGGATTAGAGGCTTAAGGATGCCAAAAGAGTAATTGCATTAAAAAAAAAAGTCGTGAGTGAGATTCAGAGGAAGAATAACAAAATTGGCATGTAGTGTCAACCAATAAATCATGATAAGCAAGGGTCATAGTCATCTTTAAACTAGATTTAAAGGCTAACCAAGCATAAGAGGCAAATCTAAGAGAATACCCCTTGTGCCAAAGAAATGAATGCCATATGACCTTAGGATGATGGGAAAAATACTACTTAGCAAAGGTTCTAGCATTTGGGTTGTCAAACCCCATCCAGAGAGAACTAGTTTCCAATGTAGCTATAGGAACCGTCTGAATAGCAAGGACGAGGTCATTAGGGGGGAAGGAGGTAAGGACTAAGCCCCATTTTGTATAAAGCTACTAACTTGCGATAGCGAGGCATTCAAAGTGTGTGGTTCTAAGGATAGAGAATCCCTCAAATCCATAATTGACAAACCACTACACCAAGGATCCCATAGGAAGGATAAAGAGCTATTAGCATGGACTTCGAGTGTGATGCTTTGCTTGATTTTAATGGCCATGGAACATAGAAACTTCCCATACACCGAGACACGCATAGAGTGCTTCAACCAAAGAGATGATAATTCCCTTTCCACCAGGTAAACAGCAGGTTATTAGAATGAACAAGTCTTCTGATAATAGAACAACCATAAGTATGATAAAGAGAGTAAATGGTAGGTAGACCGATTCCCCCACAATCCTTAAGCAAACAGGTGTCTTTCCAGGCCACAAATGGAGCTTCTTTTCAAAAATGTCACAGGAAAAAAGAAATATGTAGCAAGCTTTATTAATTATCTTACACTAGCCTCTATGTATAATAGAGATCCCCGATCCAATACGCAAGGGTATTGAAGATAGTGTATCAAAAAAATTGTAACATGCCCACCAAAGAAAGAGACTTGGCTTTCCAACCCTCCAGAGCACCAAAATTTTTTTGAATGAAGGGTTGAAAATCAGCCATATGGGTCTTTTTGGTTTGAATAGGAAGACCAAGGTATTTTTTATGAGGGTATGATATTTTCGAACATTCAGAATGCTACAAATATGAGTGTCTAGATTACAATTATTGGAGAAAAGGATAATGCTTTTCTCCGCATTAATATAAAGGTCAGACAACTCAACAAAATGGAACAGAATGTTGTTTGAGAGTATGAGTATTTTCCAAAGTAGCCTTACCAAAAAGAAGAAAATCATCAGCATATAAAAGAGGAGTAAAAGAAGTGTTACCAACAAACCGAGAATCCATAGAATTCCTTCTTAGACACTACTTCTTCGAAACATAATGAAAGACCATCCATCACAATCGATAAAAGATAAGGGGGAGAGTGGGCAACCCTGCCTGAGACTAGAAGTGGAATTAAAATAACCTTCCAATGCACCATTAATCACCACAGTGAAATTAATATCAATTATTCATCCTTTGATCCATGTAATGAATGTAGTGGGGAAGCCTTTATCAAGGAGCCTAGCTAAGAGGAATTCTCTAGAGACAGAGTCAAAGGCTTTTTGAATGACAAATTTTGTACACAAAAATTTCTCCTTAGCTTTCAAATTGAACCTCCCCAAAATGTTTGTTGCCAAGAGAATATTATTAGAAATGATCCTATGTTTAATGAACCCAGCTTGGCTAAGATGAATAATATGAGGCATTACATCTCTCATTATGTTTACAAGAATCTTAGCAATGATCTTATAGAGAGAAAATAGATAGAATCCCATCCCAAAATTATGTGATCTTTTGCTAGTAATTCTTGTACATAAGCGGTGCTTACGCCTGAGGCCAGGACCTGACTGAAGGATGACAGTAGAGTGATAATTGATTTTTGAGTCACCAATAGAGTAGAATGAGCTAGGAAAAGTGTTCAGCCATAGGTCGTTAATGATATCTCTATCCAGTTTAATATGAATAGGGTTGTCTGTTCTTTTGGTTAAACCAAGTGAAAAATATCCCACCGAGGCTAGATCATGAACACCAATATTAAAAATCAAGTTATTGAGCTCCACCAGTTTACTATTGTGGAGAGGAGAGCCTCCAGCTTTTTCATTCGAATGTCTACAACAATTGAAATATCCCATGATTGTCCAAGGCATGTTAATATTGGTCGCAAGATAAGATATGTGATTCCAGAGGAATTGTCTTTCAACAATATAGTTAGAAGCATATACAACCGAGATGGAAGCAATATCGGTGAAGCCCAATTGAATAACACCATGTATGAGCTGGCTAGAAGTAAACAAAGGCTTAAATGTTACTTTTTTGGAGTTCCATTTAATCCAGATACGACCTAGATTAGAAAGAGCAAAATTGTCATAAGAAGACTCATGAGGAAATATGGAATGGGAGGAGAGGAACCATTGGTCAGAGACAAAAGCCGGGTTGATTTTTTCTTCCAGAATAAAAAGCATATCTAATTTAAACTTCTTAACGAAGTTCTTGCAGGTTAAAACTTTGGTTGGGCTATTATACCCCTTATATTCCAGGAAGCTATAAGGGGTAAGGTCATTGAAGTTTAGATGAGTGGTTGGACGCCTTTTTGGCACTTTTGGCTCTGGAGCATTGGCAGATCTACAGTGGGGGCCCTTGGGACACATGCCCCCCCTTAATTTTTTTTTTGTTTTACTTATTTCTCTTAATTTGCCCCCTTTAAACTGCCTTTTTTTTGTTTTTAACAGTAAATGCCATGGTTTGGCAGTTGTTATTGGTTCCCACGGTCCCACCCTCTCTCTCCATCTCTCTCTCTCTCCCTTCTACCTCTCTCCTCTCTCCTCTCTCTCTTAAACTTTTCTTTTTCTATGGTACATTATTTCTCTCTCTAGGGGTGAGAGGAAGATCATATTAAATCTTTCTTTTTTTATATATATTTCACTTATCTCTCTCACCTTATTTATATTTTTTTCTCCCTTTTAATAATTTTTTCTTTACATTATTACAATTTTTTTGGAAAAAATTCCATCAATTTTTTATTAATTTGAATACTTCATGTCTCTTTTATAAAAAAAATATGTAATTAAAATAAAGAAATTACATTGAAAAAGGATTATAATATTTAAATTTAAATTAAATAGTTTAAAATATGCTTATTATAATTTCCATATATTTTTAATATATCTTTATATTAATAAGAATCAATTTTTTTTATATTTATTACTCATTATAATTTTTTTAATTATATTTTTATTTAAATTATATATGAAATATATACTATAAAAGAATAGTTTAAATAGATGAACATGACAATATGTAGTCCAAATAAATTTGTGATGAAATTGATTTAGGTGAGAATGAGAATAAATTTTTTAATATTATAAAATTTATCTTCTTATAACAACTATTATAAAAAAATTAAAACTCCGATGTCAATTTCAAGCTCAAATGAAAAGCTTGAGGGCATTTTAAAAATTTTAAATTTGTGCCCTCACAGATAAAAAATTTTAGCTCTGCCACTGCTCTTAAGGGTTTGGAACTTTGATTAAGTGGATGCTGACTAAGGCTACTGGAAGTGTTGTGCTGAGAAGGAATAAATTTACTTGTCATGATGATCACCTACAATAATATTTCCCGTAGCCGGGAGAGGGACCTCTTGAGAAGTAAGCTCAAGCTCATTACCTCACGTCAAGCTTGTCCCACAACATGTGCATTAAATTATACGCTACGAAGCACTGCCAAACCTGCATAATTTATGACGCAAATGAGTGGATCTCTACGCTAAGGAAAATTATTATGTATGGACACCGGACGTAGAGATACGTCCGGACATCCACTAAAAATTTTACGTGTGGAATGTACACATGTTTACAGAATTTTAAGTCAAGTGCGCCAAAAGCACAGGTAAAGTGTAGGTAAAGCGCAGTGAAAGTGGAGTCAAAGCATAGTCAAAAGCGCAGTCAAAAAGCAGTCAAAGAGCATCCAAAGCACAATCAAAGCGTAGTCTATGTGGCAACTTTTTATTAGATATCCGGATAAATTTCTATGTCTAGTGTCCGGACCTAATAATTTTCCCTATGCAAATGGCTAAATGTTAGGGAATAGCTTTTCCATTTTTGGTTTGCTAAGTTTCCCTTTTCACTTAGCTGGAGCTTTCCTCCTTCTGGACCTCCCCCGCTATGGGAAAAATTATTAGGTGCGGAGTGCAGACGGGGTGAGAACCGTCTGCACAGACACAGAGTACCGAGCGGTACCCAGCGGTACCGAGTGGTACCGAACGGTACCGAACACTGTTTTATACTAGTGTGCATGCAGACGGTTCTCCCGTCCGCACTCCGTACCTAATAATTTCTCCCGCTATGGGGACCTCTAGCCCAGACCATTTTAAAAGCCTGTCCTACAAATCGTGTTTTTTTTTTAAATACCGTGGTCTGCCTATATAAAGACAACCCTTCCAAAAGTCCTTGCCCACCGCATTCTTCGAGCTCTGTAAGGATGGTTTCCCAGCAAACTCTTGCCTTTGCAATCAGTTTTATGGGTATTACAAAAATATTACTCATAATATACCTTATGTATAGGTATGCGAAGAAGAAGCCTAAAAACAAAATCTATATAACCTTCAAACACCCAACAGTTCAATAGTATAAAACGTTTAAAACAAAATACAAAACACGTAATTCTCTCTCAAACAACTGTATATGAGAGAGCTAAAACGCTTAAAACAAAATACTAGACACGTAATTCTCTCTCAAACAACTGTACAAGATAGAGAGAGAGAGACTCCTAACCGTCACACATTTTCTTCGATTACTTTGACCTCCTCCGAAACTTCCACTGTCAGATCAAGCTTCTTCTAAAAATACGTGTAGAAGAAGCCTGAACTGACAATGGAAGTTTCGGAGGAGGTCAAAGCAACAGAAGAAAATGTGTGATGGTTAGAGTCTCTCTCTCTTGTACAGTTGTTTGAGAGAGAATTACGTGTCTAGTACTTTGTTTTAAACGCTTTATCTCTCTCATGTACAATTGTTTGAGAGAGAATTACGTGTTTTGTAATTTGTTTTTAATGTTTTATACTATTGAAGTATTGGGTGTTTGAAGGTTATATAGATTTTGTTTTTGTTTTTTTTTTCTGGTGATCGTCATACATTTTATTCATTTACATTGAAAATTTCAAATTTTGATGAGAAAATGGTGAAGAATTAGGCTTATAATGTGAAATTAATGCTGATGAGGAAGAATTATAAGAGGAATTCTTAATAGGATTAATCTTCAATGAGGCCAGTTAGACGCATATTAATAAATAACATTTTGAGAAGCATTTCTTTATAAAAATTTTTTGAAAATCATTAATTTCTTTTGAAAATTTGCAATATAGGTCAGACTCAAATAAAAAAGATCTTAATTGAGCAACCAACAAACTTACTGCATAAAATTACTTTTTAAAAAATAATTTGGGGTCAAAGTTTGATGTTGTTGACATGTATCGATTTTATAAGGTGAGGACACCCGAGGGATGGTGGGTGATTAAGTTCGTAGGCATTGGAGTTTCTATTTTATTGTACCAACAGTTTTCCCAATTATCTAAAAACAGTGGCCAGAATTATTTATTTGCGAGGCACAACTTTCTAATTTAAAAAATACCATTATGCTTTTTCATTCAAACTATTTATAATTTCTAATTTGAACTATGTATTGTCATGCTCATCTATTTCAAAAATTCTCTTATAGTATATTTTCATATCTACTTTAAATAACAAAATAATTAAAAAATATTTTACAACAAGCAATAAATATATAAAAAAGTTGCAGCTTATTAATATAAAAATATATTATTTGTTACTATTTTAATTCACCTTCTCTTTTATAAATTTTTTATATAAATTAGTTTTCATTTATAAATAATAATAATAATTTATTTAATTTTAAGCTTTTAATCTATTTTAAATATATTCACACTCAATGACTAAGTTATAATTAAATTATCTATAATAATTTATCTTACCAAAAAGAATTCAATATTATATGCCTTAAACTATTCATATTAATTTTGGGTATGTTGTTATCTTACCCAATTAACCCATCCAACACTCGATATTGACTTTTACGCATTTAATATTCTTCATTGATTTTTATGCTTTTTTTTTGCCACAACTAAAGGAGGAACTCTTCATAATTTTATATATTTTATATCATTTTCACACCTTCTTTGATTATATTCAAGGGTGATCATTTTTATATGAGAACTATAATTAGTTTAACTATTTAAATTGTATTAGATTTCATGATATTTCTCTTCTATTTGTTTTGTGATATTAGTTTATCTAATTATATGAGAGGTCTTCATGTAAGCTAACATTATGAACTCTCTCTCTCTCTCTCTCTCTCTCTCTATTTTTGCTAATATTTTAACATGCAACACTTTTATTTAATCAAAATATAAGTAGACTTTGCTTTGAAGAATTAAAATTTGGGTGATATTTATCCTTACTATATGCTATGTCTTTTTAATGTGGTTTAATTTATTAGACATTTGCAATTTTGTTTTAAATTTTAGATGAATGTAATATTGTTTAGAAAACTCAACTATTGAAAATTTTGACTTAATATACCTCATAACACACAATTTGAATAAATATGCCACTTATACTTTTATTTGGCTAGATGTGACTAAAAGTCTTTTTGGGTGAAAATACCTGTCAATTGAAATATGAGGGATATTCCTTCATGTTCATCGGAACATTCATTCCATACTACCGCTTAATTTTCTCTATCAAGCATCATAGAGCTTGATTAAATAGAGCCATTATATTTATTATATCACCTTAATTTCAAAGCTTTCAACGAGCTGTTATCACGGCCTGCATAGGAGTATTGGGCCTTGATCATCGCTATCGGTATTTAAACTCTTGTCGGACATCATTCCTCACTGAGAGTACCAAGTCTTGATCGCCACCTTCAAAATCTTTAAAATTTTTGCTGATCGGATTTCTCTTTAACTTGTAAGAAAAACTTTTGGACCGGCTAAAAGAAGTTGTGCCTTCTCCCTAGCTCCTAAGAGGGTAGTTATAGGCTTTCGAAAAAATATTGGAGGGCAACTTTTTGAAAAAATTAATTAATTTTTGGAAATTTTTAATGGCATAAAATAATTACTTCTATTTTTAAAAAAATAAAATAGGAAATAATTTAAGATTAATTATGTTTGAAATAAAATAAATATATATTAAATTAATTATTTCCTTTCTAAAAGATATTATGGATGTTTTAAAAATTTTTCAGAACATTTTGGGCCAAAAAGTAAGTAATTTCTTATTTTTAAAGATAACTTAAAAAGAAATTTATTTAATAAAATATAAAACATAAATGTTGATTACTACAGATTCATTTATAATTAATAAATTAATTAATTATATATTTTTTCGATTTGAACATTATTGAAATCCACTACAGTATTTCAATAATTAAATTCTAATTATTTCCAGAAAGTTCGATTTGAACATTATTGGGGTCCTCGAAATCTTTTTTCAATATTCTGAACTCAATTTTGACATTTTTGAAGCTCAAAAGAGCCTCTATAATACATTTTGAGCTATTTGAAAAGTTTTGGTGTAAACTTTTTTATTGAACATGAATCTCAAGGGCAATTTCTGATTGGAAACTTTCAAAATTAAATTCTAAGCCATCCGATCTCCAATTTGACCAAACTTAGATTACAATCCATCTAACCAAAGTCACACTGCTACAGTCTTTCTTAACTCCTTCGCAAGCCTAATACGTTCTTTCTGACCACCGTCACCCGACTATATTCTTTCCAACCTCCGCCACCCGTCAACTACGATCCTTCTAACCACCGTCGTCTAACTACGATCTTTCCGACCTCCATTACCTTACTACAGTCCTTCCGACTCACATTGCCCGCCAACTACGGACGTGCTGCCCAAACAATCATGTTAACAAAATTTTTTTTTCAACTCCCAACAAATAATGTACTCTATATGATGTATACTTGCTACATCGAGCCAAAGCCTTTCCCCTAAAGAAAGGCCTCAATTTCAATCAATTGCAAATACTAGTTGATTCATTTAAAATGGATAGGGCCCCATGATTTTTCCTCCTTTCCACTCAGGTGTCTCTTTTAAACGTTATACTTATATCTTTATCAGCATGTGTGCTTGATCTTCGTACAAAAATTAAAGTATATTTCTCTCTATCACTATGACTATTTTATGACACAAAAATAATATTACACAATTTTCTTTCATTAAATTAGACAGGATAATAGTTATTATTATTATTATTATTATTATTATTATTTCCTGTTTGGTCTGAGAAGTCCAGGCCGGGCAACTTTCGGTGATGAGGGAAGCTAATGTCATCGTTGTCGGCACAGGTGAGATTTAATTTGCTAAATATCATAAAAATTATTATCAAGATTTTATAATTAAATTTCATTCATATCAAATTTCTGTTTCCATATTTAAGTGCATATAATGTGATCATTTCATTTAATTACACAGATTTTTCGGTGCTTGAAACTGAAACTGATGCATGAAAATTAAAATCATTGCAAATTTGCTCTTAGGATGCATTTGGTTTTCTTTTCTATTCGGGATTGAATTTTCATTAAATTTTCATACTAAAAAATTTCTGAAAATATAAAAAAAGTTATCCCAACCGATATCTAAGATGTGTAAGGACTTAATTGCTACTTACAACCTTAAGCTTTTAGCCATTCTTGAAGCTAAGATTCATCCTTCTTCTATTGCCGACAATTGGTTTTTTCCTTTACTCATGTATTATTTCAGAATGAGAATTCTTGTGATAATTTTTCCAATTCTACTCCCGGTAGAATTTAGATTAAGTGGGACTCTTCTCAAATTTCCTTCACCCCTTCTTTCACTTCTTCTCAAGTGATTCACGGTATTGTTGAATCTGGTTCTCTTCCTCCTATTTATCTTTCTGTTGTGTATGCTGCTAACGATCCTGATGAAAGGAAAGTGCTTTGGGAAGACCTCATTGGTATTTCGGACAGTATTAATCTTCCTTGGATGGTTATGGGAGATTTCAATTGTTGTAGATTTCATAGTGAAAAAGCTGGTGGGAACAGTTTTATCTACTGATAGATTGGGGGGAATTGAATAATTTTCTTTTTGATGCTGGCTTACAAGACCTTGCTTCGGTTGGATTAATCTTTACTTGGTTTAACCAAAGGGTGGAGGCCCCAATTCACATCAAACTTGACAGAATGCTGATAAACTCTTCCTTTTTGGATTTGTTTCCTTCTGCCTACTATAAGGTTGACTCACCTTCTGGTTCTGATCATTCCCCTTTGATTTTCTCTTTGCTTCTCAAAGAAATAAATCTTTTCATAGGGTTCATGTTTAAAGATTTTTGGACCACTATGAACGGTTTTTGGGAGGAGGTCCTTTTCGACTTTTGCGAGACCAATCAATTCAAGTCCCATTACCTTCCTCTATGACTGCTTGAGGCTTCTTAAAAAGATATTTCGTGGGAAGAACTGGAGTTCTTCCAATTTCATTTCTCATGGGATTTTGGAGTTGAAAAGCTTACAAGAAAAATATTGTTCTGAAATTCAAATGGACCCTTTAAATCATACTTTAAACTCTTCCCTTAAAGAAGCCAATGACAGACTTGCTTCTTTTCAAGCGGCTTAGTTTTCCTGGATTTCTAAAAGGGCTAAAGCCTACTGGCTATCTCAAGGGGGAGGATGATCTTGGCTTTCTGTATGCCAAGATCAGATCTACAAAGAACAGAAATTCTATCAATGTGCTTGAGACCCCTTCGGGTATTCTCACTTCTCATGAGGATCTTAAATCTGCTTTGATTGGCCACTTCAAAGAGCTTTATAATGCACCTAATCCCCCTTTTGAAAGCTCCTTCAACTTCCCTGTTGGAAATATGGTCCCTCATTACTTGGTACCAAGTCTACTATTTCCTGTTTCTAGTGAGGAAATTAAAAAAGTGGTTTTTGGAGGTGTTGCCACCTTGGCTCCGGGGTCCGGACGGCTTCTCCTTTGGGTTTTTTCAGAAATCTTGGCACATCACTGGTTTTTCATCTTTGCAGAGCTGTTAAGCACTACTTCATCTCTGGTCAGATATGCCCAGAGGTAGAAGTGCCAAAGCTACAGCCATTTGCTTGATCCCTAAGGGAACTCATTCCAATACTATTTTAGATTATAGGCCAATATCATTATGCAATGTCTTCTACAAAATTGTGGCCAAAATTATTTCTAATAGGATTAAACCCATTCTTCCCTTCATTGTTCATGAAAGTCAATCGGGGTTTATTTCTAAGAGATGTTCTACCGACAACATTATTCTTGCATCTGAAGTGTTGAGGGATTTCAAAAGTAATCAGAAGTATTTCTGTGCAAAGCTTGACATAAAGAAAGCTTTTGACATTGTTTCTCGCAATTTTCTTCTTAACAAATTAAGGCAAAAGGGATTCCCTGAACTTTTCATCTCTTAGATTAGGGGTTGCATTTCTGATGTGCATTTTTCTATTTGTATTAATGGGACTTTAGAAGGTTTTTCAATTCCTCCTCTGGGCTTAGGCAGGGTTGTCCCCTTTCCCCCCTCCTTTTTTGCATTGTCATGGATGCTTTATCCTCTTGCTTAGATGATCAAGGGCACAATTCCTTTATTGGGATTTATAAGCATAATCTCAAGATTAATCATCTCATGTTTGCGGATGACCTTCTGGTTTTTTTGGGTTAGCCACTAATGATAATGCTTGTTACCTTAAAAGTATTCTGAATTGTTTTGCTGATGCTTCAGGGCTTAAAATTAACCCAAATAAAAGTTCTTTTGATATTTCCTAAAGGCTTTACTTCTGACAATGGCATTTCTTCCACTCTTGGTATCTCTCGGATTGAGGATTACATCTACTATTTGGGACTTCCAATCTCCACCTCTAGACTTCATTTTGCTCACTTCCAACCCCTATTGAGTAAGATTTCTTCTCTTCTTGAGGGTTGGAAAGTCAAGTTTCTCTCTCTTTTGCAGGTCATTTACAATTCTTAAAGTTCACTATTGCAAACACCATTGCCTACTGGATTCGTGGTGCAATCATACCCAAAGCATGTCGTAAAGCTATCTCGAGAATTTGTTCTAAATTCTTATTTTTTGGCAACATAGATGATAAGAAACTTCATCTTATTTCGTGGAAATCTGTGGTTGGATTGTGCCTAAATGCAAAGGGGGCTTGGGGACTTCCTTCCTTTGACCTGCTTTATCATAACATGGCCTGTTCATTCATTTTCAGGATGTTTAATCACAACAATTTAATTGGGGCTTGGTTCAGGAGAAAATATGACTCCCCTTGGAAATCTCCTCCTATGTTTGCCTCCAAGTTCTTGGAAATTATTTTGTCAAGTGGCTTTTTCTATGCTTCCCTCTGTCTCTCTTTTGGTTCACAACAACTGTAATTTGTCTTTCCTATGGGATCCGTGGTGTAATGCTAAACCTATTGCTGAGAGGTTTTATTCTAATAGGCTGAATCATAAACCTTTACATGTGTTTATTAGAGACGGTCAATGGGAATTTGCCGGATTATGTTCCCAGGGAGATTGCTTCTGATATTTTTTAAACACGGTTATTTTGGGGGAGCAACCAGTGTTATCTTGGGAGGGCTCCCCCAAACCTGTTGCTTGGAAACTCATGGCTAAATTTTATGATGATTTGGATTATGTGGATTGGCATAAGTATATCTGGCATAAAGGCCTGTGTGCTTTACGGTTTGCTTGTTTTTCCTGGATGTCTATGTTAGGAAAGCTCAAAAACTGCTGATAATCTTGCTATTAGGGGCATTCCCCGTTTTTTTCTGGGTGCTCTTTCTGTGGGGAAAGCTTGGAAAACCATTCTCATATTTTTTTTTCCTTTGCGACTTCTCGTTTACTATTTTTGTCTAGTCTATTGTCTGTGATGAATAAATTTATTTAAGGCCTAACTTGATGCAAGTTTATGATGCTCTGGATAATTGCCGGGATTTTGGTATGATGGAAAAACAATTCAGTTTCATTAATGTTGCTGCTATTTATATATTTTCTCTGGAGGGGAGAGGAACAATCGGAGGTTTGCTAATGTTTGGAGAAGTCCTAATGAGCTTAAGGCTGTTATAATTCAAGCTATTCAGTGTGCGAAAGTTAAGAGGTGGAATTGTCATGATGCTCTTAAAGACAGATTTGCTAGAATTTTGGGCTAATTGGAGTATTTTTCTGAGAGGATTGTTTTCCTGTTTTTCTGGCAGATCCTTTTTGCTTTTTGTTATTTTGGTTATACTGCAGGGTTTTTGTTGGAAGCTGCTACTTCTTGTAAATGGTTTTGGCAGCTGGAGGATTATATCTTCTTCTGGAGATATATTTTTGGGTCTCTATTCACGTTCTACAAGATTTGGATTTTTGGGACGATGATGAGCCATGGTCTACTTCATTCCAGCTTCCTTGGATGGCCCTTGGCAACCAGGCTTTATACTTATCATTGGGACGCTGTGATGGTCTGTCATCTTCACCCCAGGCAACCGGTGTCTCGTTTGCTGGATTCTGGCTGTTGGCCGAACTGACGCCTTTGTTGTAGACCTTCTTTATGAGCCCACCGTTCCAAATCTCTGTAATTTTCTTTGCTGCTTTACTTTAAGGTTTGGGGGGTATAGTTTTTTCTATACTTTCTTGTAACTAAATGTTTCATTTCATTGTAAATTTTGCTTCTTTAATATATGGGCTTTGGCCCCTAATTTTCCCAAAAAAAATATCTGAAATCTAAGTGCAACAAGTCTAATTTCATACAAGTTAAAGTGGACTGATGAGCTGATTTATTTATCCTTGGACAGAGAAAATCATTCTTATTTAAATAATTTTTTATAATATTATCATAAAAATAATAAGTTAAATAAGAAAATAATAATAATAATAATAATAATAAAAACTAAATAAGATATAATTGTTTAATATCTTAATAATTTTTTTTATTAAAATTATTCAATTATAATAAATTTTGAATGCATATTATATTACGAGCAGGCTGACATGGCGACAAGTTGAGTTAAAGAGTTAGCATAACCTTTGCTTGTTAGTTCATCTAACTCAGCTTCACAAGTCATTTATCAAATTGAGCTCGAGTTGAATCAAATATTTGCCTGACTTAAGTTACACGCATCTCCCAACCTTTCTTTTATGAGTGCTATAAATATTGATACGTCGCCCAAAAAATATTTTGATCGTGCACGAATCTTGATGCATGTTCAAGTTAGAAACATCTAAAATCAAATGTCGGACCATCTGAGCTCCAATTCCAGCGAACTTATAGTCAAAACTAAACATCTCAAAGAGACAAAAAACAATTTCAGCGAATTTTGATTCTGTCATTCCCTGAAGATGCCAAGTTTCTGAATTTCTTAGCTGAAAGTGATGTCGAATTCACTTGCTAGTGTCATTTTATTTACCTTCTTCCTGCCCCGAGCAAAGGATAAAATGGAGCCTGAATCTCTTTAAAAAAGGAATGTGTTTCTGCTAAAGGGCTTTAGATAAGATATTCTTCATTCGTCTCTAAAGTCGGCATCGAAGTCAAAATCATACATTGGGATGCCGTCTGTTCACAGAACGGCGGTCAATCAGGACCCCGCCACATCAATAATATATCGTGTACAGCTATGTGTCGGGTGATGTGGTGCATCATAATTAACTTTCGGACGATTTCAGTGACCGCACGTAATATTTTCTTCATACATTTGGTACATAAAAAAAATGGCATTAGTATTAGAAAGTGTCCCGACATGAAGGTTGGCTTCATAGAAAAGATCAAATGAGCGTTCGAAGGCGAGGCAGTCTCTTGGGTAGAGTTATCACTTATAGCCTTCTTTGGGATATATTTCTATTGTTTTTTAAAACAGTTTTTCAATATTACAATTTTTAATACTTGAAAGATGTTTTAGCAAAGTAAGAAAGTTATCTCAAACGAAGCATTAGACTTCATTTAGAATAGTTTTTTATCGCTTATTTATTAATCATTTTAAGAAATTTCAGTATTAAAAATTACTATAAAAATAGTTAAAAAAACTTCCCCAATTGAAGCCTTAGCCAAGCTAATTGGTGGTAGGCTCAATGTTTGAGTTACTAAATTGCTCCTAAATTGATTTTTAACTTCATTTAATGGTAACTTTCTTTACTATTTTCTAAAATAATTTTTTGGTACAAAAATTTCAAGTTCAAAATTTTTTGTGCTGTAAAATTATTTTAAAAAGCTGTAAGAAATTTATCTTAAATGAAGTAAAAATCAATCGGGACTCTTATGAAATTTTGGTAGATATTGCTGAAGGCCAATGTGGTATTAAATCTGGTCGTAGATGATGGTTCCACTGATTTGGGTTGGTCCAACAGCTGTTTCTCTTGTTAATGAGTCAATTACACCTGTTGGGATTCTTACATTTGCTCAATGTATTGATGGGTCAGTGTCTCTAATTGCCAATGTTGTTTTACAAGTTCATTTTAAGCAAGTCTAGAGATGGCTATGTGGACCACCCAGATTGGTTGAATGTTTCTCGCCCCAGTCTGGATGGGGATTTGGGTGGTTTTTGTTGACTCTTCTAGGGGTGTTCAGGAATTGTATAAGGTGCAAGTAAAATCCTCTCATGGAAAATGATTTTACCTTGGTTGGAGGAAATCGTCATCGCAAGAAATCCTAATAAGTTTTTTTTGGAGTTTCCTCGGTTTGGATGTTGTGATTAATTGGTTGTCTGGCTCGTTTGATATTTGTATTTGCACCTGTTTTTCGTTAGATTGTTTGGTGTGCCCGAGATTTTTAATTAGGGCAATGATGAGGCTGTGCTATTTGATCGCGTGGCTTGTTCGGGCATCCATTACTAGCGGCTTCTTGTTGGGTCTTACGGTGCAGGATTTGGTTGTGTTGCGCCTGTTTGCTTGCCCTTTGGAGGGCCCTTCTTGTCTTTTGTTTGGGTGGTCACAGTGTTTCACCACTATCTGAGCCCGCTTAGATGATTCCCCATTTTCTTTTATGTTCAAGTTGCTCCATCTGTGTATTTTTTCTATAGATGTTGTTTTTTCCTATTTCGTTGGATGGCTGTATTTTCCTTTATATGGAATAAAATTTCTTGTTATAAAAAAAATTTAAAAAAAAAAACAATTGGGACTCTTAAATTACACTTTTTGATTCCTAAGTTTTATTCAATTTCAATAATGCATGGTCATTGAAGCGAGGTTGGGCATCAAAATTGAGTTTTAATCATAAGGAAGAGTAATTTTTCAAATTTGCCTCCCCTAAAAATTTTTGCTGCCCACATCCTGGGTCTTGATCAAATTCACGCAGTCCCTATCATTTTTTTTCTCATGTATATTATTTTCTACTATCTCATTGTTGTCGAACTGCTACTTGGACTCCGCCTCACCTACGACCCACTAAAAACTTCCGTCACCTACACTTCTCTTTTGAACACTTGCTACTAGCTTTTATCCGCTCTAAAAATTAAAGCCGTTGGAAGGACAGTAGTTCTCTCTTTTATTTTGGTAGAAATTGGTTTACAATTCATTAGTATTTTTCAATTTTAACTAAATTTTGAAGTTTTGGGCAAATTTTTTAAGAAATTTAGGCTTCGTTTGGGACGGCTTTTTCATTGTGTTTTCTAAAACGGAGTGTTTGAGAACAAAATATAAAAAAATTTGAACTAAAACTCCATTTTAAAAAGCAAAAAAAAAGTCGTCCCAAACGAACCCTTAATGGTATTAGGGCTTGGCTTGGGACTAATCTGCAATTGCCAATAAATTAGTGTCAAAATATGCTCTCATTTTTTTTTAGTCTGTTGTTGCTAAAATAGTATCTATTGTTCGAAAAGTAAAACTTTCAAGTTGCTAAGCCGTCCGTTGTTATATAAGACGAAATTACACAAATGCCCATATTTCATTCAGTACTATAGAACAAAATAAAATATATGGGAGCATAATGATAGATCTTTTAAGAGAGTTATATTATTTTTCAAGGCTTGCCCCACTATCAAGGTCTTTGTATACATATAGCATATTTAAAATAATAATTGAATTCATATGCCCTTCAGAAGCCTATTCATAGTCAGCCATTTTATTTAGGTGACTTTTTATGAGTCATTTTCTATTTTTAACATTATTTAATAGTTAAATAGTTAGTAATTAAATGCATTTTTAATGATATGATTAATAGAAAAAAAAAACTATTTTTTAAATTTTATTTTCAATATTAAAATAAAAGTGCCTAAAGATAATTAGCAATTTGGAATAAATTCAACGAATATAATCTAATGGCTACTGCATAGCAGAGAAATGATTTACAATACACAAATAATGAATGATATTCAATCGTTT